>OZ038518.1:13685756-13713256 GCA_964036315.1 Acanthosepion esculentum
AGAGAAGCCACACCATGTTGGTGAGAAAGTTTTGTGGAGTAAATAAGACACCCCCGGTAACACAAATGAAGTAGACAAGACCCCTTAAATGAAGAACACAAAGTGAGTCAGGAGAAGTCTGTTGGAGTAAAACAGTTCACTGCCAGGCTTGCGGCTGACTTGTCAAACTCTTTGCCTTTGGTTAGAGAGGAACCCAAATAAGGCTAGGCTTACAGGCAGAGTCTTGTCTAGAGAGGTAGTCAAACCCAACCCCATGTATGCAGGATCTACAGGCTTGGATTCACCCCACATGAAAATCAGTCTTGTGCCACATCCTGCCTTGTGGAGAGGCTGGTAAATACGAGTCAGCTGGAAAGAATTCTAATGACATCACAAGTAGCCGAAGCAAAGACATAATATTATCACTGTTAGGGGTGAGTCATAACAGAAAGTGACTGATGTGTTAAACTTTGCCTAAATATCAAACCAGTTATCTTTTAACACCACAAATCATAATGAATGCCAATATTATGTTTAGATAGAAAAAGAGGAATTTTCTGTTTTTCTTCTAAAGGAAATAATTCCAGACAAAATTTCCTGCCAATATTTAAGCTTTCTTTGCCACTAAAACTCATTTCTACACTAGAGTTTGCAGAAAGTGAACAGCATTGCAAAACAAATTTAATAAATTTAGTGAATGTGGTAAAAGCAAAAGAAATGTAATAAATTACAATCATTACAGGTGGAAAAGACAAGGCAAAGCATGAGTATAAAAAAAAAATGAAAAGATACCGAACAATATTCTTATGCTTAAGTTCTTTCAACAGGCATATTTCTCTGAGAGCAGAACTTGGAACACCCTGAAAATTAAAAAAATAATATATATATATATACATTTGAGATAATATATATTTTTATATGTCAAGAACAATATTGGGGGAATTGTATGACAAAGTTGAAAAATTATTTTTTTATATCTAGCCAATTTAATCTACATTGTAAATTTTATTTTTTATATTTTTAATTTTAAAAAATCACTTTATAATTGATATTTTTATTTTACTTTACAAACACACACACATATATATATATATTTATTTATTTAGTTTGCGAAAAACTAGGTAATCCATATGGGTAGACCCAAAGAGGATAAAATCCAGAGAGCTCAATCTAAATCAGAGCTAATAATTTAAATAAAAACAGACCACTTTAAGGTTCCATGTAATAAATTATTTCACCACAGCCCATTTAAAAGACCGCAGATCATCAGACTTTACTTCCAAAGGTTGAAACTAAAAATGAAAATAAATTTACACATTTTTGACGGGCAGTACTAAGCATATGTAAATTAACAAAGTGAGGAAGTGAGTGGGGAGAGACATGATTAAGTTAGATGTAATTTAATATTTCTATTCTTTCATATTTAATATTATTTGAGGAGGTCCAGACATTGACACATTTAATCGGTTAACTTAACGGAAGTTATATATTGATATAGAAGGGGGAGAGGAGAAAAAGACATAAAAAGAAAAAGAGAGAAGGAAGTCACGAGAGAAGGTGTCACAAACTCTCTTTGGAATGAAAGGCCCGAAATAGACGCTGTCATTTTGCTTTACTTTGAGAGTGTTATTTTGGGGGTTCATAAATATTATAATGTTTGATATAAATTTGAATGTTTAAACAGTCTATAAGGAATTTAATTTGATGTTTGTTAGCGATTTAATTTTTTTTTAAACTTTATTACAAAAATTTTGGGGATTTAATATGAAATAGTCAATTAGAAAAATATTCATTAAAATACTAAAATTTTATTTTAAAATATAAGTTTACTTCTAGTTGTAATTGATTATAATAATTTCGTCAGTGCACATCCACTACCGAGAATTGAAACTGTGACAGGTTATGAAGCAAACATCATACCAACTGTTCCAATGGACCTCGGTGACGAACAGGTAGAAAATCAGACTCAATTTCTAACACACACACACACACACACACATATATATATTGGGAAGTTATATGATGAAGTGGAGAAAATTTTTCTTGTAATGCGTTTCATCCTTCAGGACTCCATCGGACTGAATTTGTTATGTTGGTGTGGCTACACATGTGCATGAATGAGGGATGCTGGGAATTTTAGAATATTTTTTTCTTTTTTATATGTAGCCAATTTAATTTAGATTTTTTTCTTTTTTTTTCCATCGCTTTTATTAGTAGGTATCCCACACTGTGATAATAGAATATCTGGCAGGAATGATGAAATGTTGTAAGGTCCCAGGTGCAAATTGATCACAAGGTCATCTACAGTAAATTTGCATCCTGGCTCTTACAAGTTTTCATCATTCTTGGCAGATCTTCTACTGTCACAGTGTGGGATACCTACTCACAAAAATGATGGAAAGAAAAAGAAAGACTTTGGCTAGAAAACTATGAACCAAATAAAAAACAACAATCTCTTATTTACACTATTTATATTTGGATTATTGTCCTCATCTTTGTTGTTGTTATCATGTTTCAGCTGTTGTGTCCTCTGGCCTTCCTTGGATGTATATTGTTCTGGGTAAGCAACAGGGAATTCTTAACTGAACCTTTTATTGTCTCATGGATTCAAGTGTTGATTTGTGAATTTAATAACACTGGTGGTGAGTTCAATATCTGGGTCAGGTAGTGTGTACGTGAACACACTGGAAATGGGCAAACAATAAATGAACAGTAATAAAAAAAAAAAAAAGAAGAATTAGATGATATCCCTAGATTTCTGGGAAGAGAGATGAGTACAGTTTATTCCACAGATTAAATAAAGGGTTCAGCTCAGGATTCCCTGTAGGTTACCTGGATCAATATGCACCTGAGGAAGGCCAGAGAGCAAAACAGCCGAAATGTTGTGATAATAACAACAAAAATGAGGATAAATAGTGTAAATAATAATAACTCCTCATTCCAGAAATTCAGACAGAAATAATATATGGTAATTTACATTTATTACTTAATGACAAGAGAAAAGTGATCTTGTAAAATGCACTTTTCACACCAATATATGTTACACTACCAAATATATATTTGTCTATATTTCTGAGATGAGGTATTGTAATTATTTACATTGTTCAGACAGTTGTCCTCATCTTTATTGCCATATTCACAGCGTTTTGGCCATTCTATGTTGGATCCAGTGACTTGACCCAAAGAATTGTGAGTTCGATACATGGTTACTGCAGTGGTGAACAAAAAACTTGGAGAGTTGAGTTAAAGGGAGATTACTGCGACATCTGAAAGCGGCATGGCATGTGGAACTAGAACAATCTGCCCTGGTGGATGAAATAAAGAGTTCAGTTTGAAATTCCAATCAGCTGAAGAAGGCTGGAGCGTACAACAACCAAAACATTGTGAATATGGAAATAAAGATGAGAACAGTCTGAACAATGTAAATAATATATGTTACACTACATAAACATAAAGCAGTAGTAGTAGTAATAGTAGTATTTTTTTTTATTACAATGTACATACATACATACACAGCTGCGATTTTTTTGTTGTGACAGGACCTGGATTAATTTGGTAAACTTCTATTTCAACATGTTTCATAGAAGGACTGAGTTGATGCAAAAGACTGATTTTTTTTTCAGTTTATCAAGTCTTTGTGCGTTATGAAAAGCTGATATAGATTTGGGATTATCAGAATAATTCTCCTTTCATGAGAATATCGTATTAACAATTTTTCTGAGAATAATAGTGATTTTTTCTGATACAAAAAAGGTGGAGATGGATTCATGCCTTTCAACGCTGGATCTGTATCATAAGAAAAAGAACGTTACTTAAACAAAATCACCATTATCAAGACAGAACATGATTCATGTTAAGCAGCTGGATGATTGATTTTTACTTCAACTGTATCATTATAGAAATTAAATGATAAATAATTTATAGAAATCAGATTATAACTAATTTATAGAATATAATTTATAGACATTAGATTATAACTAATTTATAGAATATAATTTACAGACATTACATTATAACTAATTTATAGAATATAATTTACAGACATTACATTATAACTAATTTATAGAATATAATTTACAGACATTACATTATAACTAATTTATAGAATATAATTTACAGACATTACATTATAACTAATTTATAGAATATAATTTACAGACATTACATTATAACTAATTTATAGACATTAGATTATAACTAATTTATAGAATATGATTTATAGACATTAGATTATAACTAATTTATAGAATATAATTTATAGACATTAGATTATAACTAATTTATAGAATATAATTTATAGACATTAGATTATAACTAATTTATAGAATATAATTTATAGACATTAGATTATAACTAATTTATAGAATATGATTTACAGACATTAGATTATAACTAATTTATAGAATATGATTTACAGACATTAGATTATAACTAATTTATAGAATATAATTTACAGACATTAGATTATAACTAATTTATAGAATATAATTTACAGACATTAGATTATAACTAATTTATAGAATATGATTTACAGACATTAGATTATAACTAATTTATAGAATATAATTTATAGACATTAGATTATAACTAATTTATAGAATATAATTTATAGACATTAGATTATAACTAATTTATAGAATATGATTTACAGACATTAGATTATAACTAATTTATAGAGTATAATTTACAGACATTAGATTATAACTAATTTATAGAATATAATTTATAGACATTAGATTATAACTAATTTATAGAATATGATTTATAGACATTAGATTATAACTAATTTATAGAATATAATTTATAGACATTAGATTATAACTAATTTATAGAATATGATTTACAGACATTAGATTATAACTAATTTATAGAATATAATTTACAGAGCATTAGATTATAACTAATTTATAGAATCCCATTCCAGCTCATTAAAATAGATTTTGTTGAAATAAAATTCTTTCTGATAATCCTGCCAGTTCATCAATGCAACATGTCTAAATAGAGCTTTTCCAAATTGTCTAATATATTTACAACTTTTTTGGATTCTCATCCAATTTTACTCAGAATATAAAATAAATACATTTTTCTCACCTCATCGTCATCATCCAGCCTCACCCGTTTTAATGCAACAATTTCATGAGAATCTCTGTTTTTTGCTTTGTATACTGTTCCATAGGTACCTAAAAAGCAAAAACAAAATTGTATTATGAGTTCTGGTAAAATTGGCAAGCTGTTTTTTTTATGAAAAGCACCAGCATGTGGGAAACAGACAATAAGACTAATTTTAAAAGCATTCAAACTTATAGGAACTGAAATAAAATATAATATCACCCAAAGTGTTTATTTTGCTAGTATCAATAAAGCTAAAAATGCTACCAGAAAAAAAAACGAGTTAAAAAAAGAAAATGTCAAATTTCGTAAAATTTTAGTGAAGAAATAAACAAGAATAAATGACAGAAAAAGTCAAAGAGAATAAGAATGATAAAAAAATTAATGCTTGCTGTGATCAAAATAGTAATAATTATAATTTTTCAAAATTAACTCTGAATAATTATCCTTTCTGCTACAAGTGCCTGAGCACATAAGATGGTAAGTCCTATGTCGACACTCTTTGTTTACAAAGAAAGCCTAGTTGAGATAAGACTACAACCAAAGACTAAACACCCAGGAAAACTCACAAAAGGGGTCATGTTTCATCAAGATAATGCTCCAGCACACAAGTCCTTGGTTTCAATGGTTGATGTGCGTGCATGAATGTGGCTTTGAACTGGTTGATTACCCTCCCTATTCTCCTGATTTAACTATCAATTGTTTGTCAACATAAAAAATCACACAGCTGGGAACTCAGTAATGATATCTGGTGTTGATGACTCTTTTTACTTCAGAACACCCATACCAGCATCGACACTAATTAAAAGTAATCAAGTTACAATGGTTACATTTTTTTATGCTGCAGTTAATAAATGACAAATTCAGTTTTGTTTAGGTGCCTGAATTTTGGAGAGGCATAAACACAACAAGCCAAATTTATTGAAAAACTCCAAAACATTTTCTAACCAATAAGAATAAGCTATTGCTAAAATCTAGTTTCTCATCTCTTTGCAGGAGTCATATGAAGTCCTTAAATACAGATATACATCAAAAGGTAATACTGGTAACTGAAAACCAACTGACAGAAGTACTTTGAAGTTACTCACCAACTATAAGGTAAAACTACAAACCCTGTAGCTAACATATCATACCATATATTATACTTCCATTTAATCTTGCCAATAAAGTAATGCATTAATATCTTTGACATCAAGATGGCCACTTCACCAGTGTAACATGTGGTAAATACTTATTATTGATTCTAAAATCTATCTTATTTCCTATTTTTTACCAAGTCTAAATATAAATACAAACTGCCACAGGACAATAACCTAGGGGATTATTGGTTTGTGAATTGGGTTCAGTCCCCAGGTCAAGGCAGTCAATGGTAACTGAGCAGTACTAAAAATAAGTACTAAACAAGATACTCCTAGACATGGGTAGTGGAATGAGAACAATCTGTCCCTGTAAATTAAATAAAAAGTTCAGTTCAGAATTCCCTGTAGGTTACCTGGATCAACATACACCTGATGAAGGCCAGAGGGCACAACAGCCAAAAATGCTGTGGTAACAACAACAAAGATGTGAAAAATAATCAGTATGGAAATAGTATAAATAACTTATAAACTCCTTTTACCATTACCTTATTTTTTTTTTTTTAACTAGCTTCATATTCTAAGCCTGTTTTTGTATTTGGAAAAGTTCTAAAACAAAACTGAATAGCAATGTAAATTTTTTTTTTCTATAAGTAAAAACTTAAATTTTTAATTTAAATCTCTATGAAGCAATAGGAGGCAGGGTGGAGTAATGGATAGTGGCTCGGATTGAGGAATCGGAGAGCCGAGTTCAAATTCCAGTCAAATCCATTACATTCACTTACATGCTAATACCCTGGGGAAAGGTATTAATCCTCTTCTTCTTCCCCAGCTATGTGTAAATAGCAGGACAGACTGGGTTCTATAGCCTTGGATGGCAACTGGTCTACCACAGGAAGAAATAGTAGTAACCTACTGCAGGAAAAAATCTGCCTCGTCAGTCATATATCGAAAGATCGCTGAAGTGTGTATCATGCATGGCACATAACTGACTGATGAAGCAATATGAACAGAGAGATTTCAATCAAGGCAATACCTGTAAAGATAGATATCACCTTAATTTCAATTTATATTGGATGACATTTATGGCTCATTAGCTCCAAAACAGATGTAGGAACGTTTTCCTTTACATTTCTTATTTTTATTATTTTTCTGTTTTTTTTTAAATACTGCTTTGTCCTTTTGTTAAATAATAGTTTAGCAGACTATTACTTTTAGGTGGAATGGTATCTCTGCTTGGAGTTCCTGAGGTTGTCCTTTGTGATCAGATGGAAGACAAAACAAGGAAGTCGATTTTGATGGGAATGATAAATAGAAAAAGGTTTTTCCGTGAATTGTTCCTTAACCGTCAAATAATGTAGATGTGTTTTCGTTCATGTCTAAAACAGCTCCCCAGTGGAGGGGGAACAAAATATCTGGACTCAAAAAAAATCACCCAAAACCTCCCTAGCACAAGGAGACAATCCAACATTTTCAGGATGTAAGCAATCACGACTTTCCACAGATTCATTTTATCATCTGTGAATTGACATGATTTCTTGAGAAAGATAGTGGAGTGGTTCCCTGTTGTTTTCTCCACAGTTTGGAATTCAGTTTTTCTTCTCTTCAGTTGGTTACCACCCAAGGCTGGAGAGCTCAATATACACAGCTATTTTTAATCCATAGCTGGTAAAGAGAAGAGAAGGCTTTATGTCTTTCCTAATGCCATCGGAGCAAAAGTGAAGACAATAGACAAGGCCAGAATTTGAACTTCGGCCCACTGATTCCATTTGTCACACATCCTTACATTTTTTTAATTCATAGAATGGGAATAAACTTTAGCTAAAACCACTTTTTTTTGGTAGCTTGGCATTATTTTTCATTTTTATGTTATTACGTTTCATCAACTTACAGACACAGGAAAAAAAGTCACTTTGTTTTGATTTGTAGGAACATTCTGGCCTATCCACATTTCTTCATAAAAGATTGAATATAAATTTTGGCTGTAACCAGTTCTTGGTTTCTTAGCTTGATATGAAAGTTTACGTAATTATTTACATTGTTTGGACTGTTGTCCTCATCTTTATTGTCATGTTCACAATGTTTCAGCCATTGTATGCTCCGGCCTTCTTCAGATGATTAGAATTTCAAACTGAACCCTTTATTTTGTCCACCAGGGTAGATTGTTCTAGTTCCACGTGCCATGGCTCTTCCTGGTGTGTCTCAGCTATCTTCCTTTAACTCAACTCTCCAAGTTTTTGTTCACCACTGAATGAATGTTTGTAAACAGATATAGTTTTCGTTTTATTTCATGTTAATAATACAAACGATTTATTTATTTCTACATAAAACAGGTATTGATCTCACAATTCTTTGGGTCAAGTCATTGGATCCAGCCACTAGGCCATGTGTCCTTGAGGACATCAGTGTATGGGACTTGTAAACTTAACGTCTCAGTAATCATTTTTTACCAGAGCTCACATTGCAATTTTTGTTCTTTTATTTATTACTTTTTTTTTTCTAGCACTCCGTCTAGTTCCCATATTGTATTCAATTCTATGCTTGGCCGGCTTCAGTTCGAAATTCCAATCACCTGAAGAAAGCCGGACGTAGCGTACAACGACCGAAACATGACAATAAAGTTGAAGACAGCAGTCCGAATTAAATGTACAATCTCAGAAATATAGACAGATATATTTTTCGTTTTATTTCGTTAATATAAACGATTTATTTCTACATAACAAACACTGAATTATTATCTCCCGAGGGCTCATGAGGCCAGTTCAAGAAATTTAAAGGAAACATAATAAAAGACTAACAGGTAAACAAGTTTTGTTTTTTGTTTTTTTGCACGCAAAAATCGTGTCTGTCAAGTCAAATAACTTTAACATTTCCTTATATTAAAAAAAAAAAATTAAAGAAAGCAGAGTTGCTTTCTTTTTTATCATAAAATTTCATATCTATCTCCGTTAAAATAATAACGATGTAAATTAAGAAAAGAAAATGAAAAGAATTTTTTTTAATTATAAAAATTGTGCAGGTAATTTTTTTCCATTCGCTTTTCAAAAAGTATTTTTTTATTTAATTAGCAAATTATAAAACAAAAAATTCCAAGAATAAAATTAAAAACAAATAAAAAGCCAAATATTATTTAAAACAAAATAAACGCCAATTTTTTTTTAAACACAAACCTTCACCAATTTTTTCCAATTTTTCGTATTTCTGCATCGTTTCGTTGAAAGCCGACACTTGTCACAAAAAGAACGAGGCTAGATTCTTTAGTTTCGTATTTAAGCAAAAAAATAAAGGAAACTAAAATAATTTTAGTTTTTAAACATTAATTAAACATTTTGGTAATAATTTTAGAAATATTTTTTAAAAGAAGATTGTTTAGAAATTGCAAAGGTAATTAAGTAAGAGCGGTGTTTTAAGTACGAAACTTAGTTCGATATTAATCACAAAAACACCCTAATTTCGTCTCGCTGTAAATTAATTCCACCAGAATGACTTCACCAGGTGTCATCCATTAAAAATTGGCAAATTCTTACTTAAAATTTACAAATATCTCCAATTGCATATAAAGATTTTACCATTTTTTTTTAAGCTGAGTATGCACCATAGAAAGACTGATTTTTTTTTAATTTTAAAATAGGTATGCACCAAAGAAAGACTTAAAATAAAAAGCTTAACTGCTTACAAAATGTAAGGGAAGCGAAATGAAACAACTTTACTAAAGCATAAAAATTTTATTTTGTTATTAGTAAAAAATGTTAACGATCAATATACAGTGTAACCCGGATATAAGAGACCCGGATATAAGAGAAACTCGGATATAAGAGAGATTTTCTCTGGTCCCAAATTAGAGCCTGTGTTAATGTATAATAGACCAAACCCGGATATAAGAGAAACCCGGATATAAGATACTTTTTATCCGGTCCCGACAACTCTCTTATATCCGGGTTACACTGTATAATCGTCTAGGTTGTCTTTTTTATACACGTTTTGAGAAAAGTATATTCTTCAAAATTGCCAGTGTGTTAATTTTATTTTGTGCATTTTTATGGCTTTTCAGTCTCAGGTGGTGAACCGCCAAAATTGTTTGAAATTGTTTTGGATTTATCTTTTTGAATACTTGGAGAGTGTTTATATATATATATATATATATATATATATATATATATGTATTGGCCAATGAGAAACAAGTTTGCTGACCAATGTCTAATTTTGGCTGAAGCCGATATCACGGTCACTTTTCAATAAAAAGGACTACTATCAGCGATCTAGAGGAAGGAGCAGAGGGCTGAAGCAGATCCGTGAGGAGAACAACAGATAGGTGACAAGAAAGAATGTTACTGTTGACGAGAATGGACTGAGTACTTCAAAGTAAAGTCCAGTCGAAGGTAACAAATCTGACCTGACAGATATGTTGCGGACCCGATAGCGGTGCAGATCTGGCTTTCGAAAATAAGGCCTTGTGCCAGACACTACACACCCCACTACCGAATCCACAGACAAAGTGGAAAAAAGTATATAATATAAAGACGTGCTCTTTCCACCGTACAAACGTACAAAGTGAAAAGAAGTAGACAGGCAAAACAACAAAAGGTTAAGAACAAACATAAAATTTTATTAGAGTTTAACAAGTAGTGTCTTCAGTGAAGACCTTCAGTAAATGTACTGGAAATATTGTAGTGAATGAGAATAGATCCCGCGCCAAAATTCAAATCCAAGATGACTATGGCGGGAAGGAGTTCTTCGAGAAGAAGAGTTCAGAAAGTCAGTTGTAATGCATAGTGAACATACGGCAAGGAAAAATACTCACTGCGAGAGTTTATGATTGTGAGTGTATGTAGTTCTTTTTAAAGTAACAGGTTCTGAAAGCATGAGTTCGAAGAATGTGAAAAATGCTCGTTCATCAGGTTGGAAGTTTTTTTTAGTTCCTGGGAGTTAAGCGGCTCGCTAAAAGATGTTCGCGTTGGAATGAAAATCCTGTCCTAAGGTGACGACAGTGTAAGATACCGCGACGAGCCATGAGATCAGGGCAGGGCTTTGCCGAATAAAATGTCCCTGTCAGTATATATGGGGTTACCGGCGAGAGACAATTGAGCCAGCCCGTGCCGATGGTCAGACGACCACGGGGGCGACTAATTTTCAAAAGCCAAAATTGCCGTGACGTCAATACAAAAGCGCGCGAAAAATGAATTCTTCCTCATCTTCGGCTAAGACAACGGTTTACTACTATAACCGGTCGAAAGTGAGAGGAAGGGGTGAAAAGTCGCGCGTGCGTCAAAATGAAGGTGTGGGTAGTGATATATCCCACAGATACAAGGCAGATTCTTACAACTGAAGATTTCACATTGAAGAACAACCAAGTGAACTTTAAAAAAAACCCTCCGAAGCTGAGACATCCTGTTTCTGCATAACAGAAACGGGTGCTATTTGAAAAAATTCTGCCTTGTACTATCCATTCTACAAGTTTTTCCCAATTTTTTCTATTTTTGAAGGGAATAATTTATGTACGTAAATCCGTTTCTTAAACTAATTGTGAAATTTTAGCATTCTGCCACCGCTTTTTTATCAATGTCAATTTTTGTGCAATTCTGTGCAAAAATTGGATCACAAAGCCTTTATATTTTTATCACTTCTAATTGGTCAGTTAATATTAAAATCATGTTCTCAACTACGTCCGAATAACATCGACCTAGTTCTTGACCTGACTAAAAAACATTCCGCCAAATTCTGTCTATGACTTCCAGGAGCCGATCAAATGATTACGTTGATTATAAATACCAGACACAAGTTCGTTCTTTCTCTCTGTTGATTTCTCTCGCTACTAAAATGTAGCTGTTAGTTAAAGAAATCGCGTTCCGACCCCAGTTCGAGCGGACTCTATGAAAATATATTCACACACGCACACATATACGTACGAACGGAACTTAATTACAAACATTACGAAACATTCACTCCTTCAACTCTGAAGCAAAAAGTAAATCAACACATATACGAACAAACACTCTTTCACAGACGAAATAGAGGCGGGACTTTTTAAAGAATAGAGAAAACATTGATCCATCCCAAACACTCACACAGACATGCACTCATTCAGACACAACAACAAATACGAAAACACGCACGCGAAACGAAAGGCGCCCCGCATCCACCAGAGAACTGAAGTCACTGACCACCTAACGAGGGAGGAGATGGGGAGTTAAACTAAAGGAAAAGAAAGGGGGCATAAATAAAAGGGGCCAATGAGCAAACACACCCTAGCTAAGTTTACTGGAAAAGAAAAGAAAAACTAAACAATCAAAAAACCCTACTCTAGCCTAAATCCAGGGATGGATTGCCCAAGTTTAACCCAGGAAAACTATATCCTGATGCCTAACCGGCATCAAAATGCCACTCCAGACCAGCCCCTTTTACTTGACACATACGCGCAAGATTCACCCACCTTTTGCCAAATTCTGATGAGGTGAGCCGCCGCCTTTCCGTCCTAATCTTGACTTTAAGGTGAAGCTTAAAGAACAAGATCAGTTGGGAAGAAGTGAACTTCTCGCCCTCATAGAATTCCTTCTGACGCGTCGTCCAAATCACGACTCTCATAACACCTAGTAAGCAACAGAACACATAATGTTCAGCCTTCGTCATCTGCGGCAGCACATTGCTACAAACAGAACTGGCATCAGGGACAAAGAACTTTCCCTGCAGCATGCGAACCATGGGGCCTTCAACAAACTTGCACAACGGCACTACCGCCCTGCAATGAAAGAAGGCGTGACCAATGGTCTCGACCTCTCCAGTACAGCGACGGCAGTTTGGATATTTCTCCAAGCCTGCTGAACAAAGTCTCTTGCCGACCCAGAGGGTCCCACGAATCACCAGCCAGATGAGTGATGCGTCATCATTATTGAGGCATTTCAACCCAGGCGCCCAAGGCCATATCGAGCGAGCCTCCTGCTTCGTAAGACCAAGTACGTCAATCATATCATCCTGAACGGCCCCCCTGACTAATACTTGATACAATGCCCTACGAGACAACGCCTGGACGTTGGAGACGCCATCCGACGCCCGTGAGAGGCGTTTCAAAGCATGACGACATTCGCGGTAGAATGAGCATTCGGCACGGGGTGTACGGCCGTCCTCCTCCCGGCACGAGTGCACACTTCTCAGAGATGGGAAATGTTTACGGACGTCTTCCTTCCAGAAGGCGCCCTCCTCATCCGATCCGCGACACATTCGGTCCAGAAAGTTGATGCGAAGCATATATTGACGAATCTCAATGCTAGACATACCCAGACCGCCCTCAGAGGGATGAAGGCAACAGATCTCGCGAGATACCATAGCGACTTTGTCTCTCCACAAGAAAGAGAACAAGAGCCTTACTAACAAAATTAGTCTGGTAGACGGGAGTGGAAGTACAGAGAGTCGGTAAAGGAGGATCGGGTAGATGTGTGAAACACATACTTCCGCCCTCCCCTTCAAGGAAAGCCTCCTCCGAGACCACAGATTAACCGCGATCTCGGCCTTCCCTTGTACCTCCGACCAATTCATTTCCAACTGGAGATCAGGACCGGACCAGACGCTGAGTATCTTGATCGGCCCATCCGTTCAGAGGAAAGGTCTGGGAAGAGAAACTCCCTTCCACGCAATCCAACCGCAAGCCAACAGACATCGCGGTTGATCTTGGCCCCTGTCACCCACTGATTTCTTTGCTGACTTCGTCAATCTCGGCTCTGCTCGACACAAGAACTGAAACGTGGTCAGCATAGGCAGAATACCTGGCTGAGGTGGTAGCCCCAGGCAAGGATATTCCGCGCAGGACCGGATTCGCCTTTAACTAAGCTAAGTGACTGACTGGTGAATTGGGTCGAAATGGTCCTTTTTATTTGTTTTTGGAATCCAAAATAGGCTCCAGGGAACTGGGCGCGAAATAGGTTTTCGACAATTGTTACACATTTTGGTGTTGTCTCAACCAATAAAAAGTTGAGATTTGCAATGTGAGGTGTTGGTTGGTTAAAACTGATTCTGATGGAAGAGTGTATTTTATCTCGGGGGTGAGTAGAAAATATGAACGATTCTATCAGATATTACAGTTTTTTCCAATTCTTCACCAGAAAGAAATTACTTTAAAAAAGTTCATCTGAAGCTACAAGTTTACTGAACATATTTTCAGCTTTTCAGGACACAATTCAAGAAACTTTCTCACTCAGTTCTATTCAACGAAATTTGCTCTTTGGTAAACATTTTCTTTTAGTGGCAAGATTTATTGTAATTATTTCCAGAAGTACAAAAACTAAATTTTATTTAGTACCAAACATCATTTAGAAACATCAAGTTTCTTGAAACATCAAGTAAATATTTAAAGTTCCATTTTACCAAACACATTCTCACAGTGAGCATTTTGAGCGGCAAGTTCATTCAACTTTTTATGAGCTCAGATAAAAATATTTAATTAGTATAAACTTTAATTCCAATCAAAGGGAAAAAAACCCTATGCTTGTACATTATTACAGACATAAATATAAATATTCTTTGTTTGTTATAAAACCGTTTTGTGTTTCTTGTTTCTCTTGTTCCTTTTGTGTTTGCTTATGTAACGAGCATGCGCGGAAGCGACTTCGAACTGCGTGTATGTGTTTTCGCCGGGCACACCTTGGAGTACCATAATGGACTCGACCGAGGACTACAAGAAGAAGACGCGCGAGTCGTTTGCAGTTTTTGGGGCGGCAAAAGCCGTTGCGGTCGGTCGTCCGTTTGTCGTGGGTGCCGTTTGCTCGTTCGCTGTTGTAAAGTGTTTGTTTGGAAGAGTCTTGCGTTGTCGTGGGTGCCGGTTGCTCGTTCGCTGTCGTAAAGTGTTCGTTTGGAAGAGTCGTGCGTTCGTTTCGGGTTCGCAAAAAGGCGTTCGATCGGGTGTAGCATCGCCGTGTGCGACAGTTTTGCCCCCCCCTAATTCCCGTTCTTCCCACAGCTTACACATTTGTAAAGTAAAAATGTACGGGTTGATTTAGGCCGTCAATACCGCTACAAAATATTCTTTGTCTTGTTTCTGTAAGTAATGTCTTTTTTGTTACCTCAGGAAAGGGTTATCCTGTCCAAAGAGGTGTGGGATTCACGCTACCCCCACCTTCATTTTGACGCACGCGCGACATTTTCACCCCTTCCTCTCACTTTCGGCCGGTTATAGTAGTAAACCGTTGTCTTTGCCGAAGATGAGGAAGAATTTATTTTTCGCGCGCTTTTGCGCTGACGTCACGGCAAAATTGTTTTTCAAAATTAGTCGCCCCTAGGTCTTTGACCTGGCAGGGCAGGCTCACCTTATCCTCTCGCCGGTGAACCCATAGATACTGGCAGAGAATTTTATTCGGCAAAACCTTGCCTAGACCTCATGGCTCGTCGCTGTATCTTAATACATACGACACGGTCGTCACCTTCATGACAGAAGCTAACATCTACCGAGCTGCCAACTTCCAGGAACTTTCAAAAAGTTCCAACCTGATGAACAGAGCATTTTTCACATTCTTCGAACTCATGCTTTCAGAACCTGTTACTTTAAAAAGAATTACATACACTCACAATCATAAACTCTCGCAGTGAGTATTTTTTTCCTTGCCGTATGTTCACTATGCATTACAACTGACTTTTTGAACCTTTCTTCTCGAAGGAACTCCTTCCCGCCATTTAGCCATCTTGGATTTGAATTTTGGCGCGGAATCGTATCTTGCCAACTACCATATTTCCGGTATCTTACTGAAGGCTTCACTCAAGACAATTAAATTTCATTCACTACAATATTTCCAGTACCTTACTGAAGACAATCTACTTGGCCTCTTTTTCAACTACATTTTCCAGTACATTTACTGAAGGTCTTCACTGAAGACAAATTACTTGTTAAACTCTAATAAAATTTTATGTTTGTTCTTAACCTTTTGTTGTTTTGCCTGTCTACTTCTTTTCACTTTGTACGTTTGTACGGTGGAAAGAGCACGTCTTTATATTTTTCTTTTTTCTAAAAAGTAAACTTTAAATTAAAGTTAAAAAAAAGTTTTTATTCCATTCTCAAGCGATGTTGAATAAATGACGAAATTATTTTCGTCATTTATTTTTTTTATTTTTAGCAAAAACCCGATGTCTGTCTGATTCCTCGATGTCGGGTTTTTGCTAACAATACGATTTCCACTGGAAAATACCCCATCTACAAAAACATCTGTCAGGGAGTAATTCCCATTTCTCTGTTTATTCCTCAGTTCGTTGGTGAAGGGCACAGGCGTGTCCGAAACTTCCAAACTTAAAACCTTTCTCTCTGTGCTTCATTCCTGTCATATGGTTAATAATCAATATTTTATAAATGTTTATCGTACTGGTTATATTGATACCCTTTCGTTTGTCCTCGTTTTATTAATTAACCTATCTATTTTACATATTAAAAGAAGCACACATGGACCCTTTATATATATATATATAGAGAGAGAGAGAGAGAAAGATATGGTGGAGTAATGGATAGCGGATCGGATAGATAGATAGATAGATAGATAGAATTAATATAAGTAAAAGTTTGTCACTTAACTGGTTGATGTTACCATCAGCATCCCGACTTCAGAGTTTCATAGGCGGAACTGTCCGACCACTCTTCAGACTTTAGTATTCCTGTGTTCTGCTGTGAGGTCATCTGCCTCTTCATACAAGATAAGCTAACCAGAAGCAAATTTTATTTAACTAATTTCATGAGCCCCTGTGCTTGCTGAAAGTACTAAGATCACGTCCTCTCCTTTTTTTTAAATTAAAAAGAAAAGAGACCTTGCAAGAAATGCTGTATAAGCATTGAATATTGTTGCCACATCTAGTCTGGTGCTTCTGCTATGTATTTAGGCATTCTTGGTATATTCCAAAGAAAAATCTGCAATGTCATAGGTCATAACCTGGCATCTTGGTTTCAGTCTCTTTCCTACCCTCATAACATAGCTTCCTTGTGCTTTTTCTATAAATATTTTCATGGTAATTCTTCTGATGTAAATATTTATTGGAGTTTCATTTTTAAATGTTATTTTCGTTCCCCCCCCCCACAAACGACTTGTACATATGGAAACTAGTTAGGACTACATAGAGACGTTTAGGTATTATGGTGACTGTAATAAGAATGGTAAGAATGTTTTGGTGTAAGGAATACTGTGGTATGTTTGGGTCAGAAATCATGGTTAAGACAGATTGAAGACCAGCTTTCCTCTATCCTCATTTTGGCCTTGTGCCACATTTTTGTACGATATCAAAATAAATATTGCTATCCTCTGACGTATCTAGACTTTATGAATTTCAGTGCAGTACTAGGTTGGCAGTTAGGTCTCATAATTTTACAGCTAAATGCAACTAAGTTCTCTGCTGCATTTTTTCTAGCACTTCTTGCTTTCCCAGTCAACTTTGATCTTCAAAACTTTAAATGCAATGTCAACCGTTATCTTCTGTCTTCTTAATTCCTGTTCTTTTATTGTTCACTCTTCTTGATAATTTTTTTTTCTCATATTCTCTCACACTCAATAACACCTTGCATCTTAGTGGCTTTATTGCCTTGATTGGAGTAAAATGATTAAAAATAAATGAATAAATACAAATATGAGAAGGCAAAAACGGTATACAAAATGCTTATACATAGAATCCAAGAAATAAATCTACCATTTATCTGTGCATTGAATATTGCTGCCATATCTTGTCTGGAGGTCCAACTATATATCTTGAGATTCTTGACAAAATTCAAAGCAGGGTCTGCAATTTTATCAATCCTGACCTGGCATCTCAACTTCAGTCACTTTCTCACCGACATGACATGGCTTCCCTCAGTCTTTTCTACAAATATTTTATGGCAATTATTTTGATGAGCTTTCCGACTTGGGGCCTCGACTATATGAATTTAAGCGAGCTACTAGATTGGCATCTAGGTCTCACCGTATTATGTTGGACTACGTAGATGCAAATGTATGTTCTATTCTAATAGCGTCTTTTCTCTCACTTCTCGCCTGTGGGACTCCTTTCCGATTTCTTGCTTCCCTGCCATCTACAATCTTCAAAAATTGAAATGCAATGCCAATCGCTATTTTCTGTCATCCTGCAAACTGTTCTTTTGTTTTCCTTTCTCCTCACTGAAGTCTTTTCCCTTTCGCTCCGAGTAACCTCTTGCATCCTAATGGCATTATTGTCTTGCTTGGGGTGAAATGATTTTAAAAAGTTTCTTTTCTCACACTTCTCGTCTGTGGAACTCCCTTCCAGTTTCTTGCTTCCCGGCCACCTACGATCTGTAAAAATTGAAATGCAATGTCAACTGCCATCTCCTGTCTTCCTGAATTCTGTTCTTTTATTGTCCTTTCTCCTCATTAAAGACTTCTCATTCTCTTTGACTTCCAGTAACCCCATGCATCCTAGTGGGATTATCACCTTGCTTGGGGTGAAATGACTGAAAAGAAAGTAAAAGATGAGAGCTTTATAGTCTTAAGCAAAACAATCCTAGTTTCCACCAGGATTTCATTATTTATAACATGGCCAGCCCAGCTTTGATCTGGGGGTCCTTCCCATGCTGGCCTGCACTGGCGCCGGTCAACTGATGGTTATCTGTTGACTGCTTCGTTCCTTCATCCACTCTGTCCACGTTGTATTCTTTGATCTAGTGCAGTAAAGATCGAATTTTCATCCGTACTTAAGTGCTCAATCGACTTATGACACAACCATGTTACGAGAAGGACAAAGAACGTGTGGGAATCACTTACATGTGCCACACCTCCGCTTTCTTTAATATCATTGGTTAATAAATACATGATACTTATTATAGGACAATTTAACCATCGCAGGTAATTCAAATTTTTCTCTAAAATCACGGATTGGTCCATTTCCTGACCAATCGCGCATTTTATTATCTTTTCTATACTTTTGGCGCCAAGCCATCCGGAGCGGCAGTAGCAGTTCAATTCTTGGAAGATAAGGCACGGCGCTATATTGACATTTTAATTCTTAATTATTACTAATTCAAGTAATCATACTAAATCTTGTTGATATCACTCATGAACATTACATCTTTCTACACTGATAAAACACTGTGGAACTATTCTTTATTTAGCTAAGACTACAATTGAACTCTGTAGTTAAATTACATTCAATTTTGTATTCAACATTTATTAGCTAAAATTACCCTTTTTATTAATGGAAAAAGGGAAGCAACTTTCTTTATACTTATTATTGAAATTTGTATACCATTGTTAATACAATATTATCAATGTTCACTGAGCTTGATTATTTTTCTCTCGTGTATTGTTGTTCATAAATTAATGTAGGGTGTTGTTTTACAAGAACACAGCCTTCTTTGATATTGATTATATCATGGTGACCCTAGCCAACATACACCCCTACAAACGCTTCCGCTGGTGAAAATACAATTATAAATAATGAAAAAGGTTGATGGGTTAATTTTCATTTGGTTTATATAATCATTTATACAACAAAATTAACCCTTCCCGTTAAACTCTCTATCGTGACACTGTATCTCTTACTTCTAAAACTTGGAGTGGGGTAACGTAAAACATACATAAGGAATTAGATCAGGAATTCTTATCATCAGCAGGTCATGTGGGGTACAGAAGCTCCTAGTCTGCTGCTGTTACATCTCGTCTACGTCCTTTGCTCTAACTGCTGGCTTCAACTAAGCTTTCGACAAAATTGTGCATATAAAGACGCTGGAAGCGAAAATCGCACCGCAGCTCATGTCGTTGCTTTAAAAATCTTCCATGTAAACAGAAACAGACTATCATCACTGTCTTGCCTGTGTATTACTTAATATATTGTAATGTAATTGTCATCTTTGATAATGGCTTATGTGAGCCGAAAGCTTAGATAGGATTAAAAAATATGTATCAATATTGTGATTTTCTTTCTTCGTTTAATGAATGATAATGTTATTAAGCTTATCAGACGATATGTAAAGAATTTACATAAAATAAATAGACAACACTTGTCTATATTATTTAATGAAACATGCATGAATATATATATGTATAATGAAATGGATTAAGTCCGACAATTATTTAATATATTTTCTGTTTATAGATATAATTTATTTAAATGCTGTTTTTTAACTAAACAGAATGTTCAAGAAATTCCGTAAAAAAATATGCCCTCTCCGACAGGAATCAAACCTGTAACCATAATGGAAACCGTCATTTGATCTGATGTGCTGTTAACCATTCAGATACAGAGAAAGTTAGCAAAGTCTGAATTACTGTTCATAAAGACACACCTTCAACGATTTTTCTCGATCAATCATTTCAAAACATATCTTAACATAAACAATGACAACACATTATGAATTGGATTAAGTCCAGCAATTATTTAATCCCTTTTCTGTTTGTACGTTATTTTTATAGACAAAAAAAACAAGCGTGTAAATATAAACAAAAAATATATTAAATGTTGGACTTCATCCATTTCCTAATATGTAGTTTTTGCTTATGTTAAGATATATTTTGTGAGCAGAAATGATGAAAGAGCACAAAATCTCTCAAACATTCAGGCCCTTAAATGTAATTAATACTGTTTTACAAAACAGAGCATTTACTTAAACAAATTGTCTATAAAAACAATGTATAAACAGAAAATTATATATATATATATATATATATATATATATATATATATATATATAAAGAAATATATAATGTGTATATATATATATATATATATATATAAAGAAATATATAATGTGTATATATATATATATATATATATATATATATAAAGAAATATATAATGTGTATATATATATATATATATATATATAAAGAAATATATAATGTGTGTATATATATATATATATATATATATAAAGAAATATATAATGTGTGTATATATATATATATATATATATATATATAAAGAAATATATAATGTGTGTATATATATATATATATATATATATATATAAAGAAATATATAATGTGTATATATATATATATATATATAAAGAAATATATGTGTATATATATATATATATATATATATATAAAGAAATATATAATGTGTATATATATATATATATATAAAGAAATATATAATGTGTATATATATATATATATATATATAAAGAAATATATAATGTGTATATATATATATATATATATATATATATATATAAAGAAATATATAATGTGTATATATATATATATATATATATATATATATATAAAGAAATATATAATGTGTATATATATATATATATATATATATATATATATATATATATATAAAGAAATATATAATGTGTATATATATATATATAAAGAAATATATAATGTGTATATATATATATATATATATATATATATATATATATATAAGAAATATATAATGTGTATATATAATGTGTATATATATATATATATATATATATAAAGAAATATATAATGTGTATATATATATATATATATATATATATATATAAAGAAATATATAATGTGTATATATATATATATATATATAAAGAAATATATAATGTGTATATATATATATATATATATATATATATAAAGAAATATATAATGTGTATATATATATATATATATTTAAAGAAATAAATAATGTATATATATATATATTTAAAGAAATATATAATGTATATATATATTTAAAGAAATATATAATGATATAAAGAAATATATAATGTATATATATATATATATAAAGAAATATATAATGTATATATATATATTTAAAGAAATATATAATGATATAAAGAAATATATAATGTATATATATATATAAAGAAATATATAATGTGTATATATATATATATAAAGAAATATATAATGTGTATATATATATATATAAAGAAATATATAATGTGTATATATATATATATATATAAAGAAATATATAATGTGTGTATATATATATATATATATATATTTATAAAGAAATATATAATGTGTGTATATATATATATATATATATATTTATAAAGAAATATATAATGTGTGTATATATATATATATATATATATTTAAAGAAATATATAATGTGTATATATATATATATATATTTTAAAGACATTTATATATTATGTTTAACGTTCTTTTTATAGATACAAGTATTTAAGCAAATGCTCTGTTTTATAATAAACAGTATTAAATAACATTTACCGGCCTGAATGTCCGAGAAATTTTCATAGAAAATTTTCGCTCTCCGACAGGAATCGAACCTGTATCCTATACGGAACCATCATTTCGCGTGATGTGCCTTAACCTTTCGGCCACAGAGCAGCGTCTGGTTAGCAAGGTCGATTTTACTATCTTTAAACTTAAATCTTCCATGAATCTCTTCTATTCATATCTGCTCTAGCGTATCAAATGTAAACAAATGACGTCATATATTTTAGAATTGGACATAGCCCGACAATTTATTTTAAAGACATTTATATATTATGTTTAACGTTCTTTTTATAGATACAATCTCGGAGGTCACGGTTGAGGTGGCAACAATCTCACTTAGTTGCTGACCCTCGGAGGAAGCGGACGTCACCAAACCCAATCTTAGCTATCCGCCGCTAGAAGAATTAGATGCCACCAAAACCAAAGGAACGACGAGAGACCCTGGAACGACATCGTCAACCAAAGTCGGCTACATTCCTGTGATTTTTCTGTGTGTTCTTCTCGCCTTCAACACGGATTGGACATCGCCAAACAAAAACTCATAACTTGAACTTTGCAAATCCCATCCTTTTATGAATATCATTGGTAATAGTCAATCGACGTCGATTCCAACCATATTTAAGTTTCTTTATTTTTTTTTTTTATATCTTATGATCTGCTGTCTCTGTATTCATATGTATTTCGCCGCATTTGTATCTGTTTAGTTTAGGTAACTTAACTCCCCATCCCGTATTATCTAGTTTTCTTTTTCTTACTGTCTGTACATTTTATAAATAAAACTTTTGTGTTATATATTCTCGTGTTGTCTTCTATCGTTCTATGCCTGCATATAGTTCATTTACTCTCTGCGTTTACCGACGTCCGGAATTGGAGAATTCCCTTCCCAACGTTCTTTTTTTTTTATTGTTATATCGAACCTTGAGGTCTCTTATTTATTTTTTTTATTTTCTCGTTGCGTCCCAGCTATCGTAGTCCCAACGAAACCCCGGGCGTAACAATATATATATATATATATATATAAAGAAATATATGCATGCATGCATTTTATTCTTTTTTATTTATATTAAAATTATGAATGCAAATAAAATAAAAACATTTTCCCTATAAACCATGTCTGTTAGGTTCATAGCCCTTTTGGACATCATGTCCATTAGGCGTAATGTCTGGTCGTCATGGTACCCAGAAGCATAATGTTCGATGTACGGTAAGCCTAATGGCCAGTGGAAAACTGTTCAGTTACAAAGTATCAATGTCTTTTTTGTTTCTATTTCCTCTAAAGCTTTGTTGTTGCTCACGTTTGGTTCAAGTTATTCTCAGCGTTTCTGCTGCTTTGTCTTTTCTTCATCTTTGAGGACATTGTCCAGAAAACACTGTCATATAAGAGGAAAATATATAACCATCTTTTTTTTTTTGCTGTTTCTGTTGCCTCAAGTCTCTTCTTCATCTGGGATGAGATTGTCCAGCATTCACTGCCATATAAAAGGACTGATATTATTTAACTGTTAAGCAGTCTTTCCTTTGTTTTTAACAAAAGTTTCTTGGTTCTTAATACTTTACTTAGTTTTACAGAAAGCATCTTTTACTATCTCAATGCGCCATCAGATTTCAGTTTGCATTGTCTATCCTGTGTCAATACACTTGCCAAGTATTTCAATTTTTGGACTGGTTTGATTTTGACATCTCCAATTTGTAATTCTCATGTTCGGCTGCCCCTTTTGCTGACAACCATGCATTCTGTCTTCTTTCAATTGATGCTTACTCCTTTCTTCTTGCTTTCCTTCCCTACCTTTTGTAAGAGTTCTTGTAGTTTCCTTTCTGTGTCTGCTCTCAACACTGTGTTATCTGCATATCTTATGTTCTTAAGATTGTGGCCACCAATAATGAATCCTGTAAGACTTCTAATTCTCTCAGAATCATCTCACTGTATAGATGTAATAAGCCTGGTGGGATGACGCATCCTTGTTTTAAACTCCTTTCGATTTTTGGATATTTACTGAATTCATTTCCTATCCATATACAGCATAATCCTTAGATTATTCTAATATCCTTCCCAAATACGTCAAGGTTACTAAAAAGTTCCAACAATTCTTTGTCATGCACTGTATCAAACATTTTATAAAAAAAAAAAAAAAATGGTCCTTACAGACATTGATGATAAAACTATTATTTATTTTTTTCCATCCAAGATTGTTATATGGAATTTCTGCTTTCATAAAATCTATGAAGTCAATATTTCATCATCCAAAAATGTTTTAATGTTTTGTTTTTTTTATTCACTTTATTTACTAATAAAAAATGGTTCAGTTTCTAGTGGGGTTTTAACCCCACCAACAAAAGAAAATAAATATTTGCCCTTGATAAGTAAAAGTTTTATATAAAAATAGATTTTAAGCCCACACCATTTATAGAACATCTTTTGTTTCTTTTTCACAGATGAAGCAAGATCTGACAGAAATGGGGTAAATGTAAGAAAAACTTAAATATTGAGTTAATATAAAATTTAAATAAAGATTAAAAAAAAAATTTTAAGTCTGTAAAACAGAATATCATCAATAAAAATTGGAATCACCGTCAAAATTTATTTTAAATTTTGAGAAAATAATCTTTAATCAAAATTCAAAATTCAAAAAAAAAAAAAAAAAAAAATCAAACAGTAATTCAGGAACCATTTAATTTTAGGAAGAAAATAAAAATTTTATTATAATTTTACGAATAAAAAAAAAAAAATAAAGAAAACTTTCAACAACATTTTTTTTTGTTTTATAAAGCATTGACAACCATTGTTAAAACACTTTCACTCCTGCACTATTTTGTGAAAAATTAGGAAATTTCCATTTACTGAAAATAAATGACAATAAAAGACTAACAGTGCTTACTCATGACTATTTTGGTTTCAATCAAATACGCTGTAGGGCAAATGAAGCCAAACGACACCTCCGCCCAACACACAATATATAACAAAACAGGCCATCTTGTACATCACCATATACCTACACTGGTGTAGAAATAGCACTAAATGCTAGTTACTTTATAATACAAATACTTGTGATTGGGAGCAGACATTTCCCTGTGTCTTGAAAATGTATATACACATCAGTAGCAGGTAATATAAGTTTCATAAAGACATACGCATGTCCATACAAGATTTTTTTTTTTTTTTGCTTCTTTTTACCTTACTGAATTACACCTGACCATTGCTGAAGAAAGGATCAACTGAAACATTGGCTTAGACATGAAGTATACAAAATAATGGATTGTCTAAACAATATTTTGGGGGATGTTCTTTACATCCCAAGAGTAGAGAAACAGAATATCTACAGCAATTCAATTCCAAATGATAAAAATAGATTTCTTTGGCTTAATAGTGAAAATGTAAGTAATAATCTCCATGTTGGCTCAATTTTAACCAGAAATTGAATTGAACAAAAGTATCCATTTAAAATCATTTTCCATTTTTATCAGAAGTCATATGTGATTAACATCTAGTCTTATTATCCTTTATCTCAATAAACCTGACTTTTATTAATCCTCAAAAACATCTAGTCTTAAATATCTTGGTAACCCATAGTCTTCAAGTTATCAGTGCCTTGATAAGACCTAATCTCACTAGTCTTCAGTGCCTCGGTAAGCCCTGACCTCTCTAGTCTTCAATACCTCAACAAGCCCTGACCTCTCTATTCTTCAACACCACAACAAGCCCTGACCTCTCTATTCTTCAACACCACAACAAGCCCTGACCTCTCTATTCTTCAACATCTCAACAAGCCCTGACCTCTCTATTCTTCAACACCTCAACAAGCCCTGACCTCTCTATTCTTCAACATCTCAACAAGCCCTGACCTCTCTATTCTTCAACACCACAAGCCCTGACCTCTCTATTCTTCAACATCTCAACAAGCCCTGACCTCTCTATTCTTCAACACCTCAACAAGCCCTGACCTCTCTATTCTTCAACATCTCAACAAGCCCTGACCTCTCTAGTCTTCAACACCTTAACAAGCCCTGACCTCTCTATTCTTCAACACCTCAACAAGCCCTGACCTCTCTATTCTTCAACACCTCAACAAGCCCTGACCTCTCTATTCTTCAACATCTCAACAAGCCCTGACCTCTCTATTCTTCAACACCACAAGCCCTGACTTCTCTATTCTTCAACACCTCAACAAGCCCTGACCTCTCTAGTCTACAATATTTTGGTTTCATTAGTCGTCAATATCTTAGTAAGCCATGGTTTTGATAATCTTCAAAATCTTATTAACCTCTCATTTCCCTGTTGAGATGAATGAACAGGGCTGGTGCAAGAGCCTCGTGGCCCTGCCTGCCCCGAATGTATGATACGGGGGTCCCACACTCTACTACATCTCGATTTTCATAAGGTAGTAATCATATAAAATACAAATTTTATGGTAACCTAATTATGTACAATGATGGATCATCTGCAAAATAGGTGAACAATTCAAGTCAAAACATTTTAAAATAAATACAATGTATTTAAATACAAATTAGAGACATGTCCTGATAGATCCTTTCATAAATCATGAACATTTTGTGGCAATTCTCAACACCAACATGGGATTTTTCTTGTTGAAAAAGTTGGACATTCAACATTATGGATAAGAAATAGTGAATTTTATATCGTGTTTTTTCAAGACTTAGGATGAGCAAGACAAATTCACGGATTTGGATAGAAGGAAAAAAAAGAAAAAAAAGAAAAATAGGGAAAAAAAAAGGAAAAAAGAAAAAAAGGGGAAAAAGGAAAAAAAAAAGAAAAAAGGAAAAAAGAAAAAAAAGAAAAGAAAAAAGGAAAAAAGACAAAAAAAGGAAAAAAGACAAAAAAGAAAAAAAAGGAAAAAAAAGGAAAAAAGACAAAAAAGGAAAAAAGACAAAAAAGAAAAAAAGACAAAAAAGAAAAAAAAGGAAAAAAAGGAAAGAAAAAAAGGAAAAAAAAGAAGAAAAAAGGAAAGAATAGAAAAGAAAGAAAAAAAAAGAAAAAAAGGAACAAAAAGAACTGACTGATATTAAAATCCGCAAAAAAATTTTAATCCTTTAATAGTCAGTTACGCTTAGTTTAACTTGTAACGTATATAAATGTAAATAAAAAAAGCAAATGTTGATAAGATAGCGAGAGTCACAAACCACTGCCTGGGGCCTTAAACCTAGAGGTTCAGGGGTAGTACGCACT
>OZ038518.1:13718256-13720756 GCA_964036315.1 Acanthosepion esculentum
TACACAGAACCGTCATTTAGCCTGACGTGCTCTTCACCAATCAAGCTACAGACTATGAAAATTTCTCGGACATTCAGGCCGGTAAATGTTGTTTAATATTGTTTATTATAAACGGAGCATTTACTTAAATATTTGTATCTCTAAAAAGAATGTATAAACATAAAAATGTCTCAAAAATAATTGTCAGACTTTGTCCATTTCATAATGTGTGATATATCTCTCTATCTAAGCCCATGCATATCTCTCTAGCTAAGCCCATATATCTAAGTCTGTACATGTACATTTTATATTTCACTCTAAATCTCACCACAGTTGTTTTTGTTTAAATATTTTTCTGTAAGCTGTGATTATATATATATATATATATATATATATATATATATATATATATATATTTAAATAAATACAAATGATTTATATTTCCAATTTTCTAGAATCTTTTCCTTAAAGAATATTCTATAATAATAAAAAAAAAAATACAAATTTTTTATGAAAACTGTTTATGTTGTTGAAAGATTCCTTTATGCTTTATAAGGAATATGAGGCCGGGGGAAAAAAAAAACACCTATAGTCTTTGTTTTTTTTTTTTTTTTTGTTTTTTTTCTTCAACCTTTTCCCTTATAAAAACATGACTGAGTAATTTAAATATAATTTTGATTGTAAATTCTCTTCCAACGTGTACTTTTTATTTTTGATCATCAGTAAACTTGTCCTTCATCAACTGTCCCTGGACTTAAAACGATGGTCTTTCAGACATTTTGGTGTGCAAAATCGAAAGTGGTAATATTCGTATGGAATGAGCCCACTAATATCACGGAAACACTGGGAACAGCGGCTGAAAAAGGAAAAAAAAAAGAATTTTTTTTTCATTATATCAAAATTGGCATTCGTTTCAATTACTACCTTTAAGTTAGAAATTTTAAAAAAATACAAATAAAATTATCAAAAATAAGTGCAAAAAAACAAAAAAAATCCTACTTTAATTATTTTAAGCAATTGTTCTCATGTTAGTTGTTCTAGATGCAAGTATAGTCTGGCCATCATCAGGTATTCATTTGTTTTCTTTTTTTTAATTGATATATCTGTTGATTATAAAAAGTGATGATGGCCAGAGGGTATTGGGCGAAACGTCGTGTTTATAATAACATCTAAAAACAACCAAGTTTTTTTTAAACATATTTTGTTGAATAATATCGACAAGTTCTGTCCACCCAATTTTTTTTTTTTAAACTGTTACAAATTTCTAAATTAGTTGTTTTATGTAATCAGTAAATTTACCCTAAGGACTTTCAGATGTTTGCACATCCATTTTCAAGGATTTCTGGGGTGTGACACTATGAGTCGGCTATATGCGCACACGTGTGTGTGTGCGCACGCCCGCACATCTGTGTGTGCGTATATATACACCCCCACATCTGTGTGTGCGCGCGCACACATATGTGCGAGAAGATTAGTTAGATTTGACCTGGACATCAAACTTCAAGACCAAATGATTAGATTAGGAATCTAGATAAAAACATGTTTGGACATATGGCGAAAAGGGTAGATAAGTGTTAAGTACTTGTCAAAATACGAAGATAGGAAAAAGACCGGCTCTGGTCAAAACTTAAAAGGGTCTGAATTTAATGTCCCTGAATCGGAGTCAGCTAGGCTAAGAAATATTTTTATGTCCACTTTCTTCAAAGAGAGAAATGGTCATGAAAAAGTTATGGGTTTATTCGTGGGTGTCCCTTGTCCGGAAATGATGAAAGAGGATTCTCCATATATACGGAGCGCTTTGGGCCACGGGTAGTTAGACTTAGTTTAGGTTCGAGGAAGGTTGATTCAGGCCGGAGCACGTAACATCGAAGAGCGACCCATTAGCAGCCGGACATTGTTAGTTAAGATATATATTTTTTCCGCCAGCCGAGAATCAACCAAGAGTTATCATCCACAAAAAGGTCACACACCTTCTCTCCTCTTTTCGTCCTACCCAAGTTTGTAGTTGTGTTTTTCTTTTACCTGTGAGCCTACCTCTCGCTCGATCCACCGCACAGAAATTCTACGACGTGGGGTCTATATCTTTGTGCAGCGAGTTGCAGAGGTGGGTAGTCTCACAGGGGGTTTTTGGCTAATTTCAGTGTTTGCTGAAACCAATTTCAAGTCACACAACGTGATGTCATTTCTTCTTTATTTGTTGTGTCCCCTTGGGACGTAGGCGATCATGGCTCTACACAACTTCCTGTCTCTTGTAGCTCTTCATAAATTTTGTCTTTTTGTTATCTTTGACAAACCCCATCATCTATTCGCTCAAGAATAGTATGATTTATGTCAGTGAAAAGAAGCTAAAATTCCTCCATTGCCATTTCGGTTTAGCCCCAGGTGATATGACTCAATCATCACATGTGAATTCGGGTATCATGCTTTCTGACCCCTTTACTTAGGATTCTCAGTTTCAAATCTTCACAGTTCCAATTAGGAATTTTTTTAATTTATTCTCATTTTCAAAGCCAATTTTCAA
>OZ038518.1:13725756-13780756 GCA_964036315.1 Acanthosepion esculentum
TCAAACCAAACAGTTGTCTAACCCAGTCTTCTACCAGAATCAAGCAACTGCCACATGGTGCAGCTTACAAGCCCAAGGCACTGTTATGGAAATATATCTTCCCCAGAAATAGAAAGAAACTTGCAATCCTCATATTGGAAAAAACCAAAGACTCACTGTATCTCACAAGGAACATAACAGATAAATCCAACCAGCTCAAATCTGGAATCCTAAATATGGCTTCTCCAGAAACACAGAAGCATCTCCATATTATATGTAAGACCCTATCTTTTTGTTTTCTTTTCACACTGCTTGTTGTGTAGACATATGTTGTAGTTTCTCTGTGTGGGACAAATGTAAATATTTAGACATAATTTGTGTATGGCTAAGCGGTATAAAACTTTCTCCGAGAACCAAGCATGTTTGTCATTCCTTTTCCTTTCAGCTATTTTGTCCCATCTGTGAAATAAGGTGTTATCATATCATGGCTAGTAATACCAATAATGAGGGTAAAGCAAATGGGGGAATAAACCTTTTTTTCATAGAACACCCATAATCTCAGTCAACCCAATTTGACATGATATTATTAGGTTGGTGCAAAAATAATGTCGTTTTCTCACATGAAGTTGAACGTCAAAAAACGACATTATTTTTGCACCAACCTAATATTAGCACTCTCATTAATATCAAATGAAATTCAAGAGGAAAACCATCCAAAGGGGTTCTTGTTCACTCTTTCGCTATCTTACCAGGTAGTCTCAAACAAAGTAAAGTATGAACAAAGTATTGGACAAAGTGTTGAAACAAGTGAATTACATGTTACGTCAAATAAAATCAAAGTAAAAATACCACTGATGTAAATTCTGGATAAAGTCTCAACTATTTTCATAATAATGTGGCCGTTTCATGTCAGCTACTGAAAAAATTATTTCATCAACTCTATTATCTGAAATAGGCTCACAGACAGTTGTTTGGTTAATGAAAACTAGTGTCTTGATTGGTTACAAATTGCAAGTTGAAATTAATATTTATCTCTAAATTTTATGTGAAGTGTGTCTCTTCTTGGATCTGTGAGCTTTATCCAATTTTTAAACTTGATGAAAATGTCCAATTCACAGACTGACAAAATTTGGAGGTACAAGCAACCCGATACAAACACCCCAACCAGATTGATAAAAATATTTCATATCAAATATTTTGGCCATGTGACTTTGTAACATGATTTGGCGTTTTATCTCTTCATCCGTGTTTACAGGAGCAGCAGCATTCAATTGTTAAATTTTACTTCTGAGAGCGATGAAAATAGAAGGTACGAGAATTGCATTATACATAAGTAAATATGGTAATTCAAAATGCATCTTCTAAATCCAACCAACCTTTTCTCTTTCTGAAAGGTTCTTGTAACGACGTTCCTCTTCAACCTGTTTGGCTTTAAACTCTGATATGATCTTTGCCTCTTGTTCAACCTGTTTTTTCACCTGCAAAAATTAATCAAAGAATTCATCAAAACCTGTAAAACTCATACCTGAAAGTAATTTATTGTCTTTTTTGTTTGTTTACAAAATTTGCTGTTGCCTAAATAGAATTTAAAGAAATCATTTTGTGAAACATATAGATTAGAGGCTATTTGGGTTGCTGGTAATTAATAATAATAATAATAATAATAATAATGACTTGGAATATCAACTAAAATGAGATATTGCTGAATAAACTAGCATGGAAAGGGTAAAAAAAATATCAAGAATGATAATAACTGATTCCCAGAAAATTGAGATTTATACAATAGACTAGGTGACTGGCTGAAAGTAATGCTTAGTTTGTGCAAACAGGCCAAGTGTTGACAATCTTCGGTAAACAATGCCTGAGAGATCGATATGAGAAGAATTAGGTTAAACCAAATAAGATCATTTTATGAAACAATAAATTGAACACCTGCAGAATACTGACCTTCGGCTGAAAGAATTGTCACCATAATGTGAGTTGCAAAATTTTTCCTGGGAATGTGTCTCTTGGGTCAAAGGCAAGAAAGCCAATTGTTGTGTCAATTCAATTTATGAGATGATAGCATTAGGAACCATAATTTTTTTCAATTAGTCTTTGACTGAATGCTGGAGGTGACAGGCTCAGAAGAGTGATCAAGGAAGGAATAGGGGCTGCCTGTACCTACTGAAGGGTAGCAGACACAGAAGAGACATAAGGGAGGTTGAAGGAGCTGCCCACGCCCACTGGAAAGCACTAGTGGGAGATGGTAATAAGATAAAATAGAAGTAACCAGGCAGAGTGATGCCTGCAACCATCTTCCATGAAAGAAGGAGAATTCCCCAAAATTATGAAGTAATTTAATTTCTCAGGACCAAAAACAATGACCTCTTGTTGGAAATCAGGGGATTCACCGAAACCCAACATACATCTTACCCTGCACCAGTTTCTAGTTGGAATCCATAAATATGAATGTGCAAAAGCAATTCAGACAGTTGACAGTTGAAAGCTGAAAAGAGACAGGAGGGAAGTGGCAGAGGTCACTGAGAGATTCCATGACTCCTGCCGATCACAAGAGCCTCTAACTTCGCCCTTAAGCCAAACTTACCAAATTAGTAAAACAAATTTCGCAAACTCCACAAGCCAAAACTTACCAGCTTACCCAAGTATTGCATCCGATTTAGGAACAGGTTGGGTCAACAAATGTCTGTATGCTAACACAACTACTAATGCACTATTGTACACAATATTCAATATAGAAATAGTAAATATTTTTATATATATTTCAAGTGCTGTTTTTTTCTCAGATTTTACTTTACAACTTCACTCAACTTGGACCAACCCAACATGAAGATACCTGCGACGAATCGATCATGGCCTCCTTATAATCAAATCAATCACAACGTGGGGTAAGGCAGGTCAGGATCGAAGAGATCACTCCATTGATCAAACCCAGGATTCACCTTGGGCTAACCACGACAAAGGGGTTACATTTGTTGCCATTTGTCATGAACCAGGATCAACCCTGAAGTATTACAGCTGTGGATGGATGACAATTTTGACGCTTTGAAAATATTCAATTCATCCTTAAATAACATGGAAAAGAAAGAAGAAAGCAGATAAAGTATGAATCCAAAATTTCTATATTTCAGAAATTATTGAGGTATAAATCCATCTCATCTACCTCCAGCTATGTGTTCAAGAGCAGAACAGACTGGGTTCTATAGCCTTGGTTGACAATCAGTCTACTGCAGAAAGAAATAGCAACCTACTGCAGGAAAATCTTCTGCCAAGTCAGTCATGGATCGAAAGAAACATGATTACCCAAGCATGAGCCATGTAAGGCCTTTAACTGACCAATACAAATGTTACTAATTAACCTATAGCTGGGGAAAGAAGAGGTGGATGCATACCTAATCAGAATTTGCTAAACAAGAAATTATAATGTGGATATAAAGTGGGGGATTAATTCTATACTGCAATCAATAAATAAACTGATCCTTCAATTTGTGGCCACAGTAGTTTCTATACATTGATATTCCAGAGAATGTAAATAAACCTAAAAGTCATACCTATGTAACTAATCAGTATTTCATTGATTGATTCGTTTTCTACAGCTTATCAACAAACAAGAAATTATAATGTGGATATAAAATGGGAGAACAATTCTATATTAAAATCAATAAATAAACAGATCCCTCACTTTGTGGCCACGGTAGTTTCCATACATTTATATTCCAGAGAATGTAAATAAATCTAAAAGACATGCCTGTGTAGCTAATCAGTATTTCAGTGATTGATTGATTTGTTTTCTACGGTTTATCTACAATCAAGAAATTATAATGTGGATATAAAGTGGGGGAACAATTCTATATTAAAATCAATAAATAAACAGATCCCTCACTTTGTGGCATTGTAGTTTCCATATATTTATATTCCAGAGAATGTAAATAAATCTAAAAGACATGCCTGTGTAGCTAATCAGTATTTCATTGATTGATTCTTTTTCTACGGTTTTTCTACAATCAAGAAATTATAATGTATAGATAAAGTGAGGGACCAGTTCTATATTAAGATCAATATATAAACTAATCCCTCACTTTGTGTCCACGGTAGTTTCTATACATTTATATTCCAGAGAATGTAAATAAATCTAAAAGACATGCCTGTGTAGCTAATCAGTATTTCAGTGATTGATTGATTTGTTTTCTACGGTTTATCTACAATCAAGAAATTATAATGTGGATATAAAGTGGGGGAACAATTCTATATTAAAATCAATAAATAAACAGATCCCTCACTTTGTGGCATTGTAGTTTCCATATATTTATATTCCAGAGAATGTAAATAAATCTAAAAGACATGCCTGTGTAGCTAATCAGTATTTCATTGATTGATTCTTTTTCTACGGTTTTTCTACAATCAAGAAATTATAATGTATAGATAAAGTGAGGGACCAGTTCTATATTAAGATCAATATATAAACTAATCCCTCACTTTGTGTCCACGGTAGTTTCTATACATTTATATTCCAGAGAATGTAAATAAATCTAAAAGACATGCCTGTGTAGCTAATCAGTATTTCAGTGATTGATTGATTTGTTTTCTACGGTTTATCTACAATCAAGAAATTATAATGTGGATATAAAGTGGGGGAACAATTCTATATTAAAATCAATAAATAAACAGATCCCTCACTTTGTGGCATTGTAGTTTCCATATATTTATATTCCAGAGAATGTAAATAAATCTAAAAGACATGCCTGTGTAGCTAATCAGTATTTCATTGATTGATTCTTTTTCTACGGTTTTTCTACAATCAAGAAATTATAATGTATAGATAAAGTGAGGGACCAGTTCTATATTAAGATCAATATATAAACTAATCCCTCACTTTGTGTCCACGGTAGTTTCTATACATTTATATTCCAGAGAATGTAAATAAATCTAAAAGACATGCCTGTGTAGCTAATCAGTATTTCATTGATTGATTCGTTTTCTACGGATTATCAACAAGAAATTATAATGTATAGATAAAGTGAGGGACCAGTTCTATATTAAGATCAATATATAAACTAATCCCTCACTTTTCCCTCATGGTAGTTTCTATACATTTATATTCCAGAGAATGTAAATAAATCTAAAAGACATGCCTGTGTAGCTAATCAGTATTTCATTGATTGATTCTTTTTCTACGGTTTTTCTACAATCAAGAAATTATAATGTATAGATAAAGTGAGGGACCAGTTCTATATTAAGATCAATATATAAACTAATCCCTCACTTTGTGTCCACGGTAGTTTCTATACATTTATATTCCAGAGAATGTAAATAAATCTAAAAGACATGCCTGTGTAGCTAATCAGTATTTCATTGATTGATTCGTTTTCTACGGATTATCAACAAGAAATTATAATGTATAGATAAAGTGAGGGACCAGTTCTATATTAAGATCAATATATAAACTAATCCCTCACTTTTCCCTCATGGTAGTTTCTATACATTTATATTCCAGAGAATGTAAATAAATCTAAAAGACATGCCTGTGTAGCTAATCAGTATTTCATTGATTGATTCGTTTTCTACGGATTATCAACAAGAAATTATAATGTATAGATAAAGTGAGGGACCAGTTCTATATTAAGATCAATATATAAACTAATCCCTCACTTTTCCCTCATGGTAGTTTCTATACATTTATATTCCAGAGAATGTAAATAAATCTAAAAGACATGCCTGTGTAGCTAATCAGTATTTCATTGATTGATTCGTTTTCTACGGATTATCAACAAGAAATTATAATGTATAGATAAAGTGAGGGACCAGTTCTATATTAAGATCAATATATAAACTAATCCCTCACTTTTCCCTCATGGTAGTTTCTATACATTTATATTCCAGAGAATGTAAATAAATCTAAAAGACATGCCTGTGTAGCTAATCAGTATTTCATTGATTGATTCGTTTTCTACGGATTATCAACAAGAAATTATAATGTATAGATAAAGTGAGGGACCAGTTCTATATTAAGATCAATATATAAACTAATCCCTCACTTTTCCCTCATGGTAGTTTCTATACATTTATATTCCAGAGAATGTAAATAAATCTAAAAGACATGCCTGTGTAGCTAATCAGTATTTCATTGATTGATTCGTTTTCTACGGATTATCAACAAGAAATTATAATGTATAGATAAAGTGAGGGACCAGTTCTATATTAAGATCAATATATAAACTAATCCCTCACTTTTCCCTCATGGTAGTTTCTATACATTTATATTCCAGAGAATGTAAATAAATCTAAAAGACATGCCTGTGTAGCTAATCAGTATTTCATTGATTGATTCGTTTTCTACGGATTATCAACAAGAAATTATAATGTATAGATAAAGTGAGGGACCAGTTCTATATTAAGATCAATATATAAACTAATCCCTCACTTTTCCCTCATGGTAGTTTCTATACATTTATATTCCAGAGAATGTAAATAAATCTAAAAGACATGCCTGTGTAGCTAATCAGTATTTCATTGATTGATTCTTTTTCTACGGTTTTTCTACAATCAAGAAATTATAATGTATAGATAAAGTGAGGGACCAGTTCTATATTAAGATCAATATATAAACTAATCCCTCACTTTTCCCTCATGGTAGTTTCTATACATTTATATTCCAGAGAATGTAAATAAATCTAAAAGACATGCCTGTGTAGCTAATCAGTATTTCATTGATTGATTCTTTTTCTACGGTTTTTCTACAATCAAGAAATTATAATGTATAGATAAAGTGAGGGACCAGTTCTATATTAAGATCAATATATAAACTAATCCCTCACTTTTCCCTCATGGTAGTTTCTATACATTTATATTCCAGAGAATGTAAATAAATCTAAAAGACATGCCTGTGTAGCTAATCAGTATTTCATTGATTGATTCGTTTTCTACGGATTATCAACAAGAAATTATAATGTATAGATAAAGTGAGGGACCAGTTCTATATTAAGATCAATATATAAACTAATCCCTCACTTTTCCCTCATGGTAGTTTCTATACATTTATATTCCAGAGAATGTAAATAAATCTAAAAGACATGCCTGTGTAGCTAATCAGTATTTCATTGATTGATTCTTTTTCTACGGTTTTTCTACAATCAAGAAATTATAATGTATAGATAAAGTGAGGGACCAGTTCTATATTAAGATCAATATATAAACTAATCCCTCACTTTTCCCTCATGGTAGTTTCTATACATTTATATTCCAGAGAATGTAAATAAATCTAAAAGACATGCCTGTGTAGCTAATCAGTATTTCATTGATTGATTCTTTTTCTACGGTTTTTCTACAATCAAGAAATTATAATGTATAGATAAAGTGAGGGACCAGTTCTATATTAAGATCAATATATAAACTAATCCCTCACTTTTCCCTCATGGTAGTTTCTATACATTTATATTCCAGAGAATGTAAATAAATCTAAAAGACATGCCTGTGTAGCTAATCAGTATTTCATTGATTGATTCTTTTTCTACGGTTTTTCTACAATCAAGAAATTATAATGTATAGATAAAGTGAGGGACCAGTTCTATATTAAGATCAATATATAAACTAATCCCTCACTTTTCCCTCATGGTAGTTTCTATACATTTATATTCCAGAGAATGTAAATAAATCTAAAAGACATGCCTGTGTAGCTAATCAGTATTTCATTGATTGATTCTTTTTCTACGGTTTTTCTACAATCAAGAAATTATAATGTATAGATAAAGTGAGGGACCAGTTCTATATTAAGATCAATATATAAACTAATCCCTCACTTTTCCCTCATGGTAGTTTCTATACATTTATATTCCAGAGAATGTAAATAAATCTAAAAGACATGCCTGTGTAGCTAATCAGTATTTCATTGATTGATTCTTTTTCTACGGTTTTTCTACAATCAAGAAATTATAATGTATAGATAAAGTGAGGGACCAGTTCTATATTAAGATCAATATATAAACTAATCCCTCACTTTTCCCTCATGGTAGTTTCTATACATTTATATTCCAGAGAATGTAAATAAATCTAAAAGACATGCCTGTGTAGCTAATCAGTATTTCATTGATTGATTCTTTTTCTACGGTTTTTCTACAATCAAGAAATTATAATGTATAGATAAAGTGAGGGACCAGTTCTATATTAAGATCAATATATAAACTAATCCCTCACTTTTCCCTCATGGTAGTTTCTATACATTTATATTCCAGAGAATGTAAATAAATCTAAAAGACATGCCTGTGTAGCTAATCAGTATTTCATTGATTGATTCTTTTTCTACGGTTTTTCTACAATCAAGAAATTATAATGTATAGATAAAGTGAGGGACCAGTTCTATATTAAGATCAATATATAAACTAATCCCTCACTTTTCCCTCATGGTAGTTTCTATACATTTATATTCCAGAGAATGTAAATAAATCTAAAAGACATGCCTGTGTAGCTAATCAGTATTTCATTGATTGATTCGTTTTCTACGGATTATCAACAAGAAATTATAATGTATAGATAAAGTGAGGGACCAGTTCTATATTAAGATCAATATATAAACTAATCCCTCACTTTTCCCTCATGGTAGTTTCTATACATTTATATTCCAGAGAATGTAAATAAATCTAAAAGACATGCCTGTGTAGCTAATCAGTATTTCATTGATTGATTCGTTTTCTACGGATTATCAACAAGAAATTATAATGTATAGATAAAGTGAGGGACCAGTTCTATATTAAGATCAATATATAAACTAATCCCTCACTTTTCCCTCATGGTAGTTTCTATACATTTATATTCCAGAGAATGTAAATAAATCTAAAAGACATGCCTGTGTAGCTAATCAGTATTTCATTGATTGATTCGTTTTCTACGGATTATCAACCCTTTGAAAATTATTTAAAGCTAGAAAAAATTTTTAGATTCTAAGAATTGGAGGTGGGGGGGGGGGAGATAATGGTTTAGTGATACAAGTCTTAGCTGGAAGGGAAAAGAGGAGGATTCATACCTTTCCCCCAGGGTATTTTTGCAAGTAAGTAAATATAATGAACCCAACAGGAATTGAAATTCAGTTCTACACTTAACAATTCTGAGCCATTATCCATTACACCACCTGCACATCCAAGCTTACAGCACCTGGTATTCCTAAGCAGTCATCTATTGAAGCACCGACCTGGCTCAATGTTGCTTAACTTTGGTGATCATGCACGAACTGATGTTTCAATATGATGCCGCCTTAAACCTTAAGCAGTCTTTGTAATTATAGTGCTCAATATCAAGAGACAGAGCATTAAAAGTAATAAATTAAATGTTCACTTATCTTGTCCCTACTCAGAGTTTCAGGGAGATTATATCTACTTGTCAAGGAACTTGAATTTTACAATCAAGCCACCTGACAATTGGATGTATAAAAATAAAACAAATAAAAAATAATAAATTCAACTTACCCTCAAACGCTGCTGTTTGGCCTTTTTGCGAAGGGATTCCTTCTGTTTTTTTTCTGCCTCTATTTCTGGGGTCAAAGGTCCTGGAATCTGGAATAAACAAAACAAATTTTTTTTTAACAGCAACTGTTGCATTTTATCGCAATGTCATATATTATCAAAAACATACACTTGCTATCATATGATCATGTGCTGACAAATCTGTCGAATTATCAACCAATCAATGAATTTATCTCTATTTCTCAGATGAAGTATTGTAACTATAGTATTCACATTGTTCGAACTGGTGTCCTCATCTTTATTGTTATATTCGCAACATTTCGGCTGTTCTATGTTCCATCCTGCTTCAGGTGATATACATTGGAATTTCGAACCAAACCCTTATAATACAACTCTAGTAAAATAATAAAACTATTATGGAATTAGGTTAAATGCAAAGCAAAGCAATAATGCCATTAAAACAGAGGGGGGGGGTGCAGGAAGTGAAAGTGAAAGTCAATGAAAAGACTAAGAAGGGGAGGATTGAAGAAAGGAAAAAAAGGAACAAAGTTCAAGAAGAAACAAGACAAAAGATGGCGATTGATGTTGCATTTAAATTGTTGAAAATTGTAGTTATTAGGTTGGTTGGTTGGTTGTTTGGGGTTTTATGGCATATCAACCACTATGGGTTATTTAATGCCAGATCCAGTATTTACTAAATATATCAAAAACATATAGCTGGCAACATCATATTGTTTCAAAAACGTATAGCTGGCAACATCATATTGTTTCAAAAACGTATAGCTGGCAACATCATTGTTTTCAAAAACGTATAGCTGGCAACATCATTGTTTCAAAAACGTATAGCTGGCAACATCATTGTTTCAAAAACTGGCAACATCATATTGTTTCAAAAACGTATAGCTGGCAACATCATTGTTTCAAAAACTGGCAACATCATATTGTTTCAAAAACGTATAGCTGGCAACATCATTGTTTCAAAAACTGGCAACATCATATTGTTTCAAAAACGTATATAGCTGGCAACATCATATTGTTCCAAAAACGTATAGCTGGCAACATCATATTGTTTCAAAAAAAAAGTATAGTTGGCAACATCATTGTTTCAAAAAAGTGTAGTTGGCAACATCATTGTTTCAATGTGCTGGAAAAGACCTGGAAGTTCACTATTTTCCCATAGCTGGGACCCCAACAGGTGCTACCACCCCAGGTCAGGGTGGACCTGGGAACACCAGCAATTAAGAGGTGGTTCCACGCTTCCTCAAAAACCTCCTGATCAGAGGCCTTGTGTAGTTATTAGGGAAGCAAGAAATCAGAAGGGAGTTTTACAGGTGGGAAGTGTGAGAAAAGAAACTATTGGATTTAAAGTGTCAGTTGCATCTTGCTAGTTCAACAATACAACCGTGAGACCTTGTTGCCAATCTAATAACACGCTTGAACTCATCTAGTCAGGGCACCAGGGAAAACAAGCTCATAAGAGCAGTTGCCATAAAAATATTTGTAGAAAAGACAGAGGGAAGCCATGTCATGTTGTTGAGAAAGTGACTGAAGCCGAGATGCCAGTTCAGGATCAATTATATTACAAGCTCTTTTTTGGATTTTGTCAAGCGTCTCAAAATGTGCAGGAGTAGCTCTAGACCAGATCTAGCAACAGTATTAAATGCACAGATGAATGGTACATTTATAAATGTGCAAGATGGATTCTGACAAGAGAAGATTTTGGGCACAACACAGTGAACCAACTTTCCTGGCAGTAGACATGGCAGTTAATTCAATAGAGTCACACCACTTCATATCATAGAACAGATGTAAATTGAAAGGAAGTCTTCTCGGACAACAAATATGGCTTCTGTAAAACCAAACTTTCTTTTTACTTGGAATATATAAGGAGGTGCTCATTAATTACCTGGGCTTTCCGATATCCGTATTTATCCGGATATTTCCCCATAAATCTACGAAATTCATTTCTTGTTTCTTTGGTTGCAATGATGTATGGTGGAATGCCTTTGTTGTTGCTGGAAAAGGTAGAAACTTATTTTATCTTTGAAAACACATTGCATATAAAGTGTTCAAGTACCACAGCATCACAGTTACCAACTTGGAGAATAGAATCAGTGTCTATGCAATCATTACATCTAAGATGCTTATTGCTTATATCTAAATACAATTGCATTTTGAGAATACACATTTCTAAGTAAAATAAAAAAGAACATGCTTATTGCTTATATCTAAATACGACTGCATTTTGAGAATACACATTTCTAAGTAAAATAAAAAAGAACATGCTTATTGCTTATATCTAAATACGACTGCATTTTGAGAATACACATTTCTAAGTAAAATAAAAAAGAACATGCTTATTGCTTATATCTAAATACGACTGCATTTTGAGAATACACATTTTTAAGTAAAATAAAAAAGAACATGCTTATTGCTTATATCTAAATACGACTGCATTTTGAGAATACACATTTCTAAGTAAAATAAAAAAGAACATGCTTATTGCTTATATCTAAATACGACTGCATTTTGAGAATACACATTTCTAAGTAAAATAAAAAAGAACATGCTTATTGCTTATATCTAAATACGACTGCATTTTGAGAATACACATTTCTAAGTAAAATAAAAAAGACAGAAACCCCCCCAAATCTTCATCTTCAGTACAGATGGTGACAACCACAAATCAAGAAAAATACAGACACATATATATATGTTTTAATATATTTATTGTTTATACATTATTTTTATAGATACAAATATTTAAGTAAATGCTTTTTTTTATAATAAACAGTATTAACAACATTTACCAGCCTGAAAGTCTGAGAAATGTTCATAGAAAATGTGTCCTCCGACAGGAATCAAACCTGTATCCTACACGGAACCGTCATATAGCCTGAAGTGCTATACCATTCAGCTACAGATGTATTGTATGGAAGTAGTAGGAATTCTAAGTTGTGCTAGAAGTGTGGTTATGATTCCACATTAGTATGTTTTTTAAAAAAACCACCAACATGTTACTACCATTGTTCAATTAGGTACGGTTCAGGCTAGGCGTGAATTGTTTTATATAAAGAGCATGGTGCAGTAATGGTTCCCAATTCGGATTGAGGAATCAGAGAGCCGAGTTTGAATTTCAGTCAAGTTTATTACATTCACTTACGTGCTAATATCCTTGGGAAAGGCATGAATCCAACTCTTCTTACCCCCGCCCAGCCATGGGTAAATAACAGAACAGACTGAGTTTTATAACCTTGGGTGCTAACCAGTCTAGAAGAAAGAAGAACTCTGAATTCAACCCAGCCTGGAGAGGGTTGGGCTCCGTCAGGCTACCTTGCCCAAGACACACCACTTCTACTGCAGCTGCAGTCCATGTGATTCCCCTATAACCTTGATGGGTTACAGAACTCATTATCAATGAAAGAGCCTCCATAATCTTAAAAAGTTGTTAACATTTACATTTATTTAGAACAATGGTGTTATCAACAAGAATTTTTCTAATTATGGCAGGTAGTTATTCATGAGAGTCAAGACGATTTTTATGGCATTGATATAATGTAAACTCTCTCCTCTGTGACTGTAATTGATTGTTTAACATCATATCAACTCCATGTGTCCTTTAATGCCAAAACTTAATTTTGAAGTAATAAAAATAAATTAGCTTTGAAGTAATAAAAATATATGTTATTCTGCTTTCACAATTGAATACATGGTAGATGATACTCAGTTTTTTCTTTATATACATGTTTGTGTGGATCTAATTACTAGAGATGGTGATAAGTATGCTTTATGTTGTTTTGTTGAAGTTATATTTTGAGATACAGTTTGATTTCTTTAAGAGATTGTAGGATATTACAGATTAATGTCATGAAAGAGTTCTTTCATGTTGCTTGTTTGGTTGATTTTGTTTAGTTGCATATCAACCTCTATGGATTATCCAATGCTGAGATCTAAATATTTTGAACACAATTTCATGGCTTCAACTAGAGACAAAATGTATTGTTGGTCATTTTGCGATAAAATTGTTGGTAATTCTGCTTTAAAAATGTGTTGTTGGTAATTTCTTTTTATATAGAAATGTATTGTTATCCTTTCATAGTGCTTAGTTTGAGGGTTCACTATTTACCCATACCTGACCCTAAAAGAAGCTACCACCCCAGGTCAGGATGGACCTAACAACAACAGCAATTAAGAGGTGGTTCCACACTCCTCAAAACCTCCAATCTCCTGATCTGAGACCTTGTTACCAAATGTAATTCTATCTGACAGTAAGTGTCCTTTTTGTTTTACTTACTCATTAAAACTTCCTCGTTACTCACATGTTCAGTCTATGGTATTTAAACTAGTCAAAAATAGACAATCCTTCCTCTAGAAAATTCAATCAACTTAAGACTATTATATCTACTACTATAAAGTGTAAACCAGCAACAAAAATAAGTTGAAAAGAAGAACTAATTAAAAATTATAATGAGACGATAACATGGATGGATAAAGTGATAAACCAATAAATTTTTAGAATGAAAAGGAAAGAGAAGAAGTCATAGTCACTTACCATAAAGCTGGATCAGCACCTGCCTCTAATAATAAATAGAGAATTTCCAGCTGTCCAGCTTGTGCTACGATATGTAACAGAGTCCGTTTATCACCACCCCAACGCTCGTTTAAGATTTCTGGAAATTTGATATCTGCTGCCATTTCCAGATTAGAAATTAAATCCTCAGCATTGGGATCAAAATCGAGACATTCATCTTTGGTGTCTGTAATCGCTTCGCAACTCACAGAAGCATTGTCAGGCTGGGTTGCGTCAACAGACGATTCAGTATATGGTTTGGAATCAAGGTCTTTATCAAAGTCTGCAGCTTTTTCTGAAGGCAACAGACCTTTGTTTTCTTGGTCTGAAGCCGTCTTGACCAAAGATGCCACAGAAGAGGGGTTTGTGTCAGAAGCTAAAGACGGTAAATTTTTTTTCAAAATATCAGTCTTACAATCCTGTTTTTTTGGTGGTTCTGACTCCATAGCATTTTCAACAAGCCAGGAGAGGAGTTTTTTCATTTGTGACACATTACCAGACTTGCAGGCATGATAAATCAAATTTTTCAGACGATCTTTTTCCTCTGAAAACAAAATAAAAACCAGTAAAGAAAAATAAATACATAACTCAAGTCATTATGAAGCCGATCAGTTGCTATGATTATTGAGGTACAATTAAATTAAAAGCATTAATTTTCGGACAAAGTAGAATCTGCAGTGTTATTGGCTATGACCTGACATTTCTGTTTCATTCACTTTCCCACCAGTGTAACATAGTTTCCCTGGGCATATTCTATAAATATTTACATGGTAATTGTTCTGATGAATTTTCATCTATGGTACCTAGACTTTATGAATTTAAGCACAGTACAAGATTGGCAACAGGGACGTAACAATTTACAGTCAATTTGGCTAGATGTAAGTCTAAGTTCTATGCTAACAGTTACTTTTCTCACACCTCTCACTTGTGGAACTCTCTTACAGCTTCTTGCTTCCCAGTCAACTTTGATCTTCAAAAATTTAAATGCAATGTCAATCGTTATCTTCTGTCTTCTTAATTCTTGTTCTTTTATTGTTCTCTCTCTTTATTAATGTTTTTTTTTCTCATATTCTCTAACACTCAGTAACCCCTTGAATCTTAGTGGATTTATTGCCTTGTTTGGGGTGAAATGATTAAAAAAAAAAAAAAAGAAAAAAATACCATTAACTGCATTTAGTTTAATGTGACCAATTAAACCTTTCAAAAGCGGTTGATACACCCTAATAAGTAAAGAAGAAGAAAAAGAATAACATTAATACTTACGTGATCCTTTCTTAACTGGTTTATAGTTGAATTTGTTGCTATTTTTATTTGGTTTATCATGGCTGCAATTATTACTACTACTATTATTGTCTGCCTGGCACCCAAAATCAATTTCATCTTCCTGAAGGTGCCGCATGCTTATCTCCTCATCAACAAAGCATAATTCAGTATCGACCTCATCATCTGAACCAGAGGAAGAAGAGTCTGATCCTTTTGGGATTGAGTCTGTCTTTTCATCTGAATCTGAGAAATAAAAAAATAAAAATAATTAATTCCTATTCTTTTATTGTTCTTGCTCCTTAATAATGTTTTTCTCTTTTTTTTATTCTACTCTTTCGCACTCAGTAAAGCCACCAAAAAACCCACCCACCCTCCATTTTAGTGGCTTTATTGCCTTGCTTGGAGTAAAATGAAAAAAAAAAAAAACAACACTGCATTTTGTACCCTAATGATTGGTTTTAGGTAGGCTTCAGGGTAGAGGATGCCAGTACTAAACTAACACCAAAATACCCTGGTTTGACACACTCATCTCAAGACAACCCCAGAATTTATATTACTTAAATTGACTGGTCTGCACATTAAAAATAGGGGAGAATATTTTTTAAACAATTTTTATAGGCTCGCATTCATCATACCTTCCCTAAGCCACAACTTGTCAAAATCAAAAAATATTAAATCTACTCTGTTCAGAATTGTAGTTTAAATTGTAGTTTAGTATTGCTACGACATCACTTGTACAAATCAAAATACCGCTGGTTCAATTCACCCTGCATTGCTTTCTGAACACCCATAGCCGTTGTTCTCCGCCCGTTTTCACTGCTTCAGCCCTCTTTTATCAGGCCAACACCACGGTCGACTAACCAATAAGCGTTCTTGGCTTTTATTCTCAGTTACCCAGGCAAATAGCCTTCTCCAGTTCGACCAATCAACACACGACTTACTATTGGCGGAAGCATACTAAACTCTACAAAAAACCCTCATTACTACACATACTGCTAGAATTGCTAGATGGGAGAGTAATGCCATTTTCACAGAGCAAACTTGCTGATGTCACGTGCCGCACGTTAAGGTAAGACCCTTATTTTCCTATGCACCAGATGCAAGCCCCACTCTGGTTCGCTTGCTTCTATGGGGCTGTTCACCACAAGAATACAGGAAAAAAAAATATGGATTTTTTAAAATTATTTTAGAAGTGGGGTATCTGTTGATAATATTAATTGATGATTCTGTTTTAACAGTATATCAGATCTGTCAGTTATTTGATGCCAAAAAGATATTTTTTAATTAAATATATGTCCTGTAAAGAATCCTTTTTGTTGTTGGTTCCATCACTCTTCATTTTATGCCTCTGGAACGGATTTATTTAGGGCTATAATTTATGGTATAGCCCAACCTCCTTCAAGTAGGCTAGCATTATCTCTCCTTTTATCTTCTTCTAAAAGGTTCTCTAAACTCAGTTAAGTGCCACACATGATACATGCTTAGGTGATCATGTCCCATTCAATTAATGACAAGGCAGATGATTTTCCCGCAATAGGTATCGTTTTCTTTCAGCAATACACTGGTTGCCAACCGAGGCTACAGGACCCAGTCTGTCCTGCTATTGAACCCATAGCTGGTGGGCGAGGTAGAGATGGATTTATACAATTTGCAAGGATATTTGCACATAAATGAATCCGAATGGAATTCAAACCCCACCCCTCTCCGGTTTCTTAATCGGATCCATTATCCATTACACCACAAGGCATCAGAGCCTCTAAACTGGTCATGTCATAAAATTGCTGATGTCAAAGGTCACTAAAATGGTTTAGAATATGTTTTACAGTATATCAACTTTGTTGGTTATTTAATACTGAAAATATTTTTTTAGATGTAAAGAGTTGAGCTCCATCACTCTCCAGTTATGCCTTTAGAATGGAGTTATTTTGTGCATTAATCTGTGCCAGAGACCAACCTCTTTTTCATAGTCTAGCATATTCTTTATTTTTATCATTTTGAAAAGTAGACAAGTCTTGTCATAAAGTTGATGCTATAATTTATGGCATAGACCAACCTCTTTCTTGTAGGCCAGGGTATTCTTTACTTTAATCTTCTTGAAAAGGCCCTCTAGATGAGTCTTGTCATAAAGTTGATGCTATAATTTATGGCATAGACCAACCTCTTTCTTGTAGGCCAGGGTATTCTTTACTTTAATCTTCTTGAAAAGGCCCTCTAGATGAGTCTTGTCATAAAGTTGATGCTATAATTTATGGCATAGACCAACCTCTTTCTTGTAGGCCAGGGTATTCTTTACTTTAATCTTCCTGAAAAGGCCTTCTAGATGAGTCTTGTCTTAAAAATCAATGATATATAGGAGCAATGTTTCTCCAATCATTTAGAATATGTTTTATAGTATATGCCTCCTGATATGCTGTTCATTCGGGAAAATGTTCATTTTTTGTTTTTAAGGAGAAAGAAATCGGTGAGAAAGGTGTGTCCAATCCTGATCCTTCATAGGATGATTCCTTCCTTCCAAGAAAGTCTGTGACCGTGTTGCTATTCTTCTAGAATGAGTTTAATTCTGTAAAGTTTGTAGTTGGGTGGTAATTCCATAATTTTTGCCATTTGTTTTAGAATGTACGAGTCTACAGGCACTTTGATGTCTATATAAAGGATTTACAAATTTGAAATACCATATATATTCATGAATCATGCAATTTTTGTAGCTAATTTGACTCCAGTAAATATATAGTTTGTCAATGGCATAGCCAGGGCCAGAAGCACATATGCTAATTTTATATCTCATGTATGATGCGAAAAATTAGCTTCAAAATTAGGTCTTCAAAAGTTGCATGATATGTGAGTATATGCGGTATTCATTTTTAGGGATTCTTTTCCTGCCATGTCAGCTTTTCCATGTCCAAGATGCCAATATGACTAGAAGAAAATGGTTTTCCTTGTAGATGAGATTCATTGATACTGTTTAGTTATTTAACTATTAAGGGATTATTTGAATTTTTGATTCACCGTGATATAAGTATAGATAGTGACACTAGGAGAACTATAAAGTTGTCTGGCTCATTGTCTGTTATAATGTCTAAAGCTAAGTCAATGGTTATAGATTCAACTCTAAAAATTGAGGATTTATCAGGTAGGTGTTTTTTGATTGTTATGTCATCAAGAACGGCTAAACATCTGACTTTGTCAATGTTTATTTAGTCATCAGCATATATGTGCTTAGAGTTGGTCTCTCCTGTAAAATATTATCAATTTCTTCAAAAAAGGTAACAATATAAATACAGTGTAAGGTCAATCCAGGACTTCATAAAGAGTTATCTGTACTTTGTTATTATTTACACATGTTGAGTTTGAAACTGTACTTACATCATTGCTAACTGTGTACTACTGAAGTTCTCCTTTTACCCAATTCGTAATGGTACACATTCATCAATGACATAAGCACAGTTTGCAACTTGATGTTTCTAAATAAAAACAAAGTACAGATAACTCTTTAAGAAGTCAGGGATCCATTTGACACTGTATTTATATTATGAACTAGTCCCCCACTTGTAAAATGATTAAAAAAAAATAATAATAATAATCAATATTTTTTTATTCTAACATCCTATTCTTATTCTTAACGGACAGTTTTAGCTCGTAAAAAAGCCAGAATTCTGAGATTTGACATTTTGACCTTCATAAATTGAGAAAAAAAGTATGTGTGACCTGTTGCTGTTTTTCCAGGGCTTTTCAAGACCTGGAAAAAGCCCTGTCAATTAATTTTCCAAGACTTTTCAAGGTTTCCAGGATCTGCACGAACACTGTTCTATTCTAATAGTTTCTTTTCTCGCACTTCTCACCTGTGGAACTCTCTTCCTGATTCTTCCTCTCTTATCAACTACAATCTACAAAAATTTAACCTCAACATCAGCTGTCTTCTGTCTCCCTAAATCCTGTTCTCACTGTCTTTTCTCTTCAATAATATTTTCTCAGCTTCTTTCACCCTTAGTAATCCCCTTGCATCTTAGTGGCTTTATTACCTTCTTTAGAGTAATTTTTTTTTATTTAGTTTAGTGGCATATCAACATCTCTATGGGTTATTTAATGCCAAAATCTAAATATTTTGAACACTATTTTATGGCTTCATCTAAATATATTTTGAATAGAATTGTATGCCTTCAACTGCAGATAAAATGTATTGTTGGTCATTCTGCTATAGATATATATTGCTGGTCATCTATATAAATAAATGTGAATGTCAGTGTGCTTCACTTTTTATGGTATGTTGGGCTACGGCCTCTTGGAGTACTTTACTCCAAGAGGCCGTAGCCCAACATACCATACCATTTTGGAATCAGGCAGACTAAGTGAGCAAATTAAAAACATTCTGGGTCAGATTCATACCCACAGTCCTGAAATTTGGGATTCCTAAGTTCTTATTACTGTGACTGTTCACAGTGATTTTTTTTATGATAACAATTTTTATAACTTGGGAATAATTGCAATTCATTGCAAAAGTCACCCATGAAATAAAAACAATTGTTTGTACGGAAAGTAAGGACCTACGTACATCAAATTGTCTTTAAATTAAGTGGCGGCAGATGAATTATCATTGAACTTTTAAAAGGTAAGCTTAAATATTAATGCAATACTGAAATGCAGCAATCAATTTTGAGTTCTTCTATAGTTTATTGTTGCCTATCACATATGGCAGCAGTATGCCTTGCAAAAAGAAATCTCTGCCAACAGAGGACCAGATTGCAATTAAAAAGGGCCAAGGCTGCAGCAATGAAAAGAAAGTCCCATTCAAATGAAAACCCATATCTAATGGCAGCCAAGAAAGCATCCGATGCTGAGAACATGCAAAGATTTAGGGACTCTGAAACTCCTCAACTGAAGGCCCAATCAAGAGCCAGATTAAATGCTGTCCAATAGGGCAGATTTTAAGCTAATTTTACTAGCTATGTTTATTGCCGGTATTTTTATACTTTAATAGGGTTTCGTTTTTGTTTGGGGGTTCAATATTTGTCCATAGCTAGGCCCCTAACAGGTACTATCACCCTGGGTCATGTAGTTTATCATACCCACGACTAAGCTTGAAGTGAAAGGATTAAAAAAAAATTGATTATCTATGAAGCTGTATTGTTCAAATTTTTTGTTTTTTGGTGGTAGTGGTGGTGGTGGGGGGATTGTTTGTTTCCTTTGATTTCTATTGTATTTATAAAAATGACCTCCTTTGCATAAGCTAGTATGTAGATGGGTTAAAAGTTTTTAAAAATACCATTTTGATATGAAACCACAAAAAAATATGAAAAAAAAAAACAAAAAGATATCCCTTACTTTTGTCAGTCTTGTTCATCTCCTGCATTCCAACATCTTCAGAACCACTTGGACATTTCCCTCGGAGGTTTTTCTTCTTCTTCTTATCAAATATCAAAACTTTTCCAATATTTTTCTTTAACTGGGATATGTCGGCGACAATTTCTAACTGACCTGTGTCGGCGCTAAAATGTCGGGGTGGAGACCGTGGGACAAAATCACGTATGTCACACTCATTACCTGCAGGGGAAAAGAAAATTTAATAATAGAAGCACGTTTTCATAAAAGCAAAATATCTGCAGTTTTTTTTTTGGGGGGGGGGGTTTCATTGGGGGGGTTGGGATCAAAAAATAAAGTCACATTCACAGATGTTATCTTTCATATTTTCTCAGCAGAAGCTGTAATCATTAACCTCAGAAATCATATTCTGCTTTTCTCCTTACTGCTTGGGCACTTATATAATCGCTATTCCTTAGCTACACTAATTTAGGCAGTCATTTGCATATCACTACAAAGAGGATACTGAAACCCAAGCAAAAAGTGTAGGACTTTCAGCTATAAAATGAACATACTATTTCTTATATTACTCTCCCCCCCACCAACAGACATATTTACATCATTTCTCAAATTTTGTTAAACCTTTCAAGAAATATCTGTCTATATTTCTGAGATGAGGTATTGTAACTATTTACATTGTTCAGACTGTTGTCCTCATCTTTGTTGTCATACTCATGATGTTTTATTTGTTGTACACTCCAGCCTTCGTCAGGCGATTAGAATTTTGAACCGAACCCTTTATTTTATCCGTCGGGGTAGAGTGTTCTAGTTCCACATGCCATGCCTCTTCTGGGTATCTCAATTTCAGTTATCTCCCTTTAGTAACTCAACTCTCCAAGTTTTTGTTCACCTCTGCAGGTAATGAAGTCACAACTCTTTGCGTCGAATCACTGGATTACTTCAAGAACACATGGCCCAGTGGATAAAAGCGTTGGCTGAAATTCCAATCATCTGAAGAAGGCCAGAGTGTACAATGGCCGAAACATCATGAATATGAACAACAAAGATGAGGACAACAGTCTGAATAATGTAAATAGTTACAATATCTCATCTCAGAAATATAGACAGATATTCCTCGAAAGGTTTAACGAAATTTGAGAAATGATGTAAATATGTCTGTTAGTGGGGGGGGGGGTAATATAAGAAGAGCCAAATTATTTCCAAGAAATGCCATTGCTATTTTATATGCTTTCTCACATATTTTTATATGCATTCCCATTATTTCTCAAATTTCATTAAACCGTCAAAGAAATGTACACTATTTACATTGTTCGGACTATTGACCTCATCTTTGTTGCCATATTTATTACATTTCGGCTGTTGTACACTCCGGTCTTCTTCAGATGGTTGCAATGTCGAACTGAACCCTTTATTTCACTTACTGGGGTAGACTGTTCTAGTTCCACGTGCTATGTTTAATATGGATGTCAGTTGTCAGTTATCTCCTGTTGATTCCCCTCTCCAAGTTCTCCACTGCCTTAACCGGGTATTGAACTCACACTCTTTGGGGCCTCACACTGGATCTAACTAACGCCTTTATCTACTGTGCCATGTGTCCTTGAGAACACATGGCACAGTGGATAAACTTGGAGAGGGGAATTAACAGGAGATAACTGACAAGTGACATCCATTAAACATGGCATGTGGAACTAGAACAGTCTACCACAGTGAGTGAAATAAAGGGTTCAGTTCGACATTCCAACCACCTGAAGAAGGCCGGAGCGTACAATGGCTGAAATGTTGTAATAAATATGGTGACAAAGATGAGGACAATAGTCCGAATAATGTAAATAGTGTACATAATACCTCATCTCAGAAATATAGACAGATACTTCAAAGAAATGTCCATGCTATTTCATATATTCCCACAGAACTGTAGAAAAAAGGATGATTGAAATAAAGTAGCCCCATATCTGTAGTATGATTTTATATTTCACCTCTAATTAATTTGTTAATAACTTTGTAAGAGCGACTGGCAGATTTACCCCGTTTCAGCTTGATCACCATACGTTGAAGAAACAGTCAAATTCTAACCCAACCCCAACAAAAATCCAAAGCTCATAAATTCCTCACAAGTATATAAAAAACTTGAATCCACTGAACAACATGTCCTGGAGAAGGAAAAAAAAACACCCTCACCAAAGGGTAACCTTCCCAGTACAAGATTCAAAACTAAGACAAGTGTGCTGTATTTGGCGACCAGCACATGTAAGGGGTTCTAACAGGAGGAAGGTTTGTTGATTAGGGTGCACGGTCTATTGGCACAAATATCAAATTCTTCCAAACATCCATCATCTGCCAGTCTTTTGAGCAGGTGAAATGTCCTGCAAAAAAAAGAGAACATCTTTCTACAGCTTCCATGGCGGTTTTTCTCTCTTATCAAACAGCTCAGAGAAATATGAGAAGAAGGTAGCCAAATGAAGCCTCCACCCCCCCCCCCCCAAAAAACAATATATTTTTTATTGCATATCTAATATAGCAAATTAGACCTACATAGAAAATCTCAAGCTTGCCCCACACTCCAACATCAATAACATTTTAACACCCTCAGATCAATCATTGCTTCCGTTTCCTGTATTACTAATCACGAATTGTGTTGAATCCCTGTCCAATAAATACACAGACATAAAATTTTCTTACAATATATTGTCCCGTCCTTTTTCCCTACTGACTGTACAGCATAGGAAGGCTGCAGAATCGATCAGCCAAAATGACACAGTGGGTCCCCTCTTGATAGGCTTACAACACCCTCTCAGTTAAGTTACCTGTAAACAATTTTATCTGGGCCTGAAGTGCCAGTAGTTTTATGACAACCAACAGTGAAATGTGAGAGCTAAAATGTTGTATCCTTAAAGCAGTTACAAACAGACAAAGGTAATACTCGAGTGAAGGAACAGCAACACGTGCATAGATGAAAGAAAGAGAGGTTTATTGTAAAAGAGAATACACTACTGAAAGACAGGGAATCGGGTGGCAGAATTCCCGAAGCAAGCCACCTGTGCTCACTATATATATCTACTGATATAGTCAGTCCACATAGGCAATAGGGAGTGTGGGACATTCCATTACAACATTAAAAATAGCCACATGCTTCAGGAAAAAGGAAATTAATTATATGAATAAATAAATAAAAACTTTTGGGGGGTCAAGTGCCTCTCAGCTGGAAAGTAGGGAATTCTAGTTGCAGGCTTATATAGCCAGGCCGCATTTGACATATGGGCCAGTCATGAACTGTCAATCAATATGTAGAGGCAGTCATAGTGACAGCCAGTGACAAGCCATCTGTTGTAATGTTAAGATGGGCAGAATAGTGATAGGAGAAAATTGGCAGTCAGAGGCATGAGACAAGCTGTTAAGATGTAAACAGTTGCAGTCAGAAATGAACAGAGTGGTAAGTGGAGTTCTTGCTACCTAAAAAGAAAATCTAGTCCCATTTGTCTTTCGTGACAGAAGACAGAAATAACAGCAAAGATGTCTCGTTTCACTTACCTAAGCTGAAAACAGTTCTAGGTGAATCCATGAATCCCAATATATTGAAAAGCAGCTTCATAAATTAAAATGTCCCCTAAACACTTCTTGGAACAATGACTCTTCTCAGTAGTATAAAAGTTATTAATTCATAAATTAAAATGTCTCCTAAACACTTCTTGGAACAATGACTCTTCTCAGTAGTATAAAAGTTATTAATTCATAAATTAAAATGTCTCCTAAACACTTCTTGGAACAATGACACTTCTCAGTAGTATAAAAGTTATTAATTCATAAATTAAAATGTCTCCTAAACACTACTTGGAACAATGACTCTTCTCAGTAGTATAAAAGTTAATTCATAAATTAAATTAATAAGAATAAAATAAATAGGAAAGAATATTTCACCATAACATTCCACCGATGCTAGCATCTCATGAACACGCCTTGTCTCGTTGTGCGTTGGTCGTCGTGTGTGGAAAGGCACAATACGAATACGTTGGTCATTCCGACTGAGAGGGTTTGATTTACCATTGAATAGCATTTGTTGGTTATAGCTGGGAGCTCTGAGAAAGATCAAATCACAACGCTTCAGATTATCAGTCCAACTGGTCAGCAACTCTTGAACATCCTGCAAAAAGGTACAATAACCCGAACTAGTCTTCGTCATCAAAATCCCCAGCATATTTCATACTGAAATTAAAGTGAAAATGGGCATTTTTCCCCCCATTTCTTTTCCCTATTACTATCAAAAAAGCTATTTAGATCATAAATATAAAAGAAAAAAATTTTTTTTTTTTCAATTTTAAGAAGGGGTCCAGTTTGCTATGTATATTCATTGTATATTGATCCCCCTATTCAAACCAAATCAAAATAAAGGTAAAGGGAATAATAATAATAATAAACAGAAAAGTAAGCGAGATATCCCGAGACATGGCCAGTGGAAGTAAAGGGTTCAGTTTGGAATTCTCTCAAGATTACCTGGATGAATATAAAACTTTCTTATGCCTCCCCCATCAATGGGGGGTGGTGTCATAAGAAACTAGATGAAACTTCAGTCGCACAACGATCAAGACTTCATGATAACAACAAGAGCACAATAGTCCATATGTAAATAGTATAAATAAGGTAAGTAAGAATATAATTTAAATTCATATTTTGTGGTTGTTTTGAAATTATTTAAAAAATTTATACGTACGATAAACATTATTTTAAATTCAACACAGTAAAAAAATAAGTAAGTCAGGTTAAGAAATACATTTCTTAAATATTTTAAACTTGAGTAATATTTGTTTCAAATCAGATTAATTATACTTTAAATCAACTAATATTTCTCAAGATTCAGAAAAGCATATTTTATTTTGGGAAGATTTTTTAATAAAGAGAATTACATTGCGATGAGAGACAACTAAAAAAGGGCACTAATCAACTCTTTTAGCAAAAATAAAAATAAAAATAAACTCCTTCCAGTCAGTGTAAATTAGTTTTTGAAATATAACAAATTATTTTGATTATTGAAAATATTAAACTTAATCTATTAGCTTGAAATTAAAACTAAAATAAAAGCTTCAAGAAAGACTTTTTTACTTTTAAAAATTCATTTTATATCTTAGGTATCACATTTTTTGTGGAGATCCCTATATAAATATTAACTTTTTAATTTCAACTTTCAAATTTTATTTGAAATTTTTTGTACTTTATGATCTGGTATGAACATATTTAGTGGGGTGGGGAGGCTTGCATAGGAAGAATAATTTACAATGAATTTACATAGTATATTGATCTTGCCCCCCCCCCACACACACACACACTGCTGCTCTTAAAGTTTAGAAAATTAAAAAAATTAAAAAAATTAAAAAAAAGGAAATTGTTATTTGTAATCTGGAGGTAATAAAGGTAAGGAAAATAATAATAAAAAAGGGTGAGGTGAGATATTCCTAGATATGGGCTGTGGATTGTGAACAATCTACTCCCATAGGTTAAATAAAGAGATAGTTTGGAATTCTCTGTAAATTACCCGAATTGACATACACCTGATGAAGGCTGGAGTGTACAATGGTCGAAATGCTGTGATAACAACAACAAAGATGAGGACAATAGTCCACATGTAATTAAGGTAACTAAAAATATACTTTAAATTTATTTTTTGTGGTTTAAACACAACACAGCAAAAAACAAAGTAATTTAAATAACAAATATTAACTTGAAATTATATGAAATTTAGTAAAATAAGTACAAAGATCCTTTATCATCTTGAATGAGCCGGTTTTTTTTTGGTAGTGGTCGGGGGCTTGCATAGGGAGAACAATTTACAATATGTCAGTGATATGAACTTTTTGTCAATCTTATGGGATATAAACTAATCCTAAAGACAAACAGGTTTTTTTGTTTTACAATAAGGTCCACTCTGTACATGGCCGAGGGGCCACTCAATGTAGAGTTTGTAGTGATCTAGGAAACATCCTCTTGAGAGTAGGTTCCACAGAGCAGTGGTTTACAGGAAGAAGCTGTTCGAATGAAACTGACTTTTCACCAATGGAATATAGAGGGAATGTGGGTGGTTTGCTACTATGTAGGTGGCATGGTGGGTCCTAGCCATGAAAGTTAGACCTGGCGGGACCAAGGAATGTAGTTGATTCAATCACTTTCTATGGAAGTAGCAATTAGGAAATAACACTTACTGACCAAAGACCAAAAAAAAAAAGTCAAAATTTTCTTTGGAGTCAGTGGTTCATGGAAAGAAGCTGTTCGAATGAAACTGACTTTTCACCAATGGAATATAGAGGGAATGTGGGTGGTTTGCTACTATGTAGGTGGCATGGTGGGTCCTAGCCATGAAAGTTAGACCTGGCGGGACCAAGGAATGTAGTTGATTCAATCACTTTCTATGGAAGTAGCAATTAGGAAATAACACTTACTGACCAAAGACCAAAAAAAAAAAGTCAAAATTTTCTTTGGAGTCAGTGGTTCATGGAAAGAAGCTGTTCGAATGAAACTGACTTTTCACCAATGGAATATAGAGGGAATGTGGGTGGTTTGCTACTATGTAGGTGGCATGGTGGGTCCTAGCCATGAAAGTTAGACCTGGCGGGACCAAGGAATGTAGTTGATTCAATCACTTTCTATGGAAGTAGCAATTAGGAAATAACACTTACTGACCAAAGACCAAAAAAAAAAGTCAAAATTTTCTTTGGAGTCAGTGGTTCATGGAAAGAAGCTGTTCGAATGAAACTGACTTTTCACCAATGGAATATAGAGGGAATGTGGGTGGTTTGCTACTATGTAGGTGGCATGGTGGGTCCTAGCCATGAAAGTTAGACCTGGCGGGACCAAGGAATGTAATTGATTCAATCACTTTCTATGGAAGTAGCAATTAGGAAATAACACTTACTGACCAAAGACCAAAAAAAAAAGTCAAAATTTTCTTTGGAGTCAGTGGTTCATGGAAAGAAGCTGTTCGAATGAAACTGACTTTTCACCAATGGAATATAGAGGGAATGTGGGTGGTTTGCTACTATGTAGGTGGCATGGTGGGTCCTAGCCATGAAAGTTAGACCTGGCGGGACCAAGGAATGTAATTGATTCAATCACTTTCTATGGAAGTAGCAATTAGGAAATAACACTTACTGACCAAAGACCAAAAAAAAAAGTCAAAATTTTCTTTGGAGTCAGTGGTTCATGGAAAGAAGCTGTTCGAATGAAACTGACTTTTCACCAATGGAATATAGAGGGAATGTGGGTGGTTTGCTACTATGTAGGTGGCATGGTGGGTCCTAGCCATGAAAGTTAGACCTGGCGGGACCAAGGAATGTAATTGATTCAATCACTTTCTATGGAAGTAGCAATTAGGAAATAACACTTACTGACCAAAGACCAAAAAAAAAAGTCAAAATTTTCTTTGGAGTCAGTGGTTCATGGAAAGAAGCTGTTCGAATGAAACTGACTTTTCACCAATGGAATATAGAGGGAATGTGGGTGGTTTGCTACTATGTAGGTGGCATGGTGGGTCCTAGCCATGAAAGTTAGACCTGGCGGGACCAAGGAATGTAATTGATTCAATCACTTTCTATGGAAGTAGCAATTAGGAAATAACACTTACTGACCAAAGACCAAAAAAAAAAGTCAAAATTTTCTTTGGAGTCAGTGGTTCATGGAAAGAAGCTGTTCGAATGAAACTGACTTTTCACCAATGGAATATAGAGGGAATGTGGGTGGTTTGCTACTATGTAGGTGGCATGGTGGGTCCTAGCCATGAAAGTTAGACCTGGCGGGACCAAGGAATGTAATTGATTCAATCACTTTCTATGGAAGTAGCAATTAGGAAATAACACTTACTGACCAAAGACCAAAAAAAAAAGTCAAAATTTTCTTTGGAGTCAGTGGTTCATGGAAAGAAGCTGTTCGAATGAAACTGACTTTTCACCAATGGAATATAGAGGGAATGTGGGTGGTTTGCTACTATGTAGGTGGCATGGTGGGTCCTAGCCATGAAAGTTAGACCTGGCGGGACCAAGGAATGTAGTTGATTCAATCACTTTCTATGGAAGTAGCAATTAGGAAATAACACTTACTGACCAAAGACCAAAAAAAAAAGTCAAAATTTTCTTTGGAGTCAGTGGTTCATGGAAAGAAGCTGTTCGAATGAAACTGACTTTTCACCAATGGAATATAGAGGGAATGTGGGTGGTTTGCTACTATGTAGGTGGCATGGTGGGTCCTAGCCATGAAAGTTAGACCTGGCGGGACCAAGGAATGTAATTGATTCAATCACTTTCTATGGAAGTAGCAATTAGGAAATAACACTTACTGACCAAAGACCAAAAAAAAAAGTCAAAATTTTCTTTGGAGTCAGTGGTTCATGGAAAGAAGCTGTTCGAATGAAACTGACTTTTCACCAATGGAATATAGAGGGAATGTGGGTGGTTTGCTACTATGTAGGTGGCATGGTGGGTCCTAGCCATGAAAGTTAGACCTGGCGGGACCAAGGAATGTAGTTGATTCAATCACTTTCTATGGAAGTAGCAATTAGGAAATAACACTTACTGACCAAAGACCAAAAAAAAAAGTCAAAATTTTCTTTGGAGTCAGTGGTTCATGGAAAGAAGCTGTTCGAATGAAACTGACTTTTCACCAATGGAATATAGAGGGAATGTGGGTGGTTTGCTACTATGTAGGTGGCATGGTGGGTCCTAGCCATGAAAGTTAGACCTGGCGGGACCAAGGAATGTAATTGATTCAATCACTTTCTATGGAAGTAGCAATTAGGAAATAACACTTACTGACCAAAGACCAAAAAAAAAAGTCAAAATTTTCTTTGGAGTCAGTGGTTCATGGAAAGAAGCTGTTCGAATGAAACTGACTTTTCACCAATGGAATATAGAGGGAATGTGGGTGGTTTGCTACTATGTAGGTGGCATGGTGGGTCCTAGCCATGAAAGTTAGACCTGGCGGGACCAAGGAATGTAATTGATTCAATCACTTTCTATGGAAGTAGCAATTAGGAAATAACACTTACTGACCAAAGACCAAAAAAAAAAGTCAAAATTTTCTTTGGAGTCAGTGGTTCATGGAAAGAAGCTGTTCGAATGAAACTGACTTTTCACCAATGGAATATAGAGGGAATGTGGGTGGTTTGCTACTATGTAGGTGGCATGGTGGGTCCTAGCCATGAAAGTTAGACCTGGCGGGACCAAGGAATGTAGTTGATTCAATCACTTTCTATGGAAGTAGCAATTAGGAAATAACACTTACTGACCAAAGACCAAAAAAAAAAGTCAAAATTTTCTTTGGAGTCAGTGGTTCATGGAAAGAAGCTGTTCGAATGAAACTGACTTTTCACCAATGGAATATAGAGGGAATGTGGGTGGTTTGCTACTATGTAGGTGGCATGGTGGGTCCTAGCCATGAAAGTTAGACCTGGCGGGACCAAGGAATGTAATTGATTCAATCACTTTCTATGGAAGTAGCAATTAGGAAATAACACTTACTGACCAAAGACCAAAAAAAAAAGTCAAAATTTTCTTTGGAGTCAGTGGTTCATGGAAAGAAGCTGTTCGAATGAAACTGACTTTTCACCAATGGAATATAGAGGGAATGTGGGTGGTTTGCTACTATGTAGGTGGCATGGTGGGTCCTAGCCATGAAAGTTAGACCTGGCGGGACCAAGGAATGTAATTGATTCAATCACTTTCTATGGAAGTAGCAATTAGGAAATAACACTTACTGACCAAAGACCAAAAAAAAAAGTCAAAATTTTCTTTGGAGTCAGTGGTTCATGGAAAGAAGCTGTTCGAATGAAACTGACTTTTCACCAATGGAATATAGAGGGAATGTGGGTGGTTTGCTACTATGTAGGTGGCATGGTGGGTCCTAGCCATGAAAGTTAGACCTGGCGGGACCAAGGAATGTAATTGATTCAATCACTTTCTATGGAAGTAGCAATTAGGAAATAACACTTACTGACCAAAGACCAAAAAAAAAAGTCAAAATTTTCTTTGGAGTCAGTGGTTCATGGAAAGAAGCTGTTCGAATGAAACTGACTTTTCACCAATGGAATATAGAGGGAATGTGGGTGGTTTGCTACTATGTAGGTGGCATGGTGGGTCCTAGCCATGAAAGTTAGACCTGGCGGGACCAAGGAATGTAATTGATTCAATCACTTTCTATGGAAGTAGCAATTAGGAAATAACACTTACTGACCAAAGACCAAAAAAAAAAGTCAAAATTTTCTTTGGAGTCAGTGGTTCATGGAAAGAAGCTGTTCGAATGAAACTGACTTTTCACCAATGGAATATAGAGGGAATGTGGGTGGTTTGCTACTATGTAGGTGGCATGGTGGGTCCTAGCCATGAAAGTTAGACCTGGCGGGACCAAGGAATGTAATTGATTCAATCACTTTCTATGGAAGTAGCAATTAGGAAATAACACTTACTGACCAAAGACCAAAAAAAAAAGTCAAAATTTTCTTTGGAGTCAGTGGTTCATGGAAAGAAGCTGTTCGAATGAAACTGACTTTTCACCAATGGAATATAGAGGGAATGTGGGTGGTTTGCTACTATGTAGGTGGCATGGTGGGTCCTAGCCATGAAAGTTAGACCTGGCGGGACCAAGGAATGTAATTGATTCAATCACTTTCTATGGAAGTAGCAATTAGGAAATAACACTTACTGACCAAAGACCAAAAAAAAAAGTCAAAATTTTCTTTGGAGTCAGTGGTTCATGGAAAGAAGCTGTTCGAATGAAACTGACTTTTCACCAATGGAATATAGAGGGAATGTGGGTGGTTTGCTACTATGTAGGTGGCATGGTGGGTCCTAGCCATGAAAGTTAGACCTGGCGGGACCAAGGAATGTAGTTGATTCAATCACTTTCTATGGAAGTAGCAATTAGGAAATAACACTTACTGACCAAAGACCAAAAAAAAAAGTCAAAATTTTCTTTGGAGTCAGTGGTTCATGGAAAGAAGCTGTTCGAATGAAACTGACTTTTCACCAATGGAATATAGAGGGAATGTGGGTGGTTTGCTACTATGTAGGTGGCATGGTGGGTCCTAGCCATGAAAGTTAGACCTGGCGGGACCAAGGAATGTAGTTGATTCAATCACTTTCTATGGAAGTAGCAATTAGGAAATAACACTTACTGACCAAAGACCAAAAAAAAAAGTCAAAATTTTCTTTGGAGTCAGTGGTTCATGGAAAGAAGCTGTTCGAATGAAACTGACTTTTCACCAATGGAATATAGAGGGAATGTGGGTGGTTTGCTACTATGTAGGTGGCATGGTGGGTCCTAGCCATGAAAGTTAGACCTGGCGGGACCAAGGAATGTAATTGATTCAATCACTTTCTATGGAAGTAGCAATTAGGAAATAACACTTACTGACCAAAGACCAAAAAAAAAAGTCAAAATTTTCTTTGGAGTCAGTGGTTCATGGAAAGAAGCTGTTCGAATGAAACTGACTTTTCACCAATGGAATATAGAGGGAATGTGGGTGGTTTGCTACTATGTAGGTGGCATGGTGGGTCCTAGCCATGAAAGTTAGACCTGGCGGGACCAAGGAATGTAGTTGATTCAATCACTTTCTATGGAAGTAGCAATTAGGAAATAACACTTACTGACCAAAGACCAAAAAAAAAAGTCAAAATTTTCTTTGGAGTCAGTGGTTCATGGAAAGAAGCTGTTCGAATGAAACTGACTTTTCACCAATGGAATATAGAGGGAATGTGGGTGGTTTGCTACTATGTAGGTGGCATGGTGGGTCCTAGCCATGAAAGTTAGACCTGGCGGGACCAAGGAATGTAGTTGATTCAATCACTTTCTATGGAAGTAGCAATTAGGAAATAACACTTACTGACCAAAGACCAAAAAAAAAAGTCAAAATTTTCTTTGGAGTCAGTGGTTCATGGAAAGAAGCTGTTCGAATGAAACTGACTTTTCACCAATGGAATATAGAGGGAATGTGGGTGGTTTGCTACTATGTAGGTGGCATGGTGGGTCCTAGCCATGAAAGTTAGACCTGGCGGGACCAAGGAATGTAGTTGATTCAATCACTTTCTATGGAAGTAGCAATTAGGAAATAACACTTACTGACCAAAGACCAAAAAAAAAAGTCAAAATTTTCTTTGGAGTCAGTGGTTCATGGAAAGAAGCTGTTCGAATGAAACTGACTTTTCACCAATGGAATATAGAGGGAATGTGGGTGGTTTGCTACTATGTAGGTGGCATGGTGGGTCCTAGCCATGAAAGTTAGACCTGGCGGGACCAAGGAATGTAGTTGATTCAATCACTTTCTATGGAAGTAGCAATTAGGAAATAACACTTACTGACCAAAGACCAAAAAAAAAAGTCAAAATTTTCTTTGGAGTCAGTGGTTCATGGAAAGAAGCTGTTCGAATGAAACTGACTTTTCACCAATGGAATATAGAGGGAATGTGGGTGGTTTGCTACTATGTAGGTGGCATGGTGGGTCCTAGCCATGAAAGTTAGACCTGGCGGGACCAAGGAATGTAATTGATTCAATCACTTTCTATGGAAGTAGCAATTAGGAAATAACACTTACTGACCAAAGACCAAAAAAAAAAGTCAAAATTTTCTTTGGAGTCAGTGGTTCATGGAAAGAAGCTGTTCGAATGAAACTGACTTTTCACCAATGGAATATAGAGGGAATGTGGGTGGTTTGCTACTATGTAGGTGGCATGGTGGGTCCTAGCCATGAAAGTTAGACCTGGCGGGACCAAGGAATGTAGTTGATTCAATCACTTTCTATGGAAGTAGCAATTAGGAAATAACACTTACTGACCAAAGACCAAAAAAAAAAGTCAAAATTTTCTTTGGAGTCAGTGGTTCATGGAAAGAAGCTGTTCGAATGAAACTGACTTTTCACCAATGGAATATAGAGGGAATGTGGGTGGTTTGCTACTATGTAGGTGGCATGGTGGGTCCTAGCCATGAAAGTTAGACCTGGCGGGACCAAGGAATGTAATTGATTCAATCACTTTCTATGGAAGTAGCAATTAGGAAATAACACTTACTGACCAAAGACCAAAAAAAAAAGTCAAAATTTTCTTTGGAGTCAGTGGTTCATGGAAAGAAGCTGTTCGAATGAAACTGACTTTTCACCAATGGAATATAGAGGGAATGTGGGTGGTTTGCTACTATGTAGGTGGCATGGTGGGTCCTAGCCATGAAAGTTAGACCTGGCGGGACCAAGGAATGTAATTGATTCAATCACTTTCTATGGAAGTAGCAATTAGGAAATAACACTTACTGACCAAAGACCAAAAAAAAAAGTCAAAATTTTCTTTGGAGTCAGTGGTTCATGGAAAGAAGCTGTTCGAATGAAACTGACTTTTCACCAATGGAATATAGAGGGAATGTGGGTGGTTTGCTACTATGTAGGTGGCATGGTGGGTCCTAGCCATGAAAGTTAGACCTGGCGGGACCAAGGAATGTAATTGATTCAATCACTTTCTATGGAAGTAGCAATTAGGAAATAACACTTACTGACCAAAGACCAAAAAAAAAAGTCAAAATTTTCTTTGGAGTCAGTGGTTCATGGAAAGAAGCTGTTCGAATGAAACTGACTTTTCACCAATGGAATATAGAGGGAATGTGGGTGGTTTGCTACTATGTAGGTGGCATGGTGGGTCCTAGCCATGAAAGTTAGACCTGGCGGGACCAAGGAATGTAATTGATTCAATCACTTTCTATGGAAGTAGCAATTAGGAAATAACACTTACTGACCAAAGACCAAAAAAAAAAGTCAAAATTTTCTTTGGAGTCAGTGGTTCATGGAAAGAAGCTGTTCGAATGAAACTGACTTTTCACCAATGGAATATAGAGGGAATGTGGGTGGTTTGCTACTATGTAGGTGGCATGGTGGGTCCTAGCCATGAAAGTTAGACCTGGCGGGACCAAGGAATGTAATTGATTCAATCACTTTCTATGGAAGTAGCAATTAGGAAATAACACTTACTGACCAAAGACCAAAAAAAAAAGTCAAAATTTTCTTTGGAGTCAGTGGTTCATGGAAAGAAGCTGTTCGAATGAAACTGACTTTTCACCAATGGAATATAGAGGGAATGTGGGTGGTTTGCTACTATGTAGGTGGCATGGTGGGTCCTAGCCATGAAAGTTAGACCTGGCGGGACCAAGGAATGTAATTGATTCAATCACTTTCTATGGAAGTAGCAATTAGGGAAATAACACTTACTGACCAAAGACCAAAAAAAAAAGTCAAAATTTTCTTTGGAGTCAGTGGTTCATGGAAAGAAGCTGTTCGAATGAAACTGACTTTTCACCAATGGAATATAGAGGGAATGTGGGTGGTTTGCTACTATGTAGGTGGCATGGTGGGTCCTAGCCATGAAAGTTAGACCTGGCGGGACCAAGGAATGTAATTGATTCAATCACTTTCTATGGAAGTAGCAATTAGGAAATAACACTTACTGACCAAAGACCAAAAAAAAAGTCAAAATTTTCTTTGGAGTCAGTGGTTCATGGAAAGAAGCTGTTCGAATGAAACTGACTTTTCACCAATGGAATATAGAGGGAATGTGGGTGGTTTGCTACTATGTAGGTGGCATGGTGGGTCCTAGCCATGAAAGTTAGACCTGGCGGGACCAAGGAATGTAATTGATTCAATCACTTTCTATGGAAGTAGCAATTAGGAAATAACACTTACTGACCAAAGACCAAAAAAAAAAGTCAAAATTTTCTTTGGAGTCAGTGGTTCATGGAAAGAAGCTGTTCGAATGAAACTGACTTTTCACCAATGGAATATAGAGGGAATGTGGGTGGTTTGCTACTATGTAGGTGGCATGGTGGGTCCTAGCCATGAAAGTTAGACCTGGCGGGACCAAGGAATGTAATTGATTCAATCACTTTCTATGGAAGTAGCAATTAGGAAATAACACTTACTGACCAAAGACCAAAAAAAAAAGTCAAAATTTTCTTTGGAGTCAGTGGTTCATGGAAAGAAGCTGTTCGAATGAAACTGACTTTTCACCAATGGAATATAGAGGGAATGTGGGTGGTTTGCTACTATGTAGGTGGCATGGTGGGTCCTAGCCATGAAAGTTAGACCTGGCGGGACCAAGGAATGTAATTGATTCAATCACTTTCTATGGAAGTAGCAATTAGGAAATAACACTTACTGACCAAAGACCAAAAAAAAAAGTCAAAATTTTCTTTGGAGTCAGTGGTTCATGGAAAGAAGCTGTTCGAATGAAACTGACTTTTCACCAATGGAATATAGAGGGAATGTGGGTGGTTTGCTACTATGTAGGTGGCATGGTGGGTCCTAGCCATGAAAGTTAGACCTGGCGGGACCAAGGAATGTAATTGATTCAATCACTTTCTATGGAAGTAGCAATTAGGAAATAACACTTACTGACCAAAGACCAAAAAAAAAAGTCAAAATTTTCTTTGGAGTCAGTGGTTCATGGAAAGAAGCTGTTCGAATGAAACTGACTTTTCACCAATGGAATATAGAGGGAATGTGGGTGGTTTGCTACTATGTAGGTGGCATGGTGGGTCCTAGCCATGAAAGTTAGACCTGGCGGGACCAAGGAATGTAATTGATTCAATCACTTTCTATGGAAGTAGCAATTAGGAAATAACACTTACTGACCAAAGACCAAAAAAAAAAGTCAAAATTTTCTTTGGAGTCAGTGGTTCATGGAAAGAAGCTGTTCGAATGAAACTGACTTTTCACCAATGGAATATAGAGGGAATGTGGGTGGTTTGCTACTATGTAGGTGGCATGGTGGGTCCTAGCCATGAAAGTTAGACCTGGCGGGACCAAGGAATGTAATTGATTCAATCACTTTCTATGGAAGTAGCAATTAGGAAATAACACTTACTGACCAAAGACCAAAAAAAAAAGTCAAAATTTTCTTTGGAGTCAGTGGTTCATGGAAAGAAGCTGTTCGAATGAAACTGACTTTTCACCAATGGAATATAGAGGGAATGTGGGTGGTTTGCTACTATGTAGGTGGCATGGTGGGTCCTAGCCATGAAAGTTAGACCTGGCGGGACCAAGGAATGTAATTGATTCAATCACTTTCTATGGAAGTAGCAATTAGGAAATAACACTTACTGACCAAAGACCAAAAAAAAAAGTCAAAATTTTCTTTGGAGTCAGTGGTTCATGGAAAGAAGCTGTTCGAATGAAACTGACTTTTCACCAATGGAATATAGAGGGAATGTGGGTGGTTTGCTACTATGTAGGTGGCATGGTGGGTCCTAGCCATGAAAGTTAGACCTGGCGGGACCAAGGAATGTAATTGATTCAATCACTTTCTATGGAAGTAGCAATTAGGAAATAACACTTACTGACCAAAGACCAAAAAAAAAAGTCAAAATTTTCTTTGGAGTCAGTGGTTCATGGAAAGAAGCTGTTCGAATGAAACTGACTTTTCACCAATGGAATATAGAGGGAATGTGGGTGGTTTGCTACTATGTAGGTGGCATGGTGGGTCCTAGCCATGAAAGTTAGACCTGGCGGGACCAAGGAATGTAGTTGATTCAATCACTTTCTATGGAAGTAGCAATTAGGAAATAACACTTACTGACCAAAGACCAAAAAAAAAAGTCAAAATTTTCTTTGGAGTCAGTGGTTCATGGAAAGAAGCTGTTCGAATGAAACTGACTTTTCACCAATGGAATATAGAGGGAATGTGGGTGGTTTGCTACTATGTAGGTGGCATGGTGGGTCCTAGCCATGAAAGTTAGACCTGGCGGGACCAAGGAATGTAATTGATTCAATCACTTTCTATGGAAGTAGCAATTAGGAAATAACACTTACTGACCAAAGACCAAAAAAAAAAGTCAAAATTTTCTTTGGAGTCAGTGGTTCATGGAAAGAAGCTGTTCGAATGAAACTGACTTTTCACCAATGGAATATAGAGGGAATGTGGGTGGTTTGCTACTATGTAGGTGGCATGGTGGGTCCTAGCCATGAAAGTTAGACCTGGCGGGACCAAGGAATGTAATTGATTCAATCACTTTCTATGGAAGTAGCAATTAGGAAATAACACTTACTGACCAAAGACCAAAAAAAAAAGTCAAAATTTTCTTTGGAGTCAGTGGTTCATGGAAAGAAGCTGTTCGAATGAAACTGACTTTTCACCAATGGAATATAGAGGGAATGTGGGTGGTTTGCTACTATGTAGGTGGCATGGTGGGTCCTAGCCATGAAAGTTAGACCTGGCGGGACCAAGGAATGTAATTGATTCAATCACTTTCTATGGAAGTAGCAATTAGGAAATAACACTTACTGACCAAAGACCAAAAAAAAAAGTCAAAATTTTCTTTGGAGTCAGTGGTTCATGGAAAGAAGCTGTTCGAATGAAACTGACTTTTCACCAATGGAATATAGAGGGAATGTGGGTGGTTTGCTACTATGTAGGTGGCATGGTGGGTCCTAGCCATGAAAGTTAGACCTGGCGGGACCAAGGAATGTAGTTGATTCAATCACTTTCTATGGAAGTAGCAATTAGGAAATAACACTTACTGACCAAAGACCAAAAAAAAAAAGTCAAAATTTTCTTTGGAGTCAGTGGTTCATGGAAAGAAGCTGTTCGAATGAAACTGACTTTTCACCAATGGAATACAGAGGGAATGTGGGTGGTTTGCTACTATGTAGGTGGCATGGTGGGTCCTAGCCATGAAAGTTAGACCTGGCGGGACCAAGGAATGTAGTTGATTCAATCACTTTCTATGGAAGTAGCAATTAGGAAATAACACTTACTGACCAAAGACCAAAAAAAAAAAGTCAAAATTTTCTTTGGAGTCAGTGGTTCATGGAAAGAAGCTGTTCGAATGAAACTGACTTTTCACCAATGGAATACAGAGGGAATGTGGGTGGTTTGCTACTATGTAGGTGGCATGGTGGGTCCTAGCCATGAAAGTTAGACCTGGCGGGACCAAGGAATGTAGTTGATTCAATCACTTTCTATGGAAGTAGCAATTAGGAAATAGCACTTACTGACCAAAGACCAAAAAAAAAGTCAAAATTTTCTTTGGAGTCAGTGGTTCATGGAAAGAAGCTGTTCGAATGAAACTGACTTTTCACCAATGGAATATAGAGGGAATGTGGGTGGTTTGCTACTATGTAGGTGGCATGGTGGGTCCTAGCCATGAAAGTTAGACCTGGCGGGACCAAGGAATGTAATTGATTCAATCACTTTCTATGGAAGTAGCAATTAGGAAATAACACTTACTGACCAAAGACCAAAAAAAAAAGTCAAAATTTTCTTTGGAGTCAGTGGTTCATGGAAAGAAGCTGTTCGAATGAAACTGACTTTTCACCAATGGAATATAGAGGGAATGTGGGTGGTTTGCTACTATGTAGGTGGCATGGTGGGTCCTAGCCATGAAAGTTAGACCTGGCGGGACCAAGGAATGTAATTGATTCAATCACTTTCTATGGAAGTAGCAATTAGGAAATAACACTTACTGACCAAAGACCAAAAAAAAAAGTCAAAATTTTCTTTGGAGTCAGTGGTTCATGGAAAGAAGCTGTTCGAATGAAACTGACTTTTCACCAATGGAATATAGAGGGAATGTGGGTGGTTTGCTACTATGTAGGTGGCATGGTGGGTCCTAGCCATGAAAGTTAGACCTGGCGGGACCAAGGAATGTAGTTGATTCAATCACTTTCTATGGAAGTAGCAATTAGGAAATAACACTTACTGACCAAAGACCAAAAAAAAAAGTCAAAATTTTCTTTGGAGTCAGTGGTTCATGGAAAGAAGCTGTTCGAATGAAACTGACTTTTCACCAATGGAATATAGAGGGAATGTGGGTGGTTTGCTACTATGTAGGTGGCATGGTGGGTCCTAGCCATGAAAGTTAGACCTGGCGGGACCAAGGAATGTAGTTGATTCAATCACTTTCTATGGAAGTAGCAATTAGGAAATAACACTTACTGACCAAAGACCAAAAAAAAAAGTCAAAATTTTCTTTGGAGTCAGTGGTTCATGGAAAGAAGCTGTTCGAATGAAACTGACTTTTCACCAATGGAATATAGAGGGAATGTGGGTGGTTTGCTACTATGTAGGTGGCATGGTGGGTCCTAGCCATGAAAGTTAGACCTGGCGGGACCAAGGAATGTAGTTGATTCAATCACTTTCTATGGAAGTAGCAATTAGGAAATAACACTTACTGACCAAAGACCAAAAAAAAAAGTCAAAATTTTCTTTGGAGTCAGTGGTTCATGGAAAGAAGCTGTTCGAATGAAACTGACTTTTCACCAATGGAATATAGAGGGAATGTGGGTGGTTTGCTACTATGTAGGTGGCATGGTGGGTCCTAGCCATGAAAGTTAGACCTGGCGGGACCAAGGAATGTAATTGATTCAATCACTTTCTATGGAAGTAGCAATTAGGAAATAACACTTACTGACCAAAGACCAAAAAAAAAAGTCAAAATTTTCTTTGGAGTCAGTGGTTCATGGAAAGAAGCTGTTCGAATGAAACTGACTTTTCACCAATGGAATATAGAGGGAATGTGGGTGGTTTGCTACTATGTAGGTGGCATGGTGGGTCCTAGCCATGAAAGTTAGACCTGGCGGGACCAAGGAATGTAATTGATTCAATCACTTTCTATGGAAGTAGCAATTAGGAAATAACACTTACTGACCAAAGACCAAAAAAAAAAGTCAAAATTTTCTTTGGAGTCAGTGGTTCATGGAAAGAAGCTGTTCGAATGAAACTGACTTTTCACCAATGGAATATAGAGGGAATGTGGGTGGTTTGCTACTATGTAGGTGGCATGGTGGGTCCTAGCCATGAAAGTTAGACCTGGCGGGACCAAGGAATGTAATTGATTCAATCACTTTCTATGGAAGTAGCAATTAGGAAATAACACTTACTGACCAAAGACCAAAAAAAAAAGTCAAAATTTTCTTTGGAGTCAGTGGTTCATGGAAAGAAGCTGTTCGAATGAAACTGACTTTTCACCAATGGAATATAGAGGGAATGTGGGTGGTTTGCTACTATGTAGGTGGCATGGTGGGTCCTAGCCATGAAAGTTAGACCTGGCGGGACCAAGGAATGTAATTGATTCAATCACTTTCTATGGAAGTAGCAATTAGGAAATAACACTTACTGACCAAAGACCAAAAAAAAAAGTCAAAATTTTCTTTGGAGTCAGTGGTTCATGGAAAGAAGCTGTTCGAATGAAACTGACTTTTCACCAATGGAATATAGAGGGAATGTGGGTGGTTTGCTACTATGTAGGTGGCATGGTGGGTCCTAGCCATGAAAGTTAGACCTGGCGGGACCAAGGAATGTAATTGATTCAATCACTTTCTATGGAAGTAGCAATTAGGAAATAACACTTACTGACCAAAGACCAAAAAAAAAAGTCAAAATTTTCTTTGGAGTCAGTGGTTCATGGAAAGAAGCTGTTCGAATGAAACTGACTTTTCACCAATGGAATATAGAGGGAATGTGGGTGGTTTGCTACTATGTAGGTGGCATGGTGGGTCCTAGCCATGAAAGTTAGACCTGGCGGGACCAAGGAATGTAGTTGATTCAATCACTTTCTATGGAAGTAGCAAGTGGCTTGCCATATCCTGTCTGTGAGAGAGAAGTTGGAGGGCGGAAAATAATTTGTTACCCTCAAAAACTCAGAGATGCTTTTGGACGCTATCAAGCCTGGAAAGTGAGGACTGGGATGCTCCTCCCCAAATATGGCAACAGTCATCCATTTTTGACCTGATCTGGCTCTGATAAAAGGTAGAAGATATAACGAGGATTCAGGTACATACTGGCGCATTACATGGAGCCAATCATTTTACCTGCATCTTAACAGGAATAGAGTTTTATTCCTAAATTAAATGACATTTAAGTTATGAACAGTTCAATACAGTTCCCAGTCCGTTTCTCTGAAGTACTTACATGCCCTGTGTCTATTGGAGACAAAAGAAACGCGTGTTGCCATTCCAAAAGTTAAAGGGAAAAGAGGGAGAGCTTTTCAAATATCGTGCTGCCTGTGATTATTGTCAGGGTAGGCGGGTTCCAAAACTAGCGAGACAACAAAAGAGAGTAAAGAAAAATCTAATTCGTTGTTTTTCTATCTGAATTTTATTTTTAGCAGTCATTGTTGTTCCTGCTTTTGGATGCTTTCCTTAGACATGATTTTGTTTAACACAGCAGTATTTGAACTGCCGTTGTTTTTACTTTTATTTTAGATTACAACTACCAGTGACTGGTAGATGGTGGTCTAGCCATCTTGCTGGAAAACTAAGAAACTTTTATGCATGTCTATTAACCCTTTCAGCCCTGCGTTCCTGAATAATTTTAACCCCTTCCCCATGAGCTCCCGAGTCAAAATTTACAAATAATTGGTATATAATGTTTCAAAGTAAATATAAAAATAGTTACAAGTGTTTACCCACCATTCAACCAGTGACTGGGCATTAAGTCATTTTTCTCTACCACCAGTAAAGCGGTCGTCAGGGTTCAAAGGGTTAAGGACACAACTTAAAAATTGCAACCTTGATTCTTGAAAATCTTTTAAGAACACAACAAAATATAGGATTGCATTCCAGTTGCCATTGTACATGTTCTTCAAACTTACTTCGTTGAGTTTATTTATACAAAACAACAATTCCTTGTAAGCATATTTTTCTTTTGCTTGGTAGTTAAAGTAACTATAATTAAAAATGTCTTCAGTTTCTGCCACAGCAGCTTCTTCTGCTGACTCCGACTTGAAGGAAGGACTTCTGTCTATGTCTCACATTGAGAAGTCTTCACTTTCTAATGCCGTGTTGAATTTTCTCTCTCCTGCCAACAGGTATTCATCACAACTGAACATAAGTACCCAACAAGGTGTGCAATTTCAGAAATGCTCTGACCCCATCTTCTGGTTTAAACAATTTTACTTTTATCAGTCACCGAGATTATTTTTTTGTCCATAACTGTAGCATTCAACAAAATGAAGTACTCAAGGGTGGATTTACAGCTTATATACATTCAACCCTGAAAAACACAATTATTATGAGACAGTAGCTGGCATTCTTTCTTTCATCAGTATATTAAAAAAAAGAAAACACACACACACACGCACGCAGGTACACCAAAATACTGATGTTTGATTACAATATTATTAATACATGACCTACCTGAACAAGAGCTGACTCATTGTATCGACGAAGACTGGACCCCGCCGAACGAGGAGCATTGCCCCTGCTATCCCTTGACCCCTGGGATTTACCTTGCTTAGCACGAACAGTGTAACGGTGAAAGGTTTTGTGGGCCACAACTTTACCACTGAAGAAAAGAGGGAAAGTTCTTTTATTATCTTTTTATTAAAAATGACATTTTGTTGTTGAAAAGTAAAACTTCATTACTACATCTATCACATGATTGCTTCATTCTGATGTCTATCCCATAATATTTGGAACATTTACATACGTTTATGTTGATTTTCAACCCTATAAGGAATGACTTAAGCAAAACACTTAACCCTCCCCTTTTATAGGCAGATGTACACAAATGCATTCTGGTGTTTCTTTTTCTTAGACAATAAAATAAGTGAGTTTGCAGTTTGACGTGACTCAATCCAGATCTGCCTTGTCTCGAAAACAGAACACTGTCTGTCTGTCTGTCTGTCTCTCCAGACTTGCTTTTGTGTGTCAATGCCAATTCTTAGTTTGTGAACTTTTTGCCACCTCATCTGTTAATTTGCCTTGCATAGATTGTTTGCTTGATATCATTTCATTTTTGCCTTGTTCTTTTTTTCTTTTTATTGCAAACTTTGTTAATTCTGTTTGTTGGTCACTTCTGTTATTTATTTTGCATTTGACCACGCCTACTCACTCCGCATTAAGAAATTTGACCACGCCTACTCACTCCGCATTAAGAAATTTGACCACGCCTACTCACTCCGCATTAAGGAATTTGACCACGCCTACTCACTCCGCATTAAGGAATTTGACCACGCCTACTCACTCCGCATCAAGGAATTTGACCACGCCTACTCACTCCGCATTAAGGAATTTGACCACGCCTACTCACTCCGCATTAAGGAATTTGACCACGCCTACTCACTCCGCATTAAGGAATTTGACCACGCCTACTCACTCCGCATTAAGGAATTTGACCACGCCTACTCACTCCGCATTAAGGAATTTGACCACGCCTACTCACTCCGCATCAAGGAATTTGACCACGCCTACTCACTCCGCATCAAAGAATTTGACCACGCCCACTCACTCCGCATTAAGACATTTGACCACGCCTACTCACTCCGCATTAAGACATTTGACCACGCCTACTCACTCCGCATTAAGACATTTGACCACGCCTACTCACTCCGCATTAAGAAATTTGACCACGCCTACTCACTCTACCATTTATACTGATTATTGACAACACTTATTAAAGTTTATGTCCTAACAAAAAACTTAATTGTTTACAATGAAACCTCTAAGTTTTAAATAACATGAACAATTAAAAAAAATTGAAAATTTCAAAATTATTTTTCTAATCATTTCCAAGCAAGGCAATAAAGCCACTAAGACACAAGGGTTTACTGAGCATGAAATAATACAAGGAAAACATCATCAAGAGAGAGCCTAAACTGTGTAAGTTCTATGCTAACAGTTTCTTCTCTTGCACCTTTCACTTATGGAACTCTCTTTCGCCCCCCCCTGCTTTTCACTCAACTTTGATGTTCAGAAATTTGCATGCAACATTAAATGTTATCTTCCATCTTCTTAATTCCTGTTCTGGAGTGAAATGATTAAAAAAAAAAACTTCTAACACAAATGTGCAGCACATATAACTAAAAGAGAAAATAATATAATGAAGCAGTTAAGGAGGCACAGTAAAGTAATGGATAGTGGCTCGGATTGAGGAATCGGAGAGCCTGGTTCAAATTCCAGTCAAGTTCATTGCATTCACTTACATGCTAAAACCCTAGGGAAAGGCATGAATCAAACTCTTCTTCCTCCAGCCACAGGTAAATAGTAGGGCAGACTGGATTCTATAGCCTTGAGTGGCAACCGGTTTAGGAGATTGTTGTAGCATACCTACGGACGATAATGGGTATGCCCCCCCCCCATTCCCATAAATACAGTAGTGAATGCTGTACGTGGTCTAGAGTTGGAGATTCATTGTGGAATTCACTTGACTCACTTGTAGCAGTTGACTACTACTTCAACGTGCCACTGGCGAATCTTATATGTGTTGTTCTTGTCCTAAGTATTATTGTTCATTACCCACCTTCCTTTGATTATTCTATTCAGTAACCTTCCCTAGGTTACAACAGAGACGGAAAACCTCTCAATACAAAACTGTATATAGCCCTGGCAAAACACATACTATGCAGCTAAAGAAAGGATCGTTCACAATGACTTGATGATCCTGATAACGGTTAAAGTAGTTAAGATCCCACATTACAAAAAACAAAAGGAAACTCATTAGTACTAGAGAGTGCTATAACATTTAGTGGACTTGAGAAGTCTAATTTCTTAAAAAGATTTTAGCAATTTCAAACTACAACGACACTAACTCTTCAGTCAAGTAATGCCAATTTTTTATAACTAACCTAAATTACCATTATTACCCAACCCAGAAGGCCGAAGGAGACTGGTTGAAACGTGATCGTAATAATGAAGATAGGGATATTAGTCCAGCTCTAAATAATGTACTTCAAAGTATTTACATGCTTCCGAAAATTAATCATTACAATTAATGAATTAATATTTCATTCAGGTTATCTTTTCTTTTGGTTTTATTTACAAATGAAACAAAGAATTTCATAACAAATTTCATACACTCAATGGAACAACTATTGTGGGAGAAAGGTAATAAATTTAATATTTGCATCTATAATTCATACAGCAAACATAACTATTATGGGACAGATGTAATAATTATGCTTCTGTCCTATAATAAATTTAATATTTGCATCTATAATTCATGAACCAAACATAACTATTACAGGACAGATGTAATAATTAAGCTTCTGTCCTATAATAAATTTAATATTTGCATCTATAATTCATACACCAAACATAACTATTACGGGAGAGATGTAATAATTATGCTTCTGTCCTATAATAAATTTAATATTTGTATCTATAATTCATGAACCAAACATAACTATTACAGGACAGATGTAATAATTAAGCTTCTGTCCTATAATAAATTTAATATTTGCATCTATAATTCATACACCAAACATAACTATTATGGGAGAGATGTAATAATTATGTTTCTGTCCTATAATAAATTTAATATTTGCATCTATAATTCATACACCAAACATAACTATTATGGGACAGATGTAATAATTATGCTTCTGTCCTATAATAAATTTAATATTTGCATCTATAATTCATACACTAAACATAACTTTTATTATCAAAGTCAGAATAGTGAAGTTATTAGAATACATTTTTTCCGTAAATTTCAAAAAGACATCATAAAAAACAATAAAATTATCCAACATTGGCCAGAGTGATTTCAGGATCAAATCAACCTTTAATTCTCTTGTGAAGAAGAAAGACTGACCATCAAGAACTTACTTTTCAAAGATTGTAGCTGCAAAATGACCGCCTCCAGCCAAAAGGACTGCCCAGTACATAGAACCAGGTAGGTCATTCAATGTGGTCAAGACAGACTTCAGAGATACAGGAGGGTTCTAAAAATATAAAGAATGTATTCACATACACACACACACACACACACACATATATATATATATATATATGTATATATATATATATATATATATATATATATATATAAATCTGGATGAAGTGGAAAAATTTTTGTGAAATTTCTTGTACTTTGTCATAGATTTTCTTAAAATTGTTCTGATAGATAAAAATTTATATATATATATATATATATATATATATATATATATATATAATTAATGTTAATCAATCATTATTTTCTTTTTGATATGACTTTATCATATTTATATATGGGATATATTAATAAACTATGAAAATAAAAAAAGATATTGTCTTTCATTAAAAATGAAGAGAGAAACTTTTATAAAAATAGATCAAAATATAATCAAACTTTAGCTTGAGAGCAAAACTGTTCTAATTTTAAACATTACAGTAATTCTCAAAGAAAAATATTGCTTATATATCAAATACCTTTTGTAGACAATTGTTATCAACACCTGTTTATTTTGTCTTTTATTATCTATATTATGCCGAGTGTGTGGAGACAAAAACCTAATCAAACAGGAAGTTAATATGAATACACGTTCGTACACAAGTAGCTCAATGCAGAACTTCCGTTTCTTTCAACTTAAAAAATAAGAAATTCGGATCGCATATTTCAGCCAATCAGAGAACTGCCCGCCTAAAAGATTGGATAGCCGTTTGATTCAGCCCTTGTTTCAACAAAAGTGTTTATAAAGGAAAGCATAATTAGCTTCCGGGTCCTTTTTTCAACCACTGCTACTGGGAGCCATGTCAGTCATTTCTTTGATATATTTTCAAGTACCCAGCATGTAGGACTTGATTTTTCTCAACTCATAGAAACATTCTTTTCCCTCACAACTACAGAAATATTATACACTAATTTTCTTTCACATAAACATTCAATATAAAAAAAACAGAAAACACATAAATTACTCTACTAATTCTTACTAACACTCGTATAGACATTTTTGGAAATGAGGAACTTTACTCAATCATCAAATACCAAAATTGTTGTAAATTGTTATCTGTCTATATTTCTGAGATCAGGTATTGAAACTATTTACATTGTTCAGAGTGTTGTCCTCATCTTTGTTGCCATATTCACAACATTTCAGCCAATGTACGCTCTGACCTTCTTCAGGCGATTGGAATTTCAAACTGAAGCCTTTATTTCGTTCACCGGGGTAGATTGTTCTAGATCCAGAAAATAAAGGGTTCAGTTCAAAATTCCAATCGCCTGAAGAAGGCTGAAGCATACAACGGTCGAAACGTTGTGAATATAACAACAAAGATGAGGACAACAGTCCGAACAATGTAAATAGCATAAATGGTTGTAAATTGTTGTTATATAAAAATCACAGTTATTAAATGTTATTTGCATTCTCTGTGTTCTTTTAAATCTATTATTGTCCTACATGCTGGGTACTTGAAAATATATCAAAGAAATGACTGATATGGCTCCCAGTAGCAGTGGTTGAAAAAAGGACCCGGAAGCTAATTATGCTTTCCTTTATAAACACTTTTGTTGATCAAACGGCTCATCCAATCTTTTAGGCGGGCAGTTCTCTGATTGGCTGAAATATGCGATCCGAATTTCTTATTTTTTAAGTTGAAAGAAACGGAAGTTCTGCACCGTGCTACTTACATACGAACGTGTATTCGTATTAACTTCCTGTTTGATTAAAAAAGGTGATTGAGGCCACACGTCCGCAACAAGTGTATTTGCAAACTTGCAATTTCAAATCATATTATGAATGAAGGCGTGTTATACATGGGGGATCACGGTAAGTAAGAGTCTATTAAATATAAAGTGGGGGATCAATTTTCTCTTGTTATTAAGTAAGAAACTGATCCCTCAATATTTCACATACTTTACAAAGAAAATAAGAAAACGAAGACTATTTACCTTTTTATGATATAAAATACAACGATAAACTGAGATCAGTTCCCCATTAGAGTTTTTCAAGAAGAGTTTTGGGTACTTTCTGCCATTGCTACCAAAAGGAAGGTCATCACTGACAAGGCATGAATCTGCTGCTCCCTCTTGTTGTGTAAAAGGCACAAAAGGGACACCATGAGGCCCAATATCGAAACGGCTGAAGTCCTGATTGCTGCTGTCTGTGTCTTCGTCATCAGAATCAGAATCGCTGCCAGAAATGCTGCTCGACAAGTTATCTGTTTCACAAAACAATCAAAAGTAAGATCACTTCTAATTTACGTCTGAATTTTAAACAATTATCGAGGTTCGGATTATTTCCTCATTGTATTCATTTTTTTTCTGTTTTTTTTTCTTTCTTAATTCATGTTTCAGCTGTTGCAGTCTTCAGCCTTCTTCAAAATCCAGGCTTACAGCTATATCACATTGAAACACCAGTCCTCATCCAATCACCAAAGTTAAGCAATGTCAAGCCTGGTCTGCACCTAAATAGGGGACAGCTTGGTGTGTGCAGTTGGTGTATTGGATAACACCTTGGAATCAGAAAACAGAAAGCCAAATTTCAATTCCAATCAATTTTGTTATATTTACTTACACGCAAGTACCCTTGAGAAAGGTATGAATCCCATTTCTTCTCCCTCCAATTATGGGTTAAATAGTTAGACTTCTATGAGAAAAGTATTATCTCCCAAAAATATGTTCAGCTTTAAATAACCTGTAAAAGAGTTCAGATGAGGCAGTTTTATACTCTAATGCACTTGGGAAAGGCATGGAGCAGTCTTTCCCTTAGGTAGCAAGTATATAACAGAGCAGACTGGAATCTCTAGACTTGGTTTGTCAACCAGTCTAAGAAAAAGAAAACTCTAGATTTAAAATTGAAGAAAGTAGCAGAAAACCGTTCCAGTATCTTTCCCAAGAACAGCCAAGGAATGCATAGCCAAGAATGCACTGTGCATCCATCCTGGAAGAGGGGAAGGAGGATATTTCAGGATTCTGGAATTGTATTTGAAAGAACAAAAGAGAGAGAAAATCTTGGTAGATGTGTGACACTATTTAGCTATGGTAATTAATTAACTAATTAGCCATAAAAAAAATTGAACAGGAAAATGCTGAAAACAGAAAAGAAGGGTTAAAAATTATCCTGAAAGATTATATTGTTCGACAAAAAGATTTCATTTTCTTTTCCAAAAAGTCTATTTTTCTCAAGAAACTGAAGAATTACATAAATGATAATTTCACAAAAAGCAATGTGGCGGTCTCTGACAATTGATTAATGAGTGCCGTTAAAAGTGCTGGTTAAGAAAACACAAAGTAACCAGAAGTGACAAAGATATTGTGTGAGAATGCATAGATATCAGGAAATGGCCAGACAAGAGGGCCTTGTGTTAATTGTAGGAATTTCGGCAGGGCGAAAGACGAATTGCATAAACAAAGTTCCAGTTGATAATTCTAAAACTACCTGGATAAGAAATCCTGAATAAGCAATGGTGTCAAAGAGTTAATTAATGAAGCAAGCTTAGCCACACCAGCACGACCCAGGTGCCATTTGTTGTGTGGTAGCAGTGGTGATAGCAGAGGTAAAATAGTAAGAAAGACGGAGACGTTACTAGCGCCCACTGAAAGGAATTGTTGTGAGGTACTAATGTGAGGAGAAGGGAGTTTAGGAGGATAGCTATCCTGCAACCTCTCCTCATCGACAAAGGGGAAGAAATAGGAAGTACTTAATTTTCCAAAAATGGGAAGTAATTAATTTTCCTAGCCAGACAACAAAAGGACCCTTGTTAGAAATCAGGGATTCACTGAAAACCCCAAGCTGCATCTAACTCTGCACTGGTTTTTTGGTTGAAGTGCATATAAGCAAACGCCCTTGGGCAGTTTGCCAGTACAAGTTGCAGTCAGCAGTAGGAGCCACACAGAGTTGACAGAGAGATTCAACGATTCCTGCTGCCTCCGACTTCTTACAAGCAGCAAGTTATACTGATGAATGAAGCTAAGCCAGCACTTAAAGACTAAACCAATTGACTTAGAAGACCAGAACTTACCTAAAGTATAAAAGTGTCACTCTCAGTAGAAACGGGTTGGGAAGAAAACACAGATTGATAAAAGTTGATTTGCTTTCTTTAAACATACTCAAACCTTTTTGGTTTTCCTTTATTATTTTTTTTCACTTGTGCAACATTACCCCAAGTTTAGACTCACCTAGCTCTACGGCCCCGGTGCCTGACTGATCACATCAACCTAAGAGCAAAATCACAACATGGGTAGGTTAGACTTGAGATCAAGGTAGTTACTTCAGTAACTGGTCACTGGCAGTGAGCTGAGAACGCCGGAACTGGTGTCAAACTACTTGCATCTGGTGTAAAGCCGTTACGCATTCATACCGTTAAAATTGGCCAACCATTCCATTTGGTGCCCTGACCAAAGGATCCCACCGGGTAGTGACGACAATCGACTGGGTCACATATTGGTGGCAGTGACTGAGAGTCGACCCCAGAATAAAAAAGTAGGTGTCACAGATAAATCAACCAGAGAATTACAGGAATTTCATGAAAAGTCTTCAGTCTTGCCAACATGAAGAGCCGAAATGAGTCAAGTTTATTCAAATAAATTGATTTGTCATGTCTTGTTTATATATATATGTTTCATATAATATGTGTGTGTGTGTGTGTTTATATATATATATATATATATATATATATATATATATAAAAACAAGATATGACAAATCAATTTATTTGAAATAAACTTGATATAATATAATATATATATGTGTGCATCTGTGTGTGTTTATTTATATATATATATATATATATATATCAAACATTCCTATCTATATCTATAAAACAAAAGATGTTTGTATCTGTGTGTATGCTATTTATGCACATTCACCTTTCTCAACTGATTTCAATGAAATTGAAAATTCATGTTGCAAATGTATCAAGAGCAACTTTTCAATCTCCAAACCGGCCAAAGCGGGTTTGATATAAAAATCGATAAAACTGAAGGTGGATACAAATTTTGCAAAAACCATGGCAAAGTTACAAGCAAACAAAATTTTTATTGGATGAGCTGATGTTCTTTGCCCTTAATGCAAAACATAGCTCATGTTGCGAGGTTTATGTCAAGTGCTTGATAGTTTTCCTGCGACATTGGCTTCAGAAAAAAAATTGCAAAACCTGAAAGACATTGGGTTTCTTGTACTACTTAAAATAAAAACTTGAATAACTTCCTCATTTTTTATCCAATTTTCTTCAAACATGTCGCAAAAAATTTGCCATCTTGAAAGAAATAAGATCGTGTGGTTTTCGTCCTGCTTGCTTCCCCATACATTTCAGAAGTAAACAGTTCAAAACTCCTCTTTTTACATTATTAGATGATGTTTCATCACTTCATTGTGTTGATTGTCTTAATCCCATTATGAAAGAAAATCAGTTCATTAACAGTCCAAAGTTAATTCTTTATTTCGTCCACAAAATAATTCTGGGTGTCAAATTACTGCTTTTTTTTCACTATACACAGAAACCATAATTTGTGATCTTATTGGCACGAGAATATTTCGCCAATTGAATTTTCTTTTTAATTTTTATTAAACATGTCTGGGAGAGGGAAAAATTCCCCTGCCCCAAGCATGCGCTTTCCAATGTCAGCATTAGTCATCTTAGTCATCTGCTTCCAGGTATATCCGTTTTACGGACATCCGACTTCAAATGAGACATCTCATGTTTCAAGGTAACAGAGAGAAATAAATAAGGAAGACAAACTTGTAGGTAAGTAATTAAATAGGAAGTTTACTACACACAGGTACACACTTAGCAATTGACTGAATGCGAACTCTCCCCAACTTTGTTTATTAATATAAACGTACAATTCCATTCATCTATGTCCCATATGGCAGACGTGCAGCAAAGAAAGAAAGAACAGAAAGAGAGGAGGAAAGAGAGAAAAACATAGATATCTTATAATACAGCCTATTTGTTTTCTCTCGCCCCCCCCTCCTTTCATTGTGATAATAATTAACGCACTTGTACATTGTTTACCCATAACAAGTGTCAATACACAAAAACGGAAGTTTTTTTATGTTTCGGCCTAATAGAATAAATTTGTTTTGGTAGATCCAACCACCTGAGACAACATTCCTGTAGACGAGGCTACCTGCGGTAAATGCAGGGTTAAAATGTAAACATTTCATATTGATACTTACCTACAATTTCATAAAATTCATTCTCACCGATTGGCGGTATACCACGAAGTTTCAGCTTGAGATTGTATAAATGCCAATCAGAACGAAAGTGTTGGCTCTGTAGAAAAATTATAAACAATCTCATTTTAAATGTGAAAAACAGTAGGCATGTAATGAACAAAGGAATATATTTGTCTTCTTCTTAATATTTATGACAAAGATTTTACAAGTATATTGATATAGTGAAGCTGTGTTAGATCAATGTTTATACACAATGTTTATACACAATGTTTATACACAAAACGTTTCAGGGACTTACGGCCACATCATGCTGAAACACCAATTCTCCTTCAACTACTGAAGTTAAGCAACATCAAGCCTGATGAGTTCCTAGACGAGTGACCACTGTAAGCAAGGATGTGAGGATTGTGTAATTGCTAATGGCTCGGAATTGGAAATCCAAGAACAGAGTTCCAATTCCAGTCAGGTTTGTAATATTCACTTACATGCAAATATCCTTGGGAAAGATATGAACTCATGTTTTATCTCCCCAGCTATGGGTTAATCTGGAGGACTTGCATCAGTAAATAATTATTATCTCAAAAAAATTCTTACAATCTAGAAATATTTTCTGGCTTTAAATAACCTGAAGAAGGTTGATAAGTCATAAGAGATAAATCAATCAATCTAGTTTATTTATGATAATCTTATTTTTTATTACTTCTAGTCTTTGGTGGAATCGTCCAAGTTGGTTTTTTCGTATACATTCTTTTGAGAGAAGTGTATTTTTAAGAAGGCCAGACGGTTTGGGTAAAAAATTGTTACATATGTAAATCTTTTTAGGTTCAGTAGTTACGGTGGAGTAATGGATAGCGGCTCGGACTGAGAAATCAGTGAGCTGAATTCAAATTCCAGTCACATCCATTACATTCACTTACGTGCTAATATCCTTGGGAAAGGTATGGATCCTCTTCTTCTCCCCCCAGCTATGGGTAAATAGCAAAACAGATCGGGATCTATAGCCTTGGATGGCAACTGGTCTACCGCAGAAAGAAATGGCAACCTACTGTGGGGGGAAAAAATCTGCCTCGTCAGTCATGTATCAAAAGATACATGATCGCTTAAGCTTGTATCACGCACCAAATTTAAATTTAATCTATATTAAGTTTAAAATTATAAAATTAATTTCAATAAAAACAAAATAAATAGAAAAACATATGTATTTTTTCCTCAGTTTCTTCTTTAAATAATTTTATAATTTTAAACTTAATATAGATTAAATTTAAAATTTAAAATTGGTAATTTTGAATTTTGTCATATAATATTTATTTGTTAGAATGAATTCTATTTTAGTCTAACCCCAACATTAAAGCATTAAATAATTATCATAACCTTAAAGTCCGTTGTCAAGTCTTTTGAATTCTCATATACTTGTATTTTGATTGGTCATTCCAGCTTATGCAACAGCGTTTCCCCTTGCGAGGGTTGTTTGATTGATTGGAACCTTTTAAAACCCTTTATTCTACATTCAACACCATCACTTGATAAGACACCAGAAGTGTTGAAACAAAATGGCTATTTTTGTAGTGATTTTATAACATATTTATATTATAATTTTTGAATAAATAATTACATATATATATATATATATATATATATATATATATATATATATATACATACAAATGCTTGGAGGTACAAAATCTATATACTATTTTAAAAACAAGGAATTTGTTAATGGTAATAGTCCCTAAGGCCCTTTCGTCCAACATCTCATCAGGAGAAAATCGTTGGAAAAATTGATAAATTAAACGAAAAGAACAGCAACGAAAATGAAGAGCAAAAAAAAAGGAGGAAAACACGCTAAAATCAATAACATATAAGTATATATACTTATAACGAGGGGAGGGGAAATTGTGTGTAAATAATTAGCGAGGGACAGTTAAAATAAAATATCCCCCAACAAATTAAGGGACTTCACAAAATCCTTCTGCCGGCAAAGAGAAGGTTTCCGTAATCCTATACAGATTGATCTCAAAATCTTCCAATGATTGTTGGAACCAGCTATGTGAATAATTTTGAACCACTCTTTCGTATACGACTTGGCACCGGCTATATTCTCTACTAGGTGTTGCGCAATAGCCGATTCCATATTTGTAGCAGGAAGATAACACGTTATCTATCTTGCCAAGTCGTATTTTAGAAGGTACATGTTGATTAATTCTTGTTTCCAAATGCAAGGTTGTATGCCCCCCCCACATAACCAGCAGTACACTGGCAATTAAATTCATATACCAAATTACTTAATTTGATGTAGGGCAATTCATCCTTGCGAAACAACGGAAACGCAAACCTAGTTAAAAAAATACAACTCAAAGCAACAGAAGGAAAACAACCAGAAACCGTAAACCAGACATTACCATTAATAAATTCCTTGTTTTTAAAATAATATATATATATATATATATATATATATATATAAGCTCTTCAGTAAAATGAATGGAGCATTTTGGCTGATTGGCATTTGTTTACTTTTGTAAAAACAATACGCTAGATTTAGTTGTGTAACTCTACCGAGTGAAGATAGCTCTGGCTGACACCAAATTAGTTGTGTTTCAAT
>OZ038518.1:13785756-13828256 GCA_964036315.1 Acanthosepion esculentum
TACAGTATTTACATTAGTCGGACTATTGTCCTCATCTTTGTCGCCATATTTGTCACAACGTTTCGGCCGTTGTACGCTCCGGCCTTCTTCAGGTGGTTGGAATTTCGAACCGAACCCTTTATTTCGATCACTGGGGTAGACTGTTCTAGTTCCACGAGCCATGTTTGATGGATGTCAGTTATCAGTTATCTCCTGGTAATTATCTTTTTGTCCCAAGCAAAGAAAACGCCATCTCATTAAATCCATAGTCAATTATGCTCTATTAATTTGTTCAAAGACCAACCTTAGTTCAGAAACTGAATTTATTAATAATCTTGGATGATAATATTAGGCAAGCTAGCATTCATACTAAATTAGCACAATTCCGTAAATCTAAACTAATTATTACTTACAAGTGAACTATTGTCCTCTTCCTTGTTATTGTTATCAAAATGTTTTGGCTACTGTGCCCTCCAGCCTTCATCAGCTTTATGTGTTGATCCAGATAACCTACAGAGAATACCTGGGTCAAGACTCGATAGAAACAGGAGAAGCAATAACTGAGCAGTACTAAAAAAATAAGAACTAGACGAGATATCCCTAGACACTGACAGTGGAACAAGAACAGTCAGCACATGTAGATTACATAAAGGGTTCAGTTTGGAATTCCCTGTAGGTTAAATGGATTGGCATATGCCTGATGATGGCTGTAGGGAACAATGGCCAAAACATTGTGATAACAATAGTCTGCTTGTAAATAGTGTAAATATTGGTAACACCTCATCTTAAAAATTCAGATAGAGATTAAACTAATTAGCCTTCCATCTATTTGCATATACCATAGATTAGTGATGTTGGCACGCAATTTGCTAAGCAAATTTCTAACAATGTGCAACACTATCAGATCACTCACTCACCCTGAAAAGCATAAATGGAGTTTGTGTCCTTATAGAGCTCTGGTCAGAGAGAGATATAGGCTTCATCATCTTGATAAATGGGCAGTGACATGCAGATGTTTGGTGATACCCAGGGCCAACTCCTTAAATTTATGCCCCTAAGATCAAGTACGAGGGCCTACTCTGTTCTCTCTTAACAAAACATGGATTCACATTCACACCAGCTTGTGGGACTGGAGGGTATTTGTACAACAAACTTAACAAAGTTTGGTGATGCTGGGGGCCAACTCCTTGATTGTATGCCCTATGACTCAAGTAGGAAAGCCTACACTGTTCTCGCTCAACAAAACTTGGATCCACATTCAAACCAGCTTGTGGGACTGGAGGGTATTTGTACAACAAACTTAACAAAGTTTGGTGATGCTGGGGGCCAACTCCTTGATTGTATGCCCTATGACTCAAGTAGGAAGGCCTACACTGTCCTCACTCAACAAAACTTGGATCCACATTCAAACCAGCTTGTGGGACTGGAGGGTATTTGTACAACAAACTTAACAAAGTTTGGTGATGCTGGGGGCCAACTCCTTGATTGTATGCCCTATGACTCAAGTAGGAAGGCCTACACTGTCCTCACTCAACAAAACTTGGATCCACATTCAAACCAGCTTGTGGGACTGGAGGGTATTTGTACAACAAACTTAACAAAGTTTGGTGATGCTGGGGGCCAACTCCTTGATTGTATGCCCTATGACTCAAGTAGGAAGGCCTACACTGTTCTCGCTCAACAAAACTTGGATCCACATTCAAACCAGCTTGTGGGACTGGAGGGTATTTGTACAACAAACTTAACAAAGTTTGGTGATGCTGGGGGCCAACTCCTTGATTGTATGCCCTATGACTCAAGTAGGAAAGCCTACACTGTTCTCGCTCAACAAAACTTGGATCCACATTCAAACCAGCTTGTGGGACTGGAGGGTATTTGTACAACAAACTTAACAAAGTTTGGTGATGCTGGGGGCCAACTCCTTGATTGTATGCCCTATGACTCAAGTAGGAAAGCCTACACTGTTCTCGCTCAACAAAACTTGGATCCACATTCAAACCAGCTTGTGGGACTGGAGGGTATTTGTACAACAAACTTAACAAAGTTTGGTGATGCTGGGGGCCAACTCCTTGATTGTATGCCCTATGACTCAAGTAGGAAAGCCTACACTGTTCTCGCTCAACAAAACTTGGATCCACATTCAAACCAGCTTGTGGGACTGGAGGGTATTTGTACAACAAACTTAACAAAGTTTGGTGATGCTGGGGGCCAACTCCTTGATTGTATGCCCTATGACTCAAGTAGGAAAGCCTACACTGTTCTCGCTCAACAAAACTTGGATCCACATTCAAACCAGCTTGTGGGACTGGAGGGTATTTGTACAACAAACTTAACAAAGTTTGGTGATGCTGGGGGCCAACTCCTTGATTGTATGCCCTATGACTCAAGTAGGAAAGCCTACACTGTTCTCGCTCAACAAAACTTGGATCCACATTCAAACCAGCTTGTGGGACTGGAGGGTATTTGTACAACAAACTTAACAAAGTTTGGTGATGCTGGGGGCCAACTCCTTGATTGTATGCCCTATGACTCAAGTAGGAAAGCCTACACTGTTCTCGCTCAACAAAACTTGGATCCACATTCAAACCAGCTTGTGGGACTGGAGGGTATTTGTACAACAAACTTAACAAAGTTTGGTGATGCTGGGGGCCAACTCCTTGATTGTATGCCCTATGACTCAAGTAGGAAGGCCTACACTGTCCTCACTCAACAAAACTTGGATCCACATTCAAACCAGCTTGTGGGACTGGAGGGTATTTGTACAACAAACTTAACAAAGTTTGGTGATGCTGGGGGCCAACTCCTTGATTGTATGCCCTATGACTCAAGTAGGAAAGCCTACACTGTTCTCGCTCAACAAAACTTGGATCCACATTCAAACCAGCTTGTGGGACTGGAGGGTATTTGTACAACAAACTTAACAAAGTTTGGTGATGCTGGGGGCCAACTCCTTGATTGTATGCCCTATGACTCAAGTAGGAAAGCCTACACTGTTCTCGCTCAACAAAACTTGGATCCACATTCAAACCAGCTTGTGGGACTGGAGGGTATTTGTACAACAAACTTAACAAAGTTTGGTGATGCTGGGGGCCAACTCCTTGATTGTATGCCCTATGACTCAAGTAGGAAGGCCTACACTGTCCTCACTCAACAAAACTTGGATCCACATTCAAACCAGCTTGTGGGACTGGAGGGTATTTGTACAACAAACTTAACAAAGTTTGGTGATGCTGGGGGCCAACTCCTTGATTGTATGCCCTATGACTCAAGTAGGAAAGCCTACACTGTTCTCGCTCAACAAAACTTGGATCCACATTCAAACCAGCTTGTGGGACTGGAGGGTATTTGTACAACAAACTTAACAAAGTTTGGTGATGCTGGGGGCCAACTCCTTGATTGTATGCCCTATGACTCAAGTAGGAAAGCCTACACTGTTCTCGCTCAACAAAACTTGGATCCACATTCAAACCAGCTTGTGGGACTGGAGGGTATTTGTACAACAAACTTAACAAAGTTTGGTGATGCTGGGGGCCAACTCCTTGATTGTATGCCCTATGACTCAAGTAGGAAAGCCTACACTGTTCTCGCTCAACAAAACTTGGATCCACATTCAAACCAGCTTGTGGGACTGGAGGGTATTTGTACAACAAACTTAACAAAGTTTGGTGATGCTGGGGGCCAACTCCTTGATTGTATGCCCTATGACTCAAGTAGGAAAGCCTACACTGTTCTCGCTCAACAAAACTTGGATCCACATTCAAACCAGCTTGTGGGACTGGAGGGTATTTGTACAACAAACTTAACAAAGTTTGGTGATGCTGGGGGCCAACTCCTTGATTGTATGCCCTATGACTCAAGTAGGAAAGCCTACACTGTTCTCGCTCAACAAAACTTGGATCCACATTCAAACCAGCTTGTGGGACTGGAGGGTATTTGTACAACAAACTTAACAAAGTTTGGTGATGCTGGGGGCCAACTCCTTGATTGTATGCCCTATGACTCAAGTAGGAAAGCCTACACTGTTCTCGCTCAACAAAACTTGGATCCACATTCAAACCAGCTTGTGGGACTGGAGGGTATTTGTACAACAAACTTAACAAAGTTTGGTGATGCTGGGGGCCAACTCCTTGATTGTATGCCCTATGACTCAAGTAGGAAAGCCTACACTGTTCTCGCTCAACAAAACTTGGATCCACATTCAAACCAGCTTGTGGGACTGGAGGGTATTTGTACAACAAACTTAACAGAGACAATTTCAAAAACTAAATTTTTATTTCACTCTTTGATTGGATGACCTCTTGATATTGACCCCATTTTGTGTGCTATTGTAGGTCGGTGGTGGTGTGTCCAACATAATTATTTATGGGTGTTTTTCATTAGGAATTTTATTCATTATGCGGCATATAAATTATCATAATAGATACATTTTTTTTTATCACTAGGAAATCGTTTTAGAAATTAGTCATTATCATTACAAGTAATCAATGATGACCACATCTCAATATTATCACTTTGAATTTTATTCAATTTTTTATAAAAACATATTTTTCTAATTCTTCTCCACCTTTTTACCTGCACCATTTAAAATCAAAATAAGAAGCAAATCAAACATGGAAGAAAGTAAAATAACACCTGAATTGTTTAATTGTTACTTTCCACAATTTTAATCAGGGGGCCATTAAGGATAACATTCTAGGTTTTCATAAAGGATCATTTTGAATATTTTCAATAACAGGGGTTCTGTGAAACAGCGAAACAGTCTGTCTGTGGATGACAAAAATATTGGCTCCTGAAAAATTAATTTCGGTTGAGCTCTGTGGGTGTGAGGGGTGCGTTTGTAAACAGTGACTATTAAAGCTAATATAGCATGACTCTTCGGCAGAATTAAGTCACTGTCAGTCACTGTGTGTTTATCTAAATCTAAAAATAAACACGCTGAAATTCACCTTCATCCCTGCCGTGCGCCGACGGCTTAGTGGTAGAAGTTCCGATCCTAGCTAGAGGCAACTGGACGTCTATCCACACTGATGAGCTGTGAAACAGCGAAACAGTCTGTGGATAACAATATATATATATATATATATATATATATATATATATATATATATACCTACTTCAATCCCTCTTGAGAGTATGAGATGAAGAATTGACTTGAATTTGTCACTGGATCTATAATAACTTAATTCTACAGTAGAACAGCCACATTTACAAATACCAAATTACACAAAAACAGAATCCCTTCTGTTAACCCTAAAGCATAAATCATAATGAATCTGACATTTTATCTGCTACTGTTTAATATCAAGTGCAAAAATAAATAAATAAATAAATTGAGGATAACATTTTAACAAATCTACAAAAGTAATAATAAAATCTTATTTAGGAAATTCTAAATTATTTTTCAATGCCACGTTCCAAAGGGACATAGACAAACATGCCCCCTCCACAGATTCCTTTTATTTATTATATGTGAATTGACATAGCTTCTTGGAAAGATTGTGGAGTGGTTTCTCATTGCACTCACCACAGTTTGAAATTCAGTTTTTTCTTTCTCGTAGACTGGTTGTTATCAAGGCTACAGAGTCTGGTCTACCCTGCTATTTAATCCACAATCTTATTTGTAAATAAAATCAAACGTATAGTCAATATTTAAAAAAAAAAAAAAAAAGGAAAGGGGAAATTTATTATTTGGACTTTTTGATTATTAGTTTTATTCTTGATTTACTGCTATGTTAATGAATAAAAATAAATAAATAAAAAGTTACCAACAAGGTTTGATAATGTTCATACTAATGTTAATCAGGACAACAAATACTATTACTAAAAAGGAAAGAAAAAATATATATATTAAAGAAAAACCAAAACCGTTGGTGAGACCAAAGGAGAACTTACCAAAAGACCTAAATACCCTAAATCTCGAACAAGGACAGCAAAAAGGAAAAAGAAAAAGCCCTAAAGCAAACACCTTCCTACTCAGTAAAGTGATAAATGCCTAGATTACACAGACAGAGCAAAAGCGCATGACAACATGCTGGTATGTGGTGCGTCTGCAACCCTAATGGACCATGGGACATGTTTGGTGCAAAAATTAAATTTGATTTTTCTCATGTCTCTGTAACCTAAACCTACTCTTGTGTGTTTATCTGGATCTTTTTGTCCCAAGCAAAGAAAACGCCATCTCATTAAATCCATAGTCAATTATACTCTATTAATTTGTTCAAAGACCAACCTTAATAAAGGCTGACCCTTGTCATAACCCGAGTTTCACACTCACGTGATCTTCAGATGACTTGAACACAAATGAAAGAAAGGCGTGAACACTTTTATAACACACACACACAAACATATATAAAGTAAAACAACACTCATATGTTATTGTTTTCCGTTGGCATTTATACTATAATAAGCATTTGGTTGCAAAAGGAAAGAAATAATGAGGATTAGTTTTTTTTTAAACGTGTATTTGTTTAATATACAGACATCTTACAGTGTTGTTGGAAAATTGGTGAAATGTTGATTTCTGTTGCTGATTGTCAGGATGGCAATTAGGTGTAAGGGTGGGGCCGGGAGTGGACATTAGGTGTAAGGGTGGGGCCGGGAGTGGGCATTAGGTGTAAGGGTGGGGCCGGGAGTGGACATTAGGTGTAAGGGTGGGGCCGGGAGTGGACATTAGGTGTAAGGGTGGGGCCGGGAGTGGACAATATAAAAAGAAAAACTTAGCTGATGTGTTTCAAACTCTGTGGAATTTTATCCAGGCAAAGATATTATTTTATAAATACTTGTTACAAAATAAAATCTTTGCATTTGTCCCACAGGGGACGAAATGCATCAGCTAAGATAAATTTCCCTTTCATCTCTATTCATATATTAGACAAGATTCCGTTACCTACATCCACATTGTTCTTAAACACCTTATTTGAAAATTAAACTGGCAGATAGACGTTGTCAGTTTCATTTAATCAAACTAGTTTCAAGAAATACTTGCTGTCTAAATGTAAAATTATATATATCAAAATAATATAGAGCATATATATATATATATATATATATATATATATATATAAAATTAAGTAATTCATTGAGTCTGAAAGAAACCTCAACAGAATGCAGAAAGCACTGGACGGCCATTTCGTCCTATATTTGGGACTCATCAGCAGTGCTCATCCACTACCGAGAATTGAAACCCTGACAGTTAGGTTATCAAGCAAACGTCATACCAACTGTTCAAACGGGTCTCAGTGACGAAGAGGTAGCAAATTAGACTCAATATAGCACACTGCTGATGAGTCCCAAATATAGGACGAAACGGCCGTCCAGTCCTTTCTGCATTCTGTTGAGGTTTCAGACTTGATAAATTACTTAATTATAATTATCAAATCCTCCTAATAATTTCTATCATTTATATATCATTGCTTGAACCGGCTTCTAATGCTCAAGGTTGAGCGGCTTGGTGATAGTAGTCGTGGCTCCGGGGGCACCGTCCTATGGTTAGACAGAATCTCAGTTGAGTTCCACCACGGAATTTGTGAGCGAGCGGCGCTATATTGAGTCTGATTTGCTACATCTTTGTCACCAAGACCTGTTTGAACAGTTGGTATGACGTTTGCTTGATAACCTAACTGTCAGGGTTTCAATTCTCGGTAGTGGATGCACACTGCTGATGAGTCCCAAATATAGGACGAAACGGCTGCCGGTGCTTTCTGCATTCTGTTGAGGTTTCAGACTCAATGAATTACTTAATTATAATTGTCAAATCCTCCTAATAATTTCTATACATATATATATATATAGGGCATTTGCCTATGTTTCTGAGACAAAATATTGTAACTATTTATACTATTTGCATTATTCAAACTGTTATAATTCTGCTTCTCACTCCTTTCATTAGTTGACACAACCATTATGCCCTGCCAATACCTCATAAATAACAGACTATTCTGTTTTGATTACATGAAAACACACAACTGACATATTGACGCTACTTGGTTTCAGTAAGAAAATGAAAGAAGATAGAAATGTTTAACATGTTTCAGTGAAATGGAAAAAAGTTGTCAATTACAAATCTTTTCATTTGTACACCATTAGTTATAAATAAGTTTATTTATAAATTTATTAATAAAAATATTTACAAGATAGGTTTACAGCTAAAAAAAAAGAAAAGAAAAATCAAATAAATAAGATTTTTTACACTATTTACATTATTCAAACTGTTGTACGCACCAACCTTGATATAAATTGGAATTTCAAACTAAACCCTTTATTTAGCCCACGGGGGTAGATTGTTCTAATTCCACGTGCCATGCCTGTTTTAAGATATCTCACTTTCCTTTAGTAACTCAACTCTCCAAGTTTTTGTTCCCTCTGCTGTGGCCAAGGTCACATGGCCCAGTGGATAAAAGCATTGGTTGAGTCATTTAAAAGGTGACTTGACCTAAAGAGTTGTGAGTTCAATACCTGGCCACAGTAGAGATGAACAAAACTTTGGTTTTTTTTTTCCCATGACACCACTTTTTAACTACCTTCACTCACAAGCAATCTTTATTGTTTTAAAAAGTGATGATTAGAATTGGAATAAAACTGAAAAACAAGATGAAAGTGAATTTATATACAGTGTAACCCGGATATAAGAGAGTTGCCGGGACTGGATAAGAAGTCTCTTATATCCGGGTTTCTCTTGTATCAGGGTTTGGTCTATTATATATACATTAACACAGGCTCTAATTTGGGACCAGAGAAAATCTATCTTATATCCGGGTCTCTTATACCCGGGTTACACTGTATATTTTTTTTGTTCTTGACAATTTACAAAAATATTAAACACTATTTACAATGATAATTTTACTATTTACAACATTCTAAAAACTACTACAATTAGAACTAATGCTATGCAATATTTATCATTTACCAATTTATAAATCTGAAAACAATTTTTTATTCATAAATTTATAAACATTTACTAAATTATTAAAATATGTGAACCAACTCTAAGGAAATCCTTCTTACTTACCATTTTATAAAGTTTGACTTATTTGGCTGATGTTTTGCCAACCATTCTACTAAAAAATTTAATAGTGTAACTAAAAACAATCTAATAAATAAATAATGTTTATTATTTTTGTTGTCAATTCTCAAGAACAAAGAAAATGTATAAATTCACTTTCATATATTTAGGTTTTATTAAAATTCCAATCATCGCATTTTAAAACAATAAACATTGCCAAAGTGTGAAAGTAATTGAAAAGTAAATGTGGTGTCATAAAAAAAATCATCCATTTGATACTATATCTTATAGCGAGTCATAAAACAAGATACAGTGTAACCTTCTTTGACCTATGAATTTAATCCATTCCAGGAGTGGATTCATAACTGGAAACTTTGTATGTCAAAATAATTTTCCCCATTTAAAATACAGTGTAACCCGGATATAAGAAACCCGGATATAAGAGAGATTTTCTCTGGTCCCAAATTAGAGCCTGTGTTAATGTATATATAATAGACCAAACCCGGATATAAGAGACTTCTTCTCCGGTCCCGACAACTCTCTTATATTCGGGTTACACTGTAATACAAAAAATAATTCATTCTAAGCCCCCAAAATATTGATAAGAAATCAATAAAAATCATATTTTATGCAAAATTATTTTTTTTAAAAGATTACACAAATAAACACATCACTGACTTTTTCCCCAGGCTTTATCAATGAGAATTATTAAGCAATTTAAAATACTGAAGTGATCCTTCCAAAATTCACTTAGGGTCAAGTTTGTATTTTCGGTCACTTCAAAACACCTCTGAAACAAGGCAGCTTTATTTTAATACAACATCTCTAGCTGTTTCAATTTTAAAATTACTGTATTGTAGAACAGGTTAATAGACCTTGCTTGACTTGTAAAATACGTCTGCTGTTTGGGACACTGAATGATAAGTTGGCATATAGACCTTGCTTGACTTGTAAAATACGTCTGCTGTTTGTGACACTGAATGATAAGTTGGCATATAGTTAGCAAAAGGTTGCCGACCCATTTTAAAACATATCCAGAAAAAGGACAATGCCTTTTCTTTAACCCTTTGAGTCGTGACCACTGCTTCACCAGTAGTAGAGAAAAATGACGTAATACCCAGTTACCGGTTGAACTGTGGTAGAGAGAAATGGCGTAATGCCCAGTTACTGGTTGAACGGTGGGTAAACACATGTATGTAACTATTTTATCTACCAATTATTTGCGAATTTTGACTCAGGAGCCTCAGCTGAGGCAGAAGGGTTATTGTTCAGGAATACAGGGCTCAAAGGGTTAAATGTGGTGGTAGGACACACGCTAAAGCAGTTCCTAATTTTTTTTTCTTTGAACTGAAATTATATATGGTTTATATTAAAAAAAAAAAAACAAAAAAAAAACAATCTCAAACTAAAGGAAGAGAAAAACAGTGTCAAGAAAATGTTCACTCATAACGTGAAAATTAAAAATAACATTGAAAATAATATCAAAGATTTTTTTAAACAGTTGAATGTTAAAATAAAAACATAAATAAAATCAATGTGAATAAATTTTAATTTGAAAGTGAAAGTTCGTTGTTGCTAAATAACGAAAAAAAAAAAAATGATCGTTCGTCATCGTAAATTATTTGGCTACTTTCTTTAGCAACCCATCAGTAAAAAAAAAAAAAAAATTTAAGCCCCAGAGGACCCCCACCTAGCAAGCAGTCCTTCTTCTCCGGGAGGAGCCTAGGTTTATTGGAGAAATGCCGAGGGGGCTTTGGCACGGTATTGCCTTTTTAAACCTCGACTATGTGTCACATTCGGTAGCGATGTAGACACACTGAAAAATAAATTGCCATAAAAACAATAATGTCTTTCTAACGACATGAAACAATTAATTGTCCAATAAAAAAAACTAAAAGAAAAAAAACAGTAAAAAACTGCTGTCTTTTTAGTTTACAAAGTTACACTTTTTTTCTCAGAACGGTAAGGCTTATGAAATCAATTCCATATACTCACAATAAAAAGCGTGATACTTTTTAACTTAAAATAAAAAGGTTTTTTTTATGGAAAAAGAAAAATAGCTTTTAAATTAAAAGAAATCATTTTTATTTTTTACTATTTTTTTTAGCCCCTAACAAAAAAAAGCGGTCCACGTGGTAGTCGATTCATAATTTTTTTCTGTGTAATCTTTTTAAAAAAAAAGTGTCTTCATACACAGTAGAAAACTACCACTCAACTAAACAACTTCAACTAAAAATAGCAAATAACTTTTTTTCATTTACAATAGTGACAGAACACAGACCCATTTATGAAATCCTACTTTCGATTGAATTGAATCACCAGCATATTTTTTTTAATTATGAAGCCGAAAATTTAAAACGAAATAAAAATTGAAATTAGTCATAGATTTTTTTATCCCACTTTTTAGCACCAAATTGTCAATTTCCTTTCCTTCGAAGATGAATTAATTTAGTTTGAAATATAATAGGAAATTCTTGCTTGCAATGAAAGGGTTTGAAAAACTGAACATGTGGCGGAGAAATGGTCGGTTGAAGACGAAGTGTAATAAAACTTGTAGTAATTTATATTCTTCTTATCAAATATGGAAGCTCGACAAATCTTTTCTACTTTTCGGATATTTTCTGTTAGTTAATTCACCACAAAATAAAAAGAATTTATTTATATTTACTAAAATTCGTACCAAATTCTCACAAATCAAGGGCCTTCCATTGCACTCCGGTAAGGTTGACCTTTGCGATCGCCCCAAATGTAGGCGACTCAGGTGCGCTATTTCTAAGTGTGGGGTCTACGTTCGTGCTTACCCCGATAAACAAGCCGAAAAAAAAAAAAAAAAAAAAAAAGTTTCGTTTTTTTTAAATTGTAGAAAGTTCCTCGACTATCATCCACACTTTGACTTGTGAAATATGAATAACTCCCTGGTTTTTGGTAATTTTTCATTCTGAGGGTTGGAGTTGTTACGAGGCAAGCTAAACAAATTTGGATTTACAATTTATAGTGTGCCAAAAATTTAATAAAAAAAACAAACAACCTTTGATTTAAAATTTATAATTTCTTGAAGTGAATTAATATTTGCACTAAGTAACTTTACAATACATCATTTGGGGTGAATTAACAGAAAAAAATCCCTTTTATCAAACTGGGTACCGAATTTTTTAAGCATTCACTATGGCTGTATCTATATTTTTGTTAGTTACAAAAAAGATAGAAGTGGATGTGCAGGTGGTTTAATGAATGAAAAAAATCCATGAACTGAGATCAAATTCATATTGAGATCGTTATGAGCAGGCACAAACTTTTTAAATAATAAGGTCCACTCAGCATTGTTGCAGTATATAAAATGTGGGTGTTGAAGAAACCGTAAACACAGATGGGCCTGAGCAGACAGACATGCTCGGAAATGATCAACCATTCTGCAGATGAGAATTCACACTGACTTGTCAAAACAGATTTTATAAGGACAATTAGAAATGGCTGTATAAAATTACTTAGCCTATGTGAGGGAGTTTGAAAAAATATTCAGCCCAAGCCTGGGTGGGGGCAGGGTTCTTTCCCCCTAGGCAGTACCTCACCTTAACAGGAAACTAAAAGCAATTTATTAACAGCCCAATCTCTCTTTAGTGAGATCATTTCGAGATGCTTGTATGTTTGTGTAAATATTTAGTCCTCATGATGTTACAGGAATCAACACTTTGGATAGTAAATATTTACAGCCTCCTGGAAAATTTAGCCCGCAAACAATATTGTTGGACTCAATGTTAGTCAAAATAAAAGTGAGTAACACAAAAGGATAACACTGAAATACATTATAGTATAAAAAGAAATGGTAAGTTCAATCTAAGGGAAACAATAATTGAAACAAAGCAAGTTCAGTCGACCAATGATGACAATTCCAGAACAACGTAACTATAAACAAATTTCTTTTTCTATCCTCTGCCAGCCGCTATGATGGAGAAAGCATTACCTCGAACCGTCGCCAGTGAGACACGCTGCAAGAGCCACTCCGTTTCACGAGGCTCGTTCCTTAATCGAGACGCAATCGCGCCAATCCTCCGAAGGAACACCATCGAACGAGGGCCAATAACCCCTGAAGTCTCCAACCAATTTCATGTATTGACAAAAGGAATTACAATTACAATAAAAGAGGAAAACATTTAAAGACTATTTACATAGAAAACATTTAAACTAGAGAATGTGTTTTTTTGTGCGTGAAAATTGTGTCGGCCTACATGTGAAAGAGCACAAAAGTCGAAGGAGAAAAGTAAAACCATGAAAATGAACATGCTCCAGTGGGGGGACACTTTTTTTCCCACATGCAAGTACATCTTATGGCCAGAAGAAAAGAGACTAAGGAGAAAAATCTATGCTTTTTTATAGGTCTAAGGAGTGCCCCTTAGAGAGGGTTATTTCAGAACAGTCAAGTGGGATAACCCACTGGATATTTTGTAGTTTAACACGAGGCATGTTTGTTTTCATTGCTATCATATACTACCTTCTGTTTCCATAACAATAGAATATCTCATTATTTCAAATAGGAAAGATAAGGATGCGTAACCAATATACAAAGTTACATAACATTTGATATTATACAGTAGACTGAATGGCACTAATGAGCATCCTTGACACTGTATCATTATTATTATTAATTCTTTGGATTTCTGTTTTATGCAAATTTCCTTCTGGGTCCCAACCAGAGACCTATGGTTAGAATTGGCTTCATTACATTTTCCACTAATCATTTTTTTCTAAAAAGTAAAAAAAAAAAAAAAAAAGTAAGCTCACACACATTTTACATAGATAAAAAGCTCTTTGTTATGTGTGAGCTGTATTTGGGAGTACAATCTATCGTATTTCTTTAAGGCATGGCCTGAGACTACCAGGAATGCTTCCAATGAGTCTATTGGAACCTTTTCCAATCAATCCGAGGGCTCCATTTACAACTGGAATTATTGATGTCCTCATGTGCCACATTTTTTTAGATTTCCACTTCAAGATCCTTGGATTTCGATAGTTTTTTTGAAGATCGTCAAAGATAACTTACAATCTGTAGGGACTACCATGGCAATAAGAAAGCATTATTGTTATTATTATTGTTGGTGTTGGTATTATTATTATTATTGTTGTTGTTGGTATTATTATTATTATTATTATTGTCGGTGGTATTATTATTATTATTATTATTGTCGGTGGTATTATTATTATTATTATTATTAACAACAACAACTACCAATGACAACAATTGACAAACAAATATCTCAACAAATGAAGGTGAAAAAAACACTAGGAATAACTATGGTAAGATAGCTGTTTAAATTAAAATGTAGAACAGGTAAACATATTCATCAGCAGAGACAATAAGCAACATGCCATGAGGCGCTCACATACCTGTTAAATTATTTTTTAAATTTAATGAAATGAAAAGAATATTTACTGAATTATCAACAATGTAGTTAACAATAAAATATTGTCAAAAATGATAACCTAACCTTAGCTCAATAACTATTTGCACTTTAGTGGCTTTACTCCCTTGCTTGGGTTGAAATGATTAAAAAAAATTAAAAAAAGCACTCCAACAAAGAGTTACTGTATTTTTATATTCTCCCACGTAACCCGCGATTTTTTTTTTTTTTTGAAGCAACTAAGAATTTTGACCAGTACTCAGTTTTTGTGTTAGTTAGAATTAGTACTAAATTCCTTTTTAACAGCTGAAACATTGTGATAATAACAACAAAGATGAGGACAATAGTCTGAATATAAATAAGTTTTACTTTCTGTTTGACATTTCATTCTGGTTTCTTTAATGTCAAGATAATCAAATTTCAAATCTAAACTGTTTGTTTATTTAGTGTTGTGAGGGAGAATATTTCCCTACAAATTTGGACTCGGCTGTCAGACGAAAACCATAAAAAATAAAAAGAGGAGTAGCAGCAGCAGCTTTGGCTGAAAACATTTAGTCATTCACGGCTAAACATTCTCTTTCCTAGTTTCTATTCTATATTTATGTTTCCCTGTTCCAAAAGATAATAAACTTGTTGTTAAACCAATTCCGGTTTTCTGCTGTTGTTTTTGTTAACTAAGTTACAACATTAAGATACTGCATTTAGTAGAAAATGTATTCATTTTAAACACACAAGGAATCAGGAATATAACTTCAAAGGGCCTCATATTTATTCTCTTTTCCTATTACCCAGGGGTTGTTGCAAGAGAGGGAAATTAATTCTCACAACACAAATAATGTTCATTCCAATTTCATTCAAACTGTGTATGTACGTTTCAATGACAAGGATCAAAATATTTCTACAAAAAAAAAAAAGAAAAAAAAAAGAGAAAAATAAATGAACAAATAATTGGAAATAATTGACAAAAAATTCAATTATCTGACTTTTTTTAGAGTTTAAAAATATTTTTTTTTGTCTCCAACTTTACAATTTTATTGTTCAGCCCATGGTAAGGGTTGTCTAGACTGATTTGAAAAGAAATATATTATTCCAATGTCTTATTTCAAACTCAATCAAACTGTGTATGCTTATACGTACATTAAATGACACAGACATATGTGCATGCAAAGTCGCTTACAGAGAGTTTACAATGGACGGATAATTGTCTCTTCTTTCATAATAGTGATTTATGAGACAAGAATTGATCTTAAAAACAAATAAATAAAGAAAAAAAAGGACACATAGTTCAGTGGGCAAAAGTGACAGTTTGAAGTAATCCAGCAACTTCCAAAGAGTTTTGAGTTCAACACCTGGCTACAGCAGAGGTGAACAAAAAACTTGGAAAGTTGAATTAAAGGGGAAATAACCGATATGGAGATATCCAGAAGAGGCATGGCATGTGAAACTAGAACAATCTACTCCAGTGGACCAAAGAAAGGGTTCTGTTTAAAATTCCAACCACCCAAGAAAGGCCAGAGCATACAACGGCCGAAATGTTGTGAATATGGCAACAAAAATGAGGATAATTGTGTAAATAATTACAATACCTCATCTCAGAAATATAGACAGAAAAAAAATTGTTTAAAACTTAATAAAACCTGAAATTTTAAAATTAAGAAAAAAAATTAAGTAAAAATCGTTAAAATAAGACAAAATACTTGTAACATTTATGATTGTATTTAAATTATTACTAATTGAATGATGCTGTCAAAAAATGACCACATTCCACGTGCCATGTCTAATGGATGTCAGTTATCTCCAGTTAATTCTCTTCTGAAAGTTCTCCACTGCCTTAACCAGACACTGAATTCACACTCTTTGGATCCTGTCACTGGATAAAAACATGCAATGATAACAGCAAAAATTGCAATATGAGCACTGGTAAAAAATGGTTGCTGAAGACATTAGGTTTATCATAGCCAGAAATTATAAAAAAAAGATGTCCTCAAGGACACATGGCACAGTGGATATAGGCATTAGATCCAGTGAGTTGTGATTTCAATACCCGGTTATGGCAGTGTAGAACTTTCAGAAGGGAATTAACAGGAGATAACTGACATCCATTCGACATGGCATGTGGAACTAGAACAGTCTACCCCAGTGAGCGAAATAAAGGGTTCAGTTCAACATTCCAACCACCTGAAGAAGGCCAGATTGTACAATGGCCGAAACGTTGTGATAAACATGGCAACAAAGATGAGAACAATAGTCTGAATAATGTAAATAGTGTATTATTGATCAGATTCAGTGGCATGATAAACTTTTCATACACCAAATGAAGTCACATACAGAGTGATAAAGATTAAAGACGTTTTGAATGCAGTGTTTTATTGTTTCACTAATTCCATCTACCTGAAGGAGGCCGAAGCATACAATGGCCAAAACGTTGTGATAAACATGGCGACAAAGATGAGGACAATAGACCGAATAATTTAAACAGTGTACATAATACCTCATCTCAGAAATATAGACAGATACTTATTAATAGTGTGTTTGAATTTTATAGTTATGTTGTCATATCCTTCTATGGCAACAGAAAACAATTTTGAGTGAAATTAACAATAAAGATACTGCAATTGGGAGGCCTTAAAAAAGAATGCAGTGGAAAAGGAAGTAATATTAATAATACAGAGTGCTAAAAGGTTACTGGATGTAATGAACAACTGAAGGAGATCAGAGAGTAGATTGGCAAAAATGTCAGGACTCTTGTATTGATCACTGCTATTGACGTATGAGGACCTAACAATTCATAGAATTGAACTGCCAGATTATCTACATATGATTTGATTATAGCAATAAAGAGTTATGTAGAATCAGACACTCTTTTCAGAACTGATAACAAAGAATTAATGTGCCATGATGTATCCAAACACCCACTCTGTCTTAATTCAGAGTTGCCCTTCTCCTAAAAAGGTTGCCAACCAAGGCTATGGGACACAATCTGTCCTGCTATTTAACTCATAGCTGGAGAGAGAAGATATGGATTCATACCTTTCCAAGAGTATTTGTGAAAAAGTGAATGTAATGAACTTGACTGGAATTTGAACTCAACTCTTTCTGCATGGGGGACTATTACACCACCTGCATACCCAGTTGCAAGAATATTGTACTATAAACAAATGTGAAAAACTTGAGAGTATTGAAAAAACTCTACGACCATTTAACAAGAATCTGACAAAAATGTTAGTCAAATAAAATCATTGGGCTTAAAAGAATTTTTGATTTGATGAATTTTGTTTTGAGGCATATCAACCTATTAATTTTACTATAAAGATATATTTTCATTTATAATCAGTCTAATAAAATTTGTGATCTCATCATATGATTAACATAGACTGTCTGAAATTCTAAGGTGAATTGTAATCGTTTTCTAAACACTTTCACATTAGTGAAACAAAACAAAACACTGCATTCAAAACATCTTTAATCTTTATCACTCTGTATGTGACTTCATTTGGTGTATGAAAAGTTTATCATGCCACTGAATCTGATCAATAGTGTGTTTGAATTTCATAGTTGTGTTGTCATATCCCTCTATGGCAACAGAAAACAAATGTAGTGGGAAGGGAAGTAATATTAATAATGCAAAGTGCTAAAGGTTAAATAGATTTGTTGAGTCCAGACTTATATGGATGTTATGCATAGCGCCCAACTCCATCAGAAACATCTCCAAACTATCAGCTATATACAACTGTTTTCTCAGATCAATGATTAAAAATGGTTTCAAGAAAATGAGCTCTAAGGGCCTTAAAGAAGACAATTGTTCAACTAGCGCTACAAAATCACAAAGAGTATTACCAAATAACAAAAACCACATCATTTGAAAAAACTTCCAACAGCAGCTGCAGCAACAGAAATGGATAGCACAAGTAGCAGCTAGAAGGGGAAAATAATGATATTTGGAAGGAAACTGCCATCACTACTAGAAAGAGTGTTAAAAGCTAGTGGCCCTTGAGAAATCTATTTTATTAGGAAAGGTATTAAAAATATTCAATTTTCACATTTGTTTCATGCAAGGTGATACATATAGGTATTGCCTTGATTTGATCATTAACCATTTTAAGTAAAAAATACAGACAACTTTGCTACAGTTATCAAGATCGAGATCTTTCAGAAGGTTGAAAATCCAATACAATGTTTATAACCAATTAACCGTTGATGTAATAAACTGTAGACTTCTTTATTATTAATTTTGATTTACATTCACTTTGATCTTAATTTTTTTTTTAGTTAATATTTTTTTTCCGCTCAAATTTTCTCAGGTCATCAGTCTGTGGTAGTGTGGATCAGAAATAAATGTAAAGTCCAAGGTAAAAGGTCGGACACTCACACACATCCTTTCTGATAAGGTGGGTGGGAAGAAAAATGAATAGACACTGTTTAATAAATAAAAATGGAGCATCTATTTCAAATATGAAGTATTCATTATAATAACAGTTGAAGTAATACAAATGCTGGATTAAAAATACATCCATTCTTTAGAAATATTGATATAATTAAAATGAAAGTATATAATCCAGTATTAATTACTAAATGTGTACAAAAATAAAATCTGACATTAATTATAGGCTTTTTAAAAATATCAAGTATTAATTATAGGTTTTTTTTTTTTTAAATCAGTTATATAGGTTTGTTTTTTTAAATTACATAATAATTACAAGCTTATTAAAAAAAATCAGGTATCGGGTATTAATTATAAACTTACTTTAAAAAAATCAAGTGTTAATTATAGGCTTATTAAAAAAAATCAGGTATTAATTATAGGCTTATTATAAACAATCATGTATTAATTATAGGCTTATTAAAAAAATCTGGTATTAATTATAGGCTTATTAAAAAAAACACGTATTATAGGCTTAGTAAAAAAAATCACGTATTAATTATAGGCTTATTAAAAAAAATCAGGTATTAATTATAACTTTATTTAAAAAATCTGGTATTAACTATAGACTTAAATTAATTAAAAAACTTGGTATTAATTATTTTGGGGAGGGTTGAGCATTAATAGTTTAAGATAAATAAAAATTAATTAAAAAATTGAAACAGAAAAATATTTAAAAACAAAAAAAAAAGGGTGCTGAACTGTTACATAATATCAGTTCACCTATCTGACAGTGAATACTGGACAATCTCCTCACAGTTAAAGAAGAGACTTGAAGCAACAGAAAAGTGGTTCTACAGAAGGATGCTGAGGATACTGTGAACAGAACATGTGAGCAACGATAAAGTTTTAGAGAAAATGGAAACAAAAAGGAAAGTTATACGTAAAATCATGAAGAGAGTGTTGAAATTTCTAGGGCACATAAATGAGGAAAGAGGGTTTGGAAAGTTTAACACTGACAGGACAGATTGAAAGCAGGAGGGCCAGGGGAAAACAGTGCATAACCTACCCAGTGAGCTTGAGTAAATGGATGGCAGGTTTAGGAAAGATAAAAAGACAAAATTCATTAAGAGCTACAAAGGACAAGAAATTGTGGAGAGCCATATTCACCAACGTCCTGAAGAGACATGACACAGAGAAGAAGAATCAAAAATCTAATTTAAATGAAAATATTATTTTCTATATACGACTTTTTTACCTATCCACAACAAGCTGAAGTTAAGACTTCTCTTTCTACCCTTACATTTTCCTACGATTTTTCCTGATTGTAAAATTTCTCTACATAAAAACTTCTGGTTAAAAATTGATTGATTTGTTTTCTATGGCTTATAACACTTTGCAGGTTATTTAAAGCCACAAAATATATTTTTAGATTTTTTTTTTTTTTTATAATAATGGCTTAATTCTTACTAATTAACCCATAGCTGGGAGAGAAGAGGTGAATTCATACCTTTCCCTATTTGCGTCTAAGTGAATACCGAAACCAACGGGTAATTGGAATTCGACTCTCCGATTAACAATTCCGAGCCATTTACACCACATAGCGTACAGACACCCATAGACAGTGACCGGGCTCGGCGTTGCTTAACTTCGTTGATCGTACGGGTTTGATTTTTAAAAAAGTTTCAACTTTTAAAAAGCATAAAATAAAGTTGCCTTAGCGGCCATCGCTACTGGCTGAAAGTTCGTTTTAAAACGAAACGTCAAATAAAATTAATTCATTTAGGGTTTTTTTTTTGTTTAAAAAATGTATGAATTTTTTGTTTGACGTTTAAAATCTAAACGAAAACAATATGGATTTTTGTTTCATTATCATTAAAAACAGTACAAAAGACAAACACTGAAAACTAGACATCTGCTATATATCAATTTCAAGAAAGCCTTCATCAAATGATGAATCTGGGGTTCGGCAAAGTTTCGGGAGCTAAACATCATTACCACTCACCCAAAGTGCCCCAACAGCATGTTATGACACCACCAAATGATGAGTCAATATTTTTTCTCTACCCTGACATATTTTCAGAGCCACGCGACACTATCAAAATTCAAAACTAAGCAATAAGTTTTTTTTTTCAGTCTTTCAATATGTTTAATTTGGAACCAGTGTCAAGCCGACATATGATTTTTTTATTAGTATAATTAATAAATAAACAAACATAATTAAACAATTATTTATTTATTACAAAAAATGCTAGTTGACAATGTTTACTTTTTAAATAAAATATTGCACCATCATGAATTCGGAATGTGTCTCTAACAGAACTTGTAAAAATGTTGTAAAAGTAAAAAAAAAAAAAAAAACTTCATAATTAAAAAAAACAAAAATGATTACAAACATTAAAGAAAACATTTATTTTACAGAAAGGTAGTCGAAATTAATTTTGTTTATGTTTTTTTTAATAAATTTTATACTTTTTTTACGGCTTTCCTTTTTCTTTTTTCTTTTTTTTTTACTAAATTTAGTTTTTAAATGACATTTACTTTCTGTGACTTCTCTTTGCTTTAATTTTTACTAAATTTAGCTTTTTTGAATGACATTCTAATAAAAAAAGAAAAAAAAAAATCTCGAAGCTCAAGAAGATAATTTTTCGAAAGAAGGAATAAATATGGTATTCACATGATAACAATATCTTATTTATGTGAAGAAGATTAAAGAGGATTTAAATTTTTTAAAAATATGATTAAAAAAATCTAAAATTATTAAAGTACGAAAAATTTTTAAAAAAACGAAACAGATTTGACAGGTGGTTCGTCTTGAATAGACAACAACAAAAACATGAAACAGATTGAAAATTAAAAGCAAAGAGAAGAGACAGAAAGAAATGTCAGAACCTTTTCTATTTATTAATTCTTCAAATTTAAATTTTTAAAATCATTTTAGTTTCTTTTTTAATTTTATGGTATTTTTAAACTGAAGAAATTAACTTTTTAAGTTTAACTCCTGAATATTTTTGAAAAGAGTTCCAATAAAAAACGAATCAAAAATCCTCTTTTAATAGACTGGAATCAACAAAAAACATTATAAAATTAATTATTAATTTTTTTCATAAACCTAATTTTATTTTAAAAGAAAAAAGTGTAAAATATATAAATAAAAAACGAAATAAAATTATTTTTAGTTCAAAAATTGTCTTAACAGTTTTTTCAATATAAAATATAAATTACATCAAAAAAGATAAAATTAAAATTTTAAAGCTTATTTTTTTTAAATATCTAAGATAAATTTAGAACAAATTATTTGGTATATAAATTTTAAATAGATTGATAATTTTTTAAAAAGGTGAGAGAAAGATGACGATTTCAGAGAAACCCACAAAATCAGAAAGAAATTTAAATCATTTAAGCAATCCAATTCAATGTCTACACAAAAATAAAATATTTAAGACTTTTAAATTTCTCCACGAGTACAAATTTCCTATATAAATAAAATTCTTTATTTTTTTTTCCCCCCTTTTTCTTTTTTACTTACGTTTTTAGCTGCTTCGTCCGCCGTTTAAAGATATGCTTTAGATGTTAGGTGCTAAGCCAAAGTTTGTTCCTGCTGAAATTAATTCCATTTGTTGCAAACGATCTGATGTCAGGTCAGCAACATCAAACAACCAACACTCATTTCAGATGTAAACTCTGTTGAAAACAAGCGAAAACCTCTTTCGTTATCGAACAGTATGGTTTATGAGTTCTGATTTCAAACAAGCCCAATATTTTCCCTTTGTACTTAAACACACTCTCTAAAAACCCGCTGAGTGAAATTATTTTCTTAATCGCCACTCTCAATAACGTGGTAAAAAATACCCCAGAAAACGTATATTTGGAAGTTATATTAACTTATAATGTAAATAAATGTCTTGCTTGTTAAAAATATATCCTGGAGGTAATTGTAGGTAGTTGAGTTGCAGACTCTGTGGAGTAGTAATTCAAGAACCATTTTTATTGGAACATTTTTAACACGGGGTAAGGGTCCGGTAGACAATACTTATTCCTGTACCTCTTTTACGGCAGCGAATGTTGGACAGTCTCCTCAAAGATGAAGAAGAGACTCGAGGCAACGGAGGTATGATTCTACAGAAGGATGCTAAGGATATCATGGACCGAGCGTGTGAGCAACGTTGAAGTTTTGGGTTGGAGAGGATGCAAACAAGGAGGAAGCTTATACTTCTTAACATCAGGAAGAGGCAGCTGAAATTTCTGCGACACGTAGGATCTAGACTAGAGAGAATCTGATACACACAGGCCGAATAGAGGGAAAAAAAGAGACAAAGGAAAGCAACGCGTGACATACCTAGCGGGCTTAAGCTAGTGGAAAACAGAACGTGGGGGGGTTGGGGGGTAGCAGAGGGACGAAAAACGGATAAGGGGAAGTGGAAAGCCATGATCGCTTACGTCCTGGAAGGACACGGCACATAAAAAGAAAAAGAAATCTGACACAAAACCGGAGGTTATTTTCAATTGTTTTTTTTAATTTTTTTTTGTTTTTGTTTCATTCGCTATAACATCGCATATTTGTAGCAATCACAAAAATGTCACATTCTCTCCTCCTCGAACATTCTAACACATATTTACAATTTCACGTGAAGACCAATTTAAAAACAAATGATTTTGTAAATAACAATTGAAAATTTTCTTTGATAATTTAAATAAATGAAAGAAAATATATTTACAGAATAATCTGTAAGTGTCCCGCCTAGTCTAAAAATGGCAGGTAAAGCAAGTGAACAGGTGGGGAAAACAAAAACAAACAAATAAAATAAGGAAATATTCCGTGAGAAGGGAAAACTAACTTTATCTTTGTGTTACTACTGTTAGTGTTACCTAATGGAGAGAAGAGAATCAACTAAATAAAAACGACATACATAGTCAATTTGATTAAATTAGCAAAAGAAAAACAACTTTATTCTAACTTAATTCAAACTGGCTAACAACTCTTCACCAGAAGTGCCTAATTTAAGTTGTCAGCCTTTCTCACACAATACAATCGTAGCATATTCACAACTTTTCGCTAAGATTTCTCTCTAGTTAATACAAGTAAAATGTTTGTCGCTTAGCCGATTGATGTTGCCTTCAGAATCCCGACTCCAGAGTTTCGTAGACTGATACTCTGGAACCACTCCCTGCACTCGTCAGGAAGTATCAATAATTGAAGGGTCTCGTACCATAGATTTTTCGAGACTTAGCATAAGCAAAAGAAATTCACGAATTTGAACAAAAAGAGACCCTAGAATAACGTCAAAATCCACAATTTTTTACACCCTAATAGTTGTGGTTAGTTTAAATGGATTTGATTTTATAATCCAACATATTTTTTATTAAAGAAACGTTATTTTCTATGTAGGCCAGTAGACGAAATAAATACTGTTTAAAATAAGCGAAGCGTCCACTCAAATATGGATATCTACTAAAAATAATGTTTGAAGTAATATATATATATATATATATATATATATATATATATATATATATATATATATATATGTATATGTGAGTGTATGTATGTGTGTATATGTGTCTGTGCATATGTATGTATATATATATATATATGTTTGTATGTGTAAATGTATTCGTTTATGTGTTTGTATATATGTGTGGGGGTATTTATACGCTCGGATGTGAGTGTATGTATATATGGATGTGTTGATATGGGTATATTTATATGTGATTATATATTTGTGTATATATGGATGTGTGTTCGTATGTCGTAGTATGTGTATTTGTATGTATGCCTTAGTGTCTTAGAGTGTATCATAGATACTAACTAAAATCTACTTTTGGTTGATAAGGAGTTTTTAATTGCTTAGACCTATTCAACTGTCTGTTGTTACTTTTAAAAAAATATTATAAACTTTTAATGTATTTTATCATCAATAAATTAATATTGTTAGAATATATGTAGATCTCTGTATACATATTCCTATTTTTTGTGTCTATATGTTTATTTATATATATATATATATATATATATATATATATATATATATATATATATATATATAATATATATATATGTGTGTGTGTGTGTGTTTGTGTGTGTGTGTGTATGCGTGTGTGTGTGTGTATATAGGTATATGTGGGTGTGTATATACGTATGTTTATATAGTTTTAGAGGCACGGTGGAGTAATGGATAACGGCTTGGATTGAGGAATCGGAGAGCCTAGTTCGAATTCCAGTCGAATCCATTACATTCACTTACGTGCTAACACCCTTGGGAAAGGTGTGAATCCTCTTCTTCTCCCTCCAACTATGGGTAAATAGCAGAACAGACTGGGTTCTATAACCTTGGACGGCAACTGGTCTAGGAGAAGGACAACTCTGAATTCAAAACCTGCGGAGGGTCGTTTGGGGACCTTGTGGCATTCGTTGCACCAGGTCCCTGTATTCGTCCCTCCAAAAAGTGTGGATGGCCCTGCACAAAGCCTTCACCACTATAATCAATTCTTGTGTGGCTGTCCGGCTTTCAGTTTCTGGGAATTGATCTGGCTGGTCCTCATACGTCGAGTTCGACGGGAAAAGCTACTTTATAGTTTTAATTTACGTTTGTTTGATTTTTCATGTATATGCGTGTTTGTAAATGTATGTTTAAGTGTTTAGTTTATATACATATATGTATACGTGCGTATGTATGTAAATATATATGTGTATGTGTATGTATATATGTATTTGTATATATATGCATCTTTGTGTATATATATTTTTACTTGCTTTATTTACTTTTTTACGTTGCTGTATGGATCGATATATTTATACGTGCTTATGTATGTGTCTATGTGCGTATGTGTGTATATGCGTATCTGTATGCGTATATATATATGTGTAGGTACGTGTAGCCTTGTATGTGTGTAGGTCTGTATGTATATATGTGTGACTGTACGATTATATATTGAGGTAGTTATTTATTTTTTCATGTAGTGTGTGGAAAACTATAAAAAATATATATATATTTATTTGTTTGAAAATTTTTTTTTTTTCTTTACTAATTTTATCTATGTATATTTGCCCAGATAGTTATATTTCAATAAGTAGTTAGAATTCGTTTAACATATTAAGCCCCGAATATGTTTAGGCTATTGCGTCAGATTGTCTAGGTCAGTGTGTGCGTGGGTGTACGTGCATGTGTTTATCGATGTCTATGTGTAGGGAAAGTGCATGCACGTTTGTGTGTGTGTGTGTGTGCGTGCGTGCGTGCGTGCGTGCGTGCGTGCGTGCGTGTTCGTTTTTTTTTTTTATCAAGGGTCGTGTCCCGTCACCGTTTTTTGTGTGTGTATATCTAAATATGTCTGGGAGCTTATGTATTATAACCTGAGTGTGTTTGGATTGTTTTACGTGAGAGGTGATCAGCATAGTTACACTCGTTGAATTAAAATGTTAAAATGTATTTGTCTAGAGCTATCAACATCCTTTTTAACGTAATTTCAATGAAAAAATAAATTAAATAACATATGCATTTTTTATTTTCTGCCCAGTAATTCTATAATTTTAAACTTAATAGAGATTAGATTGAGATTTCTAAATGGGTAATTTTTTACTTTTAATTTTAATTTCAAATTTTATCATATAATTTAATACTTATTAGTTAGGACATATTCTATTTTACTAGAACCCCAACTTTAAAGCTTTCAATATCTATGATAACCTTGCTTCGTTGTCAAATTTTTTGAATTCTCATATACTTGTATTTTGATTGGTCATTCTAGCTTATGTAACAGCGTTTACTCCTAGCGAAGGATCGTTAATTAATTTGAAACTTTTAAAACCATTTATTTTACATTCAACATCATCACTTGATAAGACACCGGAGGTGTTGAAACAAAATGGCTATTTTTGTAGTGATTTATAACATATTTATGTTATAATTTTTAAATAAATAATTATATCTGCTCTACTCTGTATTGAGCACTCTTTTAAGAATAATAATTGTTGATTATTGGAATTTAACGAGGATTTTTTAATCACTGTTGCATGATGATTCTTTCTCTTCTAATGTCATTCTCAACTTTTTCTGTATTTCGTTTTGCTTTTGATCTTGAAATGTTTTAAACGAAAGACATTTTTTTAACTCTGCATGCATTATTGCAATCGTCATAGCTGAATGCTAGCTTTCTTTCCATAAAACTGACACCCTTTTCAATAGCTTTTTCAATTTCAGTCCAGGTTTCATCACAATCATGATTTTTATTTCCTTGTTCATTGTGACAGTGTGAACGCTGGAGAATAGTTTCTTTGGAAGATTTTATATCATAAAATGTTGACTTTCCTATGCTGAACTCAGACATCAATTACAATGAACTTTCACCTGCATCTAGTTTGTTTAAAATTTCCACTTTTTGCGATAACTCCAAAGCTTTTCTTTTCCTCTTATTCCCATCATCTTTTGCACCAATACAAGCCATTAGGGTGAAATAAGCATAAGCAATTATCCAAAGTAAATTTCCTGAGAAATAGAAATTTCAAATCAGTTACATATCACCCAAATAGTTCAAATATACACATCACAATCATGTCCGGATATGTGGGATTCCGGATATGAGGGATTCCGGATATAAGGGATTCCGGATATGAGGGATTCCGGATATAAGGGATTCCGGATACCAGGGTTTCTAATATATATATATATATATATATATATATATATATATATATATATATATTTCCAAGAGGATAGAATCCCGGTAAAGCTCAATGTCCAGGACAGAGCAAGAATATAATATAAAAAGCTCAAACACTAATATTCCATGATTATAATTTATTACATTGGAATCGTAATCACGATCCAATTCATCAGACCTACAAATTTATGTTTGATCGTAATCACGATCCAATTCATCAGACCTACAAATTTGTAGGTCTGATGAATTGGATCGTGATTACGATTCTAATGTAATAAATTATAACCATGGAATATTAGTGTTTGAGCTTTATATATATATATATATATATATATATATATATATATATATATATATATTTGAATTGGACATAGTCCGACAATTTATTTAAAGACATTTATATTATGTTTAACGTTCTTTTTATAGATACAAGTATTTAAGCAAATGCTCTGTTTTATAATAAACAGTATTAAATAACATTTACCGGCCTGTATGAAAATTTCTCGGACATTCAGGCCGGTAAATGTTATTTAATACTGTTTATTATAAAACAGAGCATTTGCTTAAATACTTGTATCTATAAAAAGAACGTTAAACATAATATAAATGTCTTTAAATATGTATATATATATATATATATATATATATATATATATATATATATATATATATATATATATATATATATATTCTGTTTATACGCTATTTTATAGATATAATTTATTTAAGTAAATGCTCTGTTCTCTTAATTAAACAATATTAATTACATTTACTGGCTTGAAGGTTCAAGAAATTTCGTAGAAAACATGTGCTCTCCGACAGGAATCAAACTTGTAACCCTCGTGGGAACCGTCATTTGATCCGACGCGCTGTTACCATTCAGCCACAGAGAAGCGTCTGGTTAGTAAAGTTCGAATTACTGTTTTTTCGATCGATCATTCACATTCATGTGTTTAGGTTTTATTACAATTCTAACAATTGCGTTTTAAAATAGTAAACATTGCTGAGAAGTGAAGGTAGTTAAAATAATAGCGGTGTCAAGGGAAACACTGTCCTTTTGACACACCGTTTTTTATTTTGTGGGCACGAAGTTCGAAGATTGCTAAATCATATAAGTAAAGCAAATGGCCAGACAAACAGTGTTTTTCAGTTTTGGCCTGTGTTTTCTTGTTTTCAAAATGACATTGAAATCCATGCAAATACGACAAATAGGTCTCTAACTTAACAACCCTTGAGTGACTGAAAACCTGTGAAATTCATATTGTATTCCTGTTTGAAAGAGGCTCCTTGGAGCTGAATGAGCTCTTAAGAAGATGATAGGAAGAATAAAATAAATAAAAATAGAATTACTGATTGATTGATTCGTTTTTATGGCTTATCAACCCTTTGGAGGTTATTTAAATGTAGAAAATACTTTTAGATCGTAAGAATTTTTAGTAAGACTTGTATCACTAACTCATTGGAGGGGAGTAGAAGAGGAGGATTTGTAGTGATTACGACTATGTTTGCCACGCCTACATTTTTCTCAACTGTGATTGGTCAAATAATAAATACTAACTATCACAGGACAATTTACTGATCGCATTCACCACACTGAATTTTTCCTACTTTTAATTCACAAACATGCTTTTGTTAAAAAATCACCGATTGGGTAATTTTTCATCCAATCAGATATTTTTTGTGTTCTCTCGAAATATCTCCCGCCGTTGTCCTGGGAGCCTACCGATAGTAATATAAACCAGGATTCGTTCCAAAAATAGACAGTAGAATCAGAACTCAGTAGAACTCAGCAACTCACACGCGTCTACACAGACTATTCACTCTACTCACTGTGCACACACACACACACAGAGAACTTAAATATTATTCACCATCAGTTCTATGTAACAAGCCAAGTTGCAACAGTTCTGTTAGTTATATATAATCCACAACTGAATTACTACATGTTCTTCTGAAAACATAATTCTATCTAATACAGAACTTTGAACATTCTTATTCAGAAAACTCGTTTTATTACATTTAATCTTTCAGCTAACAGATAAAGGAAAACTATTTCTTCTTTCTTATTGTTTCACACATTACAAAAAATGTTTTGTATTTGTTGATTTTAATATATATTTTATCGTTGAAACAAAAATCGGTTTTCCATTGTTTTTCCTTAATTCAAAAATGTATAATTGTTAAATGCTATTCAACACGCAGCCACATCAATCTTTTCAACACAACCAGCATTTACAGATTCATACCTAATCAAAATTTGATAAGCAAGAAATTATAATGTGGATATAAAGTGGGGATCAATTCTATATCACAATCAATATATAAACTGTTCCCTGATTTTGCGACCATGGTAGTTTCTATACATTTATATTCCAGAGAATGTAAATAAATCTAAACGACATGCCTGTGTAGCTAATCAGTATTTTATTGACTGACTGATTCGTTTTCTATGACTCATCAACAAACAAGAAATTTTAATGTGGATATAAAGTGGAGGACCAATTCTATATTAAAATCAATATATTAACTAATCCCTCACTTTGTGGACACGGTAGTTTCTATACATTGTTATTCCAGAGAATGTAAATAAATCTAAAAGACATGCCTGTGTATCTAATCTGCATTTCACTGATTGATCCCTCACTTTGTAGCCACGGTAGTTTCTATACATTTATATCAGAGAGAATGTAAATAAATCTAAAAGACATGCCTGTGTAGCTAATCAGTATTTCATTGATTGATTCGTTTTTATGGCTTATCAACAAACAAGAAATTTTGTGTATATAAAGTGGAGGACCAATTCTATATTAAAATCAATATATAAACTGATCCCTCACTTTGTGGCCACTGTAGTTTCTATACATTTATATTCCAGAGACTGTAAATAAATCTAAAAGACATGCCTGTGTAGCTAATCAGTATTTCATTGATTGATTGATTCGTTTTCTACGTCTTATAAACTCATCGCAGGTTATTTAAAGCCAGAAAATATTTTTAGATTGCAAGAATTTTTTTTTTCATTTTAGAGATAATAATGATTTAGTGATACAAATATTACTAATTAACCCATAGTTGTGGGGAAGAGGTGGATTCATGCCTTTCCCAAAGGTATGTGTGCGTAAGTGAATATAACAACCCAAACTGGAATTGGAACTCGGCTCTCCAATTAACAATTTCGAGCCATTTATATCCATTTACATCACCCGCACATTCAAGCTTACACAACCTGGTATTCCTCGGTTTTCATCCATCTAGGTACTGACCAGGTTCAATGTATCTTAACTTCGGTGATCGTATGAGAACAGATGTTTCAGGCATCAGCTCATAAAAAATAGAATAGAAAAATAAATGGCTGAGAATGGCTGTGGCTAGTTTCGGTTCCATGAAAAGCACCAGAATTTTGAATGTTGATTTTCAAGCATTTTCTCCTCACTCGGACCGCTCATGCAATATAGTCTTTTTCTCTACTGCACTATGGAAACACTCTTCCTATCCTTTAAATGAGTATAAAAAATCGTTTATATCGTAAGGGAGATTACTCTCATTAAAATTTAAAAGTTATGCCCCTTGAAAATTGGTCGGCTGTAGGATTAAGTTTTTTTATTTAATAGATTTTTATTATAATTTAATCGATATTAATGATTGACTTGTGTAGTATATATATATTATGAAAGGGATTAAGTCCTACGATTATTTAATATATTTTCTGTTTATAAGTTATTTTTATAGATATAATTTATTTGCGTAAATGCTATGTTTTTTAAATAAACAGTATTCATTACATTTACTGGGCTGAATGTTTGAGAAATTTTGTAGAAAATATGTGCTTTCTGACAGAAATCGAACTTGTAACTTTTATGAGAACTTTCTGGTTAGCAAAGTCCAAAATGATCAATCAAGAAAAATTGTTGAAAGTATGTGTTTATAAACAGTAATTCAGACTTTGCTAACCAGACGTATCTCTGTAGCTGAATGGTAACAGCACACCAGATTAAATAATGGTTCCTTGAAATAAACATAAGGGGCACCAGACCATATATGGCAGCAATACTCCATGCAAGGGCGAATGGTTGTTTTGTAGATTTGAAGGATCGACTCCGACGAGAAAAACTTTCTGGCGCAGCACAGGGAGCTAACTTTCCTTGCGGTAGACAAAGCTATTGACTCAATGTATTTGTTCCACTACCTTGGTTTCAACCTTTCAGTATTGTCAAGCAGTTTGCATCAATTGAGTTCCCAATACTTTATTTTCAGTACACATAAGACATAAAATATGTCAGAGTGTGCCTGTTAAAATGGCTCATGAAAGCGTGACAAAATACATTAAAAAGTAAAGTGCTCAACTGAACAAGTGAAAGTTATAATACTGAAAAGGTTAAAGGTCAAAGTTGGATTAAACCAGGAAACAGTATTAAAAAGTGTTCAATAAACTTGCGAAAAATTAAAATTTAACATGCAGAACTTTTAAATTTAAAAAATTAAGAGATCACTTGATTCCACTACCTTGGTTACAACGTTTTAGTATCATTAGGTGGTTTGTATCAATTGAACCAGCACACTCAGCATACTTTAGGTTTTATGTGTACTGAAAATAAAGCACTGCAAAATCAACTAATACAAACCGCCTGATGATACCAAAAGGTTACAACCAAGGTAGCAGAATCGACTGATCTCCTAATTTTTTAAATTTAAAAGCTCTACACGTTAAATTTTTATTTTTATTTTTCACACATGTACTGAACACTTTTTAATACTGTTTCCTGGTCTAATCCAACTCTGACCTTTAACCTTTTCAGAAAAAGGATACAATTGAAAGAAAACAGGAAAAAGAGAGAACGATAAGGTTAAGGAATGAGTGTAAAGTGAAAAGGAGGACAAACAATCACATTTTACAAGTATGCACATAGTTACAAACGCATGCACACACACATATACTATGCAAAAAAAAAAAAAACTTGCACCAATGAAAAGTGTATATAAAAAAGAAAAATCGAGAAGTAAAAGCACTCAATTGCTGATACCCCCTGACGAGTGGATGGAGTGATTCCCAGAGAGTCGGTCTATGAAACCCTGGAGTCAGGATGTTGAAGGCAACATCACTCAACGAAGTGAGAAAAAAACTTGTATTAATGCCGTGCCATTAGACCAAATGTGCTTTAGACTAACTCAGCCGCAGAATGTGTCGTCGATCAAGCAAAGTTGAACAGTACTTTATAACAGGTATCCACTAAAAATAATGATAAGTAATAAAATCTGTCGGATTAATAAATCAAAAATCCATCACTTCTTTAGAAATTGCTTTGTTCACAACAGGACACGACACATGAGCAGATATGAATGTTTCAAATTTGCATTTATAAGACACTTTGCTTGCTTGATGACATACTCCATGACCAAGTCAGTATAAAGCACATCAAATCTAACTAGTGATGGGACAATACCAATATTTTTACCAATTCTGATACGATTTCCGATTCCAATGCCTACAATGATTAAAATTCATTGTTTTCAGGCCCTACAAGTTGGTTTGGGAAACTTAATGAACAGAGTACATTTATTAATAAAATATTTAGTAGAAAAATGAATACAAAAGCTTATGAAATAAAGTTTTTATTTAAAAAATTAGGTAAGAATTTAAACAATAAAGAGAACAATTTATTTACGTAAATCACTTAGCTACTGATATTGAAGTTCTAAAATTCTTCAATTATAATGTATGAACATTATCATCTCTCCTCTTTCATCATTCAGTCGATTTCTTTTTGGTAAGTAAATGTTATCTCCAATACTAAATAACTATCCACTTTCAACAGAAGAGAGAGGTGCTAATAGATATTTCCTGGCTATTTCCTATTCCTGAATAGAAAATTCATTTTTATTTGAATTCCACCAATGAAAAACATTATCATCACTTTTTATATTTCTTAATGCCATATATTTTGCCATTTCAAGTTTTAATTTCTTTGCTCGTTTCACTGAATGGTTTATCCTGTATTCTTGTATACATTGGCAACCCTTTCCTTTCATCACTTTTTTCAGTGAGGCATTTTGTAAAACTGAAATTAAAGTCACTATCATTATCACTTTTCTCTTCAGACACATCAGACTAGTCATGCCTCATGCCTTGTGATACTTTGGGTGATGTGTCTGATTTTTCTTTGGATTTTGAACAGATATCTTCAGTAAACCATTCTGCAATAGCCTTGTCATTAAGCAGGCTACTGTAGTTAGTTTCAAGGAAACCAGTCTTGAACCTGAAATCAAGATATGTTGCTAGAATAAGTTTTTTTTCTTCCAAGTAGCTTCTAAATCTAGCATTAAAAGAAGATTTCTATGCTGAAAGGGTTAAATCTAACCCATCAAACAGTCCTTTTTCCCCTTTTAAATAAAAGTGATAAATGACTTTAATGTTTAATATAATATAAAAAAGCAGTTGCTTTTCTATTACTTAATAAATTTATACAATCAATGAATTGTTTAAGCATTTTCAGTAATTTCTCTAAAATCTTCTATTGGTTGAATTGTAAACAATGTGGTTTTGCATAATCGCTGCAATATGAGATAAGAGCATTTTTTTGTTCAATTATTCTGGACATCATGTAATACTGACTGTTCCATCTTGTCTGGACATCCTGAATAAATTTATGATCTGGTAAATTAATTTTTTTCTGGTATTTTTCAAAAGCTGCAGGTGAATGATTGAAGTGCCCAAATATTTATTTACAAACAGAAAGCATATCCTCCATATGCCTTTGTGCAAAGATGGCATCATTAACGGTCAACTGCAAGGTGTGTAGAAAACAAGACTTATATTGGGCTTGTACAGCTGCTGCTGCCATATTAGTCACATTATCTCTTATGAGAACATAAATTTTACTAGGAGAAATATTAAATTGCCGTACTGTCTCTATGATACATTTATTTTTATTTATTGCAGTGTGTGATAATTTTAATGGAGTATTTCTTAGAACTGCACTTTTTGTTCAAAATTTACAATGATCTAATGAGAAGTTACACTTAAAAAGGATAAATTTGCTGAACTAATGGTCCAACCATAACTATTAAGAGATGAATGAGTTGCTGTGTTGATTTCCTTCTCCATCTTATTTCTAACCTATATATATCTTGTACAATATTTTCTTTTATATACTTTCAAGAAAGAATTTGATAATTCAGACTTATATGGTTTAATAGTCTTTTAAAACCAGGCTCTTCTACAACAGAAAAAAGTTTTAGGTCACTTGCAATCATTTGTCCAATAGATTCATGAATTTTCAGGGCTTTGCTATAATTTATATTCTAAATTTTATTTTGATCAATAACTTCATGTAAAGTTTGTTGCTTAAAAGACTTGCTGACAAATTTTTTCCACTTAATTATAGTTGGACAATCAATAGTCAATGTTCTTTTCATCTCTTCTTTCCTTTTCTCTTCCTTTTCTGTGTCATGCTTTGCATTTAAGTCTTCCAACATATTTCTTGTGGTGAAGAAGGCAGATGTGTGTATGTATGTATGTATATAATATTTAAGCAGCATATCTTCATTCAAACATGTTTCATTGAATAATATAGACATATTGTGTTTACTTATTTTTATACTGAGCCTTTCCCGTTATCTACTCAGTTTCTTGATGTGAGATGAAATTCACCAAGGGAGGTGCCATAGTGTTTTTCAACACAAGTACTTTTGATCTTTTCGAAGATCATCTTCAGAGGTAAATTACGGAGACAAACTTATCATAATTGCGATAAAATCTGCAAATTCTCAAGGCCCTTTACATCAAAATCAACCAACACTCAACAAATTTTATTACTAATAAAACAACAACATATTAAAGTGTATATAACATTTCTAACAATTTCTGGTCAGCTACCTTATAGTGAAATGGATAAATTTAAAATAACTATAACAGATCACATTCGAGCATGTTTTTAAAAATCACCATCACAACAGAATGCAGATTTTATCGCAGTTTCAATAAGTTTGTCTTTGTAATTTACCACTGAGGATTTTGGAAAAGATCGAAAGTACTTGGGTTAACAAAAACTACAGCGCCTTCCTTGATGAATTTCATCTTAACATCAAGGAGCTGATTAAAAAACTGGAAAAGATCAGTATAAAAATAAGTAGACACAATATGTCTATATTATTCAATACTTTTAATAAAATGAACTCGAAAATTAGTTACTTATGTGTGAGCAATGTGGAGAAAATTATAAATTTCCACATTAATAATATAATTAGAGAATTTAATGCTAATCAATTACAAAAAAGTACTTCTACCTGTAATTGCAGGGTAAAAACTGAATGCCCAGTGGGAGGATTATTTATGACAGAAAACATGGTATACGAAGCCACGATCTTCACCAAAGAGAATACAAACCAAAAAAAGATTTATATTGGAATATCTGCTGGGAATTGGAAGCAGCGCCTTTATAACCATTGCCATTCCTTCACTAATGAATCCCTTAAACACCAAAAAGTGCTGTCTAAATACTATTGGGATCTGGTGGAAAACGGCTCCACCCCACAGGTGAAATGGAGAATTATCTCTAGGGCTCCAACTCCTAGGAACTTTAGAGACAGCTGTGACCTCTGCATTAAGAAAATCTTAATAATCAAACATAATGAACCTGAGGAATTACTAAATCACCGCAATAAAATTATCTTTAAATGCAGGCACAGAAATAACTACATCTAATATTTGGGAGGCCTCCCCATGAAAACTCCAGAATTTTAAATTATCTAGACTTGAAATAACACCTGGTGTCTATATATATATAGGTTTAATCACTTATGTTATACTGTATATGTGTATAGATATTTGTATATGGGCATATGTGTGTTGATATGTGCTCATATAATTGTGTTGACATTTGTAGGTAATTGCATGGTATTTATAAGTATAAACATATATGTGGGTGTATGTGTATGTAGGCATTTATATATGGGGGTATTTACTTGCTTGTATTTGGATATGTGGATACATACATCCACACATTTTATATATATATATATATATATATATATATATATCTACACACACACACGTGTGTGTGTGTGTGTATATTATATGTATAGATATGTGTGGATGTGTGTGTACATGTGTGTGTATATACATATATATGTATGTGTATATGCATTTATATATATATGAATATATATGTGTGTGAGTGTATAGGTATCTGTATATGTGTGTGTTTATATATACATATATGCAAGAATATATATGGTTAAATGGGTTATAACTGATCTAATATTACTGTTTCATCATTATGACTACCGTTATTCCTCTCATTGGTAGTTTATTATTATTATTATTTTATTATTATTATAAAAATAATATTATTATTATTTTTAAATCTTGTTTCATTTCTAAACGTTTTTCGATATAATTTTTTTTCCAATATATTTTTCAATATTACTTTATAATTTTTTCGATACTATTTAAAATTTTTTTAGGTTATTTTATATTTTAAATTTAAATTATGAATTTAAGATTTACAATTTAAAATTTGAAATTTTAGATTTTAATTATAAATTCTTTTTTACTCCTTAGTTGTTAATAATAATATTAATATTTTTTGTTTATTTTATATTCACACCATATATTTTTCATATTTTATTTTGTTGATAATTTTTAAATATCAAATGTTAACTGCAAAATATATCAATCTGTTTTTTTAAATTAACCACAATATGTGTATATATGTTAATTTATTCTTCCTTTTCTTCTTTCCCACTTTTCTCCTCACACTCTTGCTTCCCCATTTGCTTTCTTATATCTTTTCTTCTTTTTTTTTCCGCATTGTCTCGTTTCCTGTGAAATGACTTATTAAATAGGTGAATGTCTGGTCCTTACCCACCTCCCTTACTCTTAAGTATTTTAATAAAAATAGATTTAAAATTATTCCTATCCCACCCTTGCTTCTCTAATTTCAACCATATCTGTCATCCTCCTCTTCCCCCTGTCTCTATCACCTTAAAACTACCCCTCAAAAGTGTATAAAAATAATACGTAAATTTAAAACCATTTTTTATGCTTTTTTCCTGGGGAAATAATATAATCAAGGGACACTTAATGTTGTCTGTTTTCTAATTAAATTAATATATATATATATATATATATAACATAACATAATATATATACATAACATAATATAATATATATACATAACATAATATAATATATATACATAACATAATATAATATATATACATATATATATATATATATATACACACACACACACACACACTCACACACACACTATTCATCCGTATCTTTTGCTTCAGATGTTGGAATGGCAACAAAAAACAAGAACTCTTAAGAGATTCTTGAAGAACCTTCAAAAAAAAATTTTTTTTTCAAATGAAAGTATTTTTTTAATACAATGAATCAATATGACTTAACATTACATTTTTATTTACAAATGTCAAGTTTTAAACTGTGCTTATTTCACTGATAACTGTGTACAATTGATTTTATTTTTAAATAATTTTTTTATTAAATTGTTCTTTTCATCGTGGCTTTCTGCATATGTTCATTTGAATGCCAAGGTTTATACATTATCAGCAGCTGAGTGGTATCAGGAGTGTTCAATTTGGTGAGTGTCATGGAGTGAAAGACAGGAATTCCAATTCAAGTAACCAAAGTTCTTTTTCTTACAGTATTAACTGGATGCAAATATATTCATGAGAACCAAGAGGTATCCAAATCATGTTGAGAACAGTTTGTTACAACCTCCTCCACATAGATAGCAAATTGCAAACAAACAAAAGCTGCATATATAGCAATTATCCAATTGTCAAAGTAGTTTTCAATCTGTTTTTCTTTCTTTAAACTGAGTAATCCTGAATTGTTACCTTTTCAAATACAAATAAATGGAATTTAATTCGGAAATGGTACTTTAAATATCTTCAATATTATAAGTATGTCATGATTGACCTTGGAGTTTTTGTAGTTGAGCTTTTAGACATAAGGCTTTCCTGTAGTTTTCCCGTAGCTGTCCACCATGCTAAGAAATAAGAAAGAGATAAAACATGAGTAAGTATCAATATAAACATTTGACTTTTTAGATGATGCCTCCATTTTTGGAGACATCAGAAACTGAAAACTAACAAAGAAGATTTGACTGCAGAAATTCTCTGATGCAAATCAGTTCAAAATGCTTCTGCTGCTATATCAAAGAAAGGTTTATGGCCATGGATAAATAGCTTAAGAGAATTGGGATGTAAATAAATAGCCAAATGACTTTGGAATGTGAATCGACAGGCAAAGGCCTTCAGGATACAAACAGCCAAAAGGTTTTGCGGTGTGGACAGATAGCCAAAGCGCTTTAGAATATGGATAGATACCCAAAGGGTTTCAGGACATAATTAAATATGGCTTTAAGATGTGAACAGACAGCCAAAGGCCTTCAGGATACAAACAGCCAAAGGGTTTTGGGGTGTGGACAGATAGCCAAAGCGCTTTAGAATATGGATAGATACCCAAAGGGTTTCAGGATATAATTAAATATGGCTTTAAGATGTGAACAGACAGCCAAAGGCCTTCAGGATACAAACAGCCAAAGGGTTTTGGGGTGTGGACAGATAGCCAAAGTGCTTTAGAATATGGATAGATACCCAAAGGGTTTCAGGACATAATTAAATATGGCTTTAAGATGTGAACAGACAGCCAAAGGCCTTCAGGATACAAACAGCCAAAGGGTTTTGGGGTGTGGACAGATAGCCAAAGCGCTTTAGAATATGGATAGATACCCAAAGGGTTTCAGGACATAATTAAATATGGCTTTAAGATGTGAACAGACAGCCAAAGGCCTTCAGGATTCAAACAGCCAAAAGGTTTTGGGGTGTGGACAGATAGCCAAAGCGCTTTAGAATATGGATAGATACCCAAAGGGTTTCAGGACATAATTAAATATGGCTTTAAGATGTGAACAGACAGCCAAAGGCCTTCAGGATACAAACAGACAAAGGGTTTTGGGGTGTGAACAGATAGCCAAAGCGCTTTAGAATATGGATAGATACCCAAAGGGTTTCAGGACATAATTAAATATGGCTTTAAGATGTGAACAGACAGCCAAAGGCCTTCAGGATACAAACAGACAAAGGGTTTTGGGGTGTGAACAGATAGCCAAAGAGCTTTAGAATATGGATAGATACCCAAAGGGTTTCGGGATACAATTAAATATGGCTTTAGGGTATGAACAGACAGCCAAAGGTCTTTAGGATAACATGGATAAACAGCCGAAGGATTTAGATATGCTTTTAAACAGTGACAGAGCATAAGGACATGGAAAAACAGGCAAACAGCATAGCAAAGCAGATTAATAGTCAAAGTGTTTATGGATATGGATAATCAACTGAATGGCTAAGGGACAAGAATAAACCATCAAAAAGCTAAGTGTATTATTATGTATTTCATCACTGCGAATTAAGTTAAGCAACAAAAGCCAAACCAATGTTGGATGGGCCACCTCAAGGAAATGGATTGCGTGACTCCCTTTCTCAGCCGTTACACCAGGCAGTCATGAAACAGACACCAACTCAGCCGCGCCTACTTCGATTTCCTCTTTGTCCGTCTGTCAATTCGTATGTCCAACTCTATTGCACGAAGTCCGCCGAATGACTCCCGACCCGAGTTGTGCTGCTGGCACCTCGCTATTTATGCCAGTCTGAAGGGTCAGAATTTGCATGTGTGCAAATATCATCTTGTTTTGGACGAGATTGGCACGCATAAATTGCGTCATCAATAGTGGCCATGTTTCTTTTAGTCATTACTTTGCAGGCAAGACACGTTCGCGTTCGTTTTGAACTCCAAGGTAGGTCATGTCTTTCGTCACAGGAAACAAAACATACAAGTAATTTAATTAAAAATTGATCAATTCATTTTCTACAGCTTATCAACACTTTGTAGGATATTTAAAGCCAGAAAATATTTTTAGAGTGGAAGAATTTTTTTTTTTGAGATAATAATTTAGTGAGACAAGTCTTACTATTTAAGAGAAGAGGTGGATTCTTACATTTCCCAAGGGCATTTGCACATTAAGTGAATACAATGGGAATTGGAACTCAGTTCTCCAATTAACAATTCTGACCCATTATTATGATGGCCAGAACTCTTGTAGGTTGATAAAATAAAAATAAATAAAACACTTACTTTTGCAAGTCTCAAAGCCAAAACCCATTTATCCAAATCCTGCTTAGAATCGAAAGCGATGAATTTCAAATCTTGAAATTGGCAGCCTCTTTGGCTATGCATCTAATAAAAAAATAAAAAATAAATAATCCATAGGATTAATATTTACATTAACGTTTAGGTTTAAATTTAAGATTTACATTCAACATTGAACAATTAAAAAAAAATAAAAATAAAACATGGCATGGGCAAATAGCCTTCATGAGATTTTACCCAAGCATAAAAAAAGACAAAAGATATGAATGCTGTATGGTTATGTGAGGACCACAAGCACTTCATTAAATTTTTAATTGATTTGTTTTTTACAGTTTATCAACTCTTTTCAGATTATTGAAAGCCAGAAAATATTTTTATACTGTAAAAATCATCATTGGAGTCTGAATCAAAGAAAACCTACTAAATAAAGGCTTTGTTGGATGTTAATGCAGACATTTTGGGGTTTAATCGACATTACACCACATATAGAGTGTAGAAGAATACAAAATGGCATTGAAAAACAGAAGTTTAGCCTCATTCCAAAGCGATAGTAGGCTATTTCAGCTTAAAATACTGAAAATAAGAGTTGACAAGTGTTTGCTTATAGAAACCCTGTCGAGGCAACAGAATGTGTCTAGAGCAGCAAAGGAAGAAAATTCTACAGCAAGAATTTTCGCCTCCAACTAGATAAAGGTTAAAGTTGGCTGGAAAGCATGGAATTGGAAGGGAGTTCAACAAGTGAAAAGTACAAGAGAAGAAACTGTTAGCATAGAATTTACGGCTACCTCTAGCCAGCTCAACTGCAAATTGAAGAGATCTCAAGTCCAGTCTAGTGCTGTACTTAAATTCAAAAACTCCAGGTACCATAACAAAGAGCTCATTTAAACAATTACCATGAAAGTATTTATAGAAAAGACACAGAGAGGCAACCTTACTGTGATGGGAAAGTGACTGGAGCTGAGCTACCAAATCAGGACCAATAATAAATTAATGTTTAAAGTGATAAATAAATATATACTTTATTCTAGGATACCACATCAAAAAACATGTTAACATAGCTACACAATTGCAGTTGTGTAGTGATTTTGTGTAGTGTTTTTTTATGTAAAATCCTAAAATAAAGAATATTGCTCTACTTTGTATTGAGCCCTCTTTTAAATTAAATGTTATGAATGTTAGAATTGTAGTCTATTCATTCTATTCTTACCTACATATATATATATATATATTATATATTTTATATTAATAATAATATAGATTTTTTTCCTTACCAGTAGTACAACTCAGAGTTTCATGTACAATCAGGTGCTGACTGAAAACTGATTTATATATATATATATATATATATATATAGGGTGACCCTAAAAAACGGGAACTTTTTAACAATCCAATACAACCAAGAGTGATGGAAGAAAAATATTTAATTCATAGTAATTGAAACCTTAAATCATGCCATTTAAGAAACAATGATGGAATTTTCAGTTTTTTTAAATTACATCCTGTAGATGGCATCCTCCTGTACGAATGCATTCTTGAAATCTGCTGTTGAGATTCCTCATTGACTGCTGCAACATCTCAGCTGGGATACTGTGAATTTCATTCTCGTTACTAAAATGGCGAAATGTTTACTTGCTCAAAGTCACTGTCTCGCAGTGTTGCCACTTGCTCATGTCTGGCGATACGCACTTCAAAAATTCCCATTTTTTGGGTCACCCTATATATATATATATATATATATATATATATATATATATAAAGACATTTATGATATGTTTAATGTTCTTTTTATAGATACAAGTATTTAAGCAAATGCTCTGTTTATAATAAACCGTATTAAATACTGTTTATTATAAAACAGAGCATTTGCTTAAATACTTGTATCTATAAAAAGAACGTTAAACATATCATAAATGTCTTTAAATAAAT
>OZ038518.1:13833256-13900884 GCA_964036315.1 Acanthosepion esculentum
TTTCCTTGCAGTAGATGCAGCTATTGATTCGATGTGGTCATTCCGCCTCAAGTCAGTTGAGAACATCAGGCCAAGAAAACGCAGTGTGTTGCTCTCCATGAGTATAGCATCTTTATGGTGGTTAAATGAGAGCAGTTTGGTTTTGGAGGCATTAAAATTTACGAGCCATTTCTTGCCCCAGTTAACCACTGATTGGGGAGTCGTTTTCAAGAGCAGCAGCCAGGTTGACTTGGTCAACTTTGATGGAGTTGCTATTGAGACTGGAGTAAATGGTAGTGTCATCTGCATAAATGCCTATTTTGGAACTGATGACATCAGGGAGATCATTGATGAAGATCAGAAATAGCATAGGACCTTGGGGGACACCCGTGTTCATGTGAAAGGATCTAGAAGCGAGCACATTCAAAACAACCTTCATTGCACAATTTGATAGGAACGATTGGATTAAATCAAACACACGTCCAGTAATACTGTAGTCCTGGAGCTTACATAGAAGACCAGCATGCCAAACCCTGTCGAAATGGAAGCCATATTGTTCGTCAGAGAGTAGGTTGTGAGAGAGAAGATGTTTAACAACATCAGCATTGATTAAAGCCTTGAATACTGTGCCAAAAAGTGGTAGGAGACTAATAGGGCGACAGAGTTTCAAGAGAACTGGAGCCAGCTTGGGGAACACATTTCTTTAGGACAACGGCTAGGATCCTGTTACTTCCGCCTGCTTTATGGGATTCTCATTTAGAAATAATGTCCGAGACATGTGACAGGGTTATGCACATATCACTCAGTAAAGCCTCTGTTCTAGAAGGGAAATCAGGTGTGGGTACTCCAATTGAGTATAGTGTTGAGAATTTCCAAGCAAAGCATTCAACCTTCTCTACTGTAGATGTCAGGACATTGAATTGATAGAACAGAGGAGAGATTGAGGATTTGCTATTATTCAGCTAATTCTTGCAGAGTTAATCTCTAGAACCGAACTTGCGAGATGTTTCATTTTATCTGCAAACAGTAACTTCCCTTTTTTGACGACACGCTTGCACTCGTTATGAGCAGAGACAAAGACACATCAGTTGCAATCAGACAAATCGCTCTGGTATAACCGGAAGAAGTGATTCCTGTGGGTTACAGCAGCCATGCATACAGGTGAGAACCAAGGAGATGAATGCAGTTTAACTTGATATTTCCTTGCTGGGATGAAAGCATTGATGCTGGCTTTCACCCAGGAGGAGACCTGAGATGCACATTTATGAACAGGATGATTAAAAAATGCATTTCGGGGACATCATGAAGGAAGTCACAAAACAAGCCCCAATCCTCACATTGTTGGTAGGAAGTTCTTGGCTGGTAGGGGAGCAGAAATAGATGTTTACAGACAATACAGAATGATCAGAGTTGCCAAGAGGGCAGAGCTACAAAATATGTCAGGGATAGAGGTAAAAAAGAGATCTAAAAGATAACCATGTCCATAAGGGTTACTGGGGAAATGCATGAGGAAGTCCACCACTTACGTGAGTGATTGAGAAATAAAGGGTTTGGATTTCAGCGGGATCAGTGACAGAGTGATTAAGGTGGGCATTAAAGTCACTGAACACAAATACAGGTGTAGGCAGATGGCCTTCTGTATATTATCAGAATTACTATCTAGTATGCAACAGTCATGAGAGGCAGGGGAACGGTAGAGAAAGAAGAGATAGCTGACTGAGTTAAGTAGAGAGAGATGGAGACACATGTAAGAATGGTGTGGAGATTCATAAGAGAGTGCCCTAGCCAGCTGGAGATGTTCACAGACACAAACTCTCAGGCCATGCATGTGGACATTAGAGTCCTTCTGAAGGAGAGGAAGATAGCCAGAAATCGAGAAATCAAAGGAGGGGGGTTGAAGAGTTATGGTTAGTTTCACAAAGAGCTAGGATGTCCAGAGACTTTCAAAGAGGAACGATTCCACACTGCAGAAGTTGGTACGAATAGCACAAATGTTGGAGAAAGAAATGTTGAGGGGTTTCAGTGATTTTTTTAGGTTGAGCTGGTTTAGATTTATATATTTGGTATCTTATAGTCATGGTGTCTTGTTTTGGTAAGGAAAAACCTAGGGTAGTATTAGCAGTCAGTCGTTTAATGTAACATGTGCAGGAAGGGGACTGGTGCAAACTGCAATATAGTTTGGCCTCACGATTGCACACCAGATGTGCTTGTAGGGACACCCTTCAATGTGCAACACGGCACTGTAAGAACCCCGATATTATGCAACTTGATTAGAACAGCCTCTCAAGACACTACGCATGAGTTTGGGTTCCTAACTACCTATGGGGGAACAGCCACCATCCTCACATATCACCAAAAATTCATGACAGCACCTCTATTAAGGCCTGAGAAAAGGAAAGGAACTAGGAACCCTTTCTTAAACAGGAAACAAGGTTTGAGCCTCTACTCTTGTTCAAGAGAAAGGGGAAGAGTATAGATTGGGCGATAGGAAAGCCTATCTACTACTATTAAAAAAACAAACAAAAAATACAAAAAAAGTCCAGGTTATTTCGAGGAATGAACATAGAGATAACTAATTCGGAGAGTCAATCAGCAGCCACAGAACTTTTCACCATGCAATGTTTAACTGACATTTTAATATACAAGGTATGGTAGTGGAGCAGTGAGCTTGACGCTATAAGGACAAAGTAGACTGACATCATTTCAGTGGTGCTTTGATACAATTACAGTAACTTTGAGGTGAATTTTTCTGATTTCCATGGCCGAAAAGAATACAGCTATCTCTCACTTAGGATGGGAGTGATGGTTGGTGGGGATGCATTATTTAAATCAACCCACTTTTCTTTCACTCAATTAATCTGAGTTCTACTCATATACCAAGACCAACCAGACAACTACAAATTGTGCTGATATATATATATATATATATATATATATATATATATATATATATGGACACACAATTGAATGAAGTGAATTAAAATGCAAGTTTGAATTTTTTAAGTTATAAGTTAAGTTCAAATATCCACTTTGTTGGGAAAGCTGTCAAGCCAAATTTTGCCATTCAGTTACCCACTCAGAGAGAACTCTCATTAAAAAAAGTTAGGGAATAGGATGGCACAGAAAAGTGATAAAAAACAAAACATAAAATAAACAGACAAGAAACAACACGTTAAATACAAGAAAATTACAAAAAACAGTGTTTCATTGGTATTGTTGAAATGAACACTTTTTTCTTGTATTTCAACAATACCAATGACTGAGGAAAATTTTGAATGAATATCATATATATATATATATATATATATATATATATATATATATATATATATATATATATATATACCCGATGCGATGAGAATGAAAGTAATATATAAAATTCTAACGTTTGCAGCGTTCATTCAAAAAAGAGCTCGATACAGGTAGTAGAGCGATAATTATTTATTTATTATAATTTTACCATATAGACAAAACCATTTTACTCACAACAAAGATGCAACTTGGTTTCAGTGCATTTTAACTGCACATCTACGGGTGAGGGTCTAAAATGGTTATGAACGATCCTGTTTGTAGGCAAGCCCGGATGTAAAACGTCACTTTCCTTTTTCCTAAATACAAGTTCTAATACACCCCAAGAAAAAAGACTCTGCAACTGTAGAATCCCCGATCAATGTCCATTATTAAACAGATGCTTAACCAAATCCATAGTGTATATGGCCTATATCTCATCAAATGAGAACCCCGGAGATATTAAGCTGTATGTGGGGTCTACTAGCAGACCTTTTAAGGATAGGTATTACAATCACTTGAACTTCTTTACAAATACAGCCAAACGAAATGTGACATCACTTTCGAAATATTTTTGGAAACTCAAGGAAGAAGGAAAAACACCTAAAGTTAAATGGAAAATCCTAAGACAAGCCAGAACCTGCAATTCACTGAGCGAACCTTGCTTCCTATGTTTACAGGAGAAAATATGTATCATTGAACTCTTAAATAATAACCAATTATTAAACCAAAGACATGAGACTACCGTTTTCTGTAGACATACTAAGGATTTAACACTACAATCTTGCTAAATTCCCAATCCCATAACTATGAACCTTTTATAATTATATATACACAAAAAACGCTCTTTCGATTACAAAATAAATAGTGATAACCCAAACATAAAGAAATGCAACTTTAGAAATCTTATAGAAAAACCTAAAAATAACTACTCCTAATAATTATAAAAGATAACTCGAAAATCTTTTTACCTACTCAAATGTAATATTATCCCTTATCGCTATCTTCCCTCCCCTACCTCTCAAACTTAGGACGCTTGTGAGTTGACGTACCTAAACTTTGACCGATGTTTATCATCGAAAAAATGTCCACACACCATTCAACATTAACTACCCGGTCCACCCAACATCAAACTGCTGTCAACAACCACTATTGTTTCACTTAGATACTCTATGTATATTTTGTAAGTACATTTTTCTTCTCAAAAAATGGAAAAGGGAAGTGACGTTTTACATCCGGGCTTGCCTACAAACAGGATCATTCATAACCATTTCCGACCCTCAGCCGTAGATGTGCAGTTAAAATGCACTGAAACCAAGTTGCATCTTTGTTGTGAGTAAAGTGGATTTGTCTATATGATAAAATTATAATAAATAAATATATATATATATATATAAAGAAATATAGTCTTAAAGTGTGCTATATTTATGGGATAAAGTGCTCAACTTTGTAAATATAAAAGTGAACATAGAAGTCAACACTTAAAGGCGACAGTCTGTCACCTCTAAGTGTTGACTTCTATGTTCACTTTTTTATATATACACACACACACACACACACACACACACACACACACACACACTTCAAGAAAAGAAAAACTTATCTTTTGTAGTTTTTAAACTTTTACCTATGGGAGACCCTAAAGGATGCTGTACAGTTTAGAAAACCAACTACATCGATGACCCTTAGACAAGAAATTGAAGCTCTCAGCTTGACCCAATCCCAAACTTTTCAGCACCCCCTTTATGTATTGTATGATGAAAGGAAAAGAAAAAATGTAATCATGTGTATAGACCCTGCTATTCTGTCTTTTTAAAACGTTTTTCATGTGCAATTACCCACTATATAAGTGAGATGAAGGTATTTGCATGAAACTAACCTTCACTTGCCTTCTGGGACAAAAATAAACGCCTGATCCACGGATGCTGCAGATATATTTCTTCCAGCCAGATTTGATTCCTTCGTGAATCAAAGCTGATCCTTGCAAATCAGGAAACCTCTGTGTTGATTGCAAATACTCCTGTGAAAAATAAGAAAAATACTTTTTAAAAATCAAATTTTATGATGTAAAAGGACCTATTATAAAAAAAATATCTCACTTCTTGGCTATTGTGGCATGTGGGGGCTTCCTTACTTAGATTAATCAGCAGAGTACAACCAGAAGTCCATGAGGTTACAAAACCTTGACCCAGCCTTATCTGGCTCCTTTTTCATTTTTCCATTTCAGCAGCCTCTATCTGTTAGCTCTCCGTTTCATTTTCACACTTTCAGCTTAGGCAAAAATTTTCCATAAACCCTGCATACACGGGGTCAAGCTTGTCTACCTCCCCAGACCTGACTCTGCTCTTCGGCATAGCCTCACCTGGGTTCTTTTCTGCTCGAAGGTAGAGAATTCGACAAATAAGCCCAAACTGCCTGAATCGGCAGATCTGCACTGAATCATGTCAAAACGCAAGCCGTCTCATTTTATTGGCTACGAAAAATATCCCAGCATGCATTTTGTGTCCTTCTGACTATAAGAGGGAGGGGGGGGTCTTTTGCACTCGTTCCCACTCCTTTTGGGAAATCAACAGCATACAATGCAATAGTGTTTTGTCCAATGAGATGAGTCACTATTTTCTTCTATACAGATGATTACATTCTTGACAATCACCTGATAAATAAAAATCTTTGTTAAGTGCACTGGGTTACTTAGTAGTCATGAGTTCGATCCCTGGATCAGTCAGTAAAAGTCATACATTCTGCTTTAGTTGAAAAAAAAAAAAAAAAAAAAATAGCATCACAAGAATGAGATTTTTTTTTTTTTAATTATTTCACTAAAAGCAAGGCAATAAGGCCACTAAGATGCATATTGCTGAGTGTTAGAGAAAGAAAAAAATGCTATTAAGGAGAGAGAACAATAAAAGAACAAGAATTAAGAAAACAAGATAACAATTTACATTACATTTAAATTTTCGAAGGTTGAAGCTGGTTAGAAAGCAGAAAGTTGGAAAAGAATTCCACAGGCGATAAGTGTAAGAGAAGAAACTGTTAAAATAGAAATTACATTTACATTGAGACATTTCAACTGCAAAGAGATGAAACCTTGCCGCCAATCTAGTGCTGCTCTTAAATTCATAAAGTCTAGGTACCAAAGAGGAAAGTTCATTAGAACAATTACCAGGAAAGTATTTATAAATAAAAGCACTGGGAAGCATGAGCAAATGGTAGACTTATAAATATGGAAGAGATTCTGGCAAGAAAAATTGTCTCACATAACACTGTGACTCAACTTTCCTAGCAGAGTTAACTGACATGAGTTATGTCCCCTAATATGGACAGTGGAATGAGAACAAACTCAACCCATGAACTGAACAAAAGCCTATCCATGCCATGTCACAAAATATTTATTTCTATCAATAAAAGAAAAATCACAATTGGAGTACACTTAACCAACATAAGGTGAGTGTTGCACAGAACAAGCAGGCAGAATTTTGGAGCCTTAAACCTAAGGCCTGTTCTTTCCAAGGTCTTCTATGTGGTGTTTTATCTCTACACTTGACCTACTGAGCAGGTTATTATAGCACAACATGTATGCATATTTTTTCAGCTGCAAAAAAAAAAAAAAAAAAAAAAAAAAATAAAGTGATATAGAGAAATGAGAATGATCTATCCCATTGAACCGAATAAAAGAGTGTTAAAATCAACAAATCTACCATTTTTTCCTTGCATTGAATACTGTTGCCATATATGGTCTGATAGCCCCGCTTTTCATCTCGAGGTTCTCGACAAAATCCAAAGACAGATATGATCACCGTCCTTCTCTTTATCCTTTCCTCAAACACCCCTCTTTACTCTTACTTTCACTCTCTGTAACCCCTTGCATGTTAGTGTCACTCTCACCTTGCTTGGGGTGAAATGCTTAAAAAAAAAAAAAAATATATATTCCCAGAAGTTACTTACGACACATGACCAGATAGTACAACAACCAAAACATTGTAACTATGGAAACTCAGATGGAGACACAAATCTGAGTAGCTCAATGTATCACCTGTGAGATTATCCAAGGTTAAAAAATACCTGTATAAAAGATATACATTTTATCGTAACCAAGATGAGGACATGAATTTGAATGTATAATAATAATTATATACCACCTGTTGAAACTTGACTAATGCATGGAATAATAATGCAAACACAAAATGTACTTAGAATAAAATGTATTGAAACAAGAATGTGTACACAATATTTACATATAGTCTTTTGTATATTCCTGGGAAGACCGTTCCTGGAGAATGTGTTGACTAAGTCGCAGTTGGGCAGAGACTCTAGTTGGATCTCTTGATTCGCCTCCCTGTCTTCCCAGTACCAACCATATTTATATCGTCGGTACTCCACTATGCAAATTAGGTGGATCCTACCACAACACCAGCATATAGATCAAGAGCATTGTGGACACAATGGCCTCAATTTTGATTTCTGTCCTGGGTAAGACGTTAAACTACATCTGTAACAATAAACTTAATTGTTGGTGTTCCCAGGTCCACCCTGATCCGGGGTGGTAGCACCTGTTAGGGTCCCAGCTATGGGCAAATAGTTAACTATTACCAGCAATACTTTTTTGAAAAAGATTATTACCAGCAATACAATTTTGAAGGAAAAATATTACCAGAAACAGATTTTTGACAAAACAAAATATTACCAGCAATAAAAAAATTTTGTCGGCATTAAATAACCCATTGAGGTTGATAATCCGTAAAACAAAATAAACCAAACCAATTTTGATTTGGAAAAAGATCAGTATAAAAATTTCAGCCTGTAAAATGCAGAATAAATTTTTGGAAAAAATTGCCACAAAGAAAATACACTACATTACCAAAAAGATCATAATGGCTAATAAAAGGTTGAGCTAGGTTGGCTTGTTAATTAATGTTGAACTTTTTATGAGGAAACCTAGTGAGGATTAAAACTGCTCCTCAATAGTAATGATCAACTAAACTAGCCTTGCTAACCATTATCTCATGCCAAGGTATCTATTTAGTTATGTTGAATGGTTTTATGATATGTCAACACCTACTGAAGACAGACCCCCCCCCCCCCACTCAATCCTGGAAAGAGCAATAACAGTTACTGGACTTGAGAAACCTATTTTCCTGAAAATTTGTTTTAAGATTTTATAAATTTCAGCTGAAAGAGAAAATAATGACATAATCAAGATGTTGACATTCCACACCACTTCAAACAAAAAACTAGGAAGGAAACTCCCATCAATATTGGAAAGAGCAGTAGCAGCTACTATTTTCCTGAAAAATTGTTTTAAAAGATTTTATAAATTTCAACCAAATGTAGAACTGTCTGATGGGTCAATGAATTCTAAATGTTTCTTTATAGGGAAATGGCTAATATTACCATTACCATTGTGTTATTTAATCATGAAATTTATGTGGGGCACCCAGAGAAACTCAAAATTACTTCTCACTAGTAATGGTCACTAGACGAACCTCAGTAACCATTAACCCACGCTAATTAATTTGTTTTTACAAACACACACAGATACACTATGAAAAAACTAAAAAAAAACTTACAATGAAAAGCGGATATAAAAAATAAAAATAAGTACTATTGCTGATATCCTCTGACGAGTGAACAGAGTAATTCCCAGACGGTCTAACTACAAAACTATGGGGGTCTGGATGCTGAAGATAACATCAATGTGACAAACCTTATACTTGTATGTGTGTGTATATATATATATATATATATATATATATATATACACACATACACGCACACAGAGATATTACTGCTCTTTCTGGTGTGGAATATCAACATCTTGATTATGTCATAATATATTGGCTTCAAGTCTTTGAACTGAACTGAAGCCTCTGTGTGTGTGTGTGTATACACACACACACACACACACACACACACAGAGACTTCAGTTCAAAGATTTGGAGCCACCCCCAGAATTATCATGGGATGAACTTGACAGGAGAGTGAAAACAAAATGTAAAAAGATCTCTTCGAGTCATTGAAAAAAAAAAAAAAAAAAAAAATGGAATCAATTATGAAACTTATACTTTGAGAAACTTTTGCAATGAAAGCCAAAAAATGTGCTGCAGTGATCATGGCTAAAGGAAGATATTTTAACAAAAGCAAAATTTAATCATGAAAAGCCGTTTTTTCTTTTTGTCATAATAAAATTTGTAATAAAAAAAATGCCTCACTTTTTTTTACCATGTATAATAATTTTCTCTTACTTAAAGTACAAAACAACTACTTTTTAAGCCAATTTAAAAAATTGGCTGGAGTGATCTCAAACTTTTGAACTATAGTGTGTGTATATATATGTGTGTGTGTGTGTGTGTGTGTGTGTGTGTGTGTGAATAAATATAAAATTGAACACTGAAGTCAACTCAGAGGTGACAGACTGTTTCATGCTAGACGCAATCATCAGGCCCGATGATTGCATCTAGCATGAAACAATGTCACCTGTGAGTGTTGACTTCAATGTTCAGTTTTACATTTACATATGCTCTATCCCTGATATTGAGCACTTTATTCCATAAATATAGCACACCGTAAAACTATATTTCTTCATTATATATATATATATATATATATATATATATATATATATATATATACACACACACACATACACACAATATTATGAATTTACTTATTTAAAAATATGATTCCATGGCTACACAGGAATTACAATGTTTCAGAAACAGAAGCTAAAAACTTCAAATTCAATTATTGAATTAACTGTTTTGTAAAAATAAAAATATTAAGAACACCGGATTATATATCTTACTGTTCTTTCTCTTCATATATAAACATTATATTATATGGCCAAGATGTGGGAGGGGGAGATGTGCTCTCTGCAGCCCATTGCTTCCATATACTATCACCCAGGCCTGTGCCCTGGAGAGTTTATGTCAGTCATATGTCAGAGTTATTGGTTTGATTTGTTTTTTATGGTATATCAACCCATTGGGTCATTTAATGCCAAAATTTAATTTTTTTTTTTTTAAATAAAATTTTGTATTTAAGCAATCAAAAAATTTATTTTAAATAGTAAGACTGCTGTTATATATAACTAATATTTTTGTAATCAGTTTAATTTCTCTTAGTAACTGATATATGTAAAATGAATCAGTATTTTGAAAAAGTTATTTTAAATTTCTTTTATTTTTTTTGTCTGAAAATTACTGCATTTTATCAGTGTGTTTTATGGTGAATAACTCTTGGCATACCACACATACCAGAGGATCTTCATTTTTTAGGATATACAAATGGGTCATGGTAGTATATCTAATATGGTACTTGGATATAATCAATTCCTCTCAGATTTGGTGTTTCTGATGCCATTCTCCTATAGTTTCGAACAAGTTATTGTTTGGCCAGAAGTTCCATAGGTTCTGCCACTCCTCTTAATATATTTATTGATTGTTGTTTTCAAATCTGTATATGCTCACCAACCAAACCTACTAATAAAGTATTTGGTCTTCAATATTTATCACATATATCAGATAATACACCGGTAGATAGAGCTACAAATAGTTTTTTTCTTTAATTTATTGTTAAATCATGCTGAAATTACCAGTTCTGAACTAATTACTGAATTGATCAGGACTTTGATGGTTGACCTGTTAGATACAGCAGATATTATGACCTTATAGCTTTGTGTCTGATTAAGAAAAGGTTAATAAACACAATATGATAACAGAAGGTGGAAAGCATTTTAAACCTATTTCATCTAGTGTACTTAAAACATAATTTAAGCTGAAGGTAAAACAAAGAAAAACATTGGTATTACATAAAACAATATTTTATTAAAAGAAAACACCTTAAAATGATTTGTTTGCTTCAGAGTTAAAAAGCAGATTTAACACAAACTAGAAATGCACACATTTACAAGGATCCTATTCTAAATGATTCATATATCGAGATTTCATATACTACTTTCATTCTGTTCAGAAACTGAGAATTTGCATTCTCCTACAACAATGGGTTACCAGGAAACGGGAAAGGTTGTCAGAAATGGAGATTAGTAATTGACTATATTTGTCTTGTTCAGGAAAAAAAAATTTAAAAAAAACACTTTATACGTTCTAAGTTTATTATATTATTGATAGAAATACCCAAAGATAAATAATGCAGATAAGTATATAAAGTGTCAGTCACTATATAAACAGAATTACAAATATATGTTCAGAGTACAAATGTTGTTTTCAACATAGTGGTACTTATATTAGTCACCAATAGAGAAATGAGTTTCTTCCCTGTCAATATACAAACACAAATTAGTATCAACAAATATATAGCAATCACCAGTGTTCTTTGACTTGTATAAATTTACAGCCTAGACACAACAGACTTGTGCATATTTCTGTTGGAAAGCTTAAAGAGCTAGTATTATATTTTATTAGATCTCATAATTATAACTTACTTGTCCTATTTTGGTTAATAAGAGAAAATGAAAATAGTAAGAAGATTACTAAGAAATAGTTTACCATTGATATTACGCCTTAGAGAACTCTGTTCACATTTTATTGTTACAAGTATTTTTTTAAAACAACTAAATGAAGTAAATTTTTTTTTATTTTTAACATGGTGTTCAACCTGTATAAAGCCCAGAGGTAACTTACTCTTACTCAAGTTAGAGAGTTACAAAGAGGCACAGATTATGTGGACATGTAGGGAAGGTAATAGTTAACCATAGACTTAGACAGGTTAAGATTGTAGTAATTGGGGAAGCATCCTCTCAGGAGTCAGTTCCAAAAGGTAGTAGTTTGTTGGAAGAAGTTGCTTGAGTGGAACTTACATCTCACCAAAGGAATACAAAGGGAATGTGGGTGGGGTTTGCTACAATATGCAGGTCATGACAGGTCTTAGCTGTGAAGATAAGAACTTGCGGAACTAAGGAATATAGTTCATCTGAACACTTCATATGGAAACAATGATAGAGCAGCAAGAGGCTTGCGACATTTTGTCTGTAAGAAAGGGGTTTGTGGTAGAAAATAATTTCTCACCCTCAAGGATGCAGAGACCCACTTAGGACTTTAAGTGGCAGCAGAAGAATTATCGTTGAACTTTTAAAAGGTAAGCTTAAATATTAATGCAATACTTAAATGCAGCGATCAATTTTAAGTTCTTCTGTAGTTTATTGTTGCCTATTGCATCTACTCCTCCCTATTTACTGTGATGCAGGCCCAATCAAGTGATCTCTTCAGGGGCTAGCTTAAATCCCACCCAATAGGGCGACTTTTAAGTGAATTATGTATATGTGCAATGCAAAATTATTTACACCAGGTCATAATTAAGGTTTGTGCACAAAATTTTAAAATAATGACAATATTTTGGTACCCTTTTGACTAATTATTGTTAGGTACAATGAGAAAATCTAATCAATTTGCAACTTAAGTACTTTTTAGGTACAATGGATTAATAAAAGCAACTTACTCGAAGAAGAAGAACTTTTGCCTTTTGAGCCTCTTCAGAAATGTTTGCAGCATCGTCTTTGTCTCCCATGACACTAGATGAATAAGCCAACTGAAAACAGATTCAATAATAAGAATTAAAAGCATGACAGACATCAAAATATGGTTTTATTTACATTTGGACTAATGTTCTTGTTGTTACAATATTTCAGCTTTTCTACCTGATGGCCTTCTTCAGGTGTCTGTCAGTCTGGATAGCTGTCAGGGAATTTTGAAGTGAACTCTTTATTTAGCCCAAAGAGGGAGATATTTCTCATTCTGCTATCCATGTCCAGAGATATCCTGTCAGCTTCACTTTTTAGCCTTTTTCACTGAGTTTGAGTTTTTTTTCAACCTGATCCAATGATTAGACACTTAGTTACTATGCCACTAAATTCAGAAAGCAATTTTTTAATCCTCTTCGCTATTGTTCCCGAAAACAATCCTGAATCTTGAATTGGCCTAGAATTAGCCTTGAACCTAATGATTTTTACTGTATGCCTGCTGCTGTTTTGCTCAAACTTGGCTCTTTCGGATACGGTTTCTCTTTCCTACTTTTCTCATCAGTGGAAACATGACTAGCAACAACTGAGCAGTAGTAAAAAAAAAAAAAAAAAAAGAACAAGACATCTTGAGACATAGACAGAAGAATGAGAACAATTGTATTATATACAGTTGCGGCCAAAATGTTCAGAACGACATTGTTTTCGTCAGAAAAGTAGGTATAATTTTTTATCAAAGTTCTTTTATATTCTATAATTTTCACGGACAATAAATACGATATTATTTGTTATTGTCTGAGATTTATTATATTCAGTTATGTGCTCTGCATGAAACATGCTTAGGCAATCATGTATCTTTCAATACATGACTGACAAGGCAGATTTTTTTCCCTGCAGTAGGTTGCCATTTCTTTCTGTGATACACCAGTTGCCATCCAAGGCTATAGAACCCAGTCTGTCCTGCTATTTAGCCATAGCTTGGGGGAGAAGAAGAGGATTCATACCTTTCCCAAGGGTATAAATATGTAAGTGAATGTAATGGATTCAATTGGAATTTGAACTCAGATCTCCGATTCCTCAATCTGAGCCACTATCCATTACTCCACCGTGCCTCCTTATATTATATTATAATATTATATATACATTATAACTGTATTATATATAATATAATCATATTATAATTGTGCTTGTCCCTCCCTTTGTTAGTTTTAATGACTGTTATCCTCTGCCAATATCTCATAAATAATGAACTATTCCAACATTGATTGTGTGGAAAGAGGGGAAAAAGACACTACTTGGATTCAGTGAGAAAATGAAAGAAAGAAAGAAAGAAGGTAAGATAGAAGTGGAGAGAGAGAATCAGATTAAGGTAATAAGAACAGATACTACACTTTCATCTTCTTAGCCAAAAGGCCGAGAAGCAAGGACAACCTGTGATAAAATCATTTTTCCAACACACTCTGACAGAAACCAAGTAAGACAATCGCCAAAAAATCCAGTCATCATAAATAAAATAAGACTGCTGAATTATTTTTAAATCATTATTATTAAGAAAAATGTTCCTAAGACGGGGATTTGGCTAGAAAGAAACAGAGAAGATGGCAGTGTTTAACATCTCCTGCCTCATAAATAATGGACTATTCTGTTTTGATCGTGTAGAAAAAACAAAAGACAAACACTACTTGGTTTCAGTGAGAAAATGAATGAAAGGGAAGATAAAAGTGTTTAACATCTGTGTCAGTGAAATGGAGAAAAGGTGTCAAATTCAAATCTTCATTTGTACCCACTTAAAATATTGACCAACATTCATATTAATGATCACTATTGCAATATTTTATTAAAGTCGTTAACCGCAAATATTTTTAAGAAAGTGATAGGGAAATTTCTAGATATTTCATTGTCATAGAACTCACTGTGAGCTTTTTCAATCATTAACTTAAGATTCATCAGAAAATTCAGATTGGAAAACTGTGAAAGTTTCAGGGTTACTTCTAGTAAATAAATAATGGGTTCAATACAAAATTCCCTGAAGTTCACCAAGACTGACAGACACTGGAAGTAAGATGGAGGACACAACAGTCAAAATATTGTGTTAGTAAAAACAAAGCAAAGTTTATTAATTCATTTAAAAATAATGACAAATCCTAAGCCTAGAAAAATAAAAAATTTTTTTTTTTAAACTACTAGTTTGGGACATGTCACTTTACTGACAGCAAGCCAATCAAATTTCACACCTAAATTACTTGTCTATTTAAAATATATTTATTAGAAAATATATTTAATTTAAATAAAGAAGGTGTCATAAAATGACTTCAAAGGGTTGCATATTTTGACTTATAATATTTTCTTTTTACTCAAAGACTTTCTCAGACACAAAAAGAAATTAGATGTCCATTTCAGCTTCATTCAAACTGTGTGTGTATTTATTTTAATTTAACAAATAAATTCAAATGTTTCTACAAAATTTTTAAAAAAAAGAAGAAATTAAATAATTCTATTACTGAATAATTTCCAAAACGTTTTATAAAATTTTGTAACTTGGGTTTAAAAAAGATATATCCATGCCTTTTCCAAAGATGATCAAATGTTTGTCCATTTAAAATACTGCATTTATTAAAGGTATATATTTAATTTAAATACAGGAGTCAAAAAATGACATCAAAGAGACACACATTTTGGATTATACACTTTTCATGTTACCCAAGGTTTATTGCCAGATAGAAAGGGAAATTTGCCCTTGCAACACAGATGTCCATTTCAATTTAATTCAAATTGTGTGTGTGTGTGTGTGTGTGTGTGTGTGCATGCATTTGTATATTTTAATTCAATGACAAGCCAAAAATATTTATATAAATTTGAAAAACAAATTTAAAAATAATTTCATTCATTACCAAAATCCAAAAAGTTAAAGAAAATCATAATTGTCTGGTTTTCTTTTAGAGTTTAAAAAATTAATTCATTTTGTCTCCAAGTTTATGATTTTTTGGTCAGCCCAAGGTAGAGGTTGTCCAGACTAAATGGGAGAGAAATGTATTATTCCAAACTCAGTCAAATTTGTGTGTGTGTGTGTGTGTGTGTGTGTGTGTGTGTGTGTGTGTGTGTGTGTGTGTGTGTACATTAAAGTGTAAAAGCACATGTAAGTCAACAACACACAAAACAGACATACAAATATAAATTACGTAGGTGCATACAAAGTCACACACAGCAAGTGCTCGACAGAGAATCAGCTCTTCTTTTATAAATATTGACTGGTGTATTAAATATTGACTGGTGTATTAAACTCCTCAATTTTCATGAGCATGGAAGATGAACGAAGACATTGATTAGAAAGAGAAAGAGACAAAAAGTTAAAGAAAAGAAAGGACATTAATTCAGACTATATTGAACATGAAATTGATATTTTTTATTTGTTTTTATGAACTCTGATTGTAGGAGGTTGCTTACAAGACCCCATTGTTCTCAAGCAGTGTCCCATCTAAGTACTGACCAGGCTCAACACTGTTTAACTTTGATGGTTTTTTTTCAGTGAGATTTGACCATAAATGAAATATTTAAAAAAAAAAAAAAAAAAAAAAAAAAAAAATCAGATATAAATAATCACATCATTTGGGAAGGGATGTCAGTGTATAATGTTAGGATGTAATTACTCATGAATTGAACCAAAGTTGCAAAAAATTTCCCTTCTCTTTTTGCTTACCTCTGGATAGAGTACAGGGCCGTGTTTACAAGGATCTGTACGGAAGACAAAATAACCATTGTGGACAGGGTCCCACTTGTGACAAATGCTGGTAATTGTCTCATGGTCTTCAACTAAACGCTCTGAAAATAAATTTTTTTCTTTTTTTAAAAAACACAAACAAAACAAAAATGGTATTACTGGAGTTAAATAGCCCATTTATAGTAAAAATGGAATTTTTTTTTTTTTGCGGAGGGGAATAATTTTTGTAGATTAGCATTCCTTGAGCCTTCCTGAAGCCATGGCATTTATCAGAATAACAAAAAAAAAATTTTTTTTAATCATCTCAGAAATGGTGGTCCTGTTCATAACATACAGTGTCAAATCATTCCCGACTTCTTAAAGAGTTATCTGTACTTTGTTCTTATTTACAAATGCCAAGTTTGAAACTGCTAATGTCATTGACAAGCGTGTAATATTATAAACAGTTCCACCCATTCAGACTGTTTATTGTAGTGTGAGGTTTCAACCAGAGTGATAGCTTCATGAGGCTGCTGCACATAGAAGAAAGGATATATATCGAGTTCAAATCAAAAGTGATTGCCCCAAGTAATCAGTTCTGGTCTTTGATTTATGTAATCAAATCCTGACAAATAGTCACTAGATTGTTTAAGAAAGAAGGAAATCATGAAATTCTCTAGAGGGACAGATTTTCTGATTCAAATTTTCTTTAATTCCATTTCAGGGTTCAGTTTTCTGTATTTGCTTCATTATAATTATAATACTTAGCGAGAAAGTGTAACAAAATATGAATGTTATTAAAAGAAGAAAATAAAAGGAAAATGAAAAAAATTACACTTGCTGGAATATCCACCCATTGATAGGCTTTCAAGTGTTTAAGAAAGAGATTATACAGACCGCCTCCAAATATGATAAAAACTGTAAAAATCTTTTGGAATCTATGAAGACGGTTTGCTCTAAGTGGCTAAGCCAGGTAATTCATTGCACCTTCCCTGACCAATGTTTGTCAGCATATGAAGTGGAAAGAGTATGTTGAATCAATTTTTATAAAAATCTAAAGAATCTGCAATGTTATTCGTCCTGACCTGGTATCTCAGCTTCAGTAACTTTTCCAATGACGTAGTGTAGCTTTACTGTATCTTTTCTATAAATACTTTCATGTTAACTTTTCTGATGAACCTTTCCTCTATGCTACTTAGACTTTATGAACTTAAGCGCAGTACTAGATTGGCGACGGGGTTTCCTCATTTTACACTTGAAATGGCTAGATGTAACCATAAGTTCTAGGCTAATAGTTTCTTTCCTCACACTTCTCACTTGTGGAAGTCCCTTCCGGCTTTTTGCCTCCTTGTCAACTTTGATCTTTGGGAATTTGGATGCAATGTCAATTGTTGTCTTCTGTCTTTTTAATTCTTGTTCTTTTGACTTCTATCCTTAATAGTATATTTTTATATTCTCTAACATTCAGTAACCCCCACCCTTGCATCTTAGTGGCTTTATTACCTTGCTTGAGGTGAAATGATATCTTTTAAATTGCAGAAAGGGTACTACTTAAATTAACAGGTCAACTTGTAAAAAAAAAAAAAAAAAAAAAAAAAAAAAAAATTGTTTTGAACAATTTTTGTCGGTTAGCTTCCTTTATCCACAATATTTTTCATAATCAAAAAAAATATTGATTTTTTTTAACATTTCATAAGGTATGTCATTTTTATAATATAAATAATTCATATATTTTACAAGTTGATCAGTAGTATCACAAACATTTCTGTTGAGATTTGGCATTATCATTATTATATGTTTTGCCAAATGGAGCAGCATGTTTATCTTAGTCACTATCCTTACAGTGTTTCAGCCTATGTACTCTCCTGCCTTCTTCAGGTATTTGTCATTGTACTTGATAAGCTTCTCAGAATTTTGAGCCAAACCTTGTATTCAATCCATGGGGGAGGGGACTACTTTCATGTCCAAGAGATACATGGCCTAATGGATTAAAGTGCTGGTTGCCTAGTAATTTTATTCTTTGTTTCCTGTTTAGGATTGGGTTTCCTGTTCCTTCTAAAGTCTACTTCATCTTCATGCTTCTAATGTTTCTGCCTAGTTTAAAATTTTATATATATATATATATATATATATATATATATATATATATTTTCCTCAATAGGAATAGATAGGTTCACCTATTATCCTGTTCACACTCCTTCCCAGTCTTTTGAACCGGAGTAAAGGTTATTCATTGTTTCCTGTTTAGGATTGGGTTTCTGGTTCCCTCTAAAGTCTTTCCTTCTCTCACACCCAGTAGCTCCTTGCATCTTTGTGGCATCATCACCTTGCTTGGGGTGGATTAAAAACAAAAAAAAAATTTATCATACTTTAAGAATTGTTCTTTATGCATTCATTTTCTACATAAAGTCTTTATCAAAAAATTTTCATTTTTCAATTACTTGCATTGCATCACGATAAAATTTTTGTGTTTAATAATTTTTTTAATTCTCCCTGCTTGTCACCCACTAATGGCCAACATGTAACTGAACATTCTATTGTGTGACCTGCCTATATAAGTCATGATTGGAATTCCCTAAATTCCAACTAAGTAGCACTTTATCCCAAACATTTTCATTTATTTGCTTCACTTCCCTTCTATTGACTTGTAGATAGCAGGTGGCCATTTTGAAGATCATACTTTTGGACTTTACTGTCTATACGGTCATAAAACCCGGCCCAAATAAAATTATTTATGGTCCCCTTGACTTCATGAATGCTCTAATTATGGCTGGCTCTTATTGGGCCACAAAATACAATGACAGTCAAGATCCTTCTATGTTACTTATATAACAATACAAGAGAAAACTATAAGAGACCACTAAAAGAAAGCACTTATTTTTCTGATAAATACTGGCTTTTAGAGCTTCCCATTGTTCAAACAAAAGCTGAAATAAAGGCAATAAATGAAAATGCAAACCATGTTTCCAGTATATTTGGTCATTTATTCACAGATTCATTTGGTTTGGTTTAGGGGTAGAACTGCTATCTTCTCACTACAGACAGAAAGACCAGAACTTTCTTTCAGTCAGTAAGGACTCAGACTCTTCTACCATATCACTGCCCTTCACTACATGGTAACACACAACTATGTACTACTCACAGTTCTAACTGATTCTGCTTGTGACTGGAATTTTCTAACTTCCAGCTAAGTGGCACTTGATCCAGAAAGTTTTCATTTATTTATTTGTTTCTTTTCTACTTACTTGTGGATAGCAGGTGGCCACTTTGAAGATCTTATGTTTAGACTTACAAAAGCTGAAATAAAGGCAATAAATGAAAATGCAAACCATGTTTCCAGTATATTTGGTCATTTATTCACAGATTCATTTGGTTTGGTTTAGGGGTAGAACTGCTATCTTCTCACAACAGACAGAAAGACCAGAACTTTCTTTCAGTCAGTAAGGACTCAGACTCTTCTACCATATCACTGCCCTTCACTACATGGTAACACACAACTATGTACTACTCACAGTTCTAACTGATTCTGCTTGTGACTGGAATTTTCTAACTTCCAGACAAGTGGCACTTGATCCAGAAATTTTTCATTTATTTATTTGTTTCTCTTCTACTTACTTGTGGATAGCAGGTGGCCACTTTGAAGATCTTATGTTTAGACTTACAAAAGCTGAAATAAAGGCAATAAATGAAAATGCAAACCATGCTTCCAGTATATTTGGTCATTTATTCACAGATTCATTTGGTTTGGTTTAGGGGTAGACCTGCTATCTTCTCACAACAGACAGAAAGACCAGAACTTTCTTTCAGTCAGTAAGGACTCAGACTCTTCTACCATATCACTGCCCTTCACTACATGGTAACACACAACTATGTACTACTCACAGTTCTAACTGATTCTGCTTGTGACTGGAACTTCCTACCTTCTAGCCAAGTGGCACCTGATCCTGAAAGTTTTTATTTATTTGTTTCACTTGGGGACCCATTTTGCCGCACTACCTACAACATTGGATTCATAAGTGGTAACACAAACCTCAACATGAGATGATCCAAATAAGGTAGAAAATAACAAATAACCATCATCCATACCATCTGCATCTTGCAGTATACATACAAACTTGGCAGGAAAAGAACCCATAAAATCAACAACCATCTTAAATGTAGAGTGCAAGAGTTTCAGACAATTTGCAACCTCTAAACTATCATGATAATTCCAAAGCAACACTTATAAAACAACTGCCATATAAAATTCAAACTAAAAGAAAGTATAACCAAAAATTTCCTATATAACATACAATTACAGGAGAGAATACAAAAGTGAAACCAGATACTCCCTGATGATAAATAACATTGAAAAGTAATAGTTCACCCAAATTGCCACTTGCAAAATCAAGAATGATGGATGACATATAAATGTAACAAGACATCATTTATGGAAGTTAATTAGAAAATACTACAATTGAATGAAGCAGTTCATATGCAGTTCATATGCAGTTCATATGCTATAGTTGAATAATATAATATGCAAGCCAAGCATAAAAATATGTACCAAATAAAAAGTTCTGCTCAGAAGAATTCATTAAGTTTAAAACTCCCAAATTCCATCACTGTAGAGTTTTATCAGACAATAGTCTAGTGAATTATGACATTGGAACCTGTTTCTATGTCTGTCTTGTTCCTTACAGTTGTGAATTCAATTCTTATGCTAGTCTGTAAACCATTGTACTAATTCAGAGTAGTACAATGCCATGAGGATGAAAGGTTGGAAAAAAGAAAGTGCATGTCTTAAGATTCTAGGATACAAAAAGAATGAAACAACATTCCTCCATAAAGGAATTAATTCAAAACTCCCTGAATGTTGCTTGATACAACATACATGTGAAATGTTATTCTGTAAGCAACAAAAATGAGGAGACATGTTGACAAAAATGAATAATGCACGTTTTCATTTAATCAAAATGCAAAATATAATTCTGTTCCACTTCAAATTTATGTTGAATATCTGAAGAAAACAATTTACAATATGATAGTATTTAAAAAAAAAAAAAAAAGGAAAATGTTTTTTCTTTTCTTTTCACAGCTAAAATCATTTGTTTCTATATAATTTAAAATTCTATTTCCAATAATTGTTTCCTCACTGCAAACTGAACTTTTTATCTATTGGTTGCATATTTTGTTATATATACAAAATTAAAATTGATAGCAGTGAAAGTGTAATCTAACAAAACTGTCGTTTACTTTCAGAAAAATATTTTCATATTTTTAACCTTTTATTTGGGATGGCTATATTTCTAGTTAACATAATATTCTGGTTTGAATGCAAACTTTCATTTATTCAAGAATTAAAAAAAACAGTTAAGGAAAGATATTTCAAGATTATTCTTAAATATAAACATTTTGTTCACATCAGCTTTTATTGAATGTTGCTTGATACAACATACACAGGAAATGCTATTATGTAAATAACAAAAATGCTATTATGTAAATAACAAAAATGCTACTCGTTACTTCTATCCTGACAGACTAATGGACCAAATCTTCCCTTCAGGCAGTGAGAATTCCATTGACCTCTGACTACTTCTCTCTTGTTCTTAACTGTATTGTTTGAACTCCGCTAACTGCCAGTGCATAATTGACTACTGTCTCATACTATATGCATCTTGAAACAATTCTAACTGAGATTTTGCTTATATAAATCTACAACTGGAACTTCCTACCTTCCAGCCAAGTGGCACTTGATCCTGAAAGTTTTTATTTATTTGTTTCATTTGGGGACCTATTTTGTCGCACTACCTACAACACTGGACAAGGCTCATAAGTGGTAACACAAACATCAACATGTGATGATCCAAATAAGGTAGAAAAGAATAAATACCCATCATACACACCATCAACATATGAATCCTGTTTCCAATATATTTGGTTCTTTATTCATGGATTCATTTGACATGGCCTGTTGGGTAGGTAGTTGACATTTGGGACATCTCAACTGCTACTTGTAATTTTTCTCATGACAGACAACAATCAGGAAGAATTCCATTGACCTCCAATAACAGCTGGCTCACAAATGACAACTCTAATTGAACTGGAACTCCTTACCTTCCAGCCAAGTGGCACTTGATCCCAATATTTTTCATTTATTTATTTGCTTTACTTCCCTTCTACCTACATGTGAACAGCAGATGGTCACTCTGAAGATCTTAGTTTTAGACCTTACTATTGGTCATAAAAAACCAGACCTTTCTGTCCCTAGTAAAATCATTTAGTGTCCACTTTATTTTGTATGTCCTAAGCCAATTCAAATAAAAACTCATTATGTTACATACTGGCTAAAACAACAAAGATAACAATACAAATTTAAATTTATTAATAATGACAATTGTTTATCTAAAAATTTCAAAGACATTGTTAATATGACTTTAATAAAAGAAAGAGGTTCAGTACTGAAATACAAACTCTACTTGTATCTGTCTATATTCCCATGAATAACCAGAAATGCATACACAAGGACACATGATGCAGTGGATAAAGGCGTTAGTTAGATCCAGTGACAAGACCCAGAGAGTGTGAGTTCAATACCTGGTTAATGTGGTGGAGAACTTGGAGAGGGGAATTAACAGGAGATAACTGACATCCATTAGACATGGCACACGGAACTAGAACAGTATACCCCAGTGAGCAAAATAAAGGGTTCAGTTCAATATTCCAACCACCTGAAGGTTGGAGCATACAACGGCCGAAACGTTGTAATAAATATGGTGACAAAGATGAGGACAATAATGTAAATAGTAAACTCTACTTGCTTTTACCTGCTGTGCCCAGGGTCTGTGAAAGGATCTCATGCCCCCCACCATGAATTTATGATATCCCCCCCCCGCCGACCCTACTATATCTCAATTTTCGTAAGGTAGAATTCATATAAAATACAAATTTTATTGTAATCTAATTATGTACAATAAAGGCTTATAAACAATATGTGTGAACAAATTAACTAGAAAAACTGGAAATAAATAAATATATCTGAATACAAATTTGTAATCAATCATTCATCTTAAATAAATCAACATTTTGTAGCATCGACTTGAGATTTTTCTTATTAAAAAGTTGAATTTTAACACATTCAACATTATGGATAAAAAATAGAGAATTTTATATCGTGTCTTTTTCAAGACTTAGCATGAGCAAAAGAAATTCACAGATTTGGGAAAAAAAAAAAAAAAAAAAAAAAAAGAAAAGAAAAGATCCCAGAATGACATTAAAATCTGCAAAAATTTTCCATCCCTTAATAGTTAGTTGTGCTTAGTTTAATTTGTAACATATATAAATTTAAAAAAAAAAATTTGTAATATAAATTTTTTTTTAAAATTTGTAACATATATAAATTTTTTAAAAAAATTTGTAACATACAAATTTAAAAAATAAAATTTGTAACATAAATTTAAAAAAAAAACAATTTGTAACATATAAATTTAAAAAAAACAATTTGTAACATATAAATTTAAAAAAAACAATTTGTAACATAAATTTTAAAAAAACAATTTGTAACATGAATTTTAAAAAAATTTGTAACATAAATTTTTTAAAATTTGTAACATAAATTTAAAAAAAATTTGTAACATATATAAATTTAAAAAAAAATTTGTAACATATGTAAATTAAAAAAAAAAATTTGTAACATGTAAATTAAAAAAAAAAATTTGTAACATGTAAATTAAAAAAAAAAAAATTTGTAACATATATAAATTTAAAAAAAAAAAAAATCAAAAGTGAGTAAATTGTTACAAAGCAGTACCCATAGCACCCAATCAAACTCTCGTTCCAGTTGTGGATATGAGTGTCGTACACACTAGTTCTGGATGTACCCTTTGTTATTTTTCTAAAATTGGTACAGAGTATTTTTTTTTAAATAGTTACTTCCAATGGTGAGTTCCATATAAGAAAAAGTTGAGAAATAGTGAAAGAAAAAGAAAACATACCAAGTTTGCCATTAAAGAGACACTCGAATAAACACCAGTCCATTACATCTTCAGTGTTGCAATTGTATTCAACAGCTACGTCATTGCAAATATCCACAGATTTTGTGCTGGATCTAAAGGATAAATTTAGCTGACGTCCTTCAGATTCTGTGAACACTGTGATACTTGGAACCTGCTGAATAAAATTTTTTTTTTAAATTTCTGATTTTTTTCTTTTCAGCCTATAATTGTTAATGTTTTTTATGTATATAAAATATGTAACATGCATATTTTGAAAGTATGGTCAACCATACATGACATTATCAGAAAATAAGAGTGATGACTATAGTAAATTTAAAGTCAACATTCCTAAAATTTGATTACAGAGAATATTTTCCAACATTTTTCAGATTACTGAGTACTTAAAAAAATATATATATAAAAGGCATTTAGCCTTCATTTTCTTAAATTATGTTTTACAGTGAAAGTCTCTATAAAACAACAATAAACCTGTTATCACTTGTCATCACTCATCAATTACTTAAACTATGGCTACTGTTGATTAAAAACACAGCTACTGTTTGTTTTAAAAATGCATTTCTGTGTTATTTTAAATGTAAAGTAAATATTTTTTCAAATCAGATTAATTATACTTTAAATCAACTAATATTCCTCAAATAAAGTTTCAGAAAAGTATATTTTATTTTTGGAAGATTTTTAATACAGAGAATTATATTACAATGAAAGACAACTAAAATAGCTATTTTAGAAAAATTGAAAAAAAAAAAAAAAAAGAAAAAAAAAAAAAATCGATTCCAAGCAATATCATTTCTATTTGAAATATACCAGAGTAATTTGCTTACTAGAAATAGTAAATTTAATCCTTTAGCTTTCAGTTAAAGCTAAAATGAAAGCCTCAAGAAAGCTTTTTCATTTTAAAACTTCGGTATCGTGAATTAGTACCTAGCTGAATATAACATTAATCAGCTAAGTGACAGATTTTATTTGTATTAATCTTATATAAGTTCAAGAAATCTTATTAATGAAAAATTTGCACTCTCCAGGTTTTGGACTTGTGTCCCTCAGTTCCCATACAATCACAAAAATTAAGCAACACTTAATCTGGTCAATACATAGATGGGTGACCGTTTGGGAATACCAGCTGCTGTAAGCATAGAAGTATAAAGAGCTTACAGTTATATCACATTGGTTCTCACACAATCACCAAAGTTAAGCAACGTTGAGCTTGGTCAGTGACTACTTGGGAATATCAAGTGCTTTAAGCTTGGATGTGCAGGTGGTGTAATGGATATCGGCTCAGAATGCAAAATCTAAGAGCAGGGTTTGAATTCTTGTAGAGTTTGTTGCATTCACTTGTGTGTAAATACCTTTGAGAAGTTAAAAAAAAATCCATCTCTTCTCACTGCACCAGCTATGGGTAAACAGCAAGACAGACTGGACCTTATAAGCCTTGGTTAGCAAAGGGCAGATAAGCTTATTATAAAAGCCAACAGCAAACGAGATGGAAAAGTCCTCTTCAAAAAAAGCCTGCAACTGTAGCATCATCTGACATGTGGTACACCAGTGATTCTCAAACAGTGCAGTGAAATAATTGAAAGATAATCAAAGATTTAGAAACAGACTCAAAAAATTCATATGCACAAAATTTCAAATATTATTATGGATTACTTGTAATTGCATGCATGAGTCCCAGTATAAATAGTTATAAATAATTATTGACTGATTTCGTCACTTTGATGTTTTTGCATTGTATCAAGTATTAGGAATATAGTAACTAGAGTCCGCAAATTGGAGGAGAGAGTTATCAATGATAATGCTCTAACTTGGAATCTGTGGTTATCGACCTTTAACCCTCTCTGATTTTTTATTTTTAAATGTACTTTTTATCACATAAAATTTGGTGAGGCATGAGCAAATTTTCATCCCAAAAATGTGGCCCAAAGAAAAAAAGCTTGGGAACCACTGTGGTACACAGTGCACCCATACAGGATATGGTGCTGTGATGAAGAGAGTGAGCATTGCAGGGCACAGGCAGTTGACCACTTAAAACAATTTCATTTCTCTATTGTTTAGTAAAGTCAGAATTTACTGAACCCTCATTAGTCATTCACTATGGGAGAATTCATCCATCGATCCATATATTCAGTATATTTAGGCAGCAACTGCTCTCTCGAGTAGTCTGTAACTCGCTATTTAACATCTCTCAGCTGTGTCTGTCTTTGGGCAGAGTGCGCTCAGGAGCGGCTCTGTCAAAGGACAGAGTTGCAACTGAGGAAAATTATACTGAGAGGTACCCAGCCCTGGGGAACAGCTGCCTGAGGCTGCGCCCTCTCATTGCACCAGAGAGAGGGATCGGTTCTCACAGCACGGCCAGCACAACCGATGGTTGCAGGGCTCAGGTAATTTTTGTTCCTAGCCCAGGTGTACATGCTCGGGATCCCCACATTAAACCGACCTTATGTCACAACTTGACCTCGTAGGGGGGTTGAATAAATACAAATTAATCTTAAAAGCTCCACCTCATGTGAGTCAAAAACTAGGTGACCACAGAACATGAATTTGGGCTAATTTATTCACACACAAAAGCCACATTTATGGAAGGACATTCATACATTAGAAGAAAAAAAAAAAATCGATAAATATAATAGACATAACAATAACATTGAATGAGGAAATGTGCTTTCTTAAAATGGGAAACTAGAACCTTGCTGGGCTGTTCGCTCTCTGTAGCCGAGTGGTCTAAGGCACACCAGATCAAACAGCGGTTTCTCCTACAAAGGGGGACACAGATTCGAATACTGCCAGAGAGCATATTTTCCTTTATTAAGATTTCTCAAGTGCACAGGCCAATAAATGTAATACACACGGTTTAAAAAAAGAAACAAAAGTAAAACATCTATTTCAAATACAAGTATCCACTAAAAATAACATTTGAAATGATAAAAAAATTCTATATATGCATATAGCTTGATCCTCACTAGGTGTCACATACTTAGTATGTACTTATAATGATGTATAGTAATCATTACTTACTTCATGTATGTCATTGTTTTCACAAGACTTTAAAGGTGACTGAGGAAAGAAACTGCTGTTTCTTGCTGAATAGCAGGAAAATATTTTCTGGAAAAAGCAAAAAGAAAGAATATAAGTAACAATTTCAAAATATTGCACATTATTTAGTATAGAAGTGCATTGCTAAGGGATTTACTATAGAAGTGCATTGCTAAGGGATTTACTATAGAAGTGCATTGCTAAGGGATTTACTATAGAAGTGCATAACAATACAATTTCTCACACATCTTTAGAAGATAATTAGATAAATTTCTTCCTTTTAAGTCCACTCATCTTTTTTCTTTTTTTTTTTTAAGCGTATCACCCCAAGCAAAGCTGGAGGCCACTATCACGCAAGGGGTTAAAGAAGGGTTGGAGGAAGAGCAGATAGGAGTGGTAAAGGAGAGGATGTGGAGAAAGAGAAAGACAGTGGGTCGATCAAGGCAAGGGGGTTACAGAAGATTTGGAGCGAGAGCAGATAGGAATGAAAAATGAAAGGATGTGAAGAAGGGAAGTGGATAGATCAAGGCAACTGGAGATGTCGATTGACGCTACACTTAAACCGTTGGAGATTGTATTTGTCAGGGAAACAGTAATAGGGAAGGGAGTTTCATAGGCGAGATGTGCGAGACATGAAGCTATTGGAGTAGAAGAGACGTCTACATCTAACAGTTTCCATGGTGTAGGGGTGGGAACGGGATGCCAGCCTCGTGGGACGTTTAAATTCACGAGGCCTAGGAACAAGCGAAAGCAGCTCCTCGGAGCAATTACCGTGAAAGTACTTGTAAAAAAGGCAGAGCGAGGTAACATCGCGTCTCTATCTGAGTTTCGTAGGAATCCCATCTCCAGTCCTTGAGACAACCGAATTGCTGGGTTTTCAGGATTCGTGACTCCCGTTCGCCTTTGAATTGGCAAACATAAAATTTTATCAATGATTTTAGATTGTCATAAAAGTAGTCTTTTGAAGATTTAACCACCCATGTGGCTTTAGGGTGGTCTCAACACTTCCAGATGGGGCGATGGGACCCCAGCCATTAACCATATAAGCAGTGAAAAGGCGTCCAGCAGGTAGTGAGGAGTCGCCAAGTCCAGAGGCCAGTGAGAAAAAGGTCTAGCAGTCGGTGAATATCTGCCCAGCAGCTAGTGAGGAAAGAGCAGGGACAGAAGCGACAGGCAGTCAATATAAGGGTTCTTTTCCATGGCTGGAAATTAGTAAGATAGCAGTCCATTTCTAGAAGCTGAAGGAAGGGTCTCACAGTTAAGTAAAGAAATCGTATTGTTGCTACTTCCCAGCCAGAGAGTCTTGAAAAATAATTGTCTTCATTTTTTGTTGAAAGTGATTACGACCAACAAGACAAACCTGTGCACATAGCTAGTTAGGTGCATATGCAAATACAACCAACGTTGGATGTTATCACAGGTGCAATGAATGGCAGATAATCGGAGAACGTCACCAGGAAAGTTGTCACAGGTGCATTGTTCAGGGACTTACTATAGAAGTGCATTGTTAAGAGATTTATTACAGAAGTGCATTAGTGCATTGAAATGGAATATTTGGCAGATTTTTTTTGATTTTTTTTTTTACAGTAAGTTTCACCCTGTACAAGGCCGGGAGCCACTCAAAATAGAGGATTACATTAGAAAGTAGTTTGTATTGATGGGAGGGAAAGATAACAGTTAATCCAAGATTTGAACATGTTAAGATTGTAATGATCAAGGAAACATCCTCTCGGTTCCACAGAGCAGTGATTCATGGGAAGAATCTGTTCGAGTAGAACTTACTTCTCACTGATGGATTACAGAGGGAATGTGGGTGATTTGCTACAATGTAAGTGGTCCTAGCCGTGAAGAATAGGCCTAGCAGTACCAAAGAATGTAGTATGTCTGAGCACTTTCCATGTAAGTAGCGATAGAGCAGCAAGAGGATTGCCACATCCTGCCTGTGAGAGAGAGGTTGGAGGGTGGAAAATAATTTATCTCACAATAACTATCAAGGCTGGAAAATGCGATCTGAGCAGCTCCTGTCCAAATATGACGACAGTATTCCATTCCTGGTCTGATAAAAAGGTAGAGGATAGCATGAGGAAACAGGTTTACACACCTTAAGTAATCATCTGATTATGTGTTACTCTACTTAAGGTGAAGCTGACAGTCACCATGCAATCTTGATTCTGATGTCCACACTGTCTATATCTAATAATAGTAATCCTGACATGTATATAAAAATACAACTGAGAAAAGATGTGAAAATTACAAGAACTTTACATGTTTTTCCAGATTTGATGAACTTCTGCCAAAAAACGCACAACAGATAACTAGAGCTATAACATTCAGTAAATTAAGACAAGTGCAAATGACTTATCTGGTAGAGTGTCTCAAGAGATCTGCTTCAAAATGCTCACTAGGATGAAGTATTTGAACAATTGATTCATTAAATATCTCGGCCTGATGTGTATTTCAACTATTAAGTCAGCTAAGCAGATAATTCACTTAAACTTATTTATTTATTGAAAAAAAAAAAAATATTATATATATATATATATATATATATATATATATATATATATATATATAATGAAATGGACAAAGTCTGACAATTATTTTAAGACATTTTTTATGTTTATACGTTCTTTTTATAAATACAAATATTTAAGTAAATGCATTATTAAAAGCAGAGCATTTACTTAAATATTTGTATCTATAAAAAGAACATATAAACATAAAAAATGTCTTATATATATATATATATATATATATATAATAAAGATAATCCTAAGGAGCCAGGCAAACCTACCTAGGTTTCACCTAAATGGATTGTCAGGGCAATGCTGGCTGAAAAGGAAAATAATGGAACAGAATTTATAGCTTAAACTAAAAAGAACCATGACCATGTGACAAAAAAATAAAAAAATAAACATTGTAAAAACTCAAACAACAGGTAGTTAGGGGTTACGTACTTTATTCAACAACGAAAAAAAAAAAAAAAAAAACCTACTTTAATAACCAGCGTTTCCTGTGTCTACACCTAATAAGAATTTTTGATTTTAGGTCCAATAAATTATTGGGTTCTTTATAGCTAGCAATAGCTAATTTTTCCTCCGTGCATAGTGAAGAAAACTAATCACCTGCCTTATACTTGTAATATTTTTTTAAATATTTCCCATTTCAAAATGGGGTTCTTATTATCTTCTTGTTTGATCTTCCATACATAAGAGGACAAGGTGGTACTGTGTTTGTAAGTTTCGCTATTGAAACTACTAAGATTAATATTCACTTAATAAAAATTTTTTGATATGAAGACAAGGACTTAAGATTTCAGTGCTTTTCTTTTCATTTATTTATTTATTTAACATTTATATTTACTTGTTTATGTTTAGATGACAAAGTAAATATTTATATACATAGATTTACCCATTATTTTAGTTTTCTTGTTTATAAGTTTATTTTTGTTTTTAAAACTAAGTACTGCTAAATTTTCCTTTGAGCATAATTTATAATTTTTAATGTTAATACTGTATGGGGCTGCTCTTTTTATAATTTCCCCATTTAATTTTGGCAGGGATATTGTTTTCTTATTGGCTCCATATTTATTTTAATAGGGTTGTATTTTGTGTATTTTTTCTTTCAAATGACATTTTGTGGTTATAATATCTCTCTTTAAAAGTTTTTTCTATGGCCCTATGTAAATTTTTTTATCTGTATTAATGTTATTTACAATAGCTTTGTATATTATGTTATTGGTTAAACATTTATTGTTAAGTGGGTAATTTCCTTTATTTCTACAATTACACTTAATGGTGTTATTTTGCTGCATGTTGTTATAGTTGTAACTGTTATTGGTTTTGTTGAATATTTTTTTATTATGCTTAGTTATTTTCTTCATGTTATCCATGCAGTTGTAACTAATTTTTATTGTATTTTTGTTGATCATTTTTGATAATTTGCTGTTTTTAGGGAAGTGTTTGTCAATTATTTTGAAGAACATTTTGCCTATTTTTGTTTTTATTGTATTGTTGTGGACTGGGTAGGTTCAACCAAATTATATTTTTTCTGTTGTTTTTGTTTGAATTGTTTTTGTATTATATTTTTTTGAATATCTGCTGTTTCTTAGGGCTGATTCATATGTTTTTTTATTTTCATTAAATATTTGTAGGCTACTAGAATTTGTCGAAATTGTTTTATTTATAGTTATGGGTATTTGTTTAGATATGGTGTGGTGGAGGGGGAGAATTTTTGTTCATGTATACTGACTAGTTGTTTGGTTTACTTTTTTTTCCCCCCCTCACCAGTAACACAATTCTGAGCTTCACGCATAATGAAATTGTCAGGTGCTGATTAAAAACTAACCATTTTAAATATTGAAATTTATACCGTCCTGTAATGAGAGTTGGGGGGGGGGGGGGTAATAATGATATATATATATATATATATATATATATATATATATATATATATATATATATATATATGGAGGTATTGTGGAGTAATGGATAGCGGATTGAGGAATCAAAGAATAAAGTTCATTACATTCACTTACATGCAAATACCCTTGGAGAAAAGTATGACTCCATCTTCTCCTCCCCAGCTATGGGTAAATAGCAGGACAGAGTGGGTTCTATAGTCTTGTGTGGTAAACAGTCTAGGAGATGGACAACTCTGAGTTGAAAACCTGCGGAGAGTTGTTTAGGGACCTTGTAGCACACTGTGCACCAGGACTCTGTATTTGGATTTTCCAAAAAGCATTTGGTCAATTCTGCCCAAGCCTTCACCGTTATAAGCAAATGATATGTGTGGGTAGTCTGGCTGTTGGTTCTAAAAATTGAGCTTCTTGACCTTCATATGTCAAAAATCATGGGAGAGTCCATGGATTAAGTATGACATTTATTTAATATAGTTACAGTTTATAATTTATTTTTATAGATACAATTTATTTAAGTAAATGTTCTGTTTTTAATTAAACAGTATTAATTACATTTACCAGCCTGAATGTTTGAAAAATTTTGTAGAAAAATATGTGTTCTCTGACAGGAATCGAACCTGTATTCCTATACGGAATCCGTCATTTCATCTGACGTGCTATACCATTTAGCTACAGAGAAGCAGCTGGTTAGCAAAGTCCAAATTACTGTTTTTATAAACACACAATTTTTGATGATTTTTGGTTTTTAAATGAATGTTTAAGAAAATTTCGTAGATAATTCAGAGTGGTAAATGTAATTAAAATCAGAGCATTTACTTAAATTGTATCTATAAAAATAATGTATAAACAGAAAATATATATATGTATATATGTATACTACCTTAAAAGCCACCCTATTGGACGGCATTTAAGATAGATCCTGCGGAGGGCTCTTGATTGGGCCTTCATCACAATAGGTAGGGAGGAGTAGATGCAATTGGCAACAATAAACTACAGATGAACTCAAAATTGATCGCTACATTTAAGTATTACATTAATATTTAAGCTTACCTTTTAAAAGTTGAATGATAATTCTTCTGCTGCCACTTAAAGATAGTTTAATGTACATAGGGCCTTACTTTCCGTACAAACAATTGTTCTTTTATTTCATGGGTGACTTGGAGAGTTGAGTTAAAGGGATATAACTGATACTGAGACATCTGGAAGAGGCATGGCACATGGAACTAGAACAACCTACTCTGGTGGATGAAATAAAGGGTTTGGTTCAAAACTCCAATCACCTCAAGAAGACCGGAGCGTACAATGGCCAATACATTGTGAATATGACAATAAAGATGAGAACAACAGTCTGAACAATGTAAATAGCGTAAATAATTACAATACCTCATCTCAGAAATATAGACAGATATTGCAAAAAGTAGTAGTACTTTCCATACTACCTGCAGATTTGATGCATACTGGATAATTTAGAGTTAATTAAAACTAGGATATTCACCTGTGGGGATACTGTAGCTTGGGAGGTGCAACTGAAGCTTTTCCATTGACGAATACGTTGACGATTTCTTGGGGAAGAGCGGTTTGCTACTGCTTGTATTTTCTTCTCTTTGGCTTTACAAATTGGGGTTTTCTGTGTGGCAGAGGTTCTCCGCAGAGAGAAGGCTTTGCGAAGAGAATAACTTCGTTTGACAGATGAATCTTTTGACGGTGCCATCATTAAACTTTCTAGTCATCATCAAGAAACATAATTCTCATTCTATCTGAAAAAGACAAAATAAAGATGATATTGTTTCAATATAAACACAATAATGGACGTACACGTCGTATCAGTGCAGACAATAGAATTGGCTAGCCCAGCATTTTTCAAACATTTTTTTTATTGCGACCCACAGCAAGAACCACGTTTTGCATTGTGACTCATTATACCTACATGTCATAAATCAAAGACAAACTCTGTTTACTAGATTCATTTATTTAGCATATTATAATTTATGTGTATATTTCTTCTTATTTGCACATATTGGAATTGCACGTATCTATCTGTATTATCTATATTTGGATGAATATAAAATTATTACTTTTAAAAAAACGAACGTGAAAGAAATTTAGACACAAAGGTGAAGTAAATAATATTTGAAACAAATTTCATTTAATGAGATGATTTTGCTTGCTTCTTCATACGCAGCTGATTCCAATTTAGAAACACAAGAAGACAATGCTACATGCATATCAGGTGCAGTGGTGATACTGTTTCTGTTCTTCGTCTTAAATTCAGTTAATGTGCAAAATCAGTTCTCTCAAATAGTTGTACGAGGCATTAGTAATAAAAGAGCCTTTTTACTCAGTCGTAAAAATTTCACAAAATTCAATGAGGACAAGAATTACATTTTCCATCGTGACCCATTATATTTACGTGAAATAAATCAAAGACAAACTCTCTTCGCTCGGTTCATTTATTTAGCATCGAAAATTTATATCTATAGTTCTTACGATCCACACATATTAGAATTCCATGTATCTAATTGTATTATCCATTTGGATGAATATAAAATTATTACTTTTAAAATATCAAAATTAAAAGCAAATTCCAATACAAAGGTGCTTGCTTCTTCACAAGTAGTCGATTCCAATTTAGAAACACAAGAAGACAATGCTACACGCATGTCAGGTGCAGTGTTGAGACTCTTTCTGTTCTTCGTCTTAAACCGAGTTCATATGGAAAATCCCAGTTCACTCTAGTAAGTAGTTGTAAAAAGCAATAGTAATAAAAGAGCCTTTTGACTCAGTAGTAGAAATTCCTCTTTGTTAACCCAAAACTCAATGAAAAGAGAATATCGATCCTTCAAATCTACAAATCAACCATTCACCCTTGCAAGGAGTATTGCTGCCATATATGGTCTGGAGCCCCCTTCTGTTTGTCTCAAGGTCCTTGATAAAATCCAGAGACGGATATGCAACGTAATTGGCCCTGATCTGGCATCTCGTCTGCAGTCACTCTCTCACAGACGTGCCGTCGCCTCCCTCTGTCTTTTTTTATACTTTCACGGTAACTGCTCCGATGAGCTGCTTTCGCTGGTTCCCAGACCTTGTTCTACTAGGCTGGCATTTTGCTCTCACCCTTTCACTGTCGAAACTGTTAAATGTAACCGTCTCTTCCACTCCAATAGCTTTATGTCTCGCACCTCTCGCCTGTGGAACTCCCTCCCCATTTCTTGTTTCCCTTATAGCTATAATCTCCAACTATTCAAATGCAATGTCAATCAACGTCTCCAGATGCCTTGATCTATCACCTATCTTTCTCTTCATCCTTTCCTCTATCACTCCTCTTTGCTCTCGCTCCAACTCTTTGTAACCCCTTGCTTGCATGCTAGTGGCTTCCAGCCTTGCTTGGGGTGAAATGCTTAAAATATATGCTCCAAAATTATTCTTACATTTAACAATATCACATCGCTAAAAAACACTTCTTTCGGTCTGCACTATCTTTCGATGTCTCATTATTACCTGGATTTTAAAGAAAACTTACTTAAATGTCTACCTGATGATGGTCGTTTGAAACAATTTAAAGCCGGGCTAGTAGAAAAAATAAGACCTGATAAAACCGGAATTTATAAACAAGGATCATACCATTCATTAATGGATTCAAAGTTGATTGTATTTTATTATTAAATATTGTTTGCGAGAGTGATTTTTGCCATATAATTAGCTTCATTATTTGTTTTTCGTATGAATGATTTACGTTATATATATATATATATATATATATATATATATATATCAAAGACAAACTCTGTCCACTTGCTATTTGGATGAATATAAAAATTATTACTTTAAAAAAAAAAAAAAAAAAAAAAAAAAAAAAAAAAAAAAATCAAAATTAAAAGGAAATTCCAACAAGTAAATAATATTTAATATTCCAACCATCTTGCAAGTATTCCTCACTGTAAAGTCTTATTTTCATCTTCTTATTTGGTCACTCAAAAGAAGTCAACATTTGCTTGGTAAGGTTATTATCTTTAATAACATTCATGGAAGTTGCATTTTCAGATGTATCTGTTAATGTTGATCGTTCTCTTGTTTCTTCATCATTCTTTTTTCGAATGATATAATGATCCATCATAAGGCTTATTTCTGAAATCTTCAAATAACACAAATAACAAATATTACAGATACAAGTTAAAAAAAAAAAAAAAAACTAGCCCATTTCTTAAATTTCACCAAAACAACAGTTAACTCATTGAAAATTCTAAGACTACAAATGAATACATCAGCTGACTACCACAAAAAGAATGTACCGGTACTCAACTTTGACATGGAGTTGGGAAATTCACTTTTAGACCCAATTTAGATGCAAGTGAATTATTCAACAATCTCGTGAAGGGACGGGGGGTACTTCATATACAAGAAATCAAAGATAATTATAAAGTCTTTGTTTAATTTATACATACTGAGAAATTTGAATAACCTGTAAATGGTATATATATATATATATATATATATGGAGAAAACAACTGAAAAGTTGCAAATTAAAAAGAAAATTTTTTTTAAAAATCAAATGTTTTTTTTGTGAAAGTATTTTATATTTTTTTATATATATATATTTGATATTTCATTCAATTTTTTATTTTATTTTAATTTGCAACTTTTCAGTTGTTTTCTCCATATTATATACATATCAAGAAAGTATACGTGGCTTCTCATTATGCTATATATATATATATATATATATATATAATTGCTGGCCACTCATATTCAAGGATACCAGTCTATTCGGGCAGCTAGATGCTCGCTCAGGCACATTTATGTTTTGTTCAACACCCACAGAGCCAACCTGTGGTTTAAACAGCAACTATGATGAGCAGACCTTAGTTACAGTTTCTGGGAGAGAGCGTGTTATCCTTAGTGTTCAACAAACTGAACAAAGCCAGCACACTCAGGCACGATGACTTGTGACTTTGTGCTAGCACAGCTATCGATGGCCCCCAAGGGTTCTGTCTACCCAATTTTACTCACAAGGCTTGGGTCAACCCGTGGTATGGTGTTCAGGCACTTTCCAAAGGTGCCACACACTGGGATCGACCCCTCCAGACTGATAACATCAGAAAGTCTCCTTCCTGTCTGGCAAATTGTTCATGGTAGAATTCGAACACAGATCTCATGGTCAGAAAGCAAACGTTTTAACCACTCAGCCACACACCCATATATATATACATATATATATATATATACACACACACACATATTCTGTTTACATGTTATTTTTATAGATACATATAAGTAAATGCTCTATTTATAATAAACAGTATTAACATTTTTCCACCTGAATGTCTGAGAGATTTCATAGAAAACATGTTTTCTCCAACAGGAATTGAACCTGTATCCTACACAGAACCATTATATAGCCTGATGTGCTATACCATTTAGCCACAGAGAAAGTGTCTAGTTAGCAAGGTCAAATTACTGTTTTTAAAGAACAAATTGCCAATGATTTCTCTCAAATACTCATATGTGCTCAAAGTGTATCTTAACAACAGGAACAGCATAATAAAAAAAATATCCAAATGTTGGATAGGTTTAGTCTTTATTTTCTTAGAATGGGTCATGATCAAACATTCATTCATTGTTTGATCAGGAGCCATTCTAAGCTTCGTATACTTGCTTTAATTTCAGGAAAAAATAAAGACAAGAACTGTCCAACATTTGGATATTTTTTCATTCCGCTCTCCCTTGATCTAAGCTTTCAGCTCACATGAGCCATCATCGGGGGGGGGGGGTTATAATGGGGAATATCTTTATTGAAATGTTCATATAAAATAAAAAATGGAGAATATAAAAAATGTTAAAAGATTTTTTTTTTAAAAGTCACTTATTTTCTTTCTCTTTTAGTCTCGATAAATACCAACTCGGGAAAATTAATATAAGATTTAATTATTTTGAACACACACAACACATTTTGCGTTATCAATCTGATGAGGCCGTTAAAGGTGAAATGCATTATCAGATATTATTTTCAGGACATATTTTTCATGAACGTTTTTCCAAATGTCAATAATATATATATGTGTGTGTGTGTGTGTGTGTGTATTTAGGCAGCATATTTCCATTCAAACGGGTTTGGTTAAATAATTTACACATATCATGTCGATTTATTTTGGTTGTGATCCTTTCATGTTCACAGATTAATTTCTTGGTAGCCTTAGAAAATTGATTAAGGAAAATACCAAAATTTACTTTCAAATAGTTTTTATTTCCCCCAGATACTTTCAATCTTTTCTGAGACCATCTTCAGGGGTTTAAATTGTCTGTGAATGTGTATTTCTGTAAATTCAAAATAAAAGAAAGGATCACAACCAAACTAAACTGACATGAGATGTCTAAATTATTTAACCAAACCTGTTTGAATATTACACACACACATATATATATATATATATATATATATATATATATATATATATATATATATTTGTGTATTTAGACAGCAATCCTTCTTTCATGCACATTTCATTAAAAACGACTGACAAGGTGCTTTTATTTAGTTTTTTATATAATTTCTCGTGCGATCTAATAAAGTTTTTCTTTTCAGAGGATAAATTATATAAAAACTGTCCGAATGTTCTTTTTATCCGAGCGCTTTCGGCTATACATTTAGCCATTTTCAAGGATTATATTTCAACTGTTAGAATTAGAAATAGAAATAGTTTGTTATATGTATGTTTTATAAAGTGGTTTATTTTTTTTTTGTTTCAAAACACGGTCAGGATATTATGTCCATGTTCAAAGTTAATATTATTAAGCGTTGGTTTGTTTGTTTTTATTAGTAAGGCTTCCATTATTTTTAGCCTTTTTTTGCAAGTGGATGATGCTATTATATTAGTGTTGTCGACAAGTATATTCCGAATAGTGTCTGGTAGGTCTCCATGAATATTTAAATGAGATCTAATTGAGCTATTGTCAGAAAGGTGTAGAGTTAATCTGCATGTTAAACAATTTGTAGTGTGGCTTATATAATTATTTACGAAAGTTGATTCTTGAGGAATACAATTCCTTAATGGGCATTTGAATTCGTAAATAATATTTGCTCTATTTAATTTTGTTCTAGGAGGTGAATTATTATTTTTAACTATAATGTGTGATGGGTAAATTGTCACCATTTTATATGTTTAATTTCATGCATGAGTCTTGTTTGTTTTTGTTATAATATACACAGTATAGTAGGGTTAGTCAGGGACTATCTGTAAGAAAAAGAGCACCATGACACAATTCACTCTGCCAGAAATTTGGAAATGGCATACTGTACTACTCATTCATGCCAGAAGCTCCAATATGAACATTTCAGAGTGCTTGGGTCTCAATCTGGAGACAGTGCAGAGAACTCGGAAAGAGTTGGTAGAGTCTAATGGTGATTACAAAGGTACAGCATCTTGGAAAACTCACTCTGATAAGAAAAGTACTGCCGAATTTGTTGATGAGGTCTCCAACCCAACACAGAAGTGCCTCGAGGAGGTAGTGCTCCAATACAAACATTTCTGTGTGTTTGGGTTTCAATCCAAGGACAGTGCAGAGGATTTGGAAAGAGACGAGTCTAATGGTGATTATGAAGGTGTTTGGAGTGATCACTAGTGATGTCGACATTATGCCTCTATTAATCTTCCCACTGGGCCTCAGACTCAACACAAAGGTTTACATCAAGTGCCTTGCAGAGGTAGTACTGCCCTGGGTTAAGAGGGTGGGAGCTGGGAGCTTGAAACAGGACTCTGCACCATGCCACACAAGCAGGAGAACCCAGTCATGGCTGTCAGAAATTTCTGTGACGACATCACCCCTTACATTTGGTCACCTAACTCCTCAGACTGTAACCCCCTTGATTATTATGTGTGGGGCACCGTTGAGACTAACAAAACTCCTTATAACACCAAAGATGAACTGAAGGCAAGGATTATGGCAGTATTCACCAACTTAAACAAGGAGACTGTCCAAAAGAGTTACAGGATGTTCCGAAGTCGTCTTGAAGGCCGTGGTTGAAGCCAATGGCAATTTTATTTAATAAATTTACTCTAGTATTTCAAGATATTTTGTGTAATTTCGGTAAGTATATTTGTTAAGATGATGTCAGTGTTATTTTAATTTTTGCATCATTTAGATGGCAATTTGGCCATCACATCCTGTGAATAGAAGATATTACACATTGCCTGGTGATCTTAATAAGATAGCATTCGATGTAACATAATTTATAGATATAATTTAATTCATAATAAATATACATTTTTATTTTTTTCCACATCAAAAAAATGTGTACATTATATATATATATATATATATATATATTTTTTTTTTTTTTAAGCATTTCACCCCAAGCAAGGCAGGAAGCCACTAGCACGCAAGGGGTTACAGCGAGTTGGAGCTAGAGCAAATAGGAGTGATAGAGGAAAGGATGAAGAGAAGGATAGGGGATAGATCAAGGCATCTGGAGACGTTGATTGACATTACATTTGAATAGTTGGAGATTATAGCTATCAAGTAAACAGGAAGAGGGGAGGGAATTCCACAGTACGAGACATGAAGCTATTGGAGTAGAAAAGACAGCTACATTTAACAGTTTCAACAGTGAAAGGGTGTGAGCGAGATGCCAGCCTAGTATGAAAGTATTTGTAAAAAAGACAGAGGGGAGGCGACGGCACGTCTGTGAGAGAGCGACTGCAGGCGAGATGCCAGATCAGGGACAATAACGTTGCATATCCGTCTGTGGATCTTATCAAGAACCTGGAGACAAACATATTGTACAATGTACAGTATATATATATATGATTAATTTAATAGTAGGTAAACGAATCACAAAAATAGAAGCACTTTTTAGTCTCATGTTTCATTCCGAAATGTCTGAAGAAGTTCCTTCTCGGAACGAAACGACCCGCTTGATGAATAGGTTTTTCCATTTTCATTTGCTTACCCACAACAAAAACCTTTGAATCTGAAAGAAAAATAATCTTCAAATGAATAAATTAATAAAATTACGCACAGTTCATTTTTTCTTCTGAGTTTCACTTTCCATGTTTGTAAGTTTTAAATAAAATCCAAACAAGCAAGCAAAATTTGTACACTAAGCTTTTTTTTTTTTTACCTCATTCGTAAAATTAAAATATGAATCTTTCCATCGTAATTTATTTATGCATCTCATAAACATGGGAAAAAATAACATTTTTTCGGTTTTTACTATTTGTCCTTTAAAGAAATTTTAAAATTGAACACTTAAACCAAAACTGAATATAAAAACCAAACTTTAAAAAAAAAAAACACTCCATATTTCAAATTCGAATATTAGAAAAAGAAAAAAGTGAGATTAATTTTGAAATGCCCGCCTAACATGTAATACGGAAATAAGTAAAAATGTTAGCATTATTTTATAAGTCAAGTGTGTGCAAAAAGTTCCAGTATTTATTTTATAAATAAAAAAAATGTTTTTTTCAAAGTTAGTGTCTCTAGTTTTTTTCATTTAAAAAAAAATAGAGGCTGTTGGTAAATTTTTTTGCACATACCTCCACTGATTTTTGGTCGTATGGGTTTTTCTTTTTAAATAAATTTTAAACGACTTTTTCAATTCAAGTCATTTTTTTTAATCTTTTAAAAATGTAATTTTTAAAAAAAAGGTTTTTAAAAATCTGACGATCTAAAGAATACTTAGTTAAAAAACTTAAAATAATAATAAAAAAAAGGGTGTTTGAGAAAATTAGCAAAAAAAAAGTTAGGAAAAGTTCAGAAAATTAATTTTAAAGAAATATGCGTCACATTTTCAAAATTGGCATTTGTATGTAAATAAACAACAGTTTTTAAGTCACTTAGCCTGATTCCAATAACTTTGTGTCAGGGATCGATCGACTCGATAATCGATAATAGAATCCCCCCCCAATCCATATTATAAATTATTAAGAAGAAAAAAAAATCAATATTTTTTGATTCTGACAAGTGCCATGGTCTAAGAAGGAAAGTCTACCCTAAAGAAAAAGATTAAAGAATAATAATGTACAAAAATAAAAATTATTTAAAACAAAGAAAAAATAAAAGAGCACTTTTTTTAAAAATTTTATGAATGGACCAGTAGTACTCCAGTAGTAAAGTTAGTAGCACCTATAATTTTAATTTAAAAAAATTAATCAAACTGAATCAAAAAAAAAATATTTCACAAGTTTTCTGGGTTCCGTACTGATTTTTTGCTTCTTACTGGAAATAATAAATGAATGTTGTAATCATTTAGCTTTCAATTAAAAAGCTCAAAAGAAATCTTCCTTAGTGCGTTTTCAATTAAATATACCTTAGGTATCGAAAATCTTAACGAAAAAGTGGAGGTACCTAAAAAAAAATAAATAAATACCCAACCAACAGCATTATGTTTCATCGAGGTGTAAAAAAAGTTTCAAATAACAACAATAATATTAAAAAGATAATGATAAAAAATGATTATTTGAAAAAGAATGCCTACTTTACCCCACTCCAAATATTGTCTCTTCTTTAACAGAGAATTTACCGTTTTTTTTCTGCGCTTCAAATTTCTCGAAGATGTTTGGTGCCTTCTTTTTGAAAAGTCACAGTTTGAAAAATGAGTAAGACGAGGAAAGAAGAGAGAAAAAAAACGAACAATGTATTATTTAAGGAGTGTTCATGTGTGTTCATTCGTCTGTGGTTCGCAGGCGGGGAAGAAGAGGAAAAAAGTTATGAACTCTTCTATAAATCCACTTGTTGAAAAGAAGCAGAAAGGAATTAATTGGTCTCCCGAACACTTGTGGATCTTTTCTTGGTATTATTTTTGTTGTGGTTAAAGTTGGAATAAGAGTGGGTTTGTAATTTTGTACAATGGGCTCTGCGATTTTTAGAAATAATCATTTACTTTTTTTTTTAAAGTAAAAACTAAAGTATTTCTCATTACAAAAAGTTTAAGATCCCGATCACAAATCAAAAATAAATTTTTAAAAATTTATAAAAGTTAATAATGGGGACCAGTTTGCTAAGTAAAAGTTAATTAATTATTATTAAGAAATTGATCCCCTACGAAAACCCAAACAACGTGATTTCATTTAAAATTTAGTTTTTATCACTTCTTTCTTATATCTGGAAAAATCATTATCCCGGCCCCCCACCAAAAAATTGTTAATAACAATATTGACTAGAAAAAAAAAAGTATTTTCTGACGATCCAAAACATGTTACGTTACGAGTACGACTTTTAAAGCCTTAAGTAAAAAAGTTTTAGCCTATAGGTTGATAAACGCCAAACGGTAACAAAAAATCAATCAACAAGCCATTTTTAAATTTAAAAAAATGTTTTTTTGTTCTTTTTTTTTTCTCTTGTGGCCCATTTTTGGTGTCAAATGTTCAAGCCTACTACATAAGCACAAATAGAAATTCCATGTAACAGGAAATACATTTTATTTACAAAAACAAAAGCAAAATATCCTGACGAATGACTTCACTGCTCATGGTGAACCATCAAGCTTGTCAAATAAAGGAACAAAAAAGTACTAAATGAATAATACAAAGTATTTCTAAACACGACACAATAAAACAAAAAACGTTTCAAACCAATGTGAAAATATAATTAAAGTATATATCCTTATAAGAAGCAAATATTGAAAATTTTATTTATTTACCTTAAAAAGGTAAAAAGTAAAGCAGTTTGTGTTGTCATAATTTTTTTTATTTATGCCAATGGAAAAAAAAAGATAGAATTTCAAATCCCACCTATTTTCCTTGGGCCAACTGTAGTAGACCCATTTTAAAACTTTCTCAGATTCATTTTGATTCAATTTGTGCACATAAGGGCCCACATTGAGAATCGTTGATAGAGCTTAATAATTAATTGTAGGGATAAAAATCGAACCTCAGATTATGAATTTCAAAATTGAAAGAAATCCCAAAATATGAACATTTTTTTTTTTTTTTTGTCTTACATGAGAGGAGGGGAGCAATTTACATGGCGAAGTGGACACTCCATTAACTTTTAACAAATTTAATAATTTTTATTTATTTATTATATATTCATGATCTATGAAAAAATATTTCTAGTTGCTGTGCCTATTAAAATATACAACTCTACCGAAATACGCCCCCCTCCGAGAAGCAGGAAAAATAAAATCTTTCTCCCGTGTTAGCCTCCCACAACTGAAGATATTTCCTCTAACGATTAATCCTCCAGGAAGCCAGGCAAAGATAATGTTAAAAAGAAGAAATTTGAAAATCTGTAAGCACTTGTGATTTTAACAATTATTTCAGCTTGAGTACTATTAGCCAGGCCCACAGTCCTGGAGGCAAAAGACGACTTAATAAACCACTTCAACTTGACTAAAATGGAATAAGAAGCTTAATTGTTGACTAAAAAATACTGATACAATCTCAACACAATAACATTTTCCGCTGACATGAAGTGAAAAGATTAAATCAGTTGCTAGGTCTACTGCTAGGAAAGTTGGTTCACTGTGTCGCGCTAGACAATTTTTCTCTCCGGAACTTACCTTACACTTTTTATAAGTTAAACCAGGGCCGGCGCGTCATACCCACAAAACCTCTGACTGGGGGTGGGGGGTTATGCGTTGGGGTATCTGCCATTTTTAAAATTATTTTTAAACTGACGTTACATTGTTTTAAGTCATCAACTAATGTACATCGCATGACCGATGCGGTGCGTGCTAAGCAGGAACCCCCGATGAGATTAAAGCTACAAAATGTCTAGTTTCAGCAGCGTTTTTTGTACTTTTGACATTTTTTCTACCTAAGTTATATTGTCAATCATCAACTATAATAATCGACGAGCCGGTGCTTACTACCCCAAACCTCTCAACCGCGTGAGGGCCCCATGCCTACTGGGGAGAGGCAGAATGGCTAATTTCAGTAGCTCTTATTTTTTAGAATTGTGATTTTCTTTCTGAACAGTTCTTTTAAATCAATTAGCAATATATCTCGGTAAAATCATTTTTTATTCCGAGATCATCCACTAAAGAGGATCTCTGATGTTTGTTTTTTTTTTTAACTAATAGTAATACTAACCAGAAGTCTACGGCTAGTAATTAAAATAAAATTTCTAGTCCCTATTTTTTTACATTTCTAGAAAGATAAAACCGAGAAAATGATCGCTTAAAGAAGAAAAATGTTTAAAGATTTCAACACATGAAAAATTTTCCTGACAACTGAAATACTGTTTTTAAAACAAATTTTTAAGACAATCCCGTTTATGTTGTATTGGAATCTTTGTCATTTTTTTTTTCAGCGGAGATGCGTCGGCGATTAATCTTTATGGAAATGTAAAAATTTGCGACTTAAACATTTTTTTCGTGTAAAATTTAAATCATAAAGATATTGGTAGTTATTACAAAAAGAATAACATTTCCTCAGATTTTTTTTTAAATAAAAAAAAAGTATTAATTATAAAAGTAGCTAATTTATGTACTGAAATTTTCATCTAAATTAGATAATTCCCTGAATTTTGGTAATTAAAAAAAAACGCTAACCGTTACCCAATTTTCATTCAAGTTTTTGTTGCCCCCAGGTTGGGAAACTCTGAAATTAACATGTAGTAGAGAAGATACCGAGACACTAGCGCCGGCCCTGAGTTGACCATTTGCCTATGCATTATTGCTACCATATTGTGTGGTGATTCTGTTATGCATTTAGAGATTTTTAATAAGATAATTACAAGTGGAACCCCGTTAAAGAATTGTAGAAAAATGCAATGGATCCATTAAGTATTATCACTGGAATCTCATTTTTTGTCTAAAACAGGTTCACACAGAAGTTGAGTCATTTTTGTGCATTTTGTAGTCCACAGATTTGAAATTTCTGTAAGTGTAATCGTATTTATTAACCAATCAGCGACGTTATCATTATCATCATCAAAACAAAACTGTTTCGATTTGAGGTCATGAAACATGTTCTCTCATCTTCAGTGACATTGTATACTGATTCGACAATATTTTACCAGCCTTCTCTGTCATCTGCGAGTATGCGGATCTGTTGCAGATTTTCTTTAATTGTAAACTTCTCCAAAGGAAAACTGGGATCTTTCTGCATTGTTCTTTGAATGTCTCGGTTCCGAGTTGTGACTATGTTGCTTCTTGGATGAACACTGAACTTTTAGAAGTTAGTCTTTTCAAATTAAAACTCCATGGCTTATTTGAGATTAATTCCTTCTATTTGTTGACATTCGTATGTTTTTTTTCTTGAACAGTGAGCTGTATTACAGAAACACGGTCTGATACTTTCTAACATCGATGAACATTATTCCTCCATTTACTGTTGACAACAAATCCGTTTTCATAATGTTTGCATTCTGTCTTATATCAGATCAGCTGGTGTTTGTTTTTGCCGATGTTACTGTTCAGACCCGGTCCAATTTTTCATTTTTCTCAGAATGCAACGTCTTAAATAAATAGTTACTGCGTAGCAGTAACTGGATTAACCATTACCTACTACTCCGAATTTTCAGACAATTAATATTTGTTGTCTGCAATTTTGAAAGCCCACTCCAGAAAATGATCAACAATATTTCCCTTCCTTAAAATAGTGTAGAATTTTTAAACACCATCCAAAAGTGGATCACTACGAGATTTTGTTAACTTAAAACCTGTGCAAAAGCCATCTAAAAGTGATCACGGCGATATTCTTGTACAAAACCAGCTCCCCACACATTTCCCAATAATTCACTTGCTGATTGGTTCATAAACAAGCAAGTGGGCATCGCCATCCACCCACGCACATCTATCTTTCATCTCGTGATCAAGTTAAATATTTTGGCGCTAATTTTCTGGAGCCTATCAAGTGTCCACCCAAGTAAATAAATTCAGCACGCAAACTCATCTCGCTAGTGAGCATCGTGACCACAGTTGCTAATCCACGTCACTTTATCATCTGAAGTTACCTTTTAACATAATCCAAACCTTCAGACATCACTCATCTTCATATTCGACTTCGTTTATTACACAGCAGAGAATTGCTTATCACTTCAAGATCTCAATCACAGAACATTATTTCTCTTCTGAATTTACTCAAACAATTCAACATTATTTCTTGAGATAAAAAAAAAACGGTCAAAAGAAGATAATTTTTACAACTAAATTTATTCTAAACTTTATTGAAAATTTACATTGCACAAAACTGTTTAAATTCCAAATAAACAGATTAATACTTTTACTGACTTTGTGAACTTTTCATCACAACAACTTCAACATACAATCTTTCACTTAAACTCACAAACTACATTCCAAACACCTCAGAAAGAGTTTATACAAAGATTTAAAGAAACATCACAGAGACTTCATTTACAAATCTGAATACATTCCAGCATAAATCGTTGTATTTTCTTATGCTATATAAATGAAAATTTGTTTGTTGTTATATAATATTGTTTTGTGTTATTTCTCATTTGTGTTCATTGCTCTGTAATTCGTTGAAGTAATTAAATGTGTTGAAGTTTTACGTTACTTTGAACACGCAACTGAATTCACTGAACCCGACGTACCTCAACAAATGATAACCCCAACGTTGCATTGAATAATAATCCTCTACAATAAATATTTAAAAATTGGAAAAAATATTTATTAACCAATAAACTTATGAGTTTAATAAAACCTAACTTCTGCTCTTTTCGAAGCCGATTTCTCGATTACAAAAAAGCGATTAGTTCGCGAAAATTAGTTTTTCAGTTATTTCGTGAACCTTTCACTAGGGATGTTCGTTTGTTGTAATACAAGTTGGAATTCTAGAACCTTAATTAATTACTCATATTTTCGCATATTTATTCGAGTATTTATATTACAAAAAAGACTTAGCGATGCACAGTTAAAAAACACAAAAAACATACAAACCAAGTTATTGTCAACACAGAATTTAACAGTAGTATTAATGCAGCTATCTTCGCTGATAATGTCGTCTGTTACCCGTTAGCTGCTACCACTAGAAAATTACACACATGCATCAAACATTATAAATATGTAACACTCTCGTATGTAGATGCATTCTATTTTCTTTCATACTAATACTTATATTATGTTGTATTGTAAAAAAAGAAAACAAATATTTTGTGAAATCGTTTCGTAAGGAATCTTTGTAATGCATTTCTTTCAATTTGAAAGAAAATACTCAAAAATAAAATTTATTTACATTTGTAGAGTCATGATCGAAGATCACTTATTTCTTCGTTTTATCCACGAATATTCCTCTATATATTGATTCTGATCTTGCATTTCGGCTTCAGTTACTTTCCCATTGCTGTAACATAGCTTTCCTGTGCCTTTTCTAACACTTTCGCCCCAGCCCCTCAACCTCCGATGTCTTACTCTCTGGGTTGAGGTGTCTACTCGGTCCTAACCGAACTTAAGGGAGTGGCTTAGGTCCCCTGAGCATCTGTAGATTATTCAACTGGTCCACTGGTTTAATCCTGCTTACTGCCCACGTTGTGATTTGTTTGATCCAGAAATCAGAAGTGATGTTCATCCATTCATGGTCGACTGAAGATGTAGACACGGATGGAGAGTCTGTGCTAATAAATTTAGAATGCACCAAAAAAAATATATATCTGCAGTAAGCCGAACAAACAACTATTCAATGATTGAATTGTTAATGTCTTTTATATAGTAGAAAAGAATAGTATAGAAAAGAAACGGGTTACAGAAAAGAAAATAATTGATGTAAAAACTCATACACTGGATTCTAGTCAGAGAGAGTGTATTGTGATTAACTTGTTGTTAAATCGTCTCAGAACGATATACGACTCTTGCGATGGGGGATAAAGATTTCTGTGCGAGGCTTAAAGTTTATAGTGGCGTTTCTTCTCAGCAGTAGTAACAGTAGAAGTAATATTCGTAGTAGCAGAAGCAGCGGTACTTATATCAACAGTACATGTAAGCGGACGCTTCGTTCCAATATCTGGCGTCACTTCCTCTCCTCCTCGAGTCTCCAACTACACTCTCCACTATCCCTAGCCCAAATCCGGGCTAATTCTCTTCTCCAGTCTCACCAAGAATTTTCTTTTTTTTTATTTGTAATGCATTTCTTTCAATTTGAAAGGAAATAAATACTCAAAAATAAAATCTATTTACATTTGGAAAGCCATGTTCAAAGATCGCTTATTTCTTCGTTTTATCCACGAATATTCCTCTATATATTGATTCTGATTTTGCGTCTCGGCTTCAGTCTTTTTCCCCATCGCTGTAACATAGCTTCACTGTGCCTTTTCTATAAATATCTTTATAGTAATTGTTCTGAAGAACTTTCTTCTTTGCTATGTAGATTTTATGAATTTATGTACTAGATCGGCGGTAAGGTCTCAGCATTTTACAGTTGAAATGTCAAGATGTAAGTGTAAGCTTTATGCTGTTTCTTTTCTTCCACTTCTCGCTTGTAGAACTCTATTCTGGCTTCTTGCTTCTCGGTGTTATACTCCGTCGCAATTGGATCTCTTTAAGATTCATTTTGCACGCTGGCTGGATGTGAACGCTACGAAGGCAGAAAACGAAATAACAAAAGTCATCTTCTGCGCATTAGGCTTCACGCCTCACATCCGACGCGATCTCCGGCAGAGGCCAATCGCGGACGTTCTCGTCGGAAAGAGAGATGCCCCTGGAGACTACTGTCGCAGTTAGCTCCTCCTCATTTCCGTAATCCTTCAACAGGGGTCTCTCTCTACTACGAGTATAAATACTGGCTGACCTTTCGCCTCTTCCTCTTTTTACGGCTTACGCACACGTGCGGCCAGCTTTTTCGACCCAGGCCTTGGGCCGCTACCTCGCGCGTGAGGAGAGGTAAAAAAAATACTTTCTCTTTTTTACTTACACCAATATGTGACCTCTCACACAAACAGCGTTTCCCATATTCTGGGAACACGCTAAAAACAATATACGCGTTCGTACGGACACTCAACACACACACACATAACTTTCCATACAAACACTCTGTAACTTTTCGTGTATTAATGTTTGTTATTAATATACATTTGTTTGCATACATGTATATCGGTCTCGTTTGTTTCTTTATCTTCTTTGGACTCCACTATAGTCCAACATTCTTATGTAGCTGGACCGGCCAGCGGGAAGTCTTAACCCAGAGATACATCCTAACATCTTCACGTTCACACGCACGGTCCACTACACTACCCTGCTTAAAGCAGGCCTCTGAAAACAACACCAGCAGTTACAGCGCTGCTGCTGTCGTCGTCGTCACCGTCGCCGTCTTCATCGCCACCACTCAACATGACCGCACCTCTCAACGGCCGTTACCACTACCAGGCTTGATCAACCGCCTCGACTATACAAAAATTGATGTTCAAGATTTACTCCGCGTTATTCCTTTTTCTCGCTAAATGCAATGTCAAGTGTTATCTTCTGTCTTCTTCATTCATGTCCTGTTATTGTTTTTCCTCCTTAATAATTTAATTTTTTTTTTTTCATATTCTCTTACAGTCAGTAACCCCTTTCATCCTTGTGGTTTTACTGGCTTGGTTGGGTTGAAATGATAAAAAAAAATTAAACAAATTCACCTCAAGCTTAGCTGAACAATCGGATCGCAATAACTAGGCTGTTGTTACTACTTTACTTACCATTAATGAATGTATGATAATAATGATAGTAATTATTAACAATAGTACTCTTACTAATAGTATGAAATTGTATATTAAATATATTTATTCAGTACAGCTTGTTGTGTTTCATTCTCCTCAAAAGCTGTCATCCATTTTGTTTGAGTGCACACGACTTAGCATTACTAACCCCATAAATTTGAGGTTGTATTCTAATGTATTAGCATGTATCTAATCACCACAATGGAAAAATGTAAGCAAAAAATAAACAGAAAGTAAGAACATGTGAATAGAAAAAAATAAATTTGATTTTATATTTGCAATCTGTAGCGAAGAAAATGTCAAAACCAAGCGACAGCGTGAATTCTCCATCGGAAAAGAAAGAAAGAAAGAAAGAAAGCGCGCATTGATTCTCGTTTATACAACCGTTGACCAATGAAAAGAAACGATTCCGTAAACAAAAGCGGTTGGCGTTCGCATTAACGATGTGCGCGTCGTTCGGGATCGGACGGTTTTGGAGCTTTGGTTGTTTTGGGAAGTGATTGTCAAACAGTGCGGTGGATTTATAGCCATTTACGTGTACTGGGATTTTTAACATTGGACTAATGATTCATGACTGCAAAATTTATTTCTGACCCCCCCCCCCCCGCGCCCCGTCTACAGTAATCTGACTTTTGAATTGTTTGCTTTCAACTTGAGCTACCACATCGAATTTCCTACGAGCTATTTCGGCATCAAAACGGATAAGACGTTTGACGTCAAGTTGATACCCGAATCTGATGGCTCAGTGATCGGACAAGCAGTTACTGAATGGATTGACAAAGCAGAACTTGTTTGCGATCTGTGTGGTTTGAAGAAGGTTGAACGTGTTCTTCTCTTGAGATTGACTGGCGGGACACATGCTGTCTTCCAGCAGCTACGTACAGAGCAAAAACGCCGATGCCAAACAGATAAAACGAGTCCTGTGGATTGCCTTTGCGTCGGATCGTTGCTTGGCCTACGAGCAATTCGTGGATCGCCAACTGCGTCTAGACGAATCTGTTGATGTATTTCTAGCCGATCTGAAGAACTTAGCTGGACTATTTGGTGGAATATCCGAGCAAGGACTAGCATGCGTGTTCATAACATGTGGCAGAGAGAGAGAGAGAGAGAGAGAGAGATAGAGAGAGAGAGAGAGAGAGAGAGACCCCACACACACCAGGTGAGTTTATTAATCAACGGTTCTAAAGGATTGGGATGAAGGTACTAATTAGTTGGGTAGAAGGGATTTCGGAGTAATTCCAGAAATAATTTTTTCTTTTTACTTAGTTGTTTCTGGGATTGAATTATTAATTAACTAGGTGAATTAATTCTAGAGTAATTAATGGACGGGTTCGTTAAGTAAAGCTTGTGATAAATGGTGAATTGGATTTTGGGTGGTCTGCCGGGCGAAATCCAGCCAGAGCCCTCAGACGAGATAAGTGCTTTTCGCCGGGCTTAAGTGGACGTTGTCTGCGGAAAACCCAGCAGGGAGTCCGAATCCGATTTTAGTTCCTCTTGAAAACTGGGTTCCCGCGGAGTTTCGGAGAGCAGGCGGAAACACATGGTGGTCAAGGCGATTTGCATATTAAAATTCGTGGGCGGTGCCTAAAAACTGTTTAGCTCCGCCTCTCTCTATATAAGCGGCCTGCACGCTTAAGTTGGAGAGATCAGATCGGAGATCAGATCAGATCGGATCGGAGAATGCGTCGGAACGCGAGAGAAGCGGCAGAGAGAGAGAACGCGAGAGATCGCAGATCAGGGACCGCAGATCAGAGAGAACGCGGAAGAAAACGTGACAGAAACGGCTTGGTGGATCTTGCTGGTCAGTTGGTTGCATGCGTCAAGAAGTCCGATTCATACCAAGAGATAGAAATAGAACCCGTGCGAATCCAGATAACTTTGTCAACAAAGCCGACTGCTATATCGGAGGGTGCAGACGAAGATCCATGAATTATCTCCCTTAGACCAGCCGAATTCCACCGGCATAATTGTGTCTTTCTCTCTCTGTGACGTTCTTACCCAAACGAGTGAACCTCGTTAAGACAGTTTGTATTTGTGAAATTTCTTTGATAGTGACATAAAAACAGTAGCCTTAAAGGACTCTTTGTACAGGAACCGAAAGTGTTGCTTATTTCTTTCTTCTTTGTGCCCTTGCGGTTACGACAAGAACTTTTCTGCACGAATAGCGATTTCTTTCGGCGTGGCGCCCAGCCATTTAATTCGTCCTGAAGGATCAAAAATACACAACGTGGAGGATAGTGGCGGTTCCTTCAGTTCACCGGAGGAAGACCGGGTGGTTTACTTTTCGGCCAGAACCACCGGAGAGACAGGACAGAGCTGTAGCCGGCAGGGCTTCTACGTCAGAAACAGGATTACCAGCACACGTCAAGCAACTACTGCACACGTCTTCCACGATGAAAGACATGACTACAAGTCAACTGTTGGGCCGAGCTTGGGTCATAATGAAGGGTCAGACACCGACTGAGGAAATGGCTGCGGCTAGCATTTCACTAGTCAGAATGGCAGCCGATAAACTTCCAAATGTTAAACGTCAGAAGGGTATGTAATGTTATCACTGCCCTGGGTGGAATCACATTTCCAAGGACAGCCCGGTTCGACGAGAAGTTGCATATGTCCGTCGACCATGCAGAACACACGCAACAATGCGTTGCTTTCGGTGTCATAGATTAGGCCACATTGCTTCGGTGTGTCCGGGGAAAAGAGGAAGGGGACACGATTTTAGCACTGGTCTCTTCCCCAAGCGAGTTGTGAATGAGGCGCTACCTGTCTTAGAGCTTCACGTGTATTGAATCAAGAGTGGTACTGGTGGACACGAGCTGCTCACAGTCACTCGCAAATAAATCAGCCTGTCAATCTTGGCGAGAAATGGAGGTGGACGTATTCACCATAAACGGCAACACCCTCAAATGCAGCAGAGTTGGAGACATCAAGCTTGACGTGGACAATACAACCCCCTTCGACATCGCGGTATTGGTAGTGGATGGAGAGTTATTGGGTGTTGACCTATTGCTTGGGTTCGACGCTAAAAAGCTGGGTGGATTGTAAATAACGGAGTGTGGCAATGTACAGTTTCCCAAGCGTGGGGTGGCTTGTTACGCCGCCACTAAAATAGAAGAACCCGATTTCTGTGCCGAATTCGACCTACAAAAAGAAGATATGGGTCGCATCAAGGAAATGGTCAGGTAGTCAATCACCGGAGAATTTGCGAAACAGAACGCACGAGTACTCAATACCAAAAGGTGTCAACGAAGAATATGACCGCGAGCTGCAGACCTGGCTTGATAACAGTTGGCTGGAGCCTTATCCTGAAAAGGAACTTGTTCCTCCAAAAGGTTTAATTCCTTTGATAGCGGAGGTACAGAAAAACAAAAATAAAGTGCGACCAGTATTAGACTAGCGAGAACTGAATGAGTGCTTAGACGAACACACAACCAATGCTGACGTGTGTGTACAAAAACTGAGACAGTGGCACCAAAAATAACCTGATGTTGCTAATCTTGATCTACGGCAGGCCTATCTACAAGTGCTTATCCCCAAGTCACTTTGGCCCTTTCAAACCGTAATCTTCAAGGAACGAAGATATTGCTTGACACTAATGGGGTTTCGGATTGAATGTTCCATCAGCCATAATGAAGACGCCGCGTTATCGAAAATCTAGTCACTTCAACGAGTAACGTTATCGTTGATGATGTTTACATTGACGAGAGCGTGATTTCAGCAGATCGCGTAAAACAGCACTTGGCTGCTTTTGGTCTACCCTGTAATGATCCGGAGCGGTTGCACTCGTATTCTGGGTCTGCATGCCGAACAGGAGAAAAACTCGCTTAAGTGGAGGCGTGGAAATGACATTCCATCAGTTCCTGACGTCTCCTCGTGATGTAGAAAGCTGCTAGGCCAGATTCCTGTGTGTGGTTGCCTCCGTGTTGCTGCATCATTTGTTAAACGTAGAACCGTGTCGATCACGTTTGGCTGGGACGACAAAGTGACAGATGCTCTCCTTAAGCACATGATTGAGGATATAGCAGCAAGAATATGCCAGAATGACCCTGCACACAGCAAGTGCTGCACAAACGGATATACTTATGACGTGTGGGTCGATGCAAGTTTTCTCGCTACAGAGGTTTCGTTGGAGGTTGACGGAAGACTTGTAGACGATGCATGTTGGCTACGTCCTCTTAATGACGTACAGCATATCAATTTATCAGAATTGGATGCTATCTTGAAGGATGTCAATTTAGCACTAGAGTGGAGCGCAAGGGAGCTGCTTCTCTTCACAGACAAAGCCAGAATACGGACTAAAGCGGCAAGTGAGATGCTTATCCGAAGATATTTGAGTACTCTTGAAAAGCTGGTCCAAGAGTTTAAGTTATTGATCACCATATCTTTAATAACGTCAAGTTAGACACGAGCGGACATACTCACAAGAGTACCGCAACGATGGTATGATGTGATCAAGAAGGTCAAACCAGCACAATCTATATGCACTTTCATGGTGAACGGACTAGTGCCATACATTGCCAGGGTGAGCATCATGACATCAGGCGGGCGCTGTATTTTGTGAGATATGTAAGGAATGCCAGTCGATTAAACCAGCCTCAAGTCGTCGGTCACGAGGCAACTTAAGTGTAACTGGAATCTAGACAACTTTTATGGGACAGAGGAAGTCTTCTATTTATTATCTCTGTCCCATAATAGTTGATACATTGGCATACACATTTCATCTACTAAATGTAACAACTATTATGGGACAGAGGAAGTCTTCCATTTATTATCTCTGTCCCATAATAGTTGATACATTGGCATACACATTTCATCTACTAAATGTAACAACTTTTATGGGACAGAGGAAGTCTTCTATTTATTATCTCTGTCCCATAATAGTTGATACATTGGCATACACATTTCATCTACTAAATGTAACAACTATTATGGGACAGAGAAAGTCTTTTATTTATTATCTCTGTCACATAATAGTTGATACATTGGCATACACATTTCATCTACTAAATGTAACAACTATTACGGCACAGAGTTTTTTTTTAATCTTCCGCCTATAGTATTATATATATATATATATCCTAGTAGCGATTCCGGCAGCCGGTTGTTTGATTAGTTCAAGTGAACCAACATTCAAGTATATGTATTTCAAAGTAATAAAAATCTTTCGTAATCTTTTCATTCTTGACTTCAGCTGGATCTAAAATTCAAAATATTGACCGAATGAAATACATTTTGTTGATATTGTTCATAACAAAGAAGAAAGAAAGAAGAAAGATATTAAAAAGAAAAAAGTAAGTAAAAAAAAATGAAATAAAATTTAGCAAGTCAGGTCGCCTAGGTCTTAGACCTATCTGAGATGGAGACAATCTTAATAGGCAATGTATTCCTATAAAAAATCTTTAATGACTTCTATGCCTTGTTTTTCAAAGAACACATTTATTATTTTTATTTCAATTTATTGCTTTCAAATGTCCATTTTAAATAATTCCGTACAGTATAAAGTTTTTAGCACAGTGTATCAATTAAAAAAAGACAAATTAAATTTAGCCTGACCTCAAGTCGGCGAAAATCAAAGAGTCAATTGTACGATTGTGGTGAGGAGTGTGACTGGAAATGCTGAGTGCTGAGGAAATATGATATCAGTCAGCAGCCACAATTACTGACCCAAAAGCGTACAAAATAAGCTTATAATTTACAGACAGGGAGATACATAAACACTAACGCATAGACATATATATACACACACACGCTCGAGATTTAACACACACTTTATTTAAAAAAAACATATCTGGCTAGAGATTTTTTTAAAAATTATATATCTTGGTAGAAAATTAAGTCTGAACAGGTCAACTTGAGGTGAACCGTGCAGACGTAGGTGGAAACGTGATATTGGTATCAATCAAAACGTCAGCTACTGCAAACCTAGCCTGGAACCTACAAGTGTTTGGCTTGTACAAGATTTTAGAACTTTGCACGTGAAAATACACAAAATACAGTTTTAATATTTATTGTCCAATCAGGACGTTGTTAAATAAACAAAATTATGGAAATTAGATGTGATCCACTGAAATATAGAAGTTAGGTTCTACATAATAAACAAAAAAGTAGCACACAAGAACTTGGGTTTCTACTACGGAGCATTTATTCCTTTTAAGGTGAGTGTAGTAAAACAAATTTCTTAATGTCTCTTGCGTATGTCCGTTTTCCTTTCCAGTCGAGAAGTAAGGATAGCAATGGTTAAAATGGTTGAGCTCAATCATCTTTGCACTAAGTTGGAATGACCAAATTACTTACTTCATGAGCAGGGATGAAAGGCACATCCAAACAGTATTAATACAGGGTACGATGGATAAATTGTCGTCTAAATGATGCCAACATGAAAATAACACTGACATCTCATTTTAACAGATCTACAGGGTGCGATGGATAAATTGCCGTCCAATTGAGGCCAAAATGAAAATAACACTGACATCTCATTTTAACAGATCTACAGGGTGCGATGGATAAATTGCCGTCCAATTGAGGCCAAAATGAAAATAACACTGACATCTCATTTTAACAGATCTACAGGGTGCGATGGATAAATTGCCGTCCAATTGAGGCCAAAATGAAAATAACACTGACATCTCATTTTAACAGATCTACAGGGTGCGATGGATAAATTGCCGTCCAATTGAGGCCAAAACGAAAATAACACTGACATCTCATTTTAACAGATCTACAGGGTGCGATGGATAAATTGCCGTCCAATTGAGGCCAAAACGAAAATAACACTGACATCTCATTTTAACAGATCTACAGGGTGCGATGGATAAATTGCCGTCCAATTGAGGCCAAAACGAAAATAACACTGACATCTCATTTTAACAGATCTACAGGGTGCGATGGATAAATTGCCGTCCAATTGAGGCCAAAATGAAAATAGCACTGACATCTCATTTTAACAGATCTACGGGGTGCGATGGATAAATTGCCGTCCAATTAAGGCCAAAATGAAAATAACACTGACATCTCATTTTAACAGATCTACAGGGTGCGATGGATAAATTGCCGTCCAATTGAGGCCAAAATGAAAATAGCATTGACATCTCATTTTAACAGATCTACGGGGTGCGATGGATAAATTGCCGTCCAATTGAGGCCAAAATGAAAATAACACTTACATCTCATTTTAACAGATCTACAGGATGCGATGGATAAATTGCCGTCCAATTAAGGCCAAAATGAAAATAACACTGACATCTCATTTGAACAGATCTACAGGGTGCGATGGATAAATTGCTGTCCAATTGAGGCAAAAATCAAAATAACACTGACATCTCATTTTAACAGATCTACAGGGTGCGATGGATAAATTTCCGTCCAATTGAGGCCAACATGAAAATAACACTGACATCTCATTTTAACAGATCTACAGGGTGCGATGGATAAATTGCCGTCCAATTGAGGCAAAAATGAAAATAACACTTAAATCTCATTTTAACAGATCTACAGGGTGCGATGGATAAATTACCGTCCAAAATGAAAATAACACTGACATCTCATTTTAACAGATATATTTACCAAAATTACACAAAAATATATTGAAATACTAAAGGGTAACTTTATTCAGTAAAATCACCAATGGCTTCAACCATGGCCTGCAAACGACTTTGAAATCTCCTGAAACGTTTCTGGATGGTCTCCTTTTTTAAGTTGGTGAATGCTGCCATAATCGTTGCCTTCAGTTCATCTTTGGCATTACAAGGAGTTTTGTTGGTCTCTCGTTCAGCCGCGCCTCATACATAATAATCAAGAGGGTTGCAATCTGGGGTGTTAGGTGGCCAGATGTAAGGGGTGATGTGATCACAGAAATTTTTTAACAGCCATGATTGAGTGCTCCCGTTTGTGTGACATGATGCAGAATCCTGTTGCCAGACATAGAGTCTTTCAGCAGACACCCTCTTGACCCAGGGTAGCACTACCTCTGCAAGGCACTTAATGTAGGCTTGTGTTGAGTCTGAGGCCCAGTGGGAAGATGAATGGCGGCATAATGTTGATATCACTAGTGACCACTCTAAACACCTTCGTAATCACCATTAGACTCATCTCTTTCCAAATCCTCTCCACTGTCCTCAGATTGAAACCCAAACACACTGAAACGTTTGGAGTTTCCAATACAAATGCCAAGCAGTACTGTTAAAATAATGGTTTAGCAGACTATTATATTTAGAGGAAGTGTATCTCAGCTCTGATTTCAGGTGGTTGACCTTCTAGGTCAGATGTAAGTCGATTTTGATTGGCTGAGCTAGTGTGGGAATGGTATATAAAGGTTTTTTTTCTGTGAGTTGTTTCTTGACAGTCAAACGATATAGATGTGTTAGCTTTCATGTCCGAAACATCTTCCCAGTGAGGGGAGGCAATCCCCACTGGCTAGATAGATATTTTAGATTTTGACATGATTAAAAAATAGTTAAAATTCTGTTTTGAAGTCTTTCATTGCAGAACCGGAACGATTGGCGATTACTGGCCAAGAGAAAAAGCCGTGCTGAGAACATTCACTGCTGTCAATAGGCAACAGTAGAGTATGCGGTTTTCAAATTTCTGGTGGAGTAAATTGCGTCATGGTGCTCTTTTTCTCACAGATGGTGCCCAACTGACCCTACTATACTGTGCAGTTGACAAAATCAAAATCAAAAACAACACACATGCACAAAATTAAAAATATAAAATAACGACAATTTATCCATCGCACCCTGTAGAAAAGCAGTCTCTAACTAGGAATGCCAAGATAGGAGCAGTATCAAGACAGAAGCAGTACCAAGACAGAAGCAGTATCAAAACAGAAGCAGTATCAAGACAGAAGCAGTACCAAGCAGAAGCAGTATCAAAACAGAAGCAGTACCAAGACAGAAGCAGTATCAAGACAGAAGCAGTACCAAGACAGAAGCAGTATCAAGACAGAAGCAGTACCAAGACAGAAGCAGTATCAAGACAGAAGCAGTACCAAGACAGAAGCAGTACCAAGACAGAAGCAGTATCAAGACAGAAGCAGTGTCTAATTAGAAGCCGTGTCGCAACAATATAGATGCCATGCATGGTGTCAAACTTATTAAGGAATATTAAAAACTGTCAGTTGTATAAAATCTCTTTCTCAGATCTATGATTTAAAATGCCTTCCAGCAAATGAAGCCTGTAGAATTTTCATTAATTGAAACTAAAGAAAGAACTTTACCAAACAAAAAAAAACACACATCACTTGAGGACTTTCAAGAGCAGCAACAATTAAAATGGATAGCAAATCTGACTCAAAAAGAAAACAATCCAAATAATGATGTTCCACAATACTTCAAATGCCGATCCAGGGCTTGAACTCACAACCACCAAGTCACCAAATTCATGGACCAATGCTTTAATCCACTAGGCCATATTCCTGAAGAACAATCCCAAGACTTTTGTCTTTATTGCAGTTGTTTTTAAATCTACTGCATTATGAAAACACAAGATTTATTAAGAAAGGTGAAATGTTGTAAAAACCTGGATATAAATTTACTGTGGATGGAAGAACGAGTATTTAAAAAAACGAAGAAATTTTATTTTCAATTATATTTTTTCAATTAAAATTACAACAATTTTAAATTTGAACTCTCCAATGGAACAGAATTTTTGTTGAAAGATATTGATCAGGCCTCCTGGTATATTTTCATATTCCTGATACCCCCTGACGAATAGATGGAGTCGGGATGCTGAAGGTAACATCAATCAGCTAAGTGCCAAATCTTTTACTGATATATATATATATATATATATATATATATATATATATATAAGTTGGGATCAAATATAGATCAGAATCCAACAGAATGATAAGATAAAGAACAGAACAAATAGGAAACATTTATCAATCTAACATGTTTCACTTTTATTAAAGCTTCATCAGAGAATGAGATATGGAGAAAAAGAAGAAAAGAAACTCTGATATTTTTACTTTTGTGTTTGATTTTCATTGGTTAATCAGCTGTTTAAACATTAGTATAATTTTGTGGCCATTCCAAATTCAAGGAGAGACGACACGTCCTTTCAAAGTTACAAGAAATTAACAAATTCGAAGCCTAGCTGAAAAACTGTAAATATTGTTTTATGTATGTAAGTGTATCATAATTCTAATTTGTCTTTGTGGAATTCAGATGATGATGTATATTCATAAATGTGTGTGTACGTCTGTGTAGCAGAAACTGTTGTTTTTTTGCCTGTTGATTCAGAAACGTTTTTAATAAAAGTGAAACATGTTAGATTGGTAAACATTTCTTATTTGTTCTTTATCTTATCATATATATATATATATATATATATATATATATAATTATTATTATATACCCTTGAAATTGTCTTTTTCATTTCGAATAAACTTCATTACTTCAATTGGATCAATGCAACCTGAATGGTGCTGAACTGTTTCTTCCCTGGAAGTAAAAAATATTGACATTAATATTTTAAACACACTTTTATTAAAAGTTTGACAGCAGAATAAATATCCTTTTCTTTAAAGAACCAAAAAGTCCTCTTCTGATCTGTAGAGTATTTCTTTTTTCCAATAAAACAGTTTAACATCCATATTTATTCCCCTTGAGTGTCATGGCAGAATTTGAAATTAAATTGTCTCAGAAATGACAAAAAGCTAGTTTAGAATCAGACGTGAAAGTTTTGGGAACAATGACGGAGGGGATGATATAAAATTTTTAGTTAAATTCTATTCTTTTCTGTCCAAATTACTGACATGAAGAATTATCATTATTTACACCTATTTATGTTTGATCAACACTTTAATCCACGACATGAAGTGAGTAGCCGTGGTCAAATGTAAAGTAGATAACAGAATTGACCAACAAACAGATTTAACAAAGTTTGCAATAAAAAGGAACAGGGCAAAAATGAAATAATATCAAGCAAGCAAATTCTCTTCTACTTCAATAGCTTCATGTCTCGCACATCTCACCTGTGGAACTCCCTTCCTTATTCCTGTTTTCCCTGACAAATATAATCTCCAACTATTTAAGTGTAATGTCAATCGACATCTCCAGTTGCCTTGATCTATCCACTTCCCTTCTCCACATCCTTTCACCTTTCATTCCTATCTGCTCTCGCTCCAAATCTTCTGTAACCCCCTTGCCTTGATCGATCCACTATCTTTCTCCACATCCTCTCCTTTACCACTCCTATCTGCTCTTCCTCCAAACCTTCTGTAACCCCTTGCGTGCTAGTGGCTTCCAGCCTTGCTTGGGGTGATAAGCTTAAAAAAAAAAATATGCAAGGTAAATTAACAGGAAGAAGGCAAAAGGTTCACAAACTAAGAATTGGTACCAACACATGAAAGCAAGTTCGGACAAGTTAACGTAGCATTGTGTCTTCTAGACAAGGTAGATCTGGACTGAGTGATGTCAAACTGTAAACTGGCCTATTTTATTGGCTAAGAAATATATCCCAGCATACCTTTGTGGACTTCTGCCACTTGTGAAGGACATAGTGGAACCAAGTAATGTAGTTCATCCAAGCACTTTCCATGGAAGTAGTGATAGAGCAGCGAGAGACTTGCCATATCTCGCTCGTGTTGAGAGAGGTTGGAGGATGGGAAATCATTTTTCTCCAACAAGGATTCAGAGATGCTTTTAAACTCTATCAAGTGAGGAGCAGGCAGCTCCCACCCAAATATGGCAACAGTACTCCATTTTCAGCCTGATCTGGCTCTTATGAAGGTAGAGGCATGAGGAGTCAGGTACTTACTGGAGTGGTACAGGGTGTTGATCATTTTGCCTGCGTCTTTAACGATGGATTGTTTATAAGAGTTCTGCTTGAGGTCAGGAGTGAGTTTGAGGCTCGGTTTTCTCTCTCAGGCACAGTGCCTCCTCCAGGAGATATCCAGTCATACATACATCAGTACACACACACACACACACACACACACACACACACACACATAAATAGATAAACAAAACTTAAGCACTTCTTTTTTAAACTGCAAATGAAACCTGAATGAAAAATGAAGGTTGAATGATTTAAATTTAGATATTTGTATTATTTATTATTTACTAAAATATGATTTTCTCTTTCTTCGCTTTTGTGAACTATGTTGTTATTTCTTTACACTATTTACATTCGGACTATTGAACTCAACAAAACTTAGAAGGATAACAAATTTACCTGACTCGCATGAACGGGTTAAACAGAAGTTCTTCACCAATTGTCGAAGGAATAGTTGGACAATTTTTGTCTCTTTGGCTCTGAAATAAAGTAGAGGAGAAAATTAGTACAGAAAAAAATAAAAATCCAACTCAAAACAACTATGATGTTTTAATTGTAAAAAAACAAATTTTACCTGCCTTTACATATACATGAACGAGGGAATTATATGGCAAGTAAAATACGATAAAGAAAAAGATGAGGAAATGGTCACAAAAGAATCATAGCAAAAGTGTTGTTCAAAAAGTAATGCCAATTCTTCTTTAATTACCACATTTTGATAGTTAGACCACACAAAGCATACCAAAATGGTCTCCAAAAAGGCAGGATTTCAAATCTAGCCTTCAACGTTGTCTCCTTCCTTTTCACTGGTGTTATAAGAATCTGACAAAAAGTAATACCTGTTCTTCTTCAATTGCAATAGTCGAGGCACATGAAGCATATCAAAATGGACCCCAAAGAGTCAGGATTTCAGATTTAGTCCTCAATATTTTGTCTCCTTCCTTTTCACTGGTGTTATAAGAATCTGACAAAAACCAATACCTGTTCTTTAATTACAACAGATTTAAGTTATCACTTAGTGGTCCCATGACAGGGTGTGGTTTTAGGGCTGCTGAGCAGCTGAGGACCTGACCAGTGCCTTCCATATGCTTCAGTTGCACACCAATGTTTTGGCCTCAGCAAAGGATCTTTAGGTCCATTCAGTGATGTTGTCAATCCATTTTTTCCCAGCCTCTTCTTTGTACGATGACAGATTGCCGGCCCTTCTGATGTGGCTATACCATTTCAACTTTCTTTTCTTGTTATGAGGTCTTCTAATGGGCTTGTTTCTTGTCTGATGGTGTGATGCAGTCTATATAGGAGATATCAATGATGCTTCTGTAGCATTTTGTTTCAATTGCTTGGGTAGAAACCCCGTAGGTCTGCAGTTAATGTCCAAGATTCGCAGGTGTACAGAAAGTTTAAGTAGTCTGATGCATACAATGGCCAGGTCTTTAATTTCATGGTAAAAGCACCCAAAATGAACACAAAAGTTTTAGGATTACAAATATGGCCCTCATCATATTCTTCTTCCTTCTCAAATGTTGCAAGAGAATTGAAAAGTAATGTTTGTTGTAAAAGTGGAAGCACAGAAGGCATAACAAAATGGGCTCCAATTACTCATGATTTCAAATCTAGTCCTCAGCATTGTCTCCTTCCTTTTCACTAGTGTCATAAGAGTCTGATAAAAAGTAATGCCAGTTCTTCTTTAATTCATTTTTTTATTCAGTCGAGTTAGCTCAGACACTCGAGAGTATATCATGCCAAACATTAACGTCCTGCCTCAAGATCAAAAGTCATTGAGGTGGCATTCTGTGTCATAACATAGCTGGTCAATGTAGGTGGTTGCCGGTTGACCAACCTGTCTTGCTCCATGGCGAGGTGTCCAGAGCCGTAGATCATTCATCAACAAATTACAACAGATTTAATAGTCAAACCACACAAAGCATACCAAAATGGTCTCCAACAAGCCAAGATTTCAAATCTAGTCTTCAACGTTGTCTCCTTCCTTTTCACTCGTGGTACAAGAGTCCGTTAAAAAGTAATACAGTGCTGTTCGATAAAAGTGACTCACCTGATTTTTTTTTTTTTTTACTTAAAATTTTTTTCGCCTATTGTTTTTGGGGTCAAACTAATTTTTAATCTTACTAATATAAAGGCCCCTTTCCGACCACCTAGTAAAAAAGTTTACTCACCCTAAGGTATTCTATTGATAATTATAATTTTGGATATAAATGAGATTTAGGGGAAAACTCTGTGCAAAAAAAAGTGACTCACTTATTTCCTGCAACTTGTAGTCAATAGAAACATAACCAAACAGCTTTAAATAAAGAATAATAGAGGTATAATTTAGGTAATATAGTTTGAAATATTTAATAATCTATGGGTCCTCCTTTATTTTGAATAACCTTTTCAACCCTTTTTGGCATTGACTTGTTCAGGTTCTGGCAAATCTCATCTCCAAACATTGAATTCCATTCGGATATGAAATTCACAATCAAATCCTCTTTGTTGCTCAACTGCTTTCTCAAGAGCCTGTACTTTATAATGCTCCATAAGTTTTCTATGGGGTTGAGGTCAGGAGATTGGGGTGGCCATGTCATAACACTCACCTGTTTCTCATCAAAGTATTCCTTCATCAAATTTGATTTGGGACAGGGAGCATTATCCTGCATAAAAATGAGGTTGGTGGGGTCGATTTGCAACCTTTCAGCAGAAGGTAGCAGACAAGACTCTAAAATTCTCTTGTACTGCTCGCTCCTGAGGGTCTTTTCAATAGGTTTTAATGAAAAGAAAAGCATCCCCAGAACATTATACTGAATGGATGCTTGACAGTACTTACTGCTAAATTCAAAGAGCTTTCAAAGCTTCTTCTTTGGATTTTAGATCGCTTATCCTTTGAATTTAGCTCAACTTTCGTTTCATCGGGGAAGAGAACATTTAGTAAAAAAAATCAGGTGAGTCACTTTTATCTTCAAATTTAACAGATTTAATAGTCGAAGCACACTAAGCCGAGCAAAATGGTCTCCAGCAAGTACCCCAATCTTGTCCTCAACAATGTCACCTTCCTTTTCACTCATGTTATAAGAGGTTGACAAAAAGTAATTCCTGCTCTTCTTTAATTACAACAAGAAGCCGTGATTGCATCTTTAGCACGGGATGAAACATGGACAACGTTGGCAGAAAAAAAAAGAGAAAGATCCAAGTGTTTGAGGACGGGAGAAAACTCTTTGGCATCTGCTATTGGGAACATAAACCCAATGAGTTTGTGCGGAAAAGGGTTGAAAGTTCTGTGGGCCACTAGGAACCTCTTCTCGCCACTGTCAAATGGGGAAAAATGGCATGGTTTGGACATATTACAAAGCACGACAGCCTGTGCAAGACCATCATGCAAGGCAACATTGAAGGTGGACGTGGGAGAGGAGGCCAACGTAAAAAACTGGCTGGACAATGTCAAACAATGGACAGGTATGACTATACAAGAATTGCTGATGGCTGCCATTGATAGACCGTTATGGAGGAGAATCAGTATGGCTTCTGCTTTTGGTTGGGTTTGATTTGGGTTTTTTTACAGCATATCAACCTTAATGGGTTATTTAATGCGAATAAGATTTTTATTGCTGATAATAATTTTTCAAAAAATGTATTGCTGGTAAATATATTTTCCTTCAAAAATATATTGCTGGTAACAGTTTTTCCTTCAAAAATGTATTGCTAGTAATAATATTTTACAAAAAAGTATTGCTGGTATTAAAAACTATTTTTACACTTTCATAGTGTTTTGACCCCAGTTTGGAGGGGGTCAACTATTTGCCCATAGCTGGGACCCTAACAGGTGCTACCACCACGCGTCAGGGTGGACATAGGAACACCAGCAATTAAGAGGTGGTCTCACGCTCCTCAAAACCTCCTGGTCAGAGGCCTTATTGTTGGATGTTGTTTATCATCTTACCCAGGATGCTCTGCATTCGGATCTCCGCTATGATTACAAAAGTCAAGGGAATGATGAGGATGTGTGATAAAAATAAATCAAGAAATGGTGCAAAGTGTGGAGAATCCCAGGAGAGGGTCATATACAAAAGGAAATCCAGGAGAGTATCACATACAAAAGTAAATCCAGGAGAGGGTCATATACAAAAGTAAATCCAGGAGAGGGTCATATACAAAAGTAAATGCAGGATAGGGTCATATAAAAAAGTAAATCCAGGAGAGGGTCATATACAAAAGTAAATCCAGGAGAGTATCACATACAAAAGTAAATCCAGGAGAGGGTCATATACAAAAGTAAATCCAGAAGAGGGTCATATACAAAAGTAAATCCAGGAGAGGGTCATATACAAAAGTAAATCCAGGAGAGTATCATATACAAAAGTAAATCCAGGAGAGGGTCATATACAAAAGTAAATCCAGAAGAGGGTCATATACAAAAGTAAATCCAGGAGTGGGTCATATAAAAAAAGTAAATGCTGGATAGGGTCATATAAAAAAAGTAAATGCTGGATAGGGTCATATAAAAAAAGTAAATGCTGGATAGGGTCATATAAAAAAGTAAACACAAGCAGCAATAAGCAAAGACACAAATACCATGATGTTTTACCAACTTGGCCATATCCTGAAAGCGGAAACATCATGAGTAAAAATCAACAACAAAGAAATCAGTTCAAAGCAATCAATGTACAAATGGAACACTGATTTGTCTCAGAATTCAAATGAAAATAAATAAGACAATACCTTTGACCACGCCATCTTGTCTTTTATTGCTTTGTTGTCGGGTTCCACATGGGCTGCAAACTTCAGATTGTTTATAGTGTATTCGTGGCCACAGAAAACTCGCTAGGTAAGAAAAATAAGTAAAATGATTATTTACAGGATAGTAAATTTGCCATCTTGAATTGTTTGTTTACAACTATAATGGTGATAGAACAAGAGCTGTTCATGTCTCCTTCTTTTACACTTTAAAAATAGTAATCTTAATCTGGTGGACTGTCTATTCATGATTGCTAATATAGTCTTCTCTTCCCTCTGCAGAAGTCCTGAAGCTTTTTATATATTTGGATATATGAAACAGTCTGTAGGATGTCATTTTAATTTATTGGTACGATTTGGCCATTAATTTATTTCCTTTGTGCTGTATCGTTGAGGTGGATGATACACAGAGAAGAATGAGTGCTTAATATATTTATTCAGCACCAGTACCCAGTGCTAATGGACACATACAAATCACACAGAAAAATAAGTTACAAAACAATTAACAAGACAACTTACAAGGAATAGAGGAGGGTCAAATGATGTATAGCCAAACGAAGTAAGATCAGTCCAAATATTAATCAGCTTAGTATCAACTTATTAATCAACTGTTGAAGTCCTTAATCATAGACTATTTAAGGCTATGAGCCAGGACAT
>OZ038518.1:13901084-14396084 GCA_964036315.1 Acanthosepion esculentum
CTTTTCAAACTTAACAGAAGAATTGTGATGAAACTGATCATAAACAAAAATGACATGTTCAAGAATCAAAAGTTCATGAAGGGTTTAAATAAAGTTCAAATATATATATATTACCGGATAATTTTCCAACTTATACAAGCAATCTAAATGAATTAGTATTTGTTAATAGTGGACTACTCATAGAAATAGTGAACATCACGCTCTCAAAAGCTACAAATGTCACAGTTCATCTGAAATCAATACTGACAATGGTCCAAAATTTGCATGCTGTACATTTTCAGCTTTTGGATTTCAGCATGTAACCAGCAGCCCAAGGTATCCAAAGAGAAACAGGGAAGCTGAACGGGCAGTCCAGATAAACCTTCTGACTAAAGTGACAGATCCGTACCTTGCCTTGCCCACATACAGATCAACGCTACTTCAGAATGTATTTAGCTCAGCTCAGTTGCTGATGGAGCATAAGTTTCACACTACAGTACCAACTCATCCATTGCAAATGCACCCAGAACTACCAGGTATATTATCTATCTATCTATCTACATGTATGTATGTATGTGTGTGTGTGTGTGTGTATATATATATATATATATATATATATAATTTAGGAAGTGGATTAAATCAGACATATTGTTATTTTTAATTTATTTTGTTTGAAAATTATTTTCAATGGATACTCATACTTTATCCAACTACATCTACAGAAATCTTGCCAGCAAAATGTGTCCTCTGACAGGATTCGGGCTTGCACTCCCTATGGGGAACCACCAATGCATGTGATGTGCCTAACTGCTCAGCCACGTATGACTTACCGTCAAACAAAGCCCAAATAGTACCTTTTGAACACACACTCTCTGCCAATTCTCAAAACATCCATATCTGCTCTGTATCTGTAGACAAGACAAGATTTCTCAAATATTCTGGTAGATGTAGTTGGATAAAAATATTGTTTATTGTAATTCCCCATGATAATATGCCTTTTTTTCCTAAAAAAATATGCAAAATTAGGGGTGCACATTATGCACAACTACAAGAAAATCTTTAATAACTACTTACCTCAAATGCACATAAATTGTCGCATTATCTAGACCAATAAATTTCATTGATATGATTTCTTTGTTTCTTGATTCAATTTATTCTTTGTTAAATATTTCTCAGACCAACTCTTATTCTGTCTACGTTTTAAGCCCAACTCAACTTCTGTATAACTAACTCGAACTACATAGAGATCCTGTCGAATGCACATTTAATCGAATAAAAACTAGTTAATGAGTCTGCGCAGTAGGCACAATATAGGTATTTGCATTTCTTTTTCAAATCGTGATGATCAGAAATTTTGATAAATATCTTCAATTGCAGATAGGAAACACTGGCTGTAATGAAATTGGAGAAGTACAATTTATGGGGTGTAATTACCAGACAAGAGGTGTGTATTATGCATGAGTAGAAGCACTTCAGCAAAAATTTCAGAGGTGTGTATTATGGATGAAGGCATATTATACATGGAGGAATTATGGTAATTAAAAACCAGAACTTCTACTTGAATATGAGTATCCATCAAAAATAATGTTTAAATAAAATAAATCAAAAATAACTATGTTGGATCCAATCTATTTCTTAAAATAAATTGTCTTTGTTTATGTCAGAATTTGATACAGAACAGATATGAATGTAAATTGAGAAATTACTTAAAATGCCATTGAAATAGCATTTATGTCTGATATTATTATAGCAGCTACAAATTAATACTTTAATAGGTTTATAAATGTTCATTAATCTAAAAAGAGGGGGTGCTGAAAACAGCAAAAAGGGAATGACCAAGAGCCATGAATCCTACATGCTATTCCACCTATTTGGCTGACATTCTAACACATTGTTTGAAACATTGTTTCTTAAATTTAAAGAATCCTTGTCAAGTCTGTTCCCAAAAAAACTCCCCGACCGGTTTCTGATATTTGGTCATTGTTTGCTGCTATCAACTCTGAAAATTTCCTTTTTTAAACTTCTTTTAACACGTAGAATCAGAAAAGAGTCACACGAGTTAAGATCGGGTTAATAAAAAAAAAATAGTGGAAGGTTTATGCACTTGTTGTACCCTCTCAGAACTATAATTTAACTCAAATATTTTGGCATCCACAGCTCATATGACAAAAACAGAGCTTAATTTTGTCTGACTCCACACACTCACATCTGGAATACTGTCCAAAATTACCAGGATTATAAAACATTTTTTGACCAATCAGAAAAAGCCTACCAGATTTTTGCAGCAACCATTTCTGACTCACCATAAAGCCAACACTGATTTAACCTACAAAACAGATCTGATCCATGTAGCATTAGCAATAGATCGCCATGGCAGGCAAGCTTAACCAGGCCATCAGCAGTGACACCAATGTGATGTCTTTGGCCAGCCATGAAACCAGCAGTAACAGACTAAATCTCGACTACTACAATGTGATAATTCTAGAACTATTTCTTCCACCAGTCTATCTCACTTGAATACAAATGCATGTTGATTTCTCTCATGGGTCTATCTCCTTCAACTACATATTTGTGTTGATTTTTTTCTCATGAGTCTATCTCACTCGACTACACATGCATGTCGATTTTCTCCCATGTGTCTAGCTCCACTCAGCTACCTTTTTGTTATACCCTGAACAAACTCTCAACTACATCTTAGCTCCATTTGTTGTTTTGTCACTTCTACATTTTGTTTCTTATTAACTATAAGGTTACTGTTACACGCTCAAAGTAAATTTTTCGGAACATTTATTGTCTTGCCACTACTGTGATCATACACATTGTTCTGGAAAAAGAGAAAAATCTTATTCCCTTAAAATTTTTCTTTCCTTCTTTTACTCGGCACAGTAAATCAGAGTTGTACTCTGCATTAGTTATTCGGATAGTCAGTTTTTAAAAATTGGCACAATATAAGAAATTCTCTTTCTCACTACAATGAGTATTTTGTCAGATTTTAGGAAGTGAGTGAATCAGAACTTTTCAGCACCTCCTCTGAAGTTGAATTCTCATTGAAAGTTAAAACATATCAGCTAAATAATATTTATGGAATATTATTTAAATTTAATTTTCATTGGCTGATCTGATTAGAGAAAAGCAGTAGAAAATTTTGCCAAATAATTTCATGGTCAATTGTTTATGGACTATATTGTTTCAGCTTTTTATTTCAACTTGTGTAAATCATTTTGCATTGTGAACATATTACGATTCATGGACTACCTTTTTCTCACTGAAAAATACTTTTTTACTTTCTCTCATTAATTCTTTTATTTAGTTTCTCATACATTTAAAAATCCAAAAATTTAAGGTAGAGATCAATTATACTTCAATTTTACTTGCCAAGAAATGTAATATTCATCTGAAGGTTTTATTATTCCAATAAATAGCAAGAATGTTTAAAATAGGAATCCTTCAGTGGTATAATTATACTTTTGTATAATGAACAATATTGAAGGCTATTTTTTTGTCAATAACAAAGAAATTTTTCTTTTCAAGGATGCTTGTTTCTTGCTGCTGTTTTCTTTTTGCTTATCATTTGCAGTTAATAAAAAAGAAAATCACTTTTAATAAAAAAGGAAGTCACTCCTTTCAATAAAATTTAACATAGTTTGATATATTTATTTAACATTCAACAAGTGCAGACATTCTTTGAGATTTTGTAAAATGATATAAACTATTTTTAATTTATATTTATGTTTCCAGACAGTAAACAATTTATAAATATCATTAACAATATCTTTTAACAACATATTAACTAGACCTGGGATTCCCAAATCTATGGTCATGACTCTTTATAGGTTTTGCAAGGGTTTTTCTGAGGGTTGCAGATGATCTTGTAAGAATGTGTAATTTACAATATTTCATTACCTTACAGAGATGGTTTTCAAATATAGTCTTACTGAGTTGAAAGAATGATCTGGAAACGTTTGACCCCAGTGCATTCGGTGAATGAATCGCAAGAAAATAAATTAAGGCATCATTTGTACTCAGTTCATCAAAATCCTGTTGAAAAACATTTGAGTTACTGGAAAGATAAGGAAGTACTAAACAAAATGGAGGTGGATTGATTCTTCTTTGAGTTCAGCTTTTTCTAAGGAGAAAGCTTCTTTGGCATCCTTTGAAGTGGCATGAATAATTGCAAGATGCAGAAAGCCCCAGAACATTTGGAGAGGAATTGGTAAAGCCAGCAGCATTGGCAACTGTAAAAACTCTTAGCGGAGCAGAAATTGTCAAGAAGGTTGAATCTTTACCACTTTCTGATAATAGCATTAAACATAGAATTGGTCTAATTTCAGAAGATATTTTAGCTCAATTAATTGTGGCAATGAAAAAAGCAGGAAAATTTTCTCTGCAGACAGATGAGTTTATGGATGATGCTGGTAATGTTCAACTGATAGTTTATGTTTGGTACAGGAGAGAATATGACATTCTATAAGAATTTCTCTTCTGTTATACTTTGACAACTACTAGAAGTGGATAAGTGATCTTTAATATGATCAATGATTTCTTAAAGAAACATGATCTGAACTGGTTGAATTGTTTGCCAGTGTGTGCTGATGGAGCTCCATCAATGATGGGATGTTGTCAAGGTTTTGTTACTCACATTAAAGCAGAAAACCATTATGTCATAATAATTCAGTATTTTTACATTGAGAAAACCTTGCCTCTCACCACTTGCAATCAGATCTCCAAGTTCTAAATGTCCAGGGCTTTAAACTCAAATAGTTTTCATAATATGTAAAGAAATGGGATCACATCACCGAGTCTTGCTGTTCCACTCTGATGTCCATTGTCTATCTTGAGGATAGATTCTTGCAGTTATGTAAATGTCCAACATAAATTTTCAGTTATAGAAATGTTCACACATAACTTTAATATAATTGAGTCATGTATGTTTTTTTAAAAGAAAAGTCTCTTTTTGTTGAATAAATGTCAAAATTTGTTTACTTATAATATTAAGTACTCTAAAAATACCAAGCTAATTTTCACACCATCCTGACAGTACATTTCCCTACTTAAAACAAATGTTTATTCATACTTTTGTAGAATTGCTTATTTTGTATAAACACACTCACTTGATATTAAGAATAAAACATGAATTTAATGTTAATTTCATGCCAGCAATTCAGAAAAATAGAGACGATTAAAAAGAAAGATGCAAAATGTTGTGATCGAAGAGTAGGGTACATAAATATAATAAATAGATTGATTGTTGTTAGGGGGGTTGAGTAGATTAAATCATCTTTGAATTTATTCGACAAATATAAACCCAAGAGTCTTTAACTGGGTCTTCCTCAGCAGTCACTTCAGTGGGTATTTAAAAAAAAAATAGATAGCATGACTATTTATAATTGGGATAACAAATTGGCAAATAAAGAAAATGTCGGTGATAAACATTTGTATTTAGAAAAAATATCTCAAAGGAATCTTTGTTCTTCTATTGAGATATTGTAGCAGATATGATTTGTGTATTTGTCAGTTAAAACACACACATTAAAATAATTGCCATTTTTATTAATATGATTTATTTTATTATCTTTTTAGGTGGGGGTTAACTTTATAATAGCAACAAAACATCAATTCACAAATCATAAATATATATATATATATATATATATATATATATATATAACACTTTATCGAAAGAGAAAAAGAAAAGTTACTAATATCCAAAAAGAGACTTTCACAAGAGCATATTTTAAAATTTCTTGAATTTCAACATTTTGTTTATCATTTCACTTTTGTTTATCATCACTTGCCTTGATAAAGTTGGATTACAAAGCTTGTCAGCAAAAACATTACATATTGTTTTCCTATTGTCTGTTTTATTATTCAATTTGTCTTTTCTACAGGTATATTCCGAGGACATTTACACATGGCGTTCTATATTAACAGGCCTCTGCATAACGCCACAACCTCTTATAGACTGGAGGCCGGCTGACAATTAGATCGTTTTTTTAGTTTCAATTTGAGCGAACTGCTGCGGGCTCAAGAAATTCAAAGGAATCTTTTAATTTTACCTTTGGTTGGAATATCATTTAACTTATTTATTTGAAGTAAGTATATTTGATTATTTTTTAGTTTGAGTCCATACATTATTTATATTTAAATTGTAAAAAGTAAACTTTGGTGCTTAAATGTACTCGCACAAAAAGATTTACTTAAGTTTTAAAGCCTTAACATTTTTAAATTAAAGTTTAATTCATTTTTGGCATTTTTCCTCTTAAAGTTTGTTCAACATTTTTTGATTAAAGTTTAAAGAATTATTTATTGATAAAATGCAATTCTTTTTGAGTAATTTGTGTTATTTTAAGAAGCAAAAAAACAAAACAACGTTTAACAAATTTGAACAGAATTTAATTTAGTAGTTTCTTCAAAGACGTAAAGAAAACTATTTTTTATTATAAAATGAATGAAAAATGTTTTTTTTCATAAATTCAATGTCATTACTTAATTTGATATCGCTTACTTATTAGAATTAAAGAAAAAAAATAATAAATTTATTACATGCAGTTAAATGTCAATATTACTATTTTTTGTTTGATTAAAAACAGTTTTATTGTTGATAATTAAACGATTAAATATTGTGCAAAACTGCAAACCTGACAGTATTCTTCAAACAAAACCATACCCCCCACCGTTTTTTTTTTTTTTAAATTAAGAAGTAGATTCTCAAGCTGAAGGCAACTCTCTAAAAGTTTTGGTTTTAATTAATTGTGTGTATTTGGGCAGGGTGCATGGATCAAAGCTGTAATTAAGAGTATAATTGATTTAGCTTGAAAATTCACTCCTAAATTGAAGTAGTAAGAGAAATATTTGTTAAAGATTTTTAATCTACCATTTCAGATACTACTTAATTCCTAGCTATGCCCCAGAAGTGCTGTGTGTTTGCTTAGAAAACAAATTAAAGAAGCCAGCAAGACAAAACTATGTGTGGTGAGATTAATAAAATACCAGTTTATCGTTTTCCAGAAAACAAAGACGAGAGAGAGCAATGGATAAAATCAGTTCCAAATGCCAATCTAAATGTTACTAACAATACTGTTATTTGTCAACAACATTGGCCTTCAAATTTTGATACCATAAAAGTTAATGGAAAAATATGTCCAAGAAATCTACCATCTGTATGGCCAGGTGTGCCAAATAGTCAAATACCAACACCCTCAGCTGTTCAAAGGAATATAAAAAAAACTTCCAGTACTGTTAGAAATCAAATTGCTGATGAACTTAATGCTTTTTTAGAATTAGATAAAATTAATTATACAAATTTGAAAGAGAATCTACTTAACAACAAAAAAGACTTTATATGTCCAGTTGTAGCATTTTTGGATGAAAACAATCATCAAAATCTATTGATGGTATTCCTCTCTTTATGTTGAAAATTTATAACAATTTGCGCTTTGAAACATTTCATTATGGAGTTAAGTGTTATATTAGCAGCCTGTCCAAAACTCGTATAAATACAGTTGATACTTGGTCAAAACTGGAAGAAATCATCCGATATTTAAATTCTATGGCTTTTGATCACAAGAAAAATATCCTGAGTCAACAATTTTTAGCAATGGCTCCCAAAATGGTTGGAATAAAATACAGCTCAGATATACTTGTGCATGCTTTTGGGTACTATGCATGGACATTGTATAATGAATTAAGATATGATTTTCAATTACCCTCATTAGCAACATTAGGAAGGATGACGTCAAAAGTTTCAAAACTTAATGAAAAATCTTTCTTGTTATCTATATTTAATACTCTTAATACCAGTCAAAAAGGGTGCATAATTCTCCATGATGAAGTATATATAAAAAAATGTTGCTATATCTTGGCAAACAACTATTTGTTAAATCAGTTGACAATGTATTGAAAAGCTGCATATTAAGCAGACATCTTTACTTTTAAATCAAAATGTAAATATTGCTGAATTTGATGTTAATCCAGGTCACCAATGTACATCTTGTGATTATAAACTTTGTGAGGAACATTCAGAAATATTTGACAATCTGGAAAATTTAGAACCATCTCTTTCCAATGAAATAAAAATGGCTCTTGTGTACATACCTGGATATATTACAAGAAATGATAATCAACCCAGTGAATGTGAAACTCATTTTTATTATGAAAAGTATAGAAAATATACCAAATTAATTGACCATGGAAAACTAAAAGTTCCTTCTGACCACACTTGTCAAAGGCTATTTTTTTTGTTTCATCCTTTTCCATACAATAAAGGAAAAGGTTTGCTATAAATCATTAAGTAACATTTTTATGCTTATTTCTGAGTTTCATTTTTTCAACATGGAGAAAAGCATGCTTCTATTTTTGCAAATATAGTTTTGAAAAACTTTTGAAAACATGGCACACCTAGATCAGAAAAAGAACCAGCTCTAAAAATTTTGAAACTTTCCTAGAATGATTTTGTTTTATTTGTCTATATTTCTGCGATGATTGATTGTTATATACACACTTCAGCTGATGTCTTCCAGCCTTCTCGGGTTCTGTTTGTCAAACCCAGTAACTGTAATGTAAATTTAAACCAAAGTCTTTATTCACTCACAAGGAATAGATTGAATAAAGGATTCAGTGACACCTGTAAATAATATAAATTTCTGATTCAATATATCTTTTACCAGAAATCATAATTACCCCCTTTGTGTTGTTTAATAATTATCAGTGTTCATAGCAAAAATACATATTTTCATTTATTTATCTTTCAACACATCCTATTATCCTCAGGTGTGAATAAAAATGTTATTCTAAGTATTTCATGAAGTGGTTGACTTCATTTCTTCTAAAATTTCTGAAAATCCTACATTTTTCAATAGGCCTCCAGTTCTGGCTCTCAGTTGCACCATGAATTGGCCTAGAGTATAGAACGCCATGCTTTTACATATATATTTTTTTGTAACCTAGGGACAGTTACTAAATACAATAATCACACGATGGTTGGTAATGAACAATAATACTTAGGACATGAACAACACATATAAGATTCACCAGCAGCACATATAGAAAAAGTAGTCAACTGCTAGAAGTGAGTCAAGTGAATTCCACAATGAATCTTCAACTGCAGGCCAACATACAGTATTTACTAATGTATTTATGTGAATGGAGACATACCATTATCCTCTTTAGGTATGCTGCAACCTATATATATATATATATATGTATGTATGTATATGTACTTTATTTTAGGATATTACATGAAAAACATGTCAAAATCGCTACACAATTGCAATCGTGTTTCAATGCATATTAACACATCTCATCAGGTGGTTGTAAATTACTGGCGAGTGAATGATTTATTTACATTTAAAAAGCAAAATTCAGCCTATTTTTATGAAAAAAGAAAAAGGGGATGCTTGTGAGCTTTCTTCAGATCAACCAATCAAATATGACCTACATTAAATTTAAATTAAGAGAAGATGCAAAAATTAAGAAATTATTTATCATAAATGGGTCATGACCCATAGATTTGAAATCACTGGCCATAACAAATGTTAAACAGGAGAAGATGTAAATGGATACGTATTATACATTAGACAATGTCATTTTCTAAGAAAAGATGAAGTAGTAATCTAACAAAATGCTAGACAAGTTATATGCTTTGTGTGTTTCCTGCATAGATTTTTTTATAGTTGATAAATAAATAGCTTCTTTAAAAAACAGTAAATAAATTAAATGTGTAGCGATTGCTATGTTTTTCCACACCCACATTTTATTCATCTGCGATTAGCTAATAAATGGATACTACCTTTCTATAGGATAATTTAGCCATCGCAGTCGTTTTCTTTGAATTCTTCGGTTTTGAGCTAGCTTGCTCGTTTTGTTAGTACGAATGTAGTGATTGGTTAATTTTTAATTTACTTTTTTTTTTTTTTAATGCAAGATAAACTTTTCCTGCACTTTCCCTGGGAGCCTATACTTTTTCCTTAAAAGAGGCGACGTTTTCACAAGGCATCAGTAAGATCCAGTAAAATTCGCATGTCTACACAAATCTACGATCTTACAATATTGCAAACGCAGACACAGAATTTTGTAATATAAACCTACATTTCTCTCTGTGACTTAGCCAAGCTCAATCAACCAGGACTCTGTTAATTTCTCTAACACAACACACTTTTTGATCAATTGTATCCTTGTGTTATCTATTCTAACAAATAGTTCCTCGTTCTAATATTGATTCCTGAACATTTTCTCTCAAGAGGACTTTTTTCGGACAATCAATTACAAATCAAAATACAGTTAAAGGGGAAGAACCTCTCTCCCTTAATCTATATACATTGAATACAATTTTATTGCATGTTTGTCCTTGGATGTTATTTCAATATATACTTGTTGATTCACATTTGGAGTTTTGTTGTTTACTTGATTTCTGTACGTTGAAAGTATAATAATATAAATAGTAGTGGTCCATCTACCCACTGGTCCATTACAATTGGTGACCCCGACGTGATTCGCCCCCACCACCACCAAAAAAAAAGAAAAAAACCCAATTTGTGGCAACAACACCTAAGAATTCAACATCCAACACTTCAACTTGGCGTGAAGAATTTCTTTCTCTACCACGTGCGTTTCAAAAACTACCCACGATGGCCGACCAATATGGCAGTGAAGCGACAGTATTGCTCAACCTGCTAGTCTTTAGCACAATCAACGTGCATGTTTGCTTCTCACAGTTAAACGCCATCTTCCAGGCCAAAAGAATCCACTCCCAAAGGGCAAGCTTTGCCTACGTTGTTGAAAAGCTGCCGCCAAAGGTTGTTTCTGCAGTATCAGACTTGCTAGACAACGTCCTGACAGACAAGCCGTTTGACACGTTAAGGGAAGCCATTATATATAGAAGAGGCGAATCTGAGGAGCGCCGCATAAATGACCTGTTCAAAACTCTTCCATTGGGCGACAGCAAGCCTACGCAACTATTAAGCAAGATGAAGAATCTGCTAGGAAAGAATATAATGTCGGATTCACTGACAATCTGCTCACCCACACCACCCAAATCCTAGCAACCCTTCCTGAGGATTTAGACTAGATGAAAATGGCTGAAATAGCCAACAAAATCAATGAGGCTAAAGCCCTCAATAGTATGCACGTCCACGAACCACACGGCACCCCCGTCGATGCCTTGATTAGTAAGCTGGAACAACAAATCAACAAGTTGTCGATTCAGCTGGATCGTCTGAGCAGATAACGTTTGCCCCCAGCTCACAACTTATACAAGTCACACCGACATTCCTGATCTAACTCGCAAGGGAGGGCGACTACTACCTGTCGGTATCACCGCAATTTCTGGCAGGCAGCTTGGCATCTACACCTAACTAACAGGCAGGAAATGCCAGCCCCAACAGCACATGAAGAAGGTGTCTGCTGTCTGGGAAGACAGAATCAACTGTTTCTTTTATGTTCCAGACAGTAATTCAGATGAATTATTTTTGGTCGACACAGGCGCTAAAGTCAGTGTGATTCCGCCCAGACCAGGTTTTTCTATGGAGAAATCTTCATACACTTTACGTGAAGCAAATGGTTCTCAAATCCAAACCTTCAGCCAGATTCCAATGACCTTAAACATAGCATTAAAAAGAACATTCCAATGGTTTTTCACCGTGGCGGAGGTAAAATTCCCCACACTTGGCGCAGATTTCCTAGCACATTACAGTGGATATGCCAAACCACACACTCATCGACCAAACAATGAAACTTACCTGTACTCTCACGCCAAGTAAATTATGCATTGCTTTGCCAGAGAATAACCCATTCTAGCACGTACTGGATAAGTTTCCCTCACTCATTCAACCTTTTACGTACACAGAAACGGTGAAACACAGCACCGTACACAAAATCCAGACAAGTGGCTCGCCAGTTTTTTCGAAGCCACAGAGACTCAGGCCAGAGAATTTCAGCATATGTTGGATCTGGACATAATTCACCCTTCATGAAGCCCTTTTGCATCTCCACTCCACATAGTTCCCAAGGAACAAGAGAGGGTGTGGAGACCCTGCGCAGACTATAGACGAAAAGCTTTCTACCAGATCCCAGTGTCCGCAGAAGACATCCATAAGACTGCGATCACAACTCCTTTTGGTCTTTATGAATTCCTTCAAATAGCTTTTGGGCTTCGAAACGCGGTACAGTCATTTCAACGTCTGATCGACGAAGCACTTTGTGGTTTGTCGCACTCGTTTTCTTACATTGATGATCTCCTACTAGCAAGCGCCAACATGGATGAACACGTGCTTCTCGTCATGCAAGTTTGTCGGCGTTTGGAACATTCCGGCTTAAAAATCAAACCAGACTAAACTAAATTTCCTTGGACATAAAATTGACGGTTCTGGCATCACACCTGTCGCAGAGAAGGTTATAGCTATACGAGAGTTTCCTCAACCAACTACGCTCCGACAACTTCGACGTTATCTCAGCTTGATAAATTACTATCGCCAGTTCATTCCTAACTGTTCCCACATCCTGGCACCTCTTACCAACTTACTTTGTGGCCAGAGAACACAAAACGCGAAGATAACTCTGTCGGATGAATCTCTTGCTGCTTTTACCAATTCAAGAAATGCACTAGCAAATTTTACTAAACTCAATTATTTACGTGACGACGGAACAGTACATATTTCACCCATCTTTGATGTCTCATCAGAAGCCATAGGAGCTGTTTTAGATCAGCACATGGAAAAAGAGACCAGACTTATTTTCTTTTTCTCAGTTAAACTTACCACAACTGAAAAAAACATAGAGCACTTTCTCACGAGAGTTATTAGCAATTTACATTTCAATCAAATATTTTTGACACATTTTAGAAGGTCACGGTATTTACCAACCATAAACCTTTAGCTTATGCCCTTCATACTAAATCAGACAAGTATAACGCCCGTGACTCCAGACAGCTAGATTTTATTTCTCAGTTTACAACTGACATACGCTACATTAGCACCATCGCAGACACCCTATCGAGAGCATTCTTATTCAACGCCACTAAGGAACAACTTGACCTCGAATTTGTAGCCGACAAGCAACAACAAATCCTGGATGGATAACTTACCATTTGTCATGCTATCACTTTCTCAATTAAAGAAGGATATGCAATGATCACCCGCAGATCTTGTGTTCGGCAAACCACTAGTGTTTACAGGGGAATTTCTGACAACACCCTAATCACTTTCTTTGCCAACAGCAACTAATGAACTGCATATTAACAATTTTTGTCACTTTTCACACAATTATGTAGATATTCTTCACATTTGATCAAGACACGCTGTTGACATTTCAATCTGTGTTTGTTCTTTCCTTGGCAATGATAATGCTCATAAAAATTTGCTGGCTTAAATAGTCAGCGATATATTTTTATCATTCATCTCTGATATATATTCTGAGATTAAAGATAAGTAATGTTTTTGTATTTATGATTTTAAAGTTGTTTCTTTCTTATATGCTACTATTAAAGGTTTGTGATCTGTAAATAATGTGGCATTATGTCCTTAAAAGTGTAAAATTGTCAAGTAAACAGATAGGAGTTCACAGTAAAATGTGTGAAGATTTCATCGTTCTGTAAGTTTGTTAGAAAAGAAACTAATAAGCAGTGTGATGCCATCAATTATTTCTTGTAGTTCAGTGCCAACAGCATGAACTGAAATGTTTGATATTAATGGTGTAACCTGAGTTGGGGATAAGTATTTGTTGATATTTCAGCAAAGTTTTTGCTTTATAACTTTGAAGAATCAAGTCCATAATTAGTAAAAGTAATATTAGTAGATTTAGGGTTATTTTTAATTGGCTCAGTGAGCAGAAAGACAATATCAGCAAAAGGAGGAATCAAGTTAAGGTAAAATCAAACCATACACAAGAAACTGAATGCCATTTATTACCAAGAGGAACACACTGGAAATTTGACAGCAGGTCACCAGCGGTGAACAGTAGTGGCATGCCACCCAGTGGTAGATCGGTGGTTTGCAAGTAGGAAGAGAACACCAAATTACAAATGATTTACACACACATCTATATATAGAAGTCAACACTTAGAGGTGACAATTTGTTTCATGCCAGACGCATGAGTGCTGTTATTTTTCTTGGCTATTTATATATACGTGTCAGTGGTGCATTGTGGGTAGTCTATTTTGGCGGTTATTTTACCGGAAGTTGTTTATTTATTAGTATATTTTTTTTATTTTATTTCTTATTTTATATATTTATTTTTTTATCTTTATTTTAATCGGTGTTTTTATTAATGTAATAAAAAGTTGTTTACATCGCTTATTTAATAGTTTTGTTTTGGTTTGGGAAGATAAATAAAGCTATTTATTCAATTTTGGGATTGATTGTTGTAGTTTATTCTAACTATTAGTTTGGCGGGAGCCATTTTTAATTTGTTTATTACTTCATGTATTTATTTGGATTGATTATCTTTATTTGTTTTTTCTAACGGTTCATTTATAGGGATCGGATTGTTAGTTTATTTATTTGGATGAATTTAGATTAATTTATTTTACTTGTTGTTTATTATACTGTATATTTTTATAGTCTAACTAATATTTTGGTCATAATGGTTTGTTAATTTGTTTATTATTTATTTGTGTTCATTGATTTTCTTTTTATTTATTTATTGTATTTTGTCTTTTCTAACAGGTGATTTCTTTGGGTTAATTTATTTATTTTCAGTTTTCGATTTTTAAGTAACATAGTAAAAATCTGTTTTAATGTCTACATTTTGAGATGATCTCAGATCTTTTATTTAATAATTTATTTTGATTTTGGGAAGGTAATGATAGCTATTTTTTCCTTCAAGCAAAGTTTTTGATTGGTTGTTGTAGGCTGATGATCTTTTCCTTATTTTCCCAGATGTTTTTGGTGTGGTGTACGTATTATTTTAAATTTTCCATATACACTTAGAAAGCATTGTGCTGTTTGCATATTTACTATTTGTGAAAGATGTTTTGTGCGCATACTTTCTTTGTTTCAAGGGTCCTTCAGTTACTCCTATGTATACTTTTTCTTCATTATCTCTTGATTTTATCGTGGCTTTGTATATTACGTTGTTTTGTAAACAATTACCATTTAAACGATATTTGTTCATGTGGTTTGTTGGTAGTTTTCCTGTTGTGCTTTTTTTCTTATTTGTGCCATGTTCTCAGTGCAACTGTAACTGATTTTTACTGTGTTTTTGTTGAATATTTTGTGTAGGGTGCTTGATTCCAATAAGTGTTTGTGTAAAAGAGTATATATATATATATATACTTTTAAAATCAAAATATATTTTCCTCTTTTTGTATATGTGATAATTTGGAATAATATTTTCTATTCCTTTTGAAGTAAATTAACGGACATTTATATGCAAAAAATGTTACAATAGAAAACTCACTGAATAAAATCTGATTTTTATCTCTGCAAATCACAGAGTATATCTAAATTAAATGACCCTTTGAAACATGACAAGTGGAATAGTTGAGGAAAAAAAAACGAGAAAACCTGTGAGAAATTTTTAAATAGTTTAAAGTATTAAAGATTTTCTGCTCAACTATTTGTGGTGATGATAAATCTGCCAGCATTGTGAACTTCCAATACAATTCCATCAAATTTGTATCATTTTTCATAAATTTAACTAAAACAGTCTCCCTACATTTAGGTAGCTTTTTATTTGTAATTCTAAACCTCAGCTATTGACACAAAATTAAAGACTGTATACTCGACTCAAAAATACAAATTTTCCAGTAACTCTCCTTGTGTTTACAAGTTGATTATCTGTAAACATGATATAGAAGTGATTTATGATGAAAGGATCTCACTAGATTCCCTTAAATTTAAGCATATGATGAAAAAACTAAACAGGGCCCCTAAATACTTTAGAAACATTTTTTTTTGTTTTTACTGTGAAAACCGAAAATGGACATTTAATCTTGCTTTAAAAGCTTCAAGTGAAATTCATTGCTACATATTTTCACTATACCTCGAAGCTATTTTATACTAAATTCGGCATTAACCAAAATTAAATTAATCATTCTTTTAATTAACAATAGAATGATAATTAACTAGTAGTACCTATGAAAGTTTCATGATTTTTCCATTTGAATTTTGTAATGTATTATCTTTAATGAATAAATAAGCTTATCGTGAGTTCTATGACTACAGTATACTTGTAAAATTTCTCCTATTATGTCATTGCAGTAACAATCATGAAGAGGTCATCATTCAAAGAAGTAAGAGGGTAGAAATGAAAGTGAAAAAATTGACCCGTTTTTCCATTTCACTGAAGCAAATGTAGAGACATCTTGATAAATCCAGAGTTAATTCCCTTGCAACTATTTCTACGCTCATCAAGAAAAAAAAATGATATCCAAAGATCAGTAGTACATTAATTAATTCAACTATGAAGAACCAGTAGTTAGAAATTGTTGAGCAGACCAATTCAATCATGCCACAATTAGAAGCTGGCAGAATTCTAACTAGAAGTGGTCGCGTTATAAACAAAAATCCATCAGATACAGAAGAGAAATTTAATAATGCCAATTCTAGGAGCATAAGGATTGTCTAGCCCTGGGGTTGTTCATATGTCGTCAATATAATAATGAACATTATCATTTTCATATCTCGAAATATCTTTGATGTATTGATAAATAGAGATCAATAAAGCGTCTTGCATGCAGCGGATTTAATGTCACGATAGATTGCTGCAGTAGATTTTGTTTATTTTCTTTTCATTCACTCGTACTCACATGGCACAAAAAAAATGAACCTGATTGATACCATAACAGATGTTAATAAACACATGAAGAGGGGGTGAGCATTATTATTATTGCCTCCTTCTCTTACTGAAACCAAACAGGGCTGCTGATATATCTTTTTCTTCCACGTTTATTTACAATCCAAATTGTTATTCATGAGTTATATCAGCGCATAACTAAGGAACAAGAAGATTAATAATGATTTCAAAAATTCATAGTGAATGAAATGAAGAAAATTTCTATCGAAAAGCACAATGACTTTTATTTCCCTTGGATTGAACAACATCATCATCATCAGCATTTAAATTTAATTATGATTTCTATTTTCACATAATTTAATAAATAATTCATTAACGGTCAATTTTTAAGTAATTTAAAATATTTATGAAGGCAAAAGATTCTTTTTGACAAACAAATTGCAGTCACTGGTTTAAATTGCTTTGTTAACTTTTATATAGTAATTTAAAGAAGACATTTTAAAAAAAAATTTAATGAATAAAAAGACAAACTTGTATTTTGATGGATTTTCTGTTTGTACACTGAATTCTGATTCTGAAAAGATTTCTTAAATGAAACCTGAAATTGTTTTTTTAACGCTTATTTTCTTCTACAGAAAAGACATGCTGAAGAAGAGAATGTGTTGATTTTAGTATAGTTTTATTGTCCTATGTTTGAAACTGTTGTTTTTGTGAAAGTTAAAAACATTTATATAATGTCTGAAATTGTTTTTACCCTCCTAAGCTCGATGATGCCTCAGTTTTATTTCTACACCACTGTGTTTAGTGAAAAACAAAAAATCGATTTTAAACTGAAAATTTGCTTAATTTTTAAACAAACTTCACTGCAAGCAACAATAAGTTAATTGTTTAACAGTCATTTAACTTGATAATTGAGTTCAGCCGTAAGTGAAAAGACCCATGTAAATAGTGAAAAATAGTGATTTTTTTTTTTACTGGTTTCTTTTTTATTTTGCATTGATCTTTCAAGCAATTTTCATCAGACTTGACAAAAACTCCAAAATAATTGTGGTCTGAAGTGAGACTTCATGTTGCCCCTTTATGTCCTCGGCTAACTTTGATTGACTACTTCTGTTATATCAGTAAGTGCATTAATTCAAAATGTTTTTTAATGAAATTACTTTAAAGTAATTCAACAAGATAGACTCTGTTACATCTAAACATGATTTTGTTTTGGCTTCATTTTAATTGAATGCTTTTTCTGATCGACCAGTTGGGTATGGCTGCTAGTATTATAACAACAACAACACAATTAATAGAAAATCTTGTAGATCTAGACACAAAATACAAGAAGTTGTACAAGATCTCTCCTTGTTTTATTTATACACTCTAAAAATAACATGCATTCATCTTGAGACATCTGATATGTAGAGGTAGGCAAAATGATGGAAACCGTTGAGTAGTGAAAGTTCTAGCAGTTACCATTGGTTGCTTTAAATTCATCTGAAGTGAAAATGTTGAGTGAGAGACAAGCACAAGCATCAACGAGGGTAAAAGTTTCATGTTATCAAGAATCATTAAGAAATCATTTGTTAAAAAAGGGAAAAAAGACAAAAATAAAACATTCAGCACCAAATGATGGAAATTAACCTTTTCACTACATTACCAGATATAACATGCCTATTAATTTTCTGCTTTTCTTTGAATTCAAATCTGCCTATCAGTAAATTCATTTTAGCTTTAGGATTGTTTTTAAGAAAAGTTTTGGTTTATGACCTGGAAACAAAAAGCAGTCTTAAAGAAGTAAGTGAGAAAATTGTTTAATTAAATCACACAACATGCCACATTTAAAAACGATTAATTTGTACCGTAAAAATACCTCTGAGAACAGTAGATTAAAATAAATTGTGTTATACTTGGTTCTCATATCATTTTAAATATGAATAATGTGGATTTTAAAAAAACATTTCTAAGTGAATATTTGTAATAAGTATCATCGAGTCAGATTTTAAGTTATATAACGACAGATTTATTCCACTATATATATTCATGATAACTAACACTTGTGGTAGAATGTAAGGTTTTGTCTTGTACTCAAGCATTAGAAAATATTAAAGAAATTATAATTTTTGTTTCTTTAACAAATTGTCAAAATTATATAGTCCTTAAGTAAATGGAATTGAATAATTAACATCACTAGTTAACATTAGACATTAGGTCAGTATAAAAATGGTTACAATCTTTGCAGGAAAAGAAATAGGATTTTATATAAAACAAACCTGACTTAAGGAAGTGGAGTATATTTATAAAGATAATTAATTTGGAATTGATGATAAAAACAATGTTTATTGCTGATATTGAGCGAGGATCTATATACATGAAGATGACAAATTTAATGATTATATTATGATATAAATACTAATAAATCAATTTTTATAAAAGAATTGTAGATATATTGAAAAAAGTAGATGGGAATGCGGTTGGTTTGAATGAAATCTGTGTTTCTTATTTAATTCTCTTGATTAATGACAGCTATGAATGAATATAAGAAATTTCAAACACAATTCAAGGCACTGGATGATCTAGGAGAGGTTTAAACTATCATCTTCCAATAGTAAAAAAGAAAAAGTCAATATTTCTGAGTAAAAAAAGAACAACTTATTCCATTGGAAATGTTTTTAAAGACAAACTGCGTGATTTGCTTATTTCTGATGAATCTATGCAAAGGTTTTAAGGAAAAATGTTTTTTATCAAAATCATATATTGCAGTTGTTGGTTGTGAAGCTGGAATGAGAATTCATACGAAATTAGGATGGAACAAAAGTTTTTTGAACAAATCTTTTTTTTTCCAATAACTATATTAGTGTTTTGTTGTAGTCTTCAAATAATACTTCTATATAAAATCAAGCAAATGTTTCGCATGACATTAAATACAATGAATTACTGAAGCCTGATTAACTAAGCTGTTAATTCATATTTGGATGAGCAAAAAGAAGAATTGTTTGGGCTGCACATATTTTGATTCAAGTCTAATTTCTATTTCTATTCTGAACTCAGATGACATTAACATTTTAAAAGAAATAGAAATTTTGCTAGAAACTTAAAAAACATTCTCGCTTCTAATCTACTTTGTCCTGACAAATTTCATCTTTAGTTTTTACTATTTATGCTTTCCAAAATTGTACATGAAAATTTCAGAGCTAAAAATCTTTGAAAGCAAAATTAAAAAGGAGCAACACCAATCCGAGTTTGTGCAAAAGAAATGAGATCTACACAAGCTAAATATATTTCCTAGGCATACATACATGTAAACATAGTTTTAGCGTATACACACACACACACACACACAATTGTTGACAACACAACCAATAAACAAAAATTAAGAGTTCTTTGTTCTTTAATTATTTTTTACTTCTTGCAGTTATAAAAGTAATTTTAAAAAACATGTAAGTTTATGGCTTACAGATAAAATTATATCTGTTCAAGTTTTATAAAAAGCTTTACCGAAATCATCTTGTATAATGACTAGATTTGAAAACAAGCATTTTTAAATAGCAAACCTTCTGATTTGGTTAAGAGAAAATTAGAAATCATTAAAATTCAACATGGAAGATTTGGCTGATTTTTACGAAAAACAGACACTATATAATTGGACATTGAAGTCAAAACCCAGAAGTGATAGTCTGTTTCATGCTGATACACAATCATCAGGCCATATGCATTATGTTTTTGCTCAGCTATTTATATATACAGGTCAGTGATGCTTAGTGAGAAGTCTGTTGTATTGTTCTAATGGATCTGTTTGCATTTTTTTTTTGGTGGGGGCTATTTAGTCTTGTTTGTTAACTTTTGTATTTCTTGTTAGTTGTTATTATTATATTTGCTTATTTTAATTTTTTTTTGTTTTCAAGTAACAGTAAAAATTTGTTTTTGTGTCTTCATTTTGAGAAGAGTCAGTAGTTTGTGTTCATCTGGGAAGGTAATTATAGCTATTTTCTCCCCTAGAGTTTGGTTTTTAGATTTATTGTTGTAGACTAATGCTGTTTTTCTTATTTTCCACATTTTTAGTGTGATTTTCTTTGTCTCAGATATGTTTAGAAAGTATTGTGCTGTTCATGTAGTTACTATTTTAAAGGATGATTTGTGTGCATATTTTCTTTGTTCCCAAAGTGGGTGTTGATTTCAATGACCACTTTAATCCAAAACTATATCATTTATATATATGAGAAGGTGATGAAAAGATTTCCCACATATTTTGGTTGGTGGGAAGATAGGCTTCTTGGTCAACTTGAGAACTTTTCAATAGTTATATATCTACTGCTACTAAAGCACTCCTATTTGTAAAATGAAGGTAAAAGGTAAGATTTTAATCAAATCTAAATTTTATTAAGCTTATCAGTGTTTTTCATTAAAAAACATTTTGTCTTCTGAACAAAATTAATATTTTTTTTGTACTTTACAATTTTTCTCTGAAAGTCAAATTAACAAAAGAAAGATTAAGTTTAAATTTGAATTGCATATATTTAATAATCTTTGTCTCAAATATTGATTTAATGAAGTAAATATAAAAACAATTATCTATTCTTAAATTTATCAACACAAACACTAGATTGATTTATTTCCAATAAAATATTTCTGCAAGAATAGTTAAAGCCAGATACAAATAAAGTTTAATGTGAAATAATGTCATTTGTTTTCTTTAACATAGAAAGCAGAGTTGAGAGATCAAATTCTAAAACCTTATTTAATTGGCCCCCAGAAGTGTCTTGTCTGTCTGTATGGATTTTATCATTTCACACCATGCAAGGCAGTAAAGACACTATGGGTTATTGAGTGAAATAATAAGTAAAAAGAGAAACATTATTAAGGAGCAACAAGAGTAGAGTAATCAAGAAGACAGTAGATAATGGTAGAGGTTGCATTTCAATCTTTGAAGATCAAAGTTGGCTGGAAAGCATGGAACCAGAGGAGAGTTCCACAAGCAAGATGTGTGAGAAAGGAAACTGTTAGCATAGAACTTGCAGTTCCATCTAGCCAATTCAAGTGTAAATTGATGAGACCTTGCCACCAATCTAGTACTGCACTTAAAGTTTAGATAGCGTAGCGAAGAGGTCATCGAAAACAATTAGCATGAAAATATTTGTAGTAAAGGCACAGAGAAGCTACATGACGGTGGTAGGAAAGTGACTGATACAAATATGTCAGGTTAGGACCAATAATATTGCTGATACTTCTTTGTAGTTTATCAAGAATTTCTAAATATACAGAAGGAGCACCGGATGATATCTGGCAGTAATATTCAAAGAAGGGCTGAATGGTAGACTTATAAATATGTAAGAGAGATTCATCTAGCATGACACAGTGAAGCAAATTTCTTATCAGCAGACCTAGCAATGGATTCAATATAATCTTTTCACTTCAGAAGTCACTCTCCTGATGGGAGGCCAAAAGGAGTCTCTCAGATGATTAACAGAGAGAAGTTTCATTTTGGAGGCATTAAAGTTAACATGAAACTGATTACACTTCCTATTGAGACAGGAGTCAATTATTGTGTCATTGATGAAAATTAATAATAAAGTAGGTCCAAGAATGGAATCTTGGGAGAAACAGGCATTCTAATTCTGTCCAAGCAATGGGGAGATAAATCTGAAAGGATGTCCTACATTCCCAATGTATTATTTCTAATTTGAATTTATGATGCTGAGGTCAAAGGTAGGAATCAGCATCTAGTAGCCAATATTCAGAAGGATGATTTGGACAGGTGCATTAAAAGATCTGGGTCACCAATAGCTATCAAGATATATCCTCTCAGTACTGAGCAAGGCTCACTTTGATTTTCATCTTAAGGTGAATGAATTTATATTAAGCACTTCCAGTCATCCAAATGGCTTTTAGGCATAATCACTCTTTGATGTTTATATCCTTTATTTAAATAAGGAATTGCTTAAGAATTCACTTGTTGCCAAGTTAAAGAAAACAATTTTTAAAGTCAGTTGATAAGCTCTGGTTTCTTTGGTAAAAATAACTTAATTCAAGTCGGTGTTTAAGTTTTAAAATGCATGGTACAAAAATTGTACACATCGATATAATAATTATAAAAGTTTTTGTTTTCCAAAAACAGAGATATTAGTAGCATTGAGTATAAGGAACAACTGGATGTATATAACTCATTTCAGTGGTTACGGGCTTAGGAATCCTAAGCTTTAATTAAAGTTCACTTATAACTAGATGAGCTGTGACAACCTCGCTTTACAAAAAGGTGTTTATATAGTAATTATTATTAATAAGGTTTAATATTTATGGTTTTTAATTTTGTGAAGCAACTTTTAAATTCTTTACTAAAATAGGTTTCCAAGCAGAGAAATAAAAAACAAAAAAAAATCAGTTACTTGTTAACATATGTTCACTGTCAGCAGAAATACTATTCTTCTGTATTTCAGCATTTATCATCACACAATATTCTATTGTTTGCAAATAAAATTGGGGAAACTTTTAAGTCAAGAACTAAAAATATTTGAAAAATTCTTGTTTATAAATGAGAGGATAAAGCCCTGCTATGAAGATAAACTTTCTCACCAGGTTTCAGATTCTTTTTGTAGAAGTAGAATTTTTGAAATTGATTAATAACTATAGTCACAGATTATCTCTATAGCAATAAATAATGTAATTTCTTTTTATACTATCATTTTATAAGATTTCAATTACGAAGCAAAGATCTGTGAAAATAAAAAGGCTTCCTAACATAAAATTATGTTGACTTTTTATTAGTAAAAACTGTTTCAGAAGGAGATTGATGAAGTTTTTCTGTAGATGTTGGCCACTCAGGTTATAAATAAAAATGAAAGAGACAAGTTAGTATCTTTTGATTATCAAGTAAAAGCTAAATTAAATCAGTTAATGAATAGTCAATTTCAGTATCTGTCTATATTTCTGAGATGAGGTATTATGTACCTTATTCGGACTATTGTCGCCATAATTATGGCAATGTTTTGGCCGTTGTACGCTCTGGCCTTCATCAGGTGGTTGATTTCGCTCACTGGGGTAGACTGTTCTAGTTCCATGTGCAATGGATGTCATTTATCTCCTGTTAATTTCCCTCTGAAAGTTCTTTGCTGCCTTAACCGAGTATTGAACTCACACTCCTTGGGTCCTGTCACTGGCTCTAACCAACTCCTTTATCCCCTGTGCCATTGTAATGTAAATAGTCAATTTGTTTTAATTTGATGAGTTATGTAAAAAGTAATCTCTCCTCTTACATCTCATTGTTCATGAGATATGTATCAATAATAATATGAAAACTCAATTTTTTTTTGTAAAATAGTATTCTGCAAATGTATATACTACAAAATTATTCAAATATTTATTTTTTTTTAATTTGCTGCAATTTTCATATTTAAAAAGTTGTTATTTTGCATACATTATAAATGTTTACCATATTTCCTAAAACTTTGGCCATTCTCAAAAGTCAGATTTCTAAGGCCAAGAAATTCCTGAATGGAAACAATAGCCATTGAGTAAAAAGTTGATGAATTTACATCTCAATATTTGTAATGTATCAAGAATGAATGGTCTGAACAAGTTTGAGGTAGAATATGCAAGATTTAGGACAAAGTTTATCTTCTCAAAAAAGTAGGAAATTTTTATTAAGTCAAGTGTGATTTCAGGCCCTCCAAAATTACTGTACAAAAGCCTAAACAAGTATAAATAAAAATTTGATTATTAAAGATTCTAATAACGCAAGCACTGATTTACTTCTGGATATTTGTCAGAAACATTCACCATTGTTATGAAGTAATAATCAGAAGATTTTGTATGACTTTCACTAACAAGTAGGGAAGGGAATTAGATTAACATGACAGTAAAAGCTTTCAGGTGAGAAACTTAACAATATTCACAAAATTTCCAGAATTGCCTTTAAGAGAAAACTTTGTGCTGAAATTCTGAATGTAGTAATTTAAGGAAGATCAAATTAAAAGTGTAAATAGGGATAAATATCTAAAATCCTTCTAATCTATTTCCTCTTATAACATTTCAACTGAACTGTAACTTGTAAAAACATTAATAACAAAAGTAGAATTTAATGAATCAAATCTCAAAAACATGTACCATTTATCAGAGCCTTTATTTTATCAAATTTACAATCTGGATCATTTTAGCTTTTCTGTCAGCATTTCCTGAGATTCTTTGAATCCAATTGACACTATTATTGTTATCTTTGTCATAACATTTAGATCAGAAAATGTTTCTGGCAATTCCTTTATGGCTGTTTCTAATTTGTTTTCCTACATTTTGATAAGACTGAAGAATGTCAAATGAAAAGTTAAGCAACATTGAATCCTTATCCAATATCAATGGAGGACTGTGTAATATAATCTTGGCATAGAACAACTCATTAAATGCTAGTAGCTTTCAATGATTTGCTTTTTTTTTTAAATAAAAGAAATGAAATCACTGATTCTCATATATCATCCTGGTAAATTGCTGCTTACTTAAAATTGTTTGTAACAGTAATAACAATCTAAACACTAGTATTGCAAACTTAGGTTTTCCTGGATTTGCAAATATTAAGTCTGTATTACATTTTGCAGGTTTGATGAGCCAAGCTGAAAATATGATTCAGCATGAAAAATTTGCAACAAATGAATTTTCTTTGTTATGATCATAATCTCCCCAATTTGTTTTAACTATCAGACTGGATTGATAAAATTCTTGAAAATCTGGGGCATTATTAATGGACAGAGCCCAGTTAGATACTTAATAAGAATTGCATATTTACAATTTTTGTTTTTTTTAAATAAAAGCAAAAAAAATTATTAGTTTGTTGCTGAATAGATATTTTGAAAATCACTGGTTAAAATCAAGAATGTACTTAAAATGTCACTCAGAATGATGTAATTTATCTATAGATTTCTTTTCACCATCAAAATGCTAAATAAAGTGTTAAACTTTTACTTAAAATATCTGAAAGCAGTTTAAAGATACAGATATACACTTTCATAAAAGAATTGCCAAATTTAGTTTCCTCCATTATTTGAATCATTTTCTACACTTCAATTGTATATAAAAAACGTCAAATGATTTCTAAAAAGAAACACCAAAATAATCTTACTTTTTAAAACTTTCTTAAAATGAAGGTTTAAATTTTTTTTATCATTTCTATTGAGAAATGTTTTTTAAAAAATGGCTGACCAAAGGGAGAGCAGCCTCAAACATGCATATAAATAGATATACATCACCCAGCATGTCAACAACAACTGGTACCATAATACAATGGAAATAGCTTCTTTTTCGTTCTCTCTCTGGTGCCAGTTTCACAAGACTATGTTACAACAATAAGCTAGCAACAGCATCTCTAAGTTTTGTGAGGAGAGTAAAATTGACATGACAATCATGAAAAAAGCCAAGGATTCCCAGTTCTGACATTTGATAAGTTATGAATTCAGACATGTTTAAATTTTAATTAATAACTCAGAATAAATTTGGAACAAGTTGTTCCCTGATATTGGCAAATTTATTATTCATATTTAAAAATTTTCTTTTGAATTGTGAAATTGTAAGGAGCTTAGCTGATAGATACAAACCCAAATACAACAGATATCTGTTTGTTTTAATAGCATTTAATATGTGAATATTTTATATAAAAAATAATCAGATTTAATGAAGTAGAGCAAACAGACTTTGTGCTTTCGTAGGTAGTAAAAAAAAAATAAGAATGATATGCTAATTTAGGGGGTTTTTTTTACCTTATGTAAAAGTGTAATTTTTATAATCAGTTCACAATCAATAGACTTGTAAACTATCTAAATGCTTACGAATTTATTACTTTTTACAGATGTATGAGATCAAAATCTTACATGTTCATTTTCTGCAAGACCCATTTAAAGTGAATTTATGAAGCAGGACATTTTTCATATTTAATATTTTGCTTCCGTTACTTTCATGAAAGAAAATTTTCAATTATACCAGAACTCAAAGTTGAGCATACAAAAATCAGACTGGGTTGATGGTGCGTTCACAAAAATACAGCCATGTAGATCATATGTGTGTGCGTACGACCAGAATTAATGATATGACCAAAAGAATTAACTATAATTATTTTCATGTTGCACTGCTTTCAGACGAGTGGCATTTTTGTTTTTTTCTTTTATTAAATATATGTGTATATTTTACGCCACAATAATATTTTCTTTAACACTTTGAAATATTGTTCTCAAAAAATATTAAATTCATCAGAATTTAAAAAAAAAAAAGCAACAAGATGATCTAACCAACAGCTAAATGGAACAGAATATTTATTATTGTAGCCAATAAAATAATAGTAGACGAGGGGATGTAGATGACAACGTTGAGATCCTCTTTGATGGTCAGAGGAAGAATGGGAAGTTAGAGTGTAGCGGTGATTGTAGTATAAAATATCTAATACTGAAGGTTCAGAGGTTGCCATATCATGAAACATTTCCATCAAAACCAGTAATATCCAGCATGCCGTGGTGAGAAGGATCAGCAATCCACACTTGGTTAGTTGACATGACACAGTTGATATATCTGAAAGACAAGAAAAATTGAATAGGAGATGAGTCAGGAGATCTAATTCCGAAGACAGCACTTTTAACAAAAAAAAAAAAACACAAAATTCATAATGTTACCCACCAAATTAATCAAGAAAATTTGAAAATAAATTACTTGTCTCAAAAAAATGAATCTTTACCAACACATCGAAGACAAGTGGAGATATAGTTAGTAAAAAAATATATCCAAATTCTGGTTCATGGTAACACCTTCATCGTGGTCAACATATTCCAAAAATAATATTTTCAGACATGGATCAAGCAAGAAATTCCCTATTTGATGAGGATTCTATAGAAAGGAAGAAGTTGAAATGCAGACTCATTGAGCAAACCAGTTGTAAATTGTCAAACGACATACCATGGACATGGTCAAAGCTGCACTTTTGTCTATCTAACCAAATGAAAAATCCTTGTAGACATGGATGAATTAATAAATTTTTCCCACAATTTAATACCAATTTTGAAAATATTTCATTTAATGAATGACATAAAAATAAAATTTATTTCAATATTGTACGAAATATTAACCATGATGCTAATTTTTCACACAAGAAGGCTAAGATTAAAGTGCACTGTGGTGGATTGCCCTGTAACATTTCAGGGTCGATTCTGGTTCATGGTAACACCTTCATCGTGGTCAACTTGAGACGAATCCTGGTTTGATCAATGGAGTGATCTCTTCGATCTTAACCTGCCTTACCCCACGTTGTGATTATTTTGATTATAAGGAGGCTAAGATCGATTCGTCACAGGCATCTTCGTGTTGGGCTGGCCCAAGTCGTACAATAAAATTGCAGAAAAAATATTTACTATTTTTATATCGAATACTGCATACAATGGTTTGTTAGTAGTTGTGTTCGCATACAGGTATTTCTTGACCTAACCCTTTCCTAAATTGGACACAATCCTTGTGTAAGCTGGTAAGTTTTGGCTTGCAGAGTAAGTTTGACTCTAGGCTGAAGGCGGAGGTTCTCGTGATTGGCAGGAGTTGTGGAATCTCTCAGTGACCTCCACCACTTCCCTTCTGTCTCTTCTCAGCTCTCAACTGTCTACTACAGAATTAGCTTTTGTATTTATGGACTCCAACTAGAAACTGGTGCAGGGCAAGATGCAGGTTGGGTTTCGGTGAATTCTCTGATTTCCAACAAAAGTCCCTTGTTGTCTACCCAAAACAAAACTGGTGAGGGGGGTAGTGATATTTTATTCACCTGTCATATCCATTGGGTGCAAGCATCGCTCTGCCTGGCAACCCCTTCTCCTTCCTTGATTGCTCTTCTGCACCTGTCACCTCCAGCATTCGAATTAAGACTAATTAAATAAATTATGGTTCCAAATGCTATCATCTCATAAGTGAATTGACACAACAATTGGCTTTCTCGCTTTTGACCCAAGAGACACTTTCCTAAGGAAAATTTTGCAACTCACATGATGGCGACAATTTGTCCGGCTGAAGGTCAGCATTCTGCAGGTGTTCAATTTATTGTTTTCCATCCTGACATCTCTGTAAAATGATTTCACTTGGAACTGGTATTTAACCTAATTCTTCTCATGTTGATCTCTCAGGCATCGTTTGCCGAAGAGTGTCAACACTTGGCCTGTACACACAAACCAAGCATTGCTTTTCGCTGGTCACCTGGTTCATTGTATAAACCTCGATTCTCTGGCAACCAGTTATAATCAGTCTAGCATTCTTGACATTTTAACCTTTTTCATGCTAGTTTATTCATCAATATCTCATTTTTGTATTATTCCAAGTCGTCATTATTATTATGATTATTATTATTAATTACCAGCAACCCAAATAGTGTTACAGCCCCACCACGAGGCATTGTCTGAAAAATAGCCAAAGCCCTCTGCCCTTGGCATTCTCTTTGCAGGTGACCTCAGGCACCGGACAAAACCTCTAGTCACCTTTTAAATCGAGAGGGGGGGTGTTACCTGGAGAAGCAGCACTCTGGGAGGCAATAGCTGAACTTATGTTGTCAAGAGCCAGAAATTTAGATACTTAACTCAATAATTAATTAAAGGATTAAGTAATATTTTACAAACCTTTAACAATATACCAAATTCCCAGGTTTAAGGCAACCCTCTAAAATTTCTGTTTTTAATTTATTGGTAAGAGGTGAGATAAAAGTTGGAATTAATAGTATAATTAATTTGGCTTGAAAAGTTACCCCTGAATTGAAGCAGTAAAAGAAATTATTGTACTTAAGAAGCTTAATCTATCATTTCAGATATTACCTAGTTTCCAGCAATGCCCCAAAAGTGTTGTGTTGTTGCTTGCAAAACAAATTACGGAAGCCAGCAAGACAAAAATGTGTGTGAGATGAATAAAATATCAGTTTGTAATGTTACAAACAATAGTTATTTTGTCAACTAAAGTAGCCTTGAATATTGATATCATAGAAGTTCATGGAAAAATGTGCCCCCAAAATCGAACATCTGTATGGCGAGGTGTGCCAAAGAGTAAAATACCAACACCCTCTGGGGTTCAAAGGGATAACAAAAACCTCCAGTACTGCTCCAAATCAAATTGATGATAAAAGGAATTAATCTTTAGAATTAGATAAGATTAAATATACAAATTTTAAAGAAAATCTATTCAACAATTAAAAAGACTTTGTGTCCATATGTAGCACTTTTGGTTGAAAATATTTTAACTGTTCGGTCGTCAAAAGATGGAGACAGAAGTCTTGTAATTATGGATAACGCACGAAATTCTCGACAATTCTCACCAATATCATGTTGATTGTATAGAAAGGAATAATTAGAAATGCAGTCTTCTTGTGCACACTGGATTTCGTACGCTTTAAATTGTCAGACAACATACGGCGCACATGGTGAAAGCTGTAATTTTTACTATCTGACCAAATGAAAAATTCCTGTAAACATGGACTAAACGAAAAAATGCACACAATTTGACACCAATTTTGAAAAGATTTCTTTTACTGGAAAAAAGTTATAAACAAGTGAAGTATGACTGATCTCCCAGTTTAGGGGCGCACGAAAACTTTCTCAAATGAACGAACACAAGACCACATACCGTTGAATTTAGCCCCGACTCTACTAAAGATGGAGACAAAAGTTTTGTAATTATTGATAACGAACGAAATTTTCGAAAGTTTGACGTCGATATTATGTGGATTCTATAGAAATGAATAATTAGAAATGCAGTCTTCTTGTGCACACTGGATTTCGGACGCTGTAAATTGTCATACAACATACCGCGCACATGGTGAAAGCTGTAATTTTTACTATCTGACCAAATGAAAAATCCCTGTAAACATTGACTAAACGAAAAAATGCACACAATTTGATACCAATTTTGAAAAGTTTTCTTTTATTGCGAAAAAGTTATAAACAAGTGAAGTATGTCTGATCTCCCAGTTTAGGGCCGCATGAAAATTTCTTCAAATGAACGAACACAAGACCACATACCGTTGAATTTAGCCCCGACACTATTCAAGATGGAGACAAAAGTTTTGTAATTATGGATAACGCACGAAATTCTCGTCAATTTGACACCGATATTATGTGGATCCTATAGAAAGGAATAATTAGAAATCCAGTCTTCTGGTGCACACTCGATTTCGGAAGTTGTAAATTGTCAGACGACATACCACGCACATGGTGAAAGCTGTAATTTTTACTATCTGACCAAATGAAAAATCCCTGTAAACATTGACTAAACGAAAAAATGCACACAATTTGATACCAATTTTGAATAGATTTCTTTTACTGGAAAAAAGTTATAAACAAGTGAAGTATGACTGATATCCCAGTTTAAAGCGAAATGAAAATTTCCTCAAATGAACGAACACAAGAGCACATACCGTTGAATTTAGCCCCGACTCTATTCAAGATGGAGACAAAAGTTTTGTAATTATGGATAACGCACGAAATTTTCGACAATTTGAGACCGATATTATGTGGATTCTATAGAAAGGAATAATTAGAAATGCAGTCTTCTTGTGCACACTGGATTTCGGACGCTGTAAATTGTCAGACAACATACCGTGCACATGGTGAAAGCTGTAATTTTTACTATCTGACCAAATGAAAAATCCCTGTAAACATTGATTAAACGAAAAAATGCACACAATTTGATAATTTTGAATAGATTTCTTTTACTGGAAAAAAGTTATAAACAAGTGAAGTATGACTGATATGCCAGTTTAAAGCGAAATGAAAATTTTCTCAAATGAACGAACACAAGAGCACATACTGTTGAATTTAGCCCCGACTCTATTCAAGATGGAGACAAAGGTTTTGGAATTATGAATAACGCACGAAATTCTCGACAATTTGACACCGATATTATGTGGATTCTATAGAAAGGAATAATTAGAAATGCAGTCTTCTTGTGCACACTCGATTTCGGACGCTGTAAATTGTCAGACAACATACCGCGCACATGGTGAAAGCTGTAATTTTTACTATCTGACCAAATGAAAAATCCCTGTAAACATTGACTAAACGAAAAAAAACACACAATTTGATAACAAGTTTGAAAAGTTTACTTTTACTGGAAAAAAGTTATAATCAAGTGAAGTATCACTGATATCCCAGTTTAAAGCCAAATGAAAATTTCCTCAAATGAACGAACACAGGAACACATACCGTTGAATTTAGCCCCGACTCTAATCAAGATGGAGACAAAAGTTTTGTAATTATGCATAACGCACGAAATTCTCGACAATTTGACACCGATATTATGTGGATTCTAGAGAAAGGAATAATTAGAAATGCAGTCTTTTTGTGCACATTGGATTTCGGACGCTGAAAATTGTCAGACGACATACCACGCACATGGTGAAAGCTGTAATTTTTACTATCTGACCAAATGAAAAATCCCTGTAAACATTGACTAAACGAAAAAATGCACACAATTTGATACCAATTTCGAATAGATTTCTTTTACTGGAAAAAAGTTATAAACAAGTGAAGTATGTCTGATCTCCCAGTTTAGGGCCGCATGAAAATTTCTTCAAATGAACGAACACAAGGCCACATACCGTTGAATTTAGCACCGACACTATTCAAGATGGAGAGAAAAGTTTTGTAATTATGGATAACGCACGAAATTCTCGGCAATTTGACACCGATATTATGTGGATTCTATAGAAAGGAATAATTAGAAATGCAGTCTTCTTGTGCACACTCGATTTCGGACGCTGTAAATTGTCAGACGACATACCACGCACATGGTGAAAGCTGTAATTTTTACTATCTGACCAAATGAAAAATCCCTGTAAACATTGACTAAACGAAAAAATGCACACAATTTGATAACAATTTTGAAAAGTTTACTTTTACTGGAAAAAAGTTATAAACAAGTGAAATATGACTGATATCCCAGTTTAAAGCGAAATGAAAATTTCCTCAAATGAACGAACACAAGAGCACATACCGTTGAATTTAGCCCCGACTCTATTCAAGATGGAGACAAAAGTTTTGTAATTATGGATAACGCACGAAATTCTCGACAATTTGACACCAATATTATGTGGATTCTATAGAAAGGAATAATTAGTAATCCAGTCTTCTTGTGCACACCCGATTTCGGACGCTGTAAATTGTCAGACGTCATACCACACACATGGTGAAAGCTGTAATTTTTACTATCTGACCAAATGAAAAATCCCTGTAAACATTGACTAAACGAAAAAATGCACACAATTTGATACCAATTTTGAATAGATTTCTTTTACTGGAAAAAGGTCATAAACAAGTGAAGTATGACTGATCTCCCAGTTTAAGGCCAAATGAAAATTGCCTCAAATGAACGAACACAAGAGCACATACCGTTGAATTTAGCCCCGACTCTATTCAAGATGGAGACAAAAGTTTTGTAATTATGCATACCGCACGAAATTCTCGACAATTTGACACCGATATTATGTGGATTCTATAGAAAGGAATAATTAGAAATGCCTTCTTCTTGTGCACACTCGATTTCGGACGCTGTAAATTGTCAGACGACATACCACGCACATGGTGAAAGCAGTAATTTTTACTATCTGACCAAATGAAAAATCCCTGTAAACATTGACTAAACGAAAAAATGCACACAATTTGATACCAATTATGAAAAGTTTTTTTTACTGGAAAAAAGTTATAAACAAGTGAATTATGTCTGATCTCCCAGTTTCGGGCCGCATGAAAACTTCATGAAATGAACGAACACAAGACCACATACCGTTGAATTTAGCCCCGACTCTATTCAAGATGGAGACAAAAGTTTTGTAATTATGGATAACGCACGAAATTTTCGACAATTTGAGACCGATATTATGTGGATTCCATAGAAAGGAATAATTAGAAATGCAGTCTTCTTGTGCACACTGGATTTCGGAGGCTGTAAATTGTCAGACAACATACCGCGCACATGGTGAAAGCTGTAATTTTTACTATCTGACCAAATGAAAAATCCCTGTTAACATTGACTAAACGAAAAAATGCACACAATTTGATAACAATGTTGAAAAGTTTACTTTTACTGGAAAAAAGTTATAAACAAGTGAAGTATGACTGATATCCCAGTTTAAAGCCAAATGAAAATTTCCTCAAATGAACGAACACAAGAGCACATACCGTTGAATTTAGCCCCGACTCTATTCAAGATGGAGACAAAAGTTTTGTAATTATGCATAACGCACGAAATTCTCGACAATTTGACACCGATATTATGTGGATTCTATAGAAAGGAATAATTAGAAATGCAGTCTTCTTGTGCACACTCGATTTCGGACGCTGTAAATTGTCAGACGACATACCACGCACATGTTGAAAGCTGTAATTTTTACTATCTGACCAAATGAAAAATCCCTGTAAACATTGACTAAACGAAAAAATGCACACAATTTGATACCAATTTTGAAAAGTTTTCTTTTACTGGAAAAAAGTTATAAACAAGTGAAATATGTCTGATCTCCCAGTTTAGGGCCGCCTGAATATTTCTTCAAATGAACGAACACAAGAGCACATACCGTTGAATTTAGCCCTAACTCTATTTAAGATGGAGACAAAAGTTTTGTAATTATGCATAACGCACGTAATACACGACAATTTGACACCGATATTATGTGAATTCTATAGAAAGGAATAATTAGAAATGCAGTCTTCTTGTGCACACTGGATTTCGGACGCTGTAAATTGTCAGACGACATACCACGCACATGGTGAAAGCTGTAATATTTACTATCTGTCCAAATGAAAAATCCCTGTAAACATGGATTAATAAAAAAATGAACACAATTTGATATCAATATAGAAAAGATTACTTTTACTGGAAAAAAGTTTTAAACAAGTGAAGTATGACTGATCTCCCAGTTTAGGGCCGCATGAAAATTAGCTCAGATTAACAAACACAAGACCACATACCGTTGAATTTAGCCCCGACTCTATTCGAGATGGAGGCAAAAGTTTTGTAATTATGGATAATGCACGAAATTTTCGACAATTTGACACCGATATTATGTGGATTCTATAGAAAGGAATAATTAGAAATGCAGTCTTTTTGTGCACACTGGATTTCGGACGCTGTAAATTGTCAGTCAACATACCGCGCACATGGTGAAAGCTGTAATTTTTACTATCTGACCAAATGAGAAATCCCTGTAAACATGGACTAAACGAAAAAATGCACACAATTCGATACCAATTTTGAAAAGTTTTCTTTTACTGGAAAAAAGTTATAAACAAGTGAAGTATGACTGATCTCCCAGTTTAGGGCCGCATGAAAATTTCCTCAAATGAACGAACACAAGACCACATACCGTTGAATTTAGCCCCGACTCTATTCAAGATGGAGACAAAAGTTTTGTAATTATGGATAATGCACGAAATTTTCAACAATTTGACACCGATATTATGTGGATTCTATAGAAAGGAATAATTAGAAATGCAGTCTTCTTGTGCACACTGGATTTCAGACGCTGTAAATTATCAGACGACATACCACGCACATGGTGAAAGCTGTAATTTTTACTATCTGACCAAATGAAAAATCCCTGTAAACATGGACTAAACAAAAAATGAACACAATTTGATATCAATTTTGAAAAGATTTCTTTTACTGGAAATAAGTTATAAACAAGTGAAGTATGACTGATCTCCCAGTTTAGGGCCGCATGAAAATTTCCACAAATGAACGAACACAAGACCACATACCGTTGAATTTAGCCCCGACTCTATTCAAGATGGAGACGAAAGTTTTGTAATTATGCATAACGCACGAAATTCTCGAAAATTTGACACCGATATTATGTGGATTCTAGAGAAAGGAATAATTAGAAATGCAGTCTTCTTGTGCACACTCGATTTCGGACGCTGTAAATTGTCAGACGACATACCACGCACATGGTGAAGGCTGTAATTTTTACTATCTGACCAAATGAAAAATCCCTGTAAACATTGACTAAACGAAAAAATGCACACAATTTGATACCAATTTTGAAAAGTTTTCTTTTACTGGAAAAAAGTTATAAACAAGTGAAGTATGTCTGATCTCCCAGTTTAGGGCCGCATGAAAATTTCTTCAAATGAACGAACACAAGACCACATACCGTTGAATTTAGCCCCGACACTATTCAAGATGGAGACAAAAGTTTTGTAATTATGGATAACGCACGAAATTCCCGGCAATTTGACACCGATATTATGTGGATTCTATAGAAAGGAATAAGTAGAAATGCAGTCTTCTTGTGCACACTCGATTTCGGACGCTGTATATTGTCAGACAACATACCACGCACATGGTGAAAGCTGTAATTTTTACTATCTGACCAAATTAAAAATCCCGGTAAACATGGACTAAACGAAAAAATGCACACAATTTGATACCAATTTTGAAAAGTTTTCTTTCACTGGAAAAAAGTTATAAACAAGTGAATTATGACTGATCTCCCAGTTTAGGGCCGCATGAAAATTTCTTCAAATGAACGAACACAAGACCACATACCGTTGAATTTAGCCCCGACACTATTCAAGATGGAGACAAAAGTTTTGTAATTATGGATAACGCACGAAATTCTCGACAATTTGACACCGATATTATGTGGATTCTATAGAAAGAAATAATTAGAAATCCAGTCTTCTTGTGCACACTCGATTTCGGACGCTGTAAATTGTCAGACGACATACCACGCACATGGTGAAAGCTGTAATTTTTACTATCTGACCAAATGAAAAATCCCTGTAAACATTGACTAAACGAAAAAATGCACACAATTTGATAACAATTTTGAAAAGTTTACTTTTACTGGAAAAAAGTTATAAACAAGTGAAATATGACTGATATCCCAGTTTAAAGCGAAATGAAAATTTCCTCAAATGAACGAACACAAGAGCACATACCGTTGAATTTAGCCCCGACTCTATTCAAGATGGAGACAAAAGTTTTGTAATTATGGATAACGCACGAAATTCTCGACAATTTGACACCGATATTATGTGGATTCTATAGAAAGGAATAATTAGTAATCCAGTCTTCTTGTGCACACCCGATTTCGGACGCTGTAAATTGTCAGACGTCATACCACACACATGGTGAAAGCTGTAATTTTTACTATCTGACCAAATGAAAAATCCCTGTAAACATTGACTAAACGAAAAAATGCACACAATTTGATACCAATTTTGAATAGATTTCTTTTACTGGAAAAAGGTCATAAACAAGTGAAGTATGACTGATCTCCCAGTTTAAGGCCAAATGAAAATTGCCTCAAATGAACGAACACAAGAGCACATACCGTTGAATTTAGCCCCGACTCTATTCAAGATGGAGACAAAAGTTTTGTAATTATGCATACCGCACGAAATTCTCGACAATTTGACACCGATATTATGTGGATTCTATAGAAAGGAATAATTAGAAATGCCTTCTTCTTGTGCACACTCGATTTCGGACGCTGTAAATTGTCAGACGACATACCACGCACATGGTGAAAGCAGTAATTTTTACTATCTGACCAAATGAAAAATCCCTGTAAACATTGACTAAACGAAAAAATGCACACAATTTGATACCAATTATGAAAAGTTTTTTTTACTGGAAAAAAGTTATAAACAAGTGAATTATGTCTGATCTCCCAGTTTCGGGCCGCATGAAAACTTCATGAAATGAACGAACACAAGACCACATACCGTTGAATTTAGCCCCGACTCTATTCAAGATGGGGACAAAAGTTTTGTAATTATGGATAACGCACGAAATTTTCGACAATTTGAGACCGATATTATGTGGATTCCATAGAAAGGAATAATTAGAAATGCAGTCTTCTTGTGCACACTGGATTTCGGAGGCTGTAAATTGTCAGACAACATACCGCGCACATGGTGAAAGCTGTAATTTTTACTATCTGACCAAATGAAAAATCCCTGTTAACATTGACTAAACGAAAAAATGCACACAATTTGATAACAATGTTGAAAAGTTTACTTTTACTGGAAAAAAGTTATAAACAAGTGAAGTATGACTGATATCCCAGTTTAAAGCCAAATGAAAATTTCCTCAAATGAACGAACACAAGAGCACATACCGTTGAATTTAGCCCCGACTCTATTCAAGATGGAGACAAAAGTTTTGTAATTATGCATAACGCACGAAATTCTCGACAATTTGACACCGATATTATGTGGATTCTATAGAAAGGAATAATTAGAAATGCAGTCTTCTTGTGCACACTCGATTTCGGACGCTGTAAATTGTCAGACGACATACCACGCACATGTTGAAAGCTGTAATTTTTACTATCTGACCAAATGAAAAATCCCTGTAAACATTGACTAAACGAAAAAATGCACACAATTTGATACCAATTTTGAAAAGTTTTCTTTTACTGGAAAAAAGTTATAAACAAGTGAAATATGTCTGATCTCCCAGTTTAGGGCCGCCTGAATATTTCTTCAAATGAACGAACACAAGAGCACATACCGTTGAATTTAGCCCTAACTCTATTTAAGATGGAGACAAAAGTTTTGTAATTATGCATAACGCACGTAATACACGACAATTTGACACCGATATTATGTGAATTCTATAGAAAGGAATAATTAGAAATGCAGTCTTCTTGTGCACACTGGATTTCGGACGCTGTAAATTGTCAGACGACATACCACGCACATGGTGAAAGCTGTAATATTTACTATCTGTCCAAATGAAAAATCCCTGTAAACATGGATTAATAAAAAAATGAACACAATTTGATATCAATATAGAAAAGATTACTTTTACTGGAAAAAAGTTTTAAACAAGTGAAGTATGACTGATCTCCCAGTTTAGGGCCGCATGAAAATTAGCTCAGATTAACAAACACAAGACCACATACCGTTGAATTTAGCCCCGACTCTATTCGAGATGGAGGCAAAAGTTTTGTAATTATGGATAATGCACGAAATTTTCGACAATTTGACACCGATATTATGTGGATTCTATAGAAAGGAATAATTAGAAATGCAGTCTTTTTGTGCACACTGGATTTCGGACGCTGTAAATTGTCAGTCAACATACCGCGCACATGGTGAAAGCTGTAATTTTTACTATCTGACCAAATGAGAAATCCCTGTAAACATGGACTAAACGAAAAAATGCACACAATTCGATACCAATTTTGAAAAGTTTTCTTTTACTGGAAAAAAGTTATAAACAAGTGAAGTATGACTGATCTCCCAGTTTAGGGCCGCATGAAAATTTCCTCAAATGAACGAACACAAGACCACATACCGTTGAATTTAGCCCCGACTCTATTCAAGATGGAGACAAAAGTTTTGTAATTATGGATAATGCACGAAATTTTCAACAATTTGACACCGATATTATGTGGATTCTATAGAAAGGAATAATTAGAAATGCAGTCTTCTTGTGCACACTGGATTTCAGACGCTGTAAATTATCAGACGACATACCACGCACATGGTGAAAGCTGTAATTTTTACTATCTGACCAAATGAAAAATCCCTGTAAACATGGACTAAACAAAAAATGAACACAATTTGATATCAATTTTGAAAAGATTTCTTTTACTGGAAATAAGTTATAAACAAGTGAAGTATGACTGATCTCCCAGTTTAGGGCCGCATGAAAATTTCCACAAATGAACGAACACAAGACCACATACCGTTGAATTTAGCCCCGACTCTATTCAAGATGGAGACGAAAGTTTTGTAATTATGCATAACGCACGAAATTCTCGAAAATTTGACACCGATATTATGTGGATTCTAGAGAAAGGAATAATTAGAAATGCAGTCTTCTTGTGCACACTCGATTTCGGACGCTGTAAATTGTCAGACGACATACCACGCACATGGTGAAGGCTGTAATTTTTACTATCTGACCAAATGAAAAATCCCTGTAAACATTGACTAAACGAAAAAATGCACACAATTTGATACCAATTTTGAAAAGTTTTCTTTTACTGGAAAAAAGTTATAAACAAGTGAAGTATGTCTGATCTCCCAGTTTAGGGCCGCATGAAAATTTCTTCAAATGAACGAACACAAGACCACATACCGTTGAATTTAGCCCCGACACTATTCAAGATGGAGACAAAAGTTTTGTAATTATGGATAACGCACGAAATTCCCGGCAATTTGACACCGATATTATGTGGATTCTATAGAAAGGAATAAGTAGAAATGCAGTCTTCTTGTGCACACTCGATTTCGGACGCTGTATATTGTCAGACAACATACCACGCACATGGTGAAAGCTGTAATTTTTACTATCTGACCAAATTAAAAATCCCGGTAAACATGGACTAAACGAAAAAATGCACACAATTTGATACCAATTTTGAAAAGTTTTCTTTCACTGGACAAAAGTTATAAACAAGTGAATTATGACTGATCTCCCAGTTTAGGGCCGCATGAAAATTTCTTCAAATGAACGAACACAAGACCACATACCGTTGAATTTAGCCCCGACACTATTCAAGATGGAGACAAAAGTTTTGTAATTATGGATAACGCACGAAATTCTCGACAATTTGACACCGATATTATGTGGATTCTATAGAAAGAAATAATTAGAAATCCAGTCTTCTTGTGCACACTCGATTTCGGACGCTGTAAATTGTCAGACGACATACCACGCACATGGTGAAAGCTGTAATTTTTACTATCTGACCAAATGAAAAATCCCTGTAAACATGGACTAAACGAAAAAATGCACACAATTTGATACCATTTTTGAAAAGATTTCTTTTACTGGAAAAAAGTTATAAACAAGTGAAGTATGACTGATCTCCCAGTTTAGGGCCGCATGAAAATTTCCTCAAATGAACGAACACAAGACCACATACCGATGAATTTAGCCCCGACTCTATTCAAGATGGAGACAAAAGTTTTGTAATTATGGATAACGCACGAAATTCGCGACAATTAGACACAGATATTATGTGGATTCTATAGAAAGGAATAATTAGAAATCCAGTCTTCTTGTGCACACTCGATTTCGGACGCTGTAAATTGTCAGACGACATACCACGCACATGGTGAAAGCTGTGATTTTTACTATCAGACCAAATGAAATATCCCTGTAAACATTGACTAAACGAAAAAATGCACACAATTTGATACCAATTTTGAATAGATTTCTTTTACTGGAAAAAGGTCATAAACAAGTGAAGTATGACTGATCTCCCAGTTTAAGGCCAAATGAAAATTGCCTCAAATGAACGAACACAAGAGCACATACCGTTGAATTTAGCCCCGACTCTATTCAAGATGGAGACAAAAGTTTTGTAATTATGCATACCGCACGAAATTCTCGACAATTTGACACCGATATTATGTGGATTCTATAGAAAGGAATAATTAGAAATGCCTTCTTCTTGTGCACACTCGATTTCGGACGCTGTAAATTGTCAGACGACATACCACGCACATGGTGAAAGCAGTAATTTTTACTATCTGACCAAATGAAAAATCCCTGTAAACATTGACTAAACGAAAAAATGCACACAATTTGATACCAATTATGAAAAGTTTTTTTTACTGGAAAAAAGTTATAAACAAGTGAATTATGTCTGATCTCCCAGTTTCGGGCCGCATGAAAACTTCATGAAATGAACGAACACAAGACCACATACCGTTGAATTTAGCCCCGACTCTATTCAAGATGGAGACAAAAGTTTTGTAATTATGGATAACGCACGAAATTTTCGACAATTTGAGACCGATATTATGTGGATTCCATAGAAAGGAATAATTAGAAATGCAGTCTTCTTGTGCACACTGGATTTCGGAGGCTGTAAATTGTCAGACAACATACCGCGCACATGGTGAAAGCTGTAATTTTTACTATCTGACCAAATGAAAAATCCCTGTTAACATTGACTAAACGAAAAAATGCACACAATTTGATAACAATGTTGAAAAGTTTACTTTTACTGGAAAAAAGTTATAAACAAGTGAAGTATGACTGATATCCCAGTTTAAAGCCAAATGAAAATTTCCTCAAATGAACGAACACAAGAGCACATACCGTTGAATTTAGCCCCGACTCTATTCAAGATGGAGACAAAAGTTTTGTAATTATGCATAACGCACGAAATTCTCGACAATTTGACACCGATATTATGTGGATTCTATAGAAAGGAATAATTAGAAATGCAGTCTTCTTGTGCACACTCGATTTCGGACGCTGTAAATTGTCAGACGACATACCACGCACATGTTGAAAGCTGTAATTTTTACTATCTGACCAAATGAAAAATCCCTGTAAACATTGACTAAACGAAAAAATGCACACAATTTGATACCAATTTTGAAAAGTTTTCTTTTACTGGAAAAAAGTTATAAACAAGTGAAATATGTCTGATCTCCCAGTTTAGGGCCGCCTGAATATTTCTTCAAATGAACGAACACAAGAGCACATACCGTTGAATTTAGCCCTAACTCTATTTAAGATGGAGACAAAAGTTTTGTAATTATGCATAACGCACGTAATACACGACAATTTGACACCGATATTATGTGAATTCTATAGAAAGGAATAATTAGAAATGCAGTCTTCTTGTGCACACTGGATTTCGGACGCTGTAAATTGTCAGACGACATACCACGCACATGGTGAAAGCTGTAATATTTACTATCTGTCCAAATGAAAAATCCCTGTAAACATGGATTAATAAAAAAATGAACACAATTTGATATCAATATAGAAAAGATTACTTTTACTGGAAAAAAGTTTTAAACAAGTGAAGTATGACTGATCTCCCAGTTTAGGGCCGCATGAAAATTAGCTCAGATTAACAAACACAAGACCACATACCGTTGAATTTAGCCCCGACTCTATTCGAGATGGAGGCAAAAGTTTTGTAATTATGGATAATGCACGAAATTTTCGACAATTTGACACCGATATTATGTGGATTCTATAGAAAGGAATAATTAGAAATGCAGTCTTTTTGTGCACACTGGATTTCGGACGCTGTAAATTGTCAGTCAACATACCGCGCACATGGTGAAAGCTGTAATTTTTACTATCTGACCAAATGAGAAATCCCTGTAAACATGGACTAAACGAAAAAATGCACACAATTCGATACCAATTTTGAAAAGTTTTCTTTTACTGGAAAAAAGTTATAAACAAGTGAAGTATGACTGATCTCCCAGTTTAGGGCCGCATGAAAATTTCCTCAAATGAACGAACACAAGACCACATACCGTTGAATTTAGCCCCGACTCTATTCAAGATGGAGACAAAAGTTTTGTAATTATGGATAATGCACGAAATTTTCAACAATTTGACACCGATATTATGTGGATTCTATAGAAAGGAATAATTAGAAATGCAGTCTTCTTGTGCACACTGGATTTCAGACGCTGTAAATTATCAGACGACATACCACGCACATGGTGAAAGCTGTAATTTTTACTATCTGACCAAATGAAAAATCCCTGTAAACATGGACTAAACAAAAAATGAACACAATTTGATATCAATTTTGAAAAGATTTCTTTTACTGGAAATAAGTTATAAACAAGTGAAGTATGACTGATCTCCCAGTTTAGGGCCGCATGAAAATTTCCACAAATGAACGAACACAAGACCACATACCGTTGAATTTAGCCCCGACTCTATTCAAGATGGAGACGAAAGTTTTGTAATTATGCATAACGCACGAAATTCTCGAAAATTTGACACCGATATTATGTGGATTCTAGAGAAAGGAATAATTAGAAATGCAGTCTTCTTGTGCACACTCGATTTCGGACGCTGTAAATTGTCAGACGACATACCACGCACATGGTGAAGGCTGTAATTTTTACTATCTGACCAAATGAAAAATCCCTGTAAACATTGACTAAACGAAAAAATGCACACAATTTGATACCAATTTTGAAAAGTTTTCTTTTACTGGAAAAAAGTTATAAACAAGTGAAGTATGTCTGATCTCCCAGTTTAGGGCCGCATGAAAATTTCTTCAAATGAACGAACACAAGACCACATACCGTTGAATTTAGCCCCGACACTATTCAAGATGGAGACAAAAGTTTTGTAATTATGGATAACGCACGAAATTCCCGGCAATTTGACACCGATATTATGTGGATTCTATAGAAAGGAATAAGTAGAAATGCAGTCTTCTTGTGCACACTCGATTTCGGACGCTGTATATTGTCAGACAACATACCACGCACATGGTGAAAGCTGTAATTTTTACTATCTGACCAAATTAAAAATCCCGGTAAACATGGACTAAACGAAAAAATGCACACAATTTGATACCAATTTTGAAAAGTTTTCTTTCACTGGACAAAAGTTATAAACAAGTGAATTATGACTGATCTCCCAGTTTAGGGCCGCATGAAAATTTCTTCAAATGAACGAACACAAGACCACATACCGTTGAATTTAGCCCCGACACTATTCAAGATGGAGACAAAAGTTTTGTAATTATGGATAACGCACGAAATTCTCGACAATTTGACACCGATATTATGTGGATTCTATAGAAAGAAATAATTAGAAATCCAGTCTTCTTGTGCACACTCGATTTCGGACGCTGTAAATTGTCAGACGACATACCACGCACATGGTGAAAGCTGTAATTTTTACTATCTGACCAAATGAAAAATCCCTGTAAACATGGACTAAACGAAAAAATGCACACAATTTGATACCATTTTTGAAAAGATTTCTTTTACTGGAAAAAAGTTATAAACAAGTGAAGTATGACTGATCTCCCAGTTTAGGGCCGCATGAAAATTTCCTCAAATGAACGAACACAAGACCACATACCGATGAATTTAGCCCCGACTCTATTCAAGATGGAGACAAAAGTTTTGTAATTATGGATAACGCACGAAATTCGCGACAATTAGACACAGATATTATGTGGATTCTATAGAAAGGAATAATTAGAAATCCAGTCTTCTTGTGCACACTCGATTTCGGACGCTGTAAATTGTCAGACGACATACCACGCACATGGTGAAAGCTGTGATTTTTACTATCAGACCAAATGAAATATCCCTGTAAACATTGACTAAACGAAAAAATGCACACAATTTGATACCAATTTTGAAAACTTTTCTTTTACTGGAAAAAAAGTTATAAACAAGTGAAGTATGACTGATCTCCCAGTTTAAAGCCGCATGAAAATTTCCTCAAATGAACGAACACAAGACCACATACCGTTGAATTTAGCCCCGACTCTATTCAAGATGGAGACAAAAGTTTTGTAATTATAGATAACGCACGAAATTCTCGGCAATTTGACACCGATATTATGTGGATTCTATAGAAAGGAATAATTAGAAATGCAGTCTTCTTGTGCACACTGGATTTCGGACGCTGTAAATTGTCAGACAACATACCGTGCACATGGTGAAAGCTGTAATTTTTACTATCTGACCAAATGAAAAATCCCTGTAAACATAGACTAAACGAAAAAATGCACACAATTTGATACCAATTTTGAATAGATTTCTTTTACTGGAAAAAAGTTATAAACAAGTGAAGTATGACTGATATGCCAGTTTAAAGCGATTTGAAAATTTTCTCAAATGAACGAACACAAGAGCACATACCGTTGAATTTAGCCCCGACTCTATTCAAGATGGAGACAAAAGTTTTGTAATTATGGATAACGCACGAAATTTTCGACAATTTGAGACCGATATTATGTGGATTCTATAGAAAGGAATAATTAGAAATGCAGTCTTCTTGTGCACACTGGATTTCGGACGCTGTAAATTGTCAGACAACATACCGTGCACATGGTGAAAGCTGTAATTTTTACTATCTGACCAAATGAAAAATCCCTGTAAACATTCACTAAACGAAAAATGCACACAATTTGATAACAATTTTGAAAAGTTTACTTTTACTGGAAAAAAGTTATAAACAAGTGAAGTATGACTGATATCCCAGTTTAAAGCGAAATGAAAATTTCCTCAAATGAACGAACACAAGAGCACATACGGTTGAATTTAGCCCCGACTCTCTTCAAGATGGAGACAAAAGTTTTGCAATTATGAATAACGCACGAAATTCTCGACAATTTGACACCGATATTATGTGGATTCTATAGAAAGGAATAATTAGAAATGCAGTCTTCTTGTGCACACTCGATTTCGGACGCTGTAAATTGTCAGACGACATACCACGCACATGGTGAAAGCTGTAATTTTTACTATCTGACCAAATGAAAAATCCCTGTAAACATTGACTAAACGAAAAAATGCACACAATTAGATACCAATTTTGAATAGATTTGTTTTACTGGAAAAAAGTTATAAACAAGTGAAGTATGACTGATATCCCAGTTTAAAGAGAAATGAAAATTTTCTCAACTGAACGAACACAAGAGCACATACCGTTGAATTTAACCCCGACTCTATTCAAGATGGAGACAAAAGTTTTGTAATTATGGATAACGCATGAAATTTTCGACAATTTGAGACCGATATTATGTGGATTCTATAGAAAGGAATAATTAGAAATGCAGTCTTCTTGTGCATACTCGATTTCGGACGCTGTAAATTGTCAGACGACATACCACGCACATGGTGAAAGCTGTAATTTTTACCATCTGACCAAATGAAAAATCCCGGTAAACATGGACTAAACGAAAAAATGCACACAATTTGATACCAATTTTGAATAGATTTCTTTTACTGGAAAAAAGTTATAAACAAGTGAAGTATGACTGATCTCCCAGTTTAGGGCCGCATGAAAATTTCCTCAAATGAACGAACACAAGACCACATACCGTTGAATTTAGCCCCGACTCTATTCAAGATGGAGACAAAAGTTTTGTAATTATGGATAACGCATGAAATTTTCGACAATTTGAGACCGATATTATGTGGATTCTATAGAAAGGAATAATTAGAAATGCAGTCTTCTTGTGCACACACGATTTCGGACGCTGTAAATTGTCAGACGACATACCACGCACATGGTGAAAGCTGTAATTTTTACTATCTGACCAAATGAAAAATCCCTGTAAACATTGACTAAACGAAAAAATGCACACAATTTGATACCAATTTTGAATAGATTTCTTTTACTGGAAAAAAGTTATAAACAAGTGAAGTATGACTGATCTCCCAGTTTAGGGCCGCATGAAAATTTCCTCAAATGAACGAACACAAGACCACATACCGTTGAATTTAGCCCCGACTCTATTCAAGATGGAGACAAAAGTTTTGTAATTATGGATAACGCACGAAATTTTCGACAATTTGAGACCGATATTATGTGGATTCTATAGAAAGGAATAATTAGAAATGCAGTCTTCTTGTGCACACTGGATTTCGGACGCTGTAAATTGTCAGACAACATACCGTGCACATGGTGAAAGCTGTAATTTTTACTATCTGACCAAATGAAAAATCCCTGTAAACATTGACTAAACGAAAAATGCACACAATTTGATAACAATTTTGAAAAGTTTACTTTTACTGGAAAAAAGTTATAAACAAGTGAAGTATGACTGATATCCCAGTTTAAAGCGAAATGAAAATTTCGTCAAATGAACGAACACAAGTGCACATACCGTTGAATTTAGCCCCGACTCTATTCAAGATGGAGACAAAAAATTTGTAATTATGGATAACGCACGAAATTTTCGACAATTTGAGACCGATATTATGTGGATTCTATAGAAAGGAATAATTAGAAATGAAGTCTTCTTGTGCACACTGGATTTCGGACGCTGTAAATTGTCAGACAACATACCGTGCACATGGTGAAAGCTGTAATTTTTACTATCTGACCAAATGAAAAATCCCTGTAAACATAGACTAAACGAAAAAATGCACACAATTTGATACCAATTTTGAATAGATTTCTTTTACTGGAAAAAAGTTATAAACAAGTGAAGTATGACTGATATGCCAGTTTAAAGCGATTTGAAAATTTTCTCAAATGAACGAACACAAGAGCACATACCGTTGAATTTAGCCCCGACTCTATTCAAGATGGAGACAAAAGTTTTGTAATTATGAATAACGCACGAAATTCTCGACAAGTTGACACCGATATTATGTGGATTCTATAGAAAGGAATAATTAGAAATGCAGTCTTCTTGTGCACACTCGATTTCGGACGCTGTAAATTGTCAGACGACATACCACGCACATGGTGAAAGCTGTAATTTTTACTATCTGACCAAATGAAAAATCCCTGTAAACATTGACTAAACGAAAAAATGCACACAATTTGATACCAATTTTGAATAGATTTCTTTTACTGGAAAAAAGTTATAAACAAGTGAAGTATGACTGATCTCCCAGTTGAGGGCCGCATGAAAATTTCCTCAAATGAACGAACACAAGACCACATACCGTTGAATTTAGCCCCGACTCTATTCAAGATGGAGACAAATGTTTTGTAATTATGGATAACGCACGAAATTTTCGACAATTTGAGACCGATATTATGTGGATTCTATAGAAAGGAATAATTAGAAATGCAGTCTTCTTGTGCACACTGGATTTCGGACGCTGTAAATTGTCAGACAACATACCGTGCACATGGTGAAAGCTGTAATTTTTACTATCTGACCAAATGAAAAATCCCTGTAAACATTCACTAAACGAAAAATGCACACAATTTGATAACAATTTTGAAAAGTTTACTTTTACTGGAAAAAAGTTATAAACAAGTGAAGTATGACTGATATCCCAGTTTAAAGCGAAATGAAAATTTCCTCAAATGAACGAACACAAGAGCACATAGGGTTGAATTTAGCCCCGACTCTCTTCAAGATGGAGACAAAAGTTTTGCAATTATGAATAACGCACGAAATTCTCGACAATTTGAGACCGATATTATGTGGATTCTATAGAAAGGAATAATTAGAAATGCAGTCTTCTTGTGCACACTCGATTTCGGACGCTGTAAATTGTCAGACGACATACCACGCACATGGTGAAAGCTGTAATTTTTACTATCTGACCAAATGAAAAATCCCTGTAAACATTGGCTAAACGAAAAAATGCGCACAATTAGATACCAATTTTGAATAGATTTCTTTTACTGGAAAAAAGTTATAAACAAGTGAAGTATGACTGATATCCCAGTTTAAAGAGAAATGAAAATTTTCTCAAATGAACGAACACAAGAGCACATACCGTTGAATTTAACCCCGACTCTATTCAAGATGGAGACAAAAGTTTTGTAATTATGGATAACGCATGAAATTTTCGACAATTTGAGACCGATATTATGTGGATTCTATAGAAAGGAATAATTAGAAATGCAGTCTTCTTGTGCATACTCGATTTCGGACGCTGTAAATTGTCAGACGACATACCACGCAAATGGTGAAAGCTGTAATTTTTACCATCTGACCAAATGAAAAATTCCGGTAAACATGGACTAAACGAAAAAATGCACACAATTTGATACCAATTTTGAATAGATTTCTTTTACTGGAAAAAAGTTATAAACAAGTGAAGTATGACTGATCTCCCAGTTTAGGGCCGCATGAAAATTTCCTCAAATGAACGAACACAAGACCACATACCGTTGAATTTAGCCCCGACTCTATTCAAGATGGAGACAAAAGTTTTGTAATTATGGATAACGCACGAAATTTTCGACAATTTGAGACCGATATTATGTGGATTCTATAGAAAGGAATAATTAGAAATGAAGTCTTCTTGTGCACACTGGATTTCGGACGCTGTAAATTGTCAGACAACATACCGTGCACATGGTGAAAGCTGTAATTTTTACTATCTGACCAAATGAAAAATCCCTGTAAACATAGACTAAACGAAAAAATGCACACAATTTGATACCAATTTTGAATAGATTTCTTTTACTGGAAAAAAGTTATAAACAAGTGAAGTATGACTGATATGCCAGTTTAAAGCGATTTGAAAATTTTCTCAAATGAACGAACACAAGAGCACATACCGTTGAATTTAGCCCCGACTCTATTCAAGATGGAGACAAAAGTTTTGTAATTATGAATAACGCACGAAATTCTCGACAAGTTGACACCGATATTATGTGGATTCTATAGAAAGGAATAATTAGAAATGCAGTCTTCTTGTGCACACTCGATTTCGGACGCTGTAAATTGTCAGACGACATACCACGCACATGGTGAAAGCTGTAATTTTTACTATCTGACCAAATGAAAAATCCCTGTAAACATTGACTAAACGAAAAAATGCACACAATTTGATACCAATTTTGAATAGATTTCTTTTACTGGAAAAAAGTTATAAACAAGTGAAGTATGACTGATCTCCCAGTTGAGGGCCGCATGAAAATTTCCTCAAATGAACGAACACAAGACCACATACCGTTGAATTTAGCCCCGACTCTATTCAAGATGGAGACAAATGTTTTGTAATTATGGATAACGCACGAAATTTTCGACAATTTGAGACCGATATTATGTGGATTCTATAGAAAGGAATAATTAGAAATGCAGTCTTCTTGTGCACACTGGATTTCGGACGCTGTAAATTGTCAGACAACATACCGTGCACATGGTGAAAGCTGTAATTTTTACTATCTGACCAAATGAAAAATCCCTGTAAACATTGACTAAACGAAAAATGCACACAATTTGATAACAATTTTGAAAAGTTTACTTTTACTGGAAAAAAGTTATAAACAAGTGAAGTATGACTGATATCCCAGTTTAAAGCGAAATGAAAATTTCCTCAAATGAACGAACACAAGAGCACATACCGTTGAATTTAACCCCGACTCTATTCAAGATGGAGACAAAAGTTTTGTAATTATGGATAACGCATGAAATTTTCGACAATTTGAGACCGATATTATGTGGATTCTATAGAAAGGAATAATTAGAAATGCAGTCTTCTTGTGCATACTCGATTTCGGACGCTGTAAATTGTCAGACGACATACCACGCACATGGTGAAAGCTGTAATTTTTACCATCTGACCAAATGAAAAATTCCGGTAAACATGGACTAAACGAAAAAATGCACACAATTTGATACCAATTTTGAATAGATTTCTTTTACTGGAAAAAAGTTATAAACAAGTGAAGTATGACTGATCTCCCAGTTTAGGGCCGCATGAAAATTTCCTCAAATGAACGAACACAAGACCACATACCGTTGAATTTAGCCCCGACTCTATTCAAGATGGAGACAAAAGTTTTGTAATTATGGATAACGCATGAAATTTTCGACAATTTGAGACCGATATTATGTGGATTCTGTAGAAAGGAATAATTAGAAATGCAGTCTTCTTGTGCATACTCGATTTCGGACGCTGTAAATTGTCAGACGACATACCACGCACATGGTGAAAGCTGTAATTTTTACTATCTGACCAAATGAAAAATCCCGGTAAACATGGACTAAACGAAAAAATGCACACAATTTGATACCAATTTTGAATAGATTTCTTTTACTGGAAAAAAGTTATAAACAAGTGAAGTATGACTGATCTCCCAGTTTAGGGCCGCATGAAAATTTCCTCAAATGAACGAACACAAGAGCACATACCGTTGAATTTAGCCCCGACTCTATTCAAGATGGAGACAAAAGTTTTGTAATTATGGATAACGCACGAAATTTTCGACAATTTGAGACCGATATTATGTGGATTCTATAGAAAGGAATAATTAGAAATGCAGTCTTCTTGTGCACACTCGATTTCGGACGCTGTAAATTGTCAGACGACATACCACGCACATGGTGAAAGCTGTAATTTTTACTATCTGACCAAATGAAAAATCCCTGTAAACATTGACTAAACGAAAAAATGCACACAATTTGATACCAATTTTGAATAGATTTCTTTTACTGGAAAAAAGTTATAAACAAGTGAAGTATGACTGATATGCCAGTTTAAAGCGAAATGAAAATTTTCTCAAATGAACGAACACAAGAGCACATACCGTTGAATTTAGCCCCGACTCTATTCAAGATGGAGACAAAAGTTTTGTAATTATGAATAACGCACGAAATTCTCGACAATTTGACACCGATATTATGTGGATTCTATAGAAAGGAATAATTAGAAATGCAGTCTTCTTGTGCATACTCGATTTCGGACGCTGTAAATTGTCAGACGACATACCACGCACATGGTGAAAGCTGTAATTTTTACCATCTGACCAAATGAAAAATTCCGGTAAACATGGACTAAACGAAAAAATGCACACAATTTGATACCAATTTTGAATAGATTTCTTTTACTGGAAAAAAGTTATAAACAAGTGAAGTATGACTGATCTCCCAGTTTAGGGCCGCATGAAAATTTCCTCAAATGAACGAACACAAGACCACATACCGTTGAATTTAGCCCCGACTCTATTCAAGATGGAGACAAAAGTTTTGTAATTATGGATAACGCATGAAATTTTCGACAATTTGAGACCGATATTATGTGGATTCTGTAGAAAGGAATAATTAGAAATGCAGTCTTCTTGTGCATACTCGATTTCGGACGCTGTAAATTGTCAGACGACATACCACGCACATGGTGAAAGCTGTAATTTTTACTATCTGACCAAATGAAAAATCCCGGTAAACATGGACTAAACGAAAAAATGCACACAATTTGATACCAATTTTGAATAGATTTCTTTTACTGGAAAAAAGTTATAAACAAGTGAAGTATGACTGATCTCCCAGTTTAGGGCCGCATGAAAATTTCCTCAAATGAACGAACACAAGAGCACATACCGTTGAATTTAGCCCCGACTCTATTCAAGATGGAGACAAAAGTTTTGTAATTATGGATAACGCACGAAATTTTCGACAATTTGAGACCGATATTATGTGGATTCTATAGAAAGGAATAATTAGAAATGCAGTCTTCTTGTGCACACTCGATTTCGGACGCTGTAAATTGTCAGACGACATACCACGCACATGGTGAAAGCTGTAATTTTTACTATCTGACCAAATGAAAAATCCCTGTAAACATTGACTAAACGAAAAAATGCACACAATTTGATACCAATTTTCAATAGATTTCTTTTACTGGAAAAAAGTTATAAACAAGTGAAGTATGACTGATATGCCAGTTTAAAGCGAAATGAAAATTTTCTCAAATGAACGAACACAAGAGCACATACCGTTGAATTTAGCCCCGACTCTATTCAAGATGGAGACAAAAGTTTTGTAATTATGAATAACGCACGAAATTCTCGACAATTTGACACCGATATTATGTGGATTCTATAGAAAGGAATAATTAGAAATGCAGTCTTCTTGTGCACACTCGATTTCGGACGCTGTAAATTGTCAGACGACATACCACGCACATGGTGAAAGCTGTAATTTTTACTATCTGACCAAATGAAAAATCCCTGTAAACATTGACTAAACGAAAAAATGCACACAATTTGATACCAATTTTGAATAGATTTCTTTTACTGGAAAAAAGTTATAAACAAGTGAAGTATGACTGATCTCCCAGTTTAGGGCCGCATGAAAATTTCCTCAAATGAACGAACACAAGACCACATACCGTTAAATTTTGCCCCGACTCTATTCAAGATGGAGACAAAAGTCTTGTAATTATGGATAACGCACGAAATTTTCGACAATTTGAGACCGATATTATGTGGATTCTATAGAAAGGAAAAATTAAAAATGCAGTCTTCTTGTGCACACTGGATTTCGGACGCTGTAAATTGTCAGACAACATACCGTGCACATGGTGAAAGCTGTAATTTTTACTATCTGACCAAATGAAAAATCCCTGTAAACATTGACTAAACGAAAAAATGCACACAATTTGATACCAATTTTGAATAGATTTCTTTTACTGGAAAAAAGTTATAAACAAGTGAAGTATGACTGATCTCCCAGTTTAGGGCCGCATGAAAATTTCCTCAAATGAACGAACACAAGACCACATACCGTTGAATTTAGCCCCGACTCTATTCAAGATGGAGACAAAAGTTTTGTAATTATGGATAACGCATGAAATTTTCGACAATTTAAGACCGATATTATGTGGATTCTGTAGAAAGGAATAATTAGAAATGCAGTCTTCTTGTGCATACTCGATTTCGGACGCTGTAAATTGTCAGACGACATACAGCTTTCACCATGTGCGTGGTAATTTTTACTATCTGACCAAATGAAAAATCCCTGTAAACATTGACTAACGGAAAATGCACACAATTTGATAACAATTTTGAAAAGTTTACTTTTACTGGAAAAAGGTTATAAACAAGTGAAGTATGACTGATATCCCAGTTTAAAACGAAATGAAAATTTCCTCAAATGAACGAACACAAGAGCACATACCGTTGAATTTACCCCGACTCTATTCAAGATGGAGTCAAAAGTTTTGTAATTATGAATAACGGACGAAATTCTGGACAATTTGACACCGATATTATGTGGATTCTATAGAAAGGAATAATTAGAAAACCAGTCTTCTTGTGCACACTCGATTTCGGACGCTGTAAATTGTCAGACGACATACCACGCACATGGTGAAAGCTGTAATTTTTACTATCTGACCAAATGAAAAATCCCTGTAAACATTGACTAAACGAAAAAATGCACACAATTTGATACCAATTTTGAATAGATTTCTTTTACTGGAAAAAAGTTATAAACAAGTGAAGTATGACTGATATCCCAGTTTAAAGCGAAATGAAAGTTTTCTCAAATGAACGAACACAAGAGCACATACCGTTGAATTTAGCCCCGACTCTATTCAAGATGGAGACAAAAGTTTTGTAATTATGCATAACGCACGAAATTCTCGACAATTTGACACCGATATTATGTGGATTCTATAGAAAGGAATAATTAGAAATGCAGTCTTCTTGTGCACACTCGATTTCGGACGCTGTAAATTGTCAGACGACATACCACGCACATGGTGAAAGCTGTAATTTTTACTATCTGACCAAATGAAAAATCCCTGTAAACATTGACTAAACGAAAAAATGCACACAATTTGATACCAATTTTGAAAAGTTTTCTTTTACTGGAAAAAATTATAAACAAGTGAAGTATGACTGATCTCCCAGTTTAGGGCCGCCTGAAAATTTCTTCAAATGAAAGAACACAAGACCACATACCGTTGAATTTAGCCCCGACACTATTCAAGATGGAGACAAAAGTTTTGTAATTATGGATAACGCACGAAATTCTCGACAATTTGACACCGATATTATGTGGATTCTATAGAAAGGAATAATTAGAAATCCAGTCTTCTTGTGTACACCCGATTTCGGACGCTGTAAATTGTCAGACGTCATACCACGCACATGGTGAAAGCTGTAATTTTTACTATCTGACCAAATGAAAAATCCCTGTAAACATTGACTAAACGAAAAAATGCACATAATTTGATACCAATTTTGAATAGATTTCTTTTACTGGAAAAAGGTTATAAACAAGTGAAGTATGACTGACCTCCCAGTTTAGGGCCGCATGAAAATTTCCTCAAATGAACGAACACAAGACCACATACCGTTGAATTTAGCCCCGACTCTATTCAAGATGGAGACAAAAGTTTTGTAATTATGGATAACGCACGAAATTCTCGGCAATTTGACACCAATATTATGTGGATTCTATAGAAAGGAATAATTAGAAAACCAGTCTTCTTGTGCACACTCGATTTCGGACGTTGTAAATTGTCAGACGACATACCACCCACATGGTGAAAGCTGTAATTTTTACTATCTGACCAAATGAAAAATCCCTGTAAACATGGACTAAAGGAAAAAATGAAAACAATTTGATATCAATTTTGATAAGATTTCTTTTACTGGAAATAAGTTATAAACAAGTGAAGTATGACTGATCTCCCAGTTTAGGGCCGCATGAAAATTAGCTCAGATTAACAAACACAAGACCACATACCGTTGAATTTAGCCCCGACTCTATTCGAGATGGAGGCAAAAGTTTTGTAATTATGGATAACGCTCGAAATTTTCGACAATTTGACACCGATATTATGTGGATTCTATAGAAAGGAATAATTAGAAATGCAGTCTTTTTGTGCACACTGGATTTCGGACGCTGTAAATTGTCAGTCAACATACTGCGCACATGGTGAAAGCTGTAATTTTTACTATCTGACCAAATGAAAAATCCCTGTAAACATGGACTAAACGAAAAAATGCACACAATTTGATACCAATTTTGAAAAGTTTTCTTTTACTGGAAAAAAGTTATAAACAAGTGAAGTATGACTGATCTCCCAGTTTAGGGCCGCATGAAAATTTCCACAAATGAACGAACACAAGACCACATACCGTTGAATTTAGCACCGACTCTATTCAAGATGGAGACAAAAGTTTTGTAATTATGGATAACGCACGAAACTTTCGACAATTTGACACCGATATTATGTGGATTCTATAGAAAGGAATAATTAGAAATGCATTCTTCTTGTGCACACTGGATTTCGGACGCTGTAAATTGTCAGACAACATACCGCACACATGGTGAAAGCTGTAATTTTTACTATCTGACCAAATGAAAAATCCCTGTAAACATTGACTAAACAAAAAAATGCACACAATTTGATACCAATTTTGAAAAGTTTTCTTTTACTGGAAAAAAGTTATAAACAAGTGAAGTATGTCTGATCTCCCAGTTTAGGGCCGCATGAAAATTTCTTCAAATGAACGAACACAAGACCACATACCGTTGAATTTAGCCCCGACACTATTCAAGATGGAGACAAATGTTTTGTAATTAAGGATAACGCACGAAATTCTCGGCAATTTGACACCGATATTATGTGGATTCTATAGAAAGGAATAATTAGAAATGCAGTCTTCTTGTGTACACTCGATTTCGGACGCTGTAAATTGTCAGACAACATACCACGCACATGGTGAAAGCTGTAATTTTTACTATCTGACCAAATGAAAAATCCCGGTAAACATGGACTAAACGAAAAAATGCACAAAATTTGATACCAATTTTGAAAAGTTTTCTTTCACTGGAAAAAAGTTATAAACAAGTGAAATATGACTGATCTCCCAGTTTAGGGCCGCATGAAAATTTCTTCAAATGAACGAACACAAGACCACATACCGTTCAATTTAGCCCCGACACTATTCAAGATGGAGACAAAAGTTTTGTAATTATGGATAACACACGAAATTCTCGACAATTTGACAGCGATATTATGTGGATTCTATAGAAAGGAATAATTAGAAATGCAGACTTCTTGTGCACACTCGATTTCGGACGCTGTAAATTGTCAGACGACATACCACGCACATGGTGAAAGCTGTAATTTTTACTATCTGACCAAATGAAAAATCCCTGTAAACATTGACTAAACGAAAAATGCACACAATTTGATAACAATTTTGAAAAGTTTACTTTTACTGGAAAAAAGTTATAAACAAGTGAGGTATGACGGATCTCCCAGGTTAAAGCCGAATGAAAATTTCTTCAAATGAACGAACACAAGACCACATACCGTTGAATTTAGCCCCGACACTATTCAAGATGGAGACAAAAGTTTTGTAATTATGGATAACGCACGAAATTCTCGGCAATTTGACACCGATATTATGTGGATTCTATAGAAAGGAATAATTAGAAATGCAGTCTTCTTGTGCACACTGGATTTCGGAAACTGTAAATTGTCAGACAACATACCGCGCACATGGTGAAAGCTGTAATTTTTACTATCTGACCAAATGAAAAATCCCTGTACACATGGACTAAGCGAAAAAATGCACACAATTTGATACCAATTTTGAATAGATTTCTTTCACTGGAAAAAAGTTATAAACAAGTGAAGTATGACTGATATCCCAGTTTAAAGCCAAATGAAAATTTCCTCAAATGAACGAACACAAGAGCACATACCGTTGAATTTAGCCCCGACTCTATTCAAGATGGAGACAAAAGTTTTGTAATTATGCATAACGCACGAAATTCTCGACAATTTGACACCGATATTATGTGGATTTTATAGAAAGGAATAATTAGAAATGCAGTCTTCTTGTGCACACTGGATTTCGGACGCTGTAAATTGTCAGACGACATACCACGCACATGGTGAAAGCTGTAATATTTACTATCTGACCAAATGAAAAATCCCTGTAAACATGGATTAATAAAAAAATGAACACAATTTGATATCAATATAGAAAAGATTACTTTTACTGGAAAAAAGTTATAAACAAGTGAAGTATGACTGATCTCCCAGTTTAGGGCCGCAGGAAAATTTCCTCAAATTAACGAACACAAGACCACATACCGTTGAATTTAGCCCCGACTCTATTCAAGATGGAGACAAAAGTTTTGTAATTATGGATAACGCTCGAGATTTTCGACAATTTGACACCGATATTATGTGGATTCTATAGAAAGGAATAATTAGAAATGCAGTCTTTTTGTGCACACTGGATTTCGGACGCTGTAAATTGTCAGTCAACATACCGCGCACATGGTGAAAGCTGTAATTTTTACTATCTGACCAAATGAAAAATCCCTGTAAACATGGACTAAACGAAAAAATGCACACAATTTGATACCAATTTTGAAAAGTTTTCTTTTACTGGAAAAAAGTTATAAACAAGTGAAGTATGACTGATCTCCCAGTTTAGGGCCGCAGGAAAATTTCCTCAAATTAACGAACACAAGACCACATACCGTTGAATTTAGCCCCGACAATATTCAAGATGGAGACAAATGTTTTGTAATTATGGATAATGCCCGAAATTTTCAACAATTTGACACCGATATTATGTGGATTCTATAGAAAGGAATAATTAGAAATGCAGTCTTCTTGTGCACACTGGATTTCAGACGCTGTAAATTATCAGACGACATACCACGCACATGGTGAAAGCTGTAATTTTTACTATCTGACCAAATGAAAAATCCCTGTAAACATGGACTAAACAAAAAATGAACAGAATTTGATATCAATTTTGAAAAGATTTCTTTTACTGGAAATAAGTTATAAACAAGTGAAGTATGACTGATCTCCCAGTTTAGGGCCGCATGAAAATTTCCACAAATGAACGAACACAAGACCACATACCGTTGAATTTAGCACCGACTCTATTCAAGATGGAGACAAAAGTTTTGTAATTATGGATAACGCACGAAACTTTCGACAATTTGACACCGATATTATGTGGATTCTATAGAAAGGAATAATTAGAAATGCATTCTTCTTGTGCACACTGGATTTCGGACGCTGTAAATTGTCAGACAACATACCGCACACATGGTGAAAGCTGTAATTTTTACTATCTGACCAAATGAAAAATCCCTGTAAACATTGACTAAACAAAAAAATGCACACAATTTGATACCAATTTTGAAAAGTTTTCTTTTACTGGAAAAAAGATATAAACAAGTGAAGTATGACTGATCTCCCAGTTTAGGGCCGCATGAAAATTTCCTCAAATGAACGAACACAAGAGCACATACCGTTGAATTTAGCCCCGACGCTATTCAAGATGGAGACAAAAGTTTTGTAATTATAGATAGCGCACGAAATTCTCGACGATTTGACACCGATATTATGTGGATTCTATAGAAAGGAATAATTGCAAATGCAGTCTTCTTTTGCACACTGGATTTCGGACGCTGTAAATTGTCAGTCAACATACCGCGCACATGGTGAAAGCTGTAATTTTTACTATCTGACCAAATGAAAAATTCCTGTAAACATGGACTAAACGAAAAAATGCACACAATTTGATACTAATTTTGAAAATTTTTCTTTTACTGGAAAAAAGTTATAAACAAGTGAAGTATGTCTGATCTCCCAGTTTAGGGCCGCATTAAAATTTCTTCAAATGAACGATCACAAGACCACATACCGTTGAATTTAGCCCCGACACTATTCAAGATGGAGACAAAAGTTTTGTAATTATGGATAACGCACGGAATTCTCGGCAATTTGACACCGATATTATGTGGATTCTATAGAAAGGAATAATTAGAAATGCAGTCTTCTTGTGCACACTCGATTTCGGACGCTGTAAATTGTCAAACGACATACCACGCACATGGTGAAAGCTGTAATTTTTACTATCTGACCAAATGAAAAATCCCTGTAAACATGGACTAAACGAAAAAATGCACACAATTTGATACCAATTTTGAATAGTTTTCTTTTACTGGAAAAAAGTTATAAACAAGTGAAGTATGACTGATCTCCCAGTTTAGGGCCGCATGAAAATTTCCTCAAATGAACGAACACAAGACCACATACCGTTGAATTTAGCCCCGACTCTATTCAAGATGGAGACAAAATTTTCGTAATTATGGATAACGCACGAAATTTTCGACAATTTGAGACCGATATTATGTGGATTCTATAGAAAGGAATAATTAGAAATGCAGTCTTCTTGTGCACACTGGATTTCGGACGCTGTAAATTGTCAGACGACATACCACGCACATGGTGAAAGCTGTAATTTTTACTATCTGAAAAAATGAAAAATACCTGTAAACATGGACTAAACGAAAAAATGCGCACAATTATATACCACTTTTGAAAAGATTTCTTTTACTGGAAAAAAGTTATAAACAAGTGAAGTATGACTGATATCCCAGTTTAAAGCCAAATGAAAATTTCCTCAAATGAACGAACACAAGAGCACATACCGTTGAATTTAGCCCCGACTCTATTCAAGATGGAGACAAATGTTTTGTAATTATGCATAACGCAAGAAATTCTCGACAATTTGACACCGATATTATGTGGATTCTATGGAAAGGAATAATTAGAAATGCAGTCTTCTTGTGCACACTCGATTTCGGACGCTGTAAATTGTCAGACGACATACCACGCACATGGTGAAAGCTGTAATTTTTACTATCTGACCAAATGAAAAATCGCTGTAAACATTGACTAAACGAAAAAATGCACACAATTTGATACCAATTTTGAAAAGTTTTCTTTTACTGGAAAAAAGTTATAAACAAGTGAAGTATGTCTGATCTCCCAGTTTAGGGCCGCATGAAAATTTCTTCAAATGAACGAACAGAAGACCACATACCGTTGAATTTAGCCCCGACACTATTCAAGATGGAGACAAAAGTTTTGTAATTATGGATAACGCACGAAATTCTCGGCAATTTGAAACCGATATTATGTGGATTCTATAAAAAGGAATAATTAGAAATCCAGTCTTCTTGTGCACACTCGATTTCGGACGCTGTAAATTGTCAGACGACATACCACGCACATGGTGAAAGCTGTAATTTTTAATATCTGACCAAATGAAAAATCCCTGTAAACATGGACTAAACGGAAAAATGCACACAATTATATACCATTTTTGAAAAGATTTCTTTTACTGGAAAAAAGTTATAAACAAGTGAAGTATGACTGATCTCCCAGTTTAGGGCCGCATGAAAATTTCCTCAAATGAACGAACACAAGACCACATACCGATGAATTTAGCCCCGACTCTATTCAAGATGGAGACAAAAGTTTTGTAATTATGGATAACGCACGAAATTCGCGACAATTTGACACCGATATTATGTGGATTCTATAGAAAGGAATAATTAGAAATCCAGTCTTCTTGTGCACACTCGATTTCGGACGCTGTAAATTGTCAGACGACATACCACGCACATGGTGACAGCTGTGATTTTTACTTTCAGACCAAATGAAATATCCCTGTAAACATTGACTAAACGAAAAAATGCACACAATTTGATACCAATTTTGAAAACTTTTCTTTTACTGGAAAAAAAGTTATAAACAAGTGAAGTATGACTGATATCCCAGTTTAAAGCCAAATGAAAATTTCCTCAAATGAACGAACACAAGACCACATACCGTTGAATTTAGCCCCGACTCTATTCAAGATGGAGACAAATGTTTTGTAATTATAGATAACGCACGAAATTCTCGGCAATTTGACACCGATATTATGTGGATTCTATAGAAAGGAATAATTAGAAATGAAGTCTTCTTGTCCACACTTGATTTCGGAGGCTGTAAATTGTCAGACGACATACAACGCACATGGTGAAAGCTGTAATTTTTACTATCTGACCAAATGAAAAATCCCTGTAAACATGGACTAAACGAAAAAATGCACAGAATTTGATACCAATTTTGAATAGATTTCTTTTACTGGAAAAAAGTTATAAACAAGTGAAGTATGAATGATCTCCCAGTTTAGGGCCGCATGAAAATTTCCTCAAATGAACGAACACAAGACCACATACCGTTGAATTTAGCCCCGACTCTATTCAAGATGGAGACAAAAGTTTTGTAATTATGGATAACGCACGAAATTTTCGACAATTTGAGACCAATATGATGTGGATTCTATAGAAAGGAATAATTAGAAATGCAGTCTTCTTGTGCACACTGGATTTCGGACGCTGTAAATTGTCAGACAACATACGGCGCACATGGTGAAAGCTGTAATTTTTACTATCTGACCAAATGAAAAATCCCTGTAAAAATTGACTAAACGAAAAAATGCACACAATTTGATAACAATTTTGAAAAGTTTACTTTTACTGGAAAAAAGTTATAAACAAGTGAAGTATGACTGATATCCCAGTTTAAAGCCAAATGAAAATTTCCTCAAATGAACGAACACAAGAGCACATACCGTTGAATTTAGCCCCGACTCTATTCAAGATGGAGACAAAAGTTTTGTAATTATGAATAACGCACCAAATTCTCGACAATTTGACACCGATATTATGTGGATTCTATAGAAAGGAATAATTAGAAATGCAGTCTTCTTGTGCACACTGGATTTCGGACGCTGTAAATTGTCAGACGACATACCACGCACATGGTGAAAGCTGTAATTTTTACTATCTGACCAAATGAAAAATCACTGTAAACATTGACTAAACGAAAAAATGCAAACAATTTGATAACAATTTTGAAAAGTTTACTTTTACTGGAAAAAAGTTATAAACAAGTGAAGTATGACTGATATCCCAGTTTAAAGCCGCATGAAAATTTCCTCAAATGAACGAACACAAGAGCACATACCGTTGAATTTAGCCCCGACATTATTCAAGATGGAGAGAAAAGTTTTGTAATTATGGATAACGCTCGAAATTCTCGGCAATTTGACACCGATATTATGTGGATTCTATAGAAAGGAATAATTAGAAATGCAGTCTTCTTGTGCACACTCGATTTCGGACGCTGTAAATTGTCAGACGACATACCACGCACATGGTGAAAGCTGTAATTTTTACTATCTGACCAAATGAAAAATCCCTGTAAACATTGACTAAACGAAAAAATGCACACAATTTCATACCAATTTTGAAAATTTTTCTTTTACTGGAAAATTTGTAAACAAGTGAATTGTGTCTGATCTCCCAGTTTAGGGCCGCATGAAAATTTCTTCAAATGAACGAACACAAGACTACATACCGTTGAATTTAACCCCGACACTATTCAAGATGGAGACAAAAGTTTTGTAATTATGGATAACGCACGAAATTCTCGGCAATTTGACACCGATATTCTGTGGATTCTATAGAAAGGAATAATTAGAAATGCAGTCTGCCTGTGCACACTCGATTTCGGACGCTGTGAATTGTCAGACGATATACCACGCACATGGTGAAAGCTGTAATTTTTACTAACTGACCAAATGAAAAATCCCTGTAAACATTGACTAAACGAAAAAATGCACACAATTTGATACCAATTTTGAAAAGTTTTCTTTCACTGGAAAAAAGTTAAAAACAAGTGAAATATGACTGATCTCCCAGTTTAGGGCCGCATGAAAATTTCTTCAAATGAACGAACACAAGACCACATACCGTTGAATTTAGCCCCGACACTATTCAAGATGGAGACAAAAGTTTTCTAATTATGCATAACGCACGGAATTCTCGACAATTTGACACCGATATTATGTGGATTCTATAGAAAGGAATAATTCGAAATGCAGTCTTCTTGTGCACACTCGATTTCGGACGCTGTAAATTGTCAGACGACATACCACGCACATGGTGAAAGCTGTAATTTTTACTATCTGACCAAATGAAAAATCCCTGTAAACATTGACTAAACGAAAAAATGCACACAATTTCATACCAATTTTGAAAAGTTTTCTTTTATTGGGAATAAGTTATAAACAAGTGAAGTATGTCTGATCTCCCAGTTTAGGGCCGCATGAAAATTTCTTCAAATGAACGAACACAAGACCAAATACCGTTGAATTTAGCCCCGACACTATTCAAGATGGAGACAAAAGTTTTGTAATTATGGATATCGCACGAAATTTTCGGCAATTTGACACCGATATTATGTGGATTCTATAGAAAGGAATAATTAGAAATCCAGTCTTCTGGTGCACACTCGATTTCGGACGCTGTAAATTGTCAGACGACATACCACGTACATGGTGAAAGCTGTAATTTTTACTATCTGACCAAATGAAAAATCCCTGTAAACATGGACTAAACGAAAAAATGCACACAATTTGATACCAATTTTGAATAGATTTCTTTTACTGGAAAAAAGTTATAAATAAGTGAAGTATGACTGATGTCCCAGTTTAGGGCCGCATGAAAATTTCCTCAAATGTACGAACACAAGACCACATACCGTTCAATTTAGCCCCGACTCTATTCAAGATGGAGACAAAAGTTTTGTAATTATGGATAACGCACGAAATTTTCGACAATTTGAGACCGATATTATGTGGATTCTATAGAAAGGAATAATTAGAAATGCAGTCTTCTTGTGCACACTGGATTTCGGACGCTGTAAATTGTCAGACGACATACAACTGACATGGTAATCGTTGTAATTTTTACTATCTGTCCAAATGAAAAATCCCTGTAAACATTGACTAAACGAAAAAATGCACACAATTTGATAACAATTTCGAAAAGTTTATTTTACTGGAAAAAAGTTATAAACAAGTGAAGTATGACTGATATCCCAGTTTAAAGCCAAATGAAAATTTCCTCAAATGAACGAACACAAGAGCACATACCGTTGAATTTAGCCCCGACTCTATTCAAGATGGAGACAAAAGTTTTGTAATTATGCATAACGCACGAAATTCTCGACAATTTGACACCGATATTATGTGGATTCTATAGAAAGGAATAATTAGAAATGCAGTCTTCTTGTGCACACTCGATTTCGGACGCTGTAAATTGTCAGACGACATACCACGCACATGGTGAAAGCTGTAATTTTTACTATCTGACCAAATGAAAAATCCCTGTAAACATTGACTAAACGAAAAAATGCACACAATTTGATACCAATTTTGAAAAGTTTTCTTTTAATGAAAAAAGTTATAAACAAGTGAAATATGTCTGATCTCCCAGTTTAGGGCCGCATGAAAATTTCTTCAAATGAACGAACACAAGACCATATACCGTTGAATTTAGCCCTGACACTATTAAAGATGGAGACAAAAGTTTTGTAATGATGGATAACGCACGAAATTCTCGGCAATTTGACACCGATATTATGTGGATTCTATAGAAAGGAATAATTAGAAATGCAGTGTTCTTGTGCACACTGGATTTCGGACGCTGTAAATTGTCAGACAACATACCGCGCACATGGTGAAAGCTGTAATTTTTACTATCTGACCAAATGAAAAATCCCTGTAAACATTGACTAAACGAAAAAATGCACACAATTTGATAACAATTTTGAAAAGTTTCCTTTTACTGGAAAAAAGTTATAAACAAGTGAAGTATGACTGATAACCCAGTTGAAAGCCAAATGAAAATTTCCTCAAATGAACGAACACAAGAGCACATACCGTTGAATTTAGACCCGACTCTATTCAAGATGGAGACAAAAGTTTTGTAATTATGCATAACGCACGAAATTCTCGACAATTTGACACCGATATTATGTGGATTCTATAGAAAGGAATAATGAGAAATGCAGTCTTCTTGTGCACACTCGATTTCGGACGCTGTAAATTGTCAGACGACATACCACGCACATGGTGAAAGCTGTAATTTTTACTATCTGACCAAATGAAAAATCCCTGTAAACATTGACTAAACGAAAAAATGCACACAATTTCAAACCACTTTTGAAAAGTTTTCTTTTACTGAAAAAAGTTATAAACAAGTGAAGTATGACTGATCTCCCAGTTTAGCGCCGCATGAAAATTTCTTCAAATGAACGAACACAAGACCACATACCGTTGAATTTAGCCCCGACTCTATTCAAGATGGAGACAAAAGTTTTGTAATTATGGATAACGCACGAAATCTACGACAATTTAAGACCGATATTATGTGGATTCTATAGAAAGGAATAATTAGAAATGCAGTCTTCTTGTGCACACTGGAATTCGGACGCTGTAAATTGTCAGACAACATACCGCACACATGGTGAAAGCTGTAATTTTTACTATCTGACCAAATGAAAAATCCCTGTAAACATTGACTAAACGAAAAAATGCACACAATTTCATACCAATTTTGAAAAGTTTTCTTTTACTGGAAAATTTATAAACAAGTTAAGTGTGTCTGATCTCCCAGTTGACGGCCGCATGAAAATTTCTTCAAATGAACGAACACAAGTCCACATACCCTTGAATTTAGCCCCGACACTATTCAAGATGGAGACAAAAATTTTGTAATTATTGATAACGCACGAAATTCTCGGCAATTTGACACAGATATTATGTGGATTCTATAGAAAGGAATAATTAGAAATGCAGTCTTCTTGTGCACACTGGATTTCGGACGCTCTAAATTGTCAGACAACATACCGCGCACATGGTGAAACCTGTAATTTTTACTATCTGACCAAATGAAAAATCTCTGTAAACATTGACTAAACGAAAAAATGCACACAATTTGATAACAATTTTGAAAAGTTTACTTTTACTGGAAAAAAGTTATAAACAAGTGAAGTATGACAGATCTCCCAGTTTAGGGCCGCATGAAAATTTCCTCAAATGAACGAACACAATAGCATATACCGTTGAATTTAGCCCCGACTCTATTCAAGATGGAGACAAAAGTTTTGTAATTATGGATAACGCACGAAATTCTCGACAATTTGTCACCGATATTATGTGGATTCTATAGAAAGGAATAATTAGAAATGCAGTCTTCTTGTGCACACTCGATTTCGGACGCTGTAAATTGTCAGACGACATACTACGCACATGGTGAAAGCTGTAATTTTTACTATCTGACCAAATGAAAAATCCCTGTAAACATTGACTAAACGAAAAATGCACACAATTTGATATCAATTTTGAAAAGTTTTCTTTTACTGGAAAAATGTTATAAACAAGTTAAGTATGTCTGATCTCCCAGTTTAGGGCCGCATGAAAATTTCCTCAAATGAACGAACACAATAGCACATACCGTTGAATTTAGCCCCGATTCTATTCAAAATGGAGACAAAAGTTTTGTAATTATGGATAACGCACGAAATTTTCGACAATTTGAGACCGATATTATGTGGATTCTATAGAAAGGAATAATTAGAAATGCAGTCTTCTTGTGCACACTGGATTTCGGACGCTCTAAATTGTCAGACAACATACCGCGCACATGGTGAAAGCTGTAATTTTTACTATCTGACCAAATGAAAAATCTCTGTAAACATTGACTAAACGAAAAAATGCACACAATTTGATAACAATTTTGAAAAGTTTACTTTCACTGGAAAAAAGTTATAAACAAGTGAAGTATGACTGATATCCCAGTTTAAAGCCGCATGAAAATTTCCTCAAATGAACGAACACAAGAGCACATACCGTTGAATTTAGCCCCGACTCTATTCAAGATGGAGACAAAAGTTTTGTAATTATGCATAACGCACGAAATTCTCGACAATTTGACACCGATATTATGTGGATTCTATAGAAAGGAATAATTAGAAATGCAGTCTTCTTGTGCACACTCGATTTCGGACGCTGTAAATTGTCAGACGACATACCACGCACATGGTGAAAGCTGTAATTTTTACTATCTGACCAAATGAAAAATCCCTGTAAACATTGACTAAACGAAAAAATGCACACAATTTGATACCAATTTTGAAAAGTTTTCTTTTACTGGAAAAAAGTTATAAACAAGTGAAATATGTCTGATCTCCCAGTTAAGAGCCGCATGAAAATTTCTTCAAATGAACGAACACAAGACCACATACCGTTGAATTTAGCCCCGACACTATTCAAGATGGAGACAAAAGTTTTGTAATTATGGATAACGCACGAAATTCTCGGCAATTTGACACCGATATTATGTGGATTCTATAGAAAGGAATAATTCGAAATGCAGTCTTCTTGTGCACACTCGATTTCGGACGCTGTAAATTGTCAGACGACATACCACGCACATGGTGAAAGCTGTAATTTTTACTATCTGACCAAATGAAAAATCCCTGTAAACACTGACTAAACGAAAAAATGCACACAATTTCATACCAATTTTGAATAGATTTCTTTTACTGGAAAAAAGTTATAAACAAGTGAAATATGACTGATCTCCCAGTTTAGGGCCGCATGAAAATTTCCTCAAATGAACGAACACAATAGCACATACCGTTGAATTTAGCCCCGACTCTATTCCAGATGGAGACAAATGTTTTGTAATTATGGATAACGCACGAAATTTTCGACAATTTGAGACCGATATTATGTGGATTCTATAGAAAGGAATAATTAGAAATGCAGTCTTCTTGTGCACACTGGATTTCGGACGCTGTAAATTGTCAGACAACATACCGCGCACATGGTGAAAGCTGTAATTTTTACTATCTGACCAAATGAAAAATCCCTGTAAACATTGACTAAACGAAAAATGCACACAATTTGATAACAATTTTGAAAAGTTTACTTTTACTGGAAAAAAGTTATAAACAAGTGAATTATGACTGATATCCCAGTTTAAAGCCAAATGAAAATTTCCTCAAATGAACGAACACAAGAGCACATACCGTTGAATTTAGCCCCGACTCTATTCAAGATGGTGACAAAAGTTTTGTAATTATGGATAACGCACGAAATTCTCGACAATTTGACACCGATATTATGTGGATTCTATAGAAAGGAATAATTCGAAATGCAGTCTTCTTGTGCACACTCGATTTCGGACGTTGTAAATTGTCAGACGACATACCACGCACATGGTGGAAGCTGTAATTTTTACTATCTGACTAAATGAAAAATCCCTGTAAACATTGACTAAACGAAAAAATGCACACAATATGATACCAATTTTGAAAAGTTTTCTTTTACTGGAAAAAAGTTATAAACAAGTGAAGTATGTCCGATCTCCCAGTTTAGGGCCGCATGAAAATTTCCTCAAATGAACGAACACAATAGCACATACCGTTGAATTTAGCCCCGATTCTATTCAAGATGGAGACAAAAGTTTTGTAATTATGGATAACGCACGAAATTTTCGACAATTTGAGACGGATATTATGTGGATTCTATAGAAAGGAATAATTAGAAATGCAGTCTTCTTGTGCACACTGCATTTCGGACGCTGTAAATTGTCAGACAACATACCGCGCACATGGTGAAAGCTGTAATTTTTGCTATCTGACCAAATGAAAAATCCCTGTAAACATTGACTAAACGAAAAAATGCACACAATTTGATAACAATTTTGAAAAGTTTACTTTTACTGGAAAAAAGTTATAAACAAGTGAAGTATGACTGATATCCCAGTTTAAAGCCGCATGAAAATTTCCTCAAATGAACGAACACAAGAGCACATACCGTTGAATTTAGCCCCGACTCTATTCAAGATGGAGACAAAAGTTTTGTAATTATGCATAACGCACGAAATTCTCGACAATTTGACACCGATATTATGTGGATTCTATAGAAAGGAATAATTAGAAATGCAGTCTTCTTGTGCACACTCGATTTCGGACGCTGTAAATTGTCAGACGACATACCACGCACATGGTGAAAGCTGTAATTTTTACTATCTGACCAAATGAAAAATCCCTGTAAACATTGACTAAACGAAAAAATGCACACAATTTGATACTAATTTTGAAAAGTTTTCTTTTACTGGAAAAAAGTTATAAACAAGTGAAGTATGTCTGATCTCCCAGTTTAGGGCCGCATGAAAATTTCTTCAAATAAACGAACACAAGACCACATACCGTTGAATTTAGCCCCGACACTATTCAAGATGGAGACAAAAGTTTTGTAATTATGGATAACGCACGAAATTCTCGGCAATTTGACACCGATATTATGTGGATTCTATAGAAAGGAATAATTAGAAATGCAGTCTTCTTGTGCACACTCGATTTCGGACGCTGTAAATTGTCAGACGACATACCACGCACATGGTGAAAGCTGTAATTTTTACTATCTGACCAAATGAAAAATCCCGGTAAACATGGACTAAACGAAAAAATGCACACAATTTGATACCAATTTTGAAAAGTTTTCTTTCACTGGAAAAAAGTTATAAACAAGTGAAATATGACTGATCTCCCAGTTTAGGGCCGCATGAAAATTTCTTCAAATGAACGAACACGAGACCACATACCGTTGAATTTAGCCCCGACACTATTCAAGATGGAGACAAAAGTTTTGTAATTATGCATAACGCACGAAATTCTCGACAATTTGACACCGATATTATGTGGATTCTATAGAAAGGAATAATTCGAAATGCAGTCTTCTTGTGCACACTCGATTTCGGACGCTGTAAATTGTCAGACGACATACCACGCACATGGTGAACGCTGTAATTTTTACTATCTGACCAAATGAAAAATCCCTGTAAACATTGACTAAACGAAAAAATGCACACAATTTGATACCAATTTTGAAAATTTTTATTTCACTGGAAAAAAGTTATAAACAAGTGAAATATGACTGATCTCCCAGTTTAAAGCCGCATGAAAATTTCCTCAAATGAACGAACACAAGAGCACATACCGTTGAATTTAGCCCCGACTCTATTCAAGATGGAGACAAAAGTTTTGTAATTATGCATAACGCACGAAATTCTCGACAATTTGACACCGATATTATGTGGATTCTATAGAAAGGAATAATTAGAAATGCAGTCTTCTTGTGCACACTCGATTTCGGACGCTGTAAATTGTCAGACGACATACCACGCACATGGTGAAAGCTGTAATTTTTACTATCTGACCAAATGAAAAATCCCTGTAAACATTGACTAAACGAAAAAATGCACACAATTTGATACTAATTTTGAAAAGTTTTCTTTTACTGGAAAAAAGTTATAAACAAGTGAAGTATGTCTGAACTCCCAGTTTAGGGCCGCATGAAAATTTCTTCAAATAAACGAACACAAGACCACATACCGTTGAATTTAGCACCGACACTATTCAAGATGGAGACAAAAGTTTTGTAATTATGGATAACGCACGAAATTCTCGGCAATTTGACACCGATATTATGTGGATTCTATAGAAAGGAATAATTAGAAATGCAGTCTTCTTGTGCACACTCGATTTCGGACGCTGTAAATTGTCAGACGACATACCACGCACATGGTGAAAGCTGTAATTTTTACTATCTGACCAAATGAAAAATCCCTGTAAACATTGACTAAACGAAAAAATGCACACAATTTGATACCAATTTTGAAAAGTTTTCTTTTACTGGAAAAAAGTTATAAACAAGTGAAATATGTCTGATCTCCCAGTTTAGGGCCGCATGGAAATTTCTTCAAATGAACGAACACAAGACCACATACCGTTGAATTTAGCCCCGACTCTATTCAAGATGGAGACAAAAGTTTTGTAATTATGGATAACGCACGAAATTCTCGACAATTTGACACCGATATTATGTGGATTCTATAGACAGGAATAATTAGAAATGCAGTCTTCTTGTGCACACTCGATTTCGGACGCTGTAAATTGTCAGACGACATACCACGCACATGGTGAAAGCTGTAATTTTTACTATCTGACCAAATGAAAAATCCCTGTAAACATTGACTAAACGAAAAAATGCACACAATTTCAAACCAATTTTGAAAAGTTTACTTTTACTGGAAAAAAGTTATAAACAAGTGAAGTATGACTGATATCCCAGTTTAAAGCCAAATGAAAATTTCCTCAAATGAACGAACACAAGAGCACATACCGTTGAATTTAGCCCCGACTCTATTCAAGATGGAGACAAAAGTTTTGTAATTATGAATAACGGACGAAATTCTGGACAATTTGAGACCGATATTATGTGGATTCTATAGAAAGGAATAATTAGAAATGCAGTCTTCTTGTGCACACTCGATTTCGGACGCTGTAAATTGGCAGACGACATACCACGCACATGGTGAAAGCTGTAATTTTTACTATCTGACCAAATGAAAAATCCCTGTCAACATGGACAAAAGGAAAACATGAACACAATTTGATATCAATTTTGAAAAGATTTCTTTTACTGGAAATAAATTATAAATAACTGAAGTATGACTGATCTCCCAGTTAAGGGTCGCATGAAAATTGCCTCAAATGAACGAACACAAGACCACATACCGTTGAATTTAGCCCCGACTCTATTCAAGATGGAGACAAAAGTTTTGTAATTATGGATAACGCACGAAATTTTCGACAATTTGAGACCGATATGATGTGGATTCTGTAGAAAGGAATAATTAGAAATGCAGTTTTCTTGTGCACACTGGATTTCGGACGCTGTAAATTGTCAGACAACATACCGCGCACATGGTGAAAGCTGTAATTTTTACTATCTGACCAAATGAAAAATCCCTGTAAACATTGACTAAACGAAAAAATGCACACAATTTGATAACAATTTTGAAAAGTTTACTTTTACTGGAAAAAAGTTATAAACAAGTGAAGTATGACTGATATCCCAGTTTAAAGCCAAATGAAAATTTCCTCAAATGAACGAACACAAGAGCACATACCGTTGAATTTAGCCCCGACTCTATTCAAGATGGAGACAAAAGTTTTGTAATTATGAATAACGCACGAATTTCTCGACAATTTGACACCGATATTATGTGGATTCTATAGAAAGGAATAATTAGAAATGCAGTCATCTTGTGCACACTCGATTTCGGACGCTGTAAATTGGCAGACGACATACCACGAACATGGTGAAAGCTGTAATTTTTACTATCTGACCAAATGAAAAATCCCTGTCAACATGGACAAAAGGAAAACATGAACACAATTTGATATCAATTTTGAAAAGATTTCTTTTACTGGAAATAAGTTATAAATAACTGAAGTATGACTGATCTCCCAGTTTAGGGCCGCATGAAAATTGCCTCAAATGAACGAACACAAGACCACATACCGTTGAATTTAGCCCCGACTCTATTCAAGATGGAGACAAAAGTTTTGTAATTATGGATAACGCACGAAATTCACGACAATTTGACACCGATATTATGTGGATTCTATAGAAAGGAATAATTAGAAATGCAGTCTTCTTGTGCACACTCGATTTCGGACGCTGTAAATTGTCAGACGACATACCACGCACATGGTGAAAGCTGTAATTTTTACTATCTGACCAAATGAAAAATCCCTGTAAACATTGACTAAACGAAAAAATGCACACAATTTGATACCAATTTTGAAAAATTTTCTTTTACTGGAAAAAAGTTATAAACAAGTGAAGTATGACTGATCTCCCAGTTTAAAGCCGCATGAAAATTTCCTCAAAAGAACGAACACAAGACCACATACCGTTGAATTAAGCCCCGACTCTATTCAAGATGGAGACAAAAGTTTTGTAATTATGGATAACGCACGAAATTCTCGGCAATTTGACACCGATATTATGTGGATTCTATAGAAAGGAAAAATTAGAAATTAAGTCTTCTTGTCCACACTGGATTTCGGACGCTGTAAATTGACAGACGACATACCACGCACATGGTGAAAGCTGTAATTTTTACTATCTGACCAAATGAAAAATCCCTGTAAACATGGACTAAACGAAAAAATGCACACAATTTGATTCCAATTTTGAAAAGTTTTCTTTTACTGGAAAAAAGTTATAAACAAGTGAAGTATGACTGATCTCACAGTTTAGGGCCGCATGAAAATTTTCTCAAATGAACAAACACAAGACCACATACCGTTGAATTTAGCCCCGATTCTATTCGAGATGGAGGCAAAAGTTTTGTAATTATGCATAACGCACGAAATTCTGGACAATTTGACACCGATACTATGTGGATTATATAGAAAGGAATAAATAGAAATGCAGTCTTCTTGTGCACACTCGATTTCGGACGCTGTAAATTGTCAGACGACATACCACGCACATGGTGAAAGCTGTAATTTTTACTATCTGACCAAATGAAAAATACCTGTAAACATGGACTAAACGAAAAAATGCACACAATTATATACCAATTTTGAAAAGATTTCTTTTACTGGAAAAAAGTTATAAACAAGTGAAGTATGACTGATCTCCCAGTTTAGGGCCGCATGAAAATTACCTCAAATGAACGAACACAAGACCACATACCGTTGAATTTGGCCCCGACTCTATTCAAGATGGAGACAAAAGTTTTGTAATTATGAATAACGCACGAAATTCTCGACAATTTGACACCGATATTATGTGGATTCTAGAGAAAGGAATAAATAGAAATGCAGTCTTCTTGTGCACACTGGATTTCGGACGCTGTAAATTGTCAGACAACATACCGCGCACATGGTGAAAGCTGTAATTTTTACTATCTGACCAAATGAAAAATCCTTGTAAACATTGACTAAACGAAAAAATGCACACAATTTGATAACAATTTTGAAAAGTTTACTTTTACTGGAAAAAAGTTATAAACAAGTGAAGTATGACTGATATCCCAGTTTCAAGCCAAATGAAAATTTCCTCAAATGAACGAACACAAGAGCACATACCGTTGAATTTAGCCCCGACTCTATTCAAGATGGAGACAAAAGTTTTGTAATTATAGATAACGCACGAAATTCTCGGCAATTTGACACCGATATTATGTGGATTCTATAGAAAGGAATAATTAGAAATGCAGTCTTCTTGTGCACACTCGATTTCGGACGCTGTAAATTGTCAGACGACATACCACGCACATGGTGAAAGCTGTAATTTTTACTATCTGACCAAATGAAAAATCCCTGTAAACATTGACTAAACGAAAAAATGCTCACAATTTGATACCAATTTTGAAAAGTTTTCTTTTACTGGAAAAAAGTTATAAACAAGTGTAGTATGTCAGATCTCCCAGTTTAGGGCCGCATGAAAATTTCTTCAAATGAACGAACACAAGACCACATACCGTTGAATTTAGCTCCGACACTATTCAAGATGGAGACAAAATTTTTGTAATTATGGATAACGCTCGAAATTCTCGGCAATTTGACACCGATATTATGTGGATTCTATAGAAAGGAATAATTAGAAATGCAGTCTTCTTGTGCACACTCGATTTCGGACGCTGTAAATTGTCAAACGACATACCACGCACATGGTGAAAGCTGTAATTTTTACTATCTGACCAAATGAAAAATCCCGGTAAACATGGACTAAACGAAAAAATGCACACAATTTGATAGGAAGTTTTGAAAAGTTTTCTTTCACTGGAAAAAAGTTATAAACAAGTGAAATATGACTGATCTCCCAGTTTAGGGCCGCATGAAAATTTCTTCAAATGAACGAACACAAGAACACATACCGTTGAATTTAGCCCCGACACTATTCAAGATGGAGACAAAAGTTTTGTAATTATGGATAACGCACGACATTTTCGACAATTTGAGACCGATATTATGTGGATTCTATAGAAAGGAATAATTAGAAATGCAGTCTTCTTGTGCACATTGGATTTCGGACGCTGTAAATTGTCAGACGACATACCACGCACATGGTGAAAGCTGTAATTTTTACTATCTGACCAAATGAAAAATCCCTGTAAACATTGACTAAACGAAAAAATGCACACAATTTGATACCAATTTTGAATAGATTTCTTTTACTGGAAAAAAGTTATAAACAAGTGAAGTATGACTGATATCCCAGTTTGAAGCCAAATGAAAATTTTCTCAAATGAACGAACACAAGAGCACATACCGTTGAATTTAGCCCCAACTCTATCCAAGATGGAGACAAAAGTTTTGTAATTATGCATAACGCACGAAATTCTCGACTATTTGACACCGATATTATGTGGATTCTAGAGAAAGGAATAATTAGAAATGCAGTCTTTTTGTGCACATTGGATTTCGGACGCTGTAAATTGTCAGACGACATACCACGCACATGGTGAAAGCTGTAATTTTTACTATCTGACCAAATGAAAAATCCCTGTAAACATTGACTAAACGAAAAAATGCACACAATTTGATACCAATTTTGAAAAGTTTTCTTTTACTGGAAAAAAGTTATAAACAAGTGAAGTATGTCTGATCTCCCAGTTTAGGGCCGCATGAAAATTTCTTCAAATGAACGAACACAAGGCCACATACCGTTGAATTTAGCACCGACACTATTCAAGATGGAGAAAAAAGTTTTGTAATGATGGATAACGCACGAAATTCTCGGCAATTTGACACCGATATTATGTGGATTCTATAGAAAGGAATAATTAGAAATGCAGTCTTCTTGTGCACACTCGATTTCGGACGCTGTAAATTGTCAGACGACATACCACGCACATGGTGAAAGCTGTAATTTTTACTATCTGACCAAATGAAAAATCCCTGTAAACATTGACTAAACGAAAATTGCACACAATTTGATAACAATTTTGAAAAGTTTACTTTTACTGGAAAACAGTTATAAACAAGTGAAGTATGACTGATATCCCAGTTTGAAGCCAAATGAAAATTTCCTCAAATGAACGAACACAAGAGCACATACCGTTGAATTTAGCCCCGACTCTATTCAAGATGGAGACAAAAGTTTTGTAATTATGGATAACGCACGAAATTCTCGACAATTTGACACCGATATTATGTGGATTCTATAGAAAGGAATAATTAGAAATGCAATCTTCTTGTGCACACTCGATTTCGGACGCTGTAAATTGTCAGTCAACATACCGCGCACATGGTGAAAGCTGTAATTTTTACTATCTGACCAAATGAAAAATCCCTGTAAACATTGACTAAACGAAAAAATGTCCACAATTTGATACCAATTTTGAATAGATTTCTTTTACTGGAAAACAGTTATAAACAAGTGAAGTATGACTGATATCCCAGTTTGAAGCCAAATGAAAATTTCCTCAAATGAACGAACACAAGAGCACATACCGTTGAATTTAGCCCCGACTCTATTCAAGATGGAGACAAAAGTTTTGTAATTATGGATAACGCACGAAATTCTCGACAATTTGACACCGATATTATGTGGATTCTATAGAAAGGAATAATTAGAAATGCAATCTTCTTGTGCACACTCGATTTCGGACGCTGTAAATTGTCAGTCAACATACCGCGCACATGGTGAAAGCTGTAATTTTTACTATCTGACCAAATGAAAAATCCCTGTAAACATTGACTAAACGAAAAAATGTCCACAATTTGATACCAATTTTGAATAGATTTCTTTTACTGGAAAAAAGTTATAAACAAGTGAATTATGACTGATCTCCCAGTTCAGGGCCGCATGAAAATTTCCTCAAATGAACGAACACAAGAGCACATACCGTTGAATTTAGCCCCGACTCTATTCAAGATGGAGACAAAAGTTTTGTAGTTATGGATAACGCACGAAATTTCCGACAATCTGAGACCGATATTATGTGGATTCTATAGAAAGGAATAATTAGAAATGCAGTCTTCTTGTGCACACTGGATTTCGGACGCTGTAAATTGTCAGACAACATACCGCGCACATGGTGAAAGCTGTAATTTTTACTATCTGACCCAATGAAAAATCCCTGTAAACATTGACTAAACGAAAAAAAACACACAATTTGATAACAAGTTTGAAAAGTTTACTTTTACTGGAAAAAAGTTATAAACAAGTGAAGTATGACTGATATCCCAGTTTGAAGCCAAATGAAAATTTCCTCAAATGAACGAACACAAGGGCACATACCGTTGAATTTAGCCCCGACTCTATTCAAGATGGAGACAAAAGTTTTGTAATTATGGATAACGCACAAACTTTTCGACAATTTGAGACCGATATTATGTGGATTCTATAGAAAGGAATAATTAGAAATGCAGTCTTCTTGTGCACACTCGATTTCGGACGCTGTAAATTGTCAGACGACATACCACGCACATGGTGAAAGCTGTAATTTTTACTATCTGACCAAATGAAAAATCCCTCTAAACATTGACTAAACGAAAAAATGCACACAATTTGATAACAATTTTGAAAAGTTTACTTTTACTGGAAAACAGTTATAAACAAGTGAAATATGACTGATATCCCAGTTTGAAGCCAAATGAAAATTTCCTCAAATGAACGAACACAAGAGCACATACCGTTGAATTTAGCCCCGACTCTATCCAAGATGGAGACAAAAGTTTTGTAATTATGCATAACGCACGAAATTCTCGACAATTTGACACCGATATTATGTGGATTCTAGAGAAAGGAATAATTAGAAATGCAGTCTTTTTGTGCACATTGGATTTCGGACGCTGTAAATTGTCAGACGACATACCACGCACATGGTGAAAGCTGTAATTTTTACTATCTGACCAAATGAAAAATCCCTGTAAATATTGACTAAACGAAAAAATGCACACAATTTGATAACAATTTTGAAAAGTTTACTTTTACTGGAAAACAGTTATAAACAAGTGAAGTATGACTGATATCCCAGTTTGAAGCCAAATGAAAATTTCCTCAAATGAACGAACACAAGAGCACATACCGTTGAATTTAGACCCGACTCTATCCAAGATGGAGACAAAAGTTTTGTAATTATGCATAACGCACGAAATTCTCGACAATTTGACACCGATATTATGTGGATTCTAGAGAAAGGAATAATTAGAAATGCAGTCTTTTTGTGCACATTGGATTTCGGACGCTGTAAATTGTCAGACGACATACCACGCACATGGTGAAAGCTGTAATTTTTACTATCTGACCAAATGAAAAATCCCTGTAAACATTGACTAAACGAAAAAATGCACACAATTTGATACCAATTTTGAAAAGTTTTCTTTTACTGGAAAAAAGTTATAAACAAGTGAAGTATGTCTGATCTCCCAGTTTAGGGCCGCATGAAAATTTCTTCAAATGAACGAACACAAGGCCACATACCGTTGAATTTAGCACCGACACTATTCAAGATGGAGACAAAAGTTTTGTAATTATGGATAACGCATGAAATTCTCGGCAATTTGACACCGATATTATGTGGATTCTATAGAAAGGAATAATTAGAAATGCAGTCTTCTTGTGCACACTCGATTTCGGACGCTGTAAATTGTCAGACGACATACCACGCACATGGTGAAAGCTGTAATTTTTACTATCTGACCAAATGAAAAATCCCTGTAAACATTGACTAAACGAAAAATGCACACAATTTGATAACAATTTTGAAAAGTTTACTTTTACTGGAAAACAGTTATAAACAAGTGAAGTATGACTGATATCCCAGTTTGAAGCCAAATGAAAATTTCCTCAAATGAACGAACACAAGAGCACATACCGTTGAATTTAGCCCCGACTCTATTCAAGATGGAGACAAAAGTTTTGTAATTATGGATAACGCACGAAATTCTCGACAATTTGACACCGATATTATGTGGATTCTATAGAAAGGAATAATTAGAAATGCAATCTTCTTGTGCACACTCGATTTCGGACGCTGTAAATTGTCAGTCAACATACCGCGCACATGGTGAAAGCTGTAATTTTTACTGACCAAATGAAAAATCCCTGTAAACATTGACTAAACGAAAAAATGCACACAATTTCATACCAATTTTGAAAAGTTTTCTTTTACTGAAAAAAGTTATAAACAAGTGAATATGACTGATCACCCAGTTTAGGGCCGCATGAAAATTTCTTCAAATGAACGAACAGAAGACCACATACCGTTGAATTTAGCCCCGACACTATTCAAGATGGAGACAAAAGTTTTGTAATTATGGATAACGCCCGAAATTCTCGGCAATTTGACACCGATATTATGTGGATTCTATAGAAAGGAATAATTAGAAATCCAGTCTTCTTGTGCACACTCGATTTCGGACGCTGTAAATTGTCAGACGACATACAACGCACATGGTGAAAGCTGTAATTTTTACTATCTGACCAAATAAAATATCCCTGTAAACATGGACTAAAAGAAAAAATGCTCACAATTTGATAACAATTTTGAATAGATTTCTTTTACTGGAAAAAAGTTATAAACAAGTGAAGTATGACTGATCTCGCAGTTTAGGGCCGCATGAAAATTTCCTCAAATGAACGAACACAAGACCACATACCGTTGAATTTAGCCCCGACACTATTCAAGATGGAGACAAAAGTTTTGTAATTATGCATAACGCACGAAATTCTCGACAATTTGACACCTATATTATGTGGATCCTATAGAAAGGAATAATTAGAAATGCAGTCTTCTTGTGCACACTCGATTTCGGACGCTGTAAATTGTCAGACGACATACCACGCACATGGTGAAAGCTGTAATTTTTACTATCTGACCAAATGAAAAATCCCTGTAAACATTGACTAAACGAAAAAATGCTCAATATTTGATACCAATTTTGAAAAGTTTTCTTTGACTGGAAAAAAGTTATAAACAAGTGTAGAATGTCTGATCTCCCAGTTTAGGGCCGCATGAAAATTTCTTCAAATGAACGAACACAAGACCACATACCGTTGAATTTAGCCCCGACACTATTCAAGATGGAGACAAAAGTTTTGTAATTATGGATAACGCTCGAAATTCTCGGCAATTTGACACCGATATTATGTGGATTCTATTGAAAGGAATAATTAGAAATGCAGTCTTCTTGTGCACACTCGATTTCGGACGCTGTAAATTGTCAGACGACATACCACGCACATGGTGAAAGCTTTAATTTTTACTATCTGTCCAAATGAAAAATCCCGGTAAGCATGGACTAAACGAAAAAATGCACACAATTTGATACCAATTTTGAATAGATTTCTTTTACTGGAAAAAGTTATAAACAAGTGAAGTATGACTGATCTCCCAGTTTAAAGCCGCATGAAAATTTCCTCAAATGAACGAACACAAGACCACATACCGTTGAATTTAGCCCCGACTCTAATCAAGATGGAGACAAAAGTTTTGTAATTATGGATAACGCACGAAATTTTCGACAATTTTACACCGATATTATGTGGATTCTATAGAAAGGAATAATTAGAAATGCAGTCTTCTTGTGCACACTAGATTTCGGACGCTGTAAATTGTCAGACGACATACCACGCACATGGTGAAAGCTGTAATTTTTACTATCTGACCAAATGAAAAATCCCTGTAAACATTGACTAAACGAAAAAATGCACACAATTTGATACCAATTTTGAAAAGTTTTCTTTTACTGGAAAAAAGTTATAAACAAGTGAAGTATGTCTGATCTCCCAGTTTTGGGCCGCATGAAAATTTCTTCAAATGAACGAACACAAGACCACATACCGTTGAATTTAGCCCCGACACTATTCAAGATGGAGACAAAAGTTTTGTAATTATGGATAACGCACGAAATTCTCGGCAGTTTGACACCGATATTATGTGGATTCTATAGAAAGGAATAATTAGAAATGCAGTCTTCTTGTGCACACTCGATTTCGGACGCTGTAAATTGTCAGACGACATACCACGCACATGGTGAAAGCTGTAATTTTTACTATATGACCAAATGAAAAATCCCGGTAAACATGGACTAAACGAAAAAATTTACACAATTTGATACCAATTTTGAATAGATTTTTTTTACTGGAAAAAAGTTATAAACAAGTGAACGTATGACTGATCTCCCAGTTTAGGGCCGCATGAAAATTTCCTCAAATGAACGAACACAAGACCACATACCGTTGAATTTAGCCCCGACTCTATTCAAGATGGAGACAAAAGTTTTGTAATTATGGATAACGCACGAAATTCTCGACAATTTGACACCGATACTATGTGGATTCTATAGAAAGGAATAATTAGAAATGCAGTCTTCTTGTGCACACTCGATTTCGGACGCTGTAAATTGTCAGACGACATACCACGCACATGGTGAAAGCTGTAATTTTTACTATCTGACCAAATGAAAAATCCCGGTAAACATGGACTAAACGAAAAAATGAACACAATTTGATACCAATTTTGAATAGATTTCTTTTACTGGAAAAAAGTTATAAACAAGTGAGTTATGACTGATGTCCCAGTTTAAATCCGAATGAAAATTTCCTCAAATGAACGAACACAAGACCACATACCGTTGAATTTAGCCCCGACACTATTCAAGATGGAGACAAAAGTTTTGTAATTATGGATAACGCACGAAATTCTCGACAATTTGAGACCGATATTATGGGGATTCTATAGAAAGGAATAATTAGAAATGCAGTCTTCTTGTGCACACTGGATTTCGGACGCTGTAAATTGTCAGACAACATACCGCGCACATGGTGAAAGCTGTAATTTTTACTATCTGACCAAATGAAAAATCCCTGTAAACATGGACTAAACGAAAAAATGCACACAATTTGATACCAATTTTGAATAGATTTCTTTTACTGGAAAAAAGTTATAAACAAGTGAAGTATGACTGATCTACCAGTTTAGGGTCGCACGAAAATTTCCTCAAATGAACGAACACAAGACCACATACCGTTGAATTTAGCCCCGACTCTATTCAAGATGGAGACAAAAGATTTGTCATTATGGATAACGCACGAAATTTTCGACAATTTGAGACCGATATTATGTGGATTCTATCGAAAGGAATAATTAGAAATGCAGTCTTCTTGTGCACACTGGATTTCGGACGCTGTAAATTGTCAGACAACATACCACGCACATGGTGAAAGCTGTAATTTTTACTATCTGACCAAATGAAAAATCCCTGCAAACATTGACTAAACGAAAAAATGCACACAATTTGATACCAATTTTGAAAAGATTTCTTTTACTGGAAAAAAGTTATAAACAAGTGAAGTATGACTGATCTTCCAGTTTAAAGCCAAATGAAAATATCCTCAAATGAACGAACACAAGAGCACATACCGTTGAATTTAGCCCCGACTCTATTCAAGATGGAGACAAAAGTTTTGTAATTATGCATAACGCACGAAATTCTCGACAATTTGACACTTATATTATGGGGATTCTATAGAAAGGAATAATTAGAAATGCAGTCTTCTTGTGCACACTCGATTTCGGACGCTGTAAATTGTCAGACGACATACCACGCACATGGTGAAAGCTGTAATTTTTACTATCTGACCAAATGAAAAATCCCTGTAAACATTGACTAAACGAAAAAATGCACACAATTTGATACCAATTTTGAAAAGTTTTCTTTTACTGGAAAAAAGTTATAAACAAGTGTATTATGTCTGATCTCCCAGTTTAGGGCCGCATGAAAATTTCTTCAAATGAACGAATACAAGACCTCATACCGTTGAATTTAGCCCCGACTCTATTCAATATGGAGACAAAAGTTTTGTAATTATGGATAACGCACGAAATTTTCGACAATTTGAGACCGATATTATGTGGATTCTATAGAAAGGAATAATTAGAAATGCAGTCTTCTTGTGCACATTGGATTTCGGACGCTGTAAATTGTCAGACAACATACCACGCACATGGTGAAAGCTGTACTTTTTACTATCTGACCAAATGAAAAATCCCTGTAAACATTGACTAAACGAAAAAATGCACACAATTTGATAACAATTTTGAAAAGTTTACTTTTACTGGAAAAAAGTTATAAACAAGTGAGTTATGACTGATCTCCCAGTTTAAAGCCGAATGAAAATTTCCTCAAATGAACGAACACAAGACCACATACCGTTGAATTTAGCCCCGACTCTATTCAAGATGGAGACAAAAGTTTTGTAATTATGGATAACGCACGAAATTCTCGACAATTTGACACCGATACTATGTGGATTCTATAGAAAGGAATAATTAGAAATGCAGTCTTCTTGTGCACACTCGATTTCGGACGCTGTAAATTGTCAGACGACATACCACGCACATGGTGAAAGCTGTAATTTTTACTATCTGACCAAATGAAATATCCCGGTAAACATGGACTAAACGAAAAAATGAACACAATTTGATACCAATTTTGAATAGATTTCTTTTACTGGAAAAAAGTTATAAACAAGTGAGTTATGACTGATCTCCCAGTTTAAATCCGAATGAAAATTTCCTCAAATGAACGAACACAAGACCACATACCGTTGAATTTAGCCCCGACTCTATTCAAGATGGAGACAAAAGTTTTGTAATTATGGATAACGCACGAAATTTTCGACAATTTGAGACCGATATTATGTGGATTCTATAGAAAGGAATAATTAGAAATGCAGTCTTCTTGTGCACACTGGATTTCGGACGCTGTAAATTGTCAGACAACATACCGCGCACATGGTGAAAGCTGTAATTTTTACTATCTGACCAAATGAAAAATCCCTGTAAACATGGACTAACCGAAAAAATGCACACAATTTGATACCAATTTTGAATAGATTTCTTTTACTGGAAAAAAGTTATAAATAAGTGAAGTATGACTGATCTCCCAGTTTAGGGCCGCATGAAAATTTCCTCAAATGAACGAACACAAGAGCACATACCGTTGAAATTAGCCCCGAGTCTATTCAAGATGGAGACAAAAGTTTTGTAATTATGCATAACGCACGAAATTCTCGACAATTTGACACCGATATTATGTGGATTCTAGAGAAAGGAATAATTAGAAATGCAGTCTTTTTGTGCACATTGGATTTCGGACGCTGTAAATTGTCAGACGACATACCACGCACATGGTGAAAGCTGTAATTTTTACTATCTGACCAAATGAAAAATCCCTGTAAACATTGACTAAACGAAAAAATGCACACAATTTGATAACAATTTTGAAAAGTTTTCTTTCACTGGAAAAAAGTTATAAACAAGTGAAATATGACTGATCTCCCAGTTTAGGGCCGCATGAAAATTTCTTCAAATGAACGAACACAAGACCACATACCGTTGAATTTAGCCCCGACACTATTCAAGATGGAGACAAAAGTTTTGTAATTATGGATAACGCACGAAATTCACGGCAATTTGACACCGATATTATGTGGATTCTATAGAAAGGAATAATTAGAAATGCAGTCTTCTTGTGCACACTCGATTTCGGACGCTGTAAATTGTCAGACGACATACCACGCACATGGTGAAAGCTGTAATTTTTACTATCTGACCAAATGAAAAATCCCTGTAAACATGGTCTAAACGAAAAAATGCACACAATTTGATACCAATTTTGTATAGATTTCTTTTACTGGAAAAAAGTTATAAATAAGTGAAGTATGACTGATCTCCCAGTTTAGGGCTGCATGAAAATTTCCTCAAATGAACGAACACAAGACCACATACCGTTGAATTTAGCCCCGACTCTATTCAAGATGGAGACAAATGTTTTGTAATTATGGATAACGCACGAAATTTTCGAGAATTTGAGACCGATATTATGTGGATTCTATAGAAAGGAATAATTAGAAATGCAGTCATCTTGTGCACACTGGATTTCGGACGCTGGAAATTGTCAGACGACATACCACGCACATGGTGAAAGCTGTCATTTTTACTATCTGACCAAATGAAAAATCCCTGTAAGCATTGAATAAATGAAAAAATGCACACAATTTGATACCAATTTTGAAAAGTTTTCTTTCACTGGAAAAAATTTATAAACAAGTGAAATATGACTGATCTCCCAATTTAGTGCCTCATGAAAATTTCTTCAAATGAACGAACACAAGACCACATACCGTTGAATTTAGCCACGACTCTATTCAAGATGGAGAGAAAAGTTTTGTAATTATGCATAACGCACGAAATTCTCGACAATTTGACACCGATATTATGTGGATTCTATAGAAAGAAATAATTAGAAATGCAGTCTTCTTGTGCACACTTGATTTCGGACGCTGTAAATTGTAAGACGACATACCACGCACATGGTGAAAGCTGTAATTTTTACTATCTGACCAAATGAAAAATACCTGTAAACATTGACTAAACGAAAAAATACACACAATTTGATACCAATTTTGAATAGATTTCTTTTGCTGGAAAAAAGTTATAAACAAGTGACGTATGACTGATCTCCCAGTTTAGGGCCGCATGAAAATTTCCTCAAATGAACGAACACAAGACCACATACCGTTGAATTTAGCCCCGACTCTATTCAAGATGGAGACAAATGTTTTGTAATTATGGATAACGCACGAAATTTTCGACAATTTGAGACCGATATTATGTGGATTCTATAGAAAGTAATAATTAGAAATGCAGTCTTCTTGTGCACACTGGATTTCGGACGCTGTAAATTGTCAGACAACATACCGCGCACATGATGAAAACTGTAATTTTTACTATCTGACCAAATGAAAAATCCCTGTAAACATTGACTAAACGAAAAAATGCACACAATTTGATAACAATTTTGAAAAGTTTACTTTTACTGGAAAAAAGTTATAAACAAGTGAAGTATGACCGATATCCCAGTTTAAAGCCAAATGAAAATTTCCTCAAATGAACGAACACAAGAGCACATACAGTTGAATTTAGCCCCGAGTCTATTCAAGATGGAGACAAAAGTTTTGTAATTATGCATAACGCACGAAATTCTCGACAATTTGACACCGATATTATGTGGATTCTAGAGAAAGGAATAATTAGAAATGCAGTCATTTTGTGCACATTGGATTTCGGACGCTGTAAATTGTCAGACGACATACCACGCACATGGTGAAAGCTGTAATTTTTACTATCTGACCAAATGAAAAATCCCTGTAAACATTGACTAAACGAAAAAATGCACACACTTTGATAACAATTTTGAAAAGTTTACTTTTACTGGAAAAAAGTTATAAACAAGTGAAGTATGACTGATCTCCCAGTTTAGGGCTGCATGAAAATTTCTTCAAATGAACGAACACAAGACCACATACCGTTGAATTTAGCCCCGACACTATTCAAGATGGAGACAAAAGTTTTGTAATTATGCATAACGCACGAAATTCTCGACAATTTGACACCGATATTACGTGGATTTTATAGAAAGGAATAATTCGAAATGCAGTCTTCTTGTGCACACTCGATTTCGGACGCTGTAAATTGTCAGACGACATACCACGCACATGGTGAAAGCTGTAATTTTTACTATCTGACCAAATGAAAAATCCCTGTAAACATTGACTAAACGAAAAAATGCACACAATTTGATACCAATTTTGAAAAGTTTTCTTTTATTGGAAAAAAGTTATAAACAAGTGAATAATGTCTGATCTCCCAGTTTAGGGCCGCATGAAAATTTCTTCAAATGAACGAACACAAGACACATACCGTTGAATTTAGCCCCGACACTATTCAAGATGGAGACAAAAGTTTTGTAATTATGGATAATGCACGAAATTCTCGGCAATTTGACACCGATATTATGTGGATCCTATAGCAAGGAATAATTAGAAATCCAGTCTTCTGGTGCACACTCGATTTCGGACGCTTTAAATTGTCAGACGACATACCACGCACATGGTGAAAGCTGTAATTTTTACTATCTGACCAAATGAAAAATCCCTGTAAACATGGTCTAAACGAAAAAATGCACACAATTTGATACCAATTTTGAATAGATTTCTTTTACTGGAAAAAAGTTATAAATAAGTGAAGTATGACTGATCTCCCAGTTTAGGGCTGCATGAAAATTTCCTCAAATGAACGAACACAAGACCACATACCGTTGAATTTAGCCCCGACTCTATTCAAGATGGAGACAAAAGTTTTGTAATTATGGATAACGCACGAAATTTTCGAGAATTCGAGACCGATATTATGTGGATTCTATAGAAAGGAATAATTAGAAATGCAGTCATCTTGTGCACACTGGATTTCGGACGCTGTAAATTGTCAGACGACATACCACGCACATGGTGAAAGCTGTAATTTTTACTATCTGACCAAATGAAAAATCCCTGTAAGCATTGAATAAATGAAAAAATGCACACAATTTGATACCAATTTTGAAAAGTTTTCTTTCACTGGAAAAAATTTATAAACAAATGAAATATGACTGATCTCCCAATTTAGTGCCGCATGAAAATTTCTTCAAATGAACGAACACAAGACCACATACCGTTGAATTTAGCCACGACTCTATTCAAGATGGAGACAAAAGTTTTGTAATTATGCATAACGCACGAAATTCTCGGCAATTTGACACCGATATTATGTGGATTCTATAGAAAGGAATAATTAGAAATGCAGTCTTCTTGTGCACACTCGATTTCGGACGCTGTAAATTGTCAGACGACATACCACGCACATGGTTAAAGCTGTAATTTTTATAATCTGACCAAATGAAAAATCCCTGTAAACATTGACTAAACGAAAAAATGCACACAATTTGATACCAATTTTGAAAAGATTTCTTTTACTGGAAAAAAGTTATAAACAAGTGAAGTATGTCTGATCTCCCAGTTTAGGGCTGCATGAAAATTTCTTCAAATGAACGAACACAAGACCACATACCGTCGAATTTAGCCCCGACACTATTCAAGATGGAGACAAAAGTTTTGTAATTATGGATAACGCACGAAATTCTCGGGAATTTGACACCGATATTATGTGGATTCTATAGTGAGGAATAATTAGAAATCCAGTCTTCTTGTGCACACTCGATTTCGGACGCGGTAAATTGTCAGACGACATACCACGCACATGGTGAAAGCTGTAATTTTTACTATCTGACCAAATGAAAAATCCCTGTAAACATTGACTAAACGAAAAAATGCACACAATTTGATAACAATTTTGAAAAGTTTACTTTTACTGGAAAAAAGTTATAAACAAGTGAAGTATGACTGATATCCCAGTTTAAAGCCAAATGAAAATTTCCTCAAATGAACGAACATAAGAGCACATACCGTTGAATTTAGCCCCGACTCTATTCAAGATGGAGACAAAAGTTTTGTAATTATGCATAACGCACGAAATTCTCGACAATTTGACACCGATATTATGTGGATTCTAGAGAAAGGAATAATTAGAAATGCAGTCTTCTTGTGCACATTGGATTTCGGACGCTGTAAATTGTCAGACGACATACCACGCACATGGTGAAAGCTGTAATTTTTACTATCTGACCAAATGAAAAATCCCTGTAAACATTGACTAAACGAAAAAATGCACACAATTTGATACCAATTTTGAAAAGTTTTCTTTCACTGGAAAAAAGTTATAAACAAGTGAAATATGACTGATCTCCCAGTTTAGGGCCGCATGAAAATTTCTTCAAATGAACGAACACAAGACCACATACCGTTGAATTTAGCCCCGACAATATTCAAGATGGAGACAAAAGTTTTGTAAATATGGATAACGCACGAAATTCTCGGCAATTTGACACCGATATTATGTGGATTCTATAGACAGGAATAATTAGAAATCCAGTCTTCTGGTGCACACTCGATTTCGGACGCTGTAAATTGTCAGACGACATACCGCGCACATGGTGAAAGCTGTAATTTTTACTCTCTGACCAAATGAAAAATCCCTGTAAACATTGACTAAACGAAAAAATGCACATAATTTGATAACAATTTTGAAAAGTTTACTTTTACTGGAAAAAAGTTATAAACAAGTGAAGTATGACTGATATCCCAGTTTAAAGCCAAATGAAAATTTCCTCAAATGAACGAACACAAGAGCACATACAGTTGAATTTAGCCCCGAGTCTATTCAAGATGGAGACAAAAGTTTTGTAATTATGCATAACGCACGAAATTCTCGACAATTTGACACCGATATTATGTGGATTCTAGAGAAAGGAATAATTAGAAATGCAGTCATTTTGTGCACATTGGATTTCGGACGCTGTAAATTGTCAGACGACATACCACGCACATGGTGAAAGCTGTAATTTTTACTATCTGACCAAATGAAAAATCCCTGTAAACATTGACTAAACGAAAAAATGCACACACTTTGATAACAATTTTGAAAAGTTTACTTTTACTGGAAAAAAGTTATAAACAAGTGAAGTATGACTGATCTCCCAGTTTAGGGCTGCATGAAAATTTCTTCAAATGAACGAACACAAGACCACATACCGTTGAATTTAGCCCCGACACTATTCAAGATGGAGACAAAAGTTTTGTAATTATGCATAACGCACGAAATTCTCGACAATTTGACACCGATATTACGTGGATTTTATAGAAAGGAATAATTCGAAATGCAGTCTTCTTGTGCACACTCGATTTCGGACGCTGTAAATTGTCAGACGACATACCACGCACATGGTGAAAGCTGTAATTTTTACTATCTGACCAAATGAAAAATCCCTGTAAACATTGACTAAACGAAAAAATGCACACAATTTGATACCAATTTTGAAAAGTTTTCTTTTATTGGAAAAAAGTTATAAACAAGTGAATAATGTCTGATCTCCCAGTTTAGGGCCGCATGAAAATCTTCTCAAATGAACGAACCCAAGACACATACCGTTGAATTTAGCCCCGACACTATTCAAGATGGAGACAAAAGTTTTGTAATTATGGATAATGCACGAAATTCTCGGCAATTTGACACCGATATTATGTGGATCCTATAGCAAGGAATATTTAGAAATCCAGTCTTCTGGTGCACACTCGATTTCGGACGCTTTAAATTGTCAGACGACATACCACGCACATGGTGAAAGCTGTAATTTTTACTATCTGACCAAATGAAAAATCCCTGTAAACATGGTCTAAACGAAAAAATGCACACAATTTGATACCAATTTTGAATAGATTTCTTTTACTGGAAAAAAGTTATAAATAAGTGAAGTATGACTGATCTCCCAGTTTAGGGCTGCATGAAAATTTCCTCAAATGAACGAACACAAGACCACATACCGTTGAATTTAGCCCCGACTCTATTCAAGATGGAGACAAAAGTTTTGTAATTATGGATAACGCACGAAATTTTCGAGAATTTGAGACCGATATTATGTGGATTCTATAGAAAGGAATAATTAGAAATGCAGTCATCTTGTGCACACTGGATTTCGGACGCTGTAAATTGTCAGACGACATACCACGCACATGGTGAAAGCTGTAATTTTTACTATCTGACCAAATGAAAAATCCCTGTAAGCATTGAATAAATGAAAAAATGCACACAATTTGATACCAATTTTGAAAAGTTTTCTTTCACTGGAAAAAATTTATAAACAAATGAAATATGACTGATCTCCCAATTTAGTGCCGCATGAAAATTTCTTCAAATGAACGAACACAAGAGCACATACCGTTGAATTTAGCCACGACTCTATTCAAGATGGAGACAAAAGTTTTGTAATTATGCATAACGCACGAAATTCTCGACAATTTGACACCGATATTATGTGGATTCTAGAGAAAGGAATAATTAGAAATGCAGTCTTCTTGTGCACATTGGATTTCGGACGCTGTAAATTGTCAGACGACATACCACGCACATGGTGAAAGCTGTAATTTTTACTATCTGACCAAATGAAAAATCCCTGTAAACATTGACTAAACGAAAAAATGCACACAATTTGATACCAATTTTGAAAAGTTTTCTTTCACTGGAAAAAAGTTATAAACAAGTGAAATATGACTGATCTCCCAGTTTAGGGCCGCATGAAAATTTCTTCAAATGAACGAACACAAGACCACATACCGTTGAATTTAGCCCCGACAATATTCAAGATGGAGACAAAAGTTTTGTAAATATGGATAACGCACGAAATTCTCGGCAATTTGACACCGATATTATGTGGATTCTATAGACAGGAATAATTAGAAATCCAGTCTTCTGGTGCACACTCGATTTCGGACGCTGTAAATTGTCAGACGACATACCACGCACATGGTGAAAGCTGTAATTTGTACTATCTGACCAAATGAAAAATCCCTGTAAACATTGACTAAACGAAAAAATGCACACAATTTGATAACAATTTTGAAAAGTTTACTTTTACTGGAAAAAAGTTATAAACAAGTGAAGTATGACTGATCTCCCAGTTTAGGGCCGCATGAAAATTTCCTCAAATGAACGAACAGAAGAGCACATACCGTTGAATTTAGCCCCGACTCTATTCAAGATGGAGACAAAAGTTTTGTAATTATGGATAACGCACGAAATTTTCGACAATTTGAGACCGATATTATGTGGATTCTAGAGAAAGGAATAATTAGAAATGCAGTCTTCTTGTGCACACTGGATTCGGACGCTGTAAATTGTCAGACAACATACCGTGCACATGGTGAAAGCTGTAATTTTTACTATCTGACCAAATGAAAAATCACTGTAAACATTGATTAAACGAAAAAATGCACACAATTTGATACCAATTTTGAATAGATTTCTTTTACTGGAAAAAAGTTATAAACAAGTGAAGTATGACTGATCTCCCAGTTTAGGGACGCATGAAAATCTTCTCAAATGAACGAACACAAGACCACATACCGTTGAATTTAGCCCCGACTCTATTCAAGATGGAGACAAAAGTTTTGTAATTATGGATAACGCACGAAATTTTCGACAATTGTAGACCGATATTATGTGGATTCTATAGAAAGGAATAATTAAAAATGCAGTCTTCTTGTGCACACTGGATTTCGGACGCTGTAAATTGTCAGACGACATACCGTGCACATGGTGAAAGCTGTAATTTTTACTATCTGACCAAATGAAAAATCCCTGTAAACATTTACTAAACGAAAAATGCACACAATTTGATAACAATTTTGAAAAGTTTACTTTTACTGGAAAAAAGTTATAAACAAGTGAAGTATGACTCTTATCCCAGTTTAAAGCGAAATGAAAATTTCCTCAAATGAACGAACACAAGAGCACATACCGTTGAATTTAGCCCCGACTCTATTCAAGATGGAGACAAAAGTTTTGTAATTATGAATAACGCACGAAATTCTGGACAATTTGACACCGATATTATGTGGATTCTATAGAAAGGAATAATTAGAAATGCAGTCTTCTTGTGCACACTCGATTTCGGACGCTGTAAATTGTCAGACGACATACCACGCACATGGTGAAAGCTGTAATTTTTACTATCTGACCAAATGAAAAATCCCTGTAAACATTGACTAAACGAAAAAATGCACACAATTTGATACCAATTTTGAATAGATTTCTTTTACTGGAAAAAAGTTATAAACAAGTGAAGTATGACTGATCTCCCAGTTTAGGGCCGCATGAAAATTTCCTCAAATGAACGAACACAAGATCACATACCGTTGAATTTAGCCCCGAGTCTATTCAAGATGGAGACAAAAGTTTTGTAATTATGGATAACGCACGAAATTTTCGACAATTTGAGACCGATATTATGTGGATTCTATAGAAAGGAATAATTAGAAATGCAGTCTTCTTGTGCACACTGGATTTCGGACGCTGTAAATTGTCAGACAACATACCGTGCACATGGTGAAAGCTGTAATTTTTACTATCTGACCAATTGAAAAATTCCTGTAAACATTGACTAAACGAAAAATGCACACAATTTGATAACAATTTTGAAAAGTTTACTTTTACTGGAAAAAAGTTATAAACAAGTGAAGTATGACTGATATCCCAGTTTAAAGCGAAATGAAAATTTCCTCAAATGAACGAACACAAGAGCACATACCGTTGAATTTAGCCCCGACTCTATTCAAGATGGAGACAAAAGTTTTGTAATTATGAATAACGGAAGAAATTCTGGACAATTTGACACCGATATTATGTGGATTCTATAGAAAGGAATAATTAGAAATGCAGTCTTCTTGTGCACACTCGATTTCGGACGCTGTAAATTGTCAGACGACATACCACGCACATGGTGAAAGCTGTAATTTTTACTATCTGACCAAATGAAAATCCCGGTAAACATGGACTAAACGAAAAAATGCAAAAAATTTGATATCAATTTTGAATAGATTTTTTTTACTGGAAAAAAGATACAAACAAGTGTAATATGACTGATCTCCCAGTTTAGGGCCGCATGAAAATTTCCTCAAATGAACGAACACAAGAGCACATACCGTTGAATTTAGCCCCGACTCTATTCAAGATGGAGACAAAAGTTTTGTAATTATAGATAGCGCATGAAATTCTCGACGATTTCACACCGATATTATGTGGATTCTATAGAAAGGAATAATAATTGCAAATGCAGTCTTCTTTTGCACACTGGATTTCGGACGCTGTAAATTGTAAGTCAACATACCGCGCACATGGTGAAAGCTGTAATTTTTACTATCTGACCAAATGAAAAACCCCTGTAAACAAGGACTAAACGAAAAAATGCACACAATTTGATACCAATTTTGAAAAGTTTTCTTTTACTGGAAAAAAGTTATAAACAAGTGAAGTATGACTGATCTCCCAGTTTAGGGCCGCATGAAAATTTGCTCAAATGAACAAACACAAGACCACATACCGTTGAATTTAGCCCCGATTCTATTCGAGATGGAGGCAAAAGTTTTGTTATTATGGATAACGCACGAAATTCTCGACAATTTGACACCGATATTATGTGGATTCTATTGAAAGGAATAATTAGAAATGCAGTCATCTTTTGCACACTGGATTTCGGACGCTGTAAATTGTCAGTCAACATACCGCGCACATGGTGAAAGCTGTAATTTTTACTATCTGACCAAATGAAAAATTCCTGTAAACATGGACTAAACGAAAAAATGCACACAATTTGATACCAATTTTGAAAAGATTTCTTTTACTGGAAAAAAGTTATAAACAAGTGAAGTATGTCTGATGTCCCAGTTTAGGGCCGCATGAAAATTTCTTCAAATGAACGAACAGAAGACCACATACCGTTGAATTTAGCCCCGACACTATTCAAGATGGAGACAAAAGTTTTGTAATTAAGGATAATGCACGAAATTCTCGACGATTTGAGACCGATATTATGGGGATTCTATAGAAAGGAATAATTAGAAATGCAGTCTTCTTGTGCACACTCGATTTAGGACGCTGTAAATTGTCAGAAGACATACAACTGACATGGTGAACGTTGTAATTTTTACTATCTATCCAAATGAAAAATCCCTGTAAACATTGACTAAACGAAAAAATGCACACAATTTGATACCAATTTTGAAAAATTTTCTTTTACTGGAAAAAAGTTATAAACAAGTGAAGTATGACTGATCTCCCAGTTTAAAGCCGCATGAAAATTTCCTCAAATGAACGAACACAAGACCACATACCGTTGAATTAAGCCCCGACTCTAATCAAGATGGAGACAAAAGTTTTGTAATTATGGATAACGCACGAAATTCTCGGCAATTTGACACCGATATTATGTGGATTCTATAGAAAGGAAAAATTAGAAATGAAGTCTTCTTGTCCACACTGGATTTCGGACGCTGTGAATTGTCAGACGACATACCACGCACATGGTGAAAGCTGTAATTTTTACTATCTGACCAAATGAAAAATCCCTGTAAACATGGACTAAACGAAAAAATGCACACAATTTGATTCCAATTTTGAAAAGTTTTCTTTTACTGGAAAAAAGTTATAAACAAGTGAAGTATGACTGATCTCCCAGTTTAGGGCCGCATGAAAATTACCTCAAATGAACGAACACAAGACCACATACCGTTGAATTTGGCCCCGACTCTATTCAAGATGGAGACAAAAGTTTTGTAATTATGAATAACGCACGAAATTCTCGACAATTTGACACCGATATTATGTGGATTCTAGAGAAAGGAATAATTAGAAATGCAGTCTTCTTGTGCACACTGGATTTCGGACGCTGTAAAATGTCAGACGACATACCACGCACATGGTGAAAGCTGTAATGTTTACTATCTGACCAAATGAAAAATCCCTGTAAACATTGACTAAACGAAAAAATGCACACAATTTGATACCAATTTTGAAAAGGTTTCTTTTCCTGGAAAAAAGTTATAAACAAGTGAAATATGACTGATATCCCAGTTTAAAGCGAAATGAAAATTTCCTCAAATGAACGAACACAAGAGCACATACCGTTGAATTTAGCCCCGACTCTATTCAAGATGGAGACAAAAGTTTTGTAATTATGCATAACGCACGAAATTCTCGACAATTTGACACCGATATTATGTGGATTCTATAGAAAGGAATAATTAGAAATCCAGTCTTCTGGTGCACTCTCGATTTCGGACGCTGTAAATTGTCAGACGACATACCACGCACCTGGTGAAAGCTGTAATTTTTACTATCTGACCAAATGAAAAATCCCTGTAAACATGGACTAAACGAAAAAATGCACACAATTTGATACCAATTTTGAATAGACTTCTTTTACGGGAAAAAAGTTATAAACAAGTGAAGTATGACTGATCTCCCAGTTTAGGGCCGCATGAAAATTTCCTCAAATGAACGAACAGAAGAGCACATACCGTTGAATTTAGCCCCGACTCTATTCAAGATGGAGACAAAAGTTTTGTAATTATGGATAACGCACGAAATTTTCGACAATTTCAGACCGATATTATGTGGATTCTAGAGAAAGGAATAATTAGAAATGCAGTCTTCTTGTGCACACTGGATTCGGACGCTGTAAATTGTCAGACAACATACCGTGCACATGGTGAAAGCTGTAATTTTTACTATCTGACCAAATGAAAAATCACTGTAAACATTGATTAAACGAAAAAATGCACACAATTTGATACCAATTTTGAATAGATTTCTTTTACTGGAAAAAAGTTATAAACAAGTGAAGTATGACTGATCTCCCAGTTTAGGGACGCATGAAAATCTTCTCAAATGAACGAACACAAGACCACATACCGTTGAATTTAGCCCCGACTCTATTCAAGATGGAGACAAAAGTTTTGTAATTATGGATAACGCACGAAATTTTCGACAATTGTAGACCGATATTATGTGGATTCTATAGAAAGGAATAATTAAAAATGCAGTCTTCTTGTGCACACTGGATTTCGGACGCTGTAAATTGTCAGACAACATACCGTGCACATGGTGAAAGCTGTAATTTTTACTATCTGACCAAATGAAAAATCCCTGTAAACATTTACTAAACGAAAAATGCACACAATTTGATAACAATTTTGAAAAGTTTACTTTTACTGGAAAAAAGTTATAAACAAGTGAAGTATGACTGTTATCCCAGTTTAAAGCGAAATGAAAATTTCCTCAAATGAACGAACACAAGAGCACATACCGTTGAATTTAGCCCCGACTCTATTCAAGATGGAGACAAAAGTTTTGTAATTATGAATAACGCACGAAATTCTGGACAATTTGACACCGATATTATGTGGATTCTATAGAAAGGAATAATTAGAAATGCAGTCTTCTTGTGTACACTCGATTTCGGACGCTGTAAATTGTCAGACGACATACCACGCACATGGTGAAAGCTGTAATTTTTACTATCTGACCAAATGAAAAATCCCTGTAAACATTGACTAAACGAAAAAATGCACACAATTTGATACCAATTTTGAATAGATTTCTTTTACTGGAAAAAAGTTATAAACAAGTGAAGTATGACTGATCTCCCAGTTTAGGGCCGCATGAAAATTTCCTCAAATGAACGAACACAAGACCACATACCGTTGAATTTAGCCCCGAGTCTATTCAAGATGGAGAGAAAAGTTTTGTAATTATGGATAACGCACGAAATTTTCGACAATTTGAGACCGATATTATGTGGATTCTATAGAAAGGAATAATTAGAAATGCAGTCTTCTTGTGCACACTGGATTTCGGACGCTGTAAATTGTCAGACAACATACCGTGCACATGGTGAAAGCTGTAATTTTTACTATCTGACCAATTGAAAAATTCCTGTAAACATTGACTAAACGAAAAATGCACACAATTTGATAACAATTTTGAAAAGTTTACTTTTACTGGAAAAAAGTTATAAACAAGTGAAGTATGACTGATATCCCAGTTTAAAGCGAAATGAAAATTTCCTCAAATGAACGAACACAAGAGCACATACCGTTGAATTTAGCCCCGACTCTATTCAAGATGGAGACAAAAGTTTTGTAATTATGAATAACGGACGAAATTCTGGACAATTTGACACCGATATTATGTGGATTCTATAGAAAGGAATAATTAGAAATGCAGTCTTCTTGTGCACACTCGATTTCGGACGCTGTAAATTGTCAGACGACATACCACGCACATGGTGAAAGCTGTCATTTTCACTATCTGACCAAATGAAAAATCCCGGTAAACATGGACTAAACGAAAAAATGCACACAATTTGATACCAATTTTGAAAAGTTTTCTTTCACTGGAAAAAAGTTATAAACAAGTGAAATATGACTGATCTCCCAGTTTAGGGCCGCATGAAAATTTCTTCAAATGAACGAACACAAGACCACATACCGTTGAATTTAGCCCCGACTCTATTCAAGATGGAGACAAAAGTTTTGTAATTATGGATAACGCACGAAATTCTCGGCAATTTGACACCGATATTATGTGGATTCTATAGAAAGGAATAATTAGAAATGCAGTCTTCTTGTGCACACTCGATTTCGGACGCTGTAAATTGTCAGACGACATACCACGCACATGGTGAAAGCTGTAATTTTTACTATCTGACCAAATGAAAAATCCCGGTAAACATGGACTAAACGAAAAAATGCAAAAAATTTGATATCAATTTTGAATAGATTTTTTTTACTGGAAAAAAGATACAAACAAGTGTAATATGACTGATCTCCCAGTTTAGGGCCGCATGAAAATTTCCTCAAATGAACGAACACAAGAGCACATACCGTTGAATTTAGCCCCGACTCTATTCAAGATGGAGACAAAAGTTTTGTAATTATAGATAGCGCATGAAATTCTCGACGATTTCACACCGATATTATGTGGATTCTATAGAAAGGAATAATAATTGCAAATGCAGTCTTCTTTTGCACACTGGATTTCGGACGCTGTAAATTGTCAGTCAACATACCGCGCACATGGTGAAAGCTGTAATTTTTACTATCTGACCAAATGAAAAATTCCTGTAAACATGGACTAAACGAAAAAATGCACACAATTTGATACCAATTTTGAAAAGATTTCTTTTACTGGAAAAAAGTTATAAACAAGTGAATTATGTCTGATGTCCCAGTTTAGGGCCGCATGAAAATTTCTTCAAATGAACGAACAGAAGACCACATACCGTTGAATTTAGCCCCGACACTATTCAAGATGGAGACAAAAGTTTTGTAATTAAGGATAATGCACGAAATTCTCGACGATTTGAGACCGATATTATGTGGATTCTATAGAAAGGAATAATTAGAAATGCAGTCTTCTTGTGCACACTGGATTTCGGACGCTGTAAATTGTCAGACAACATACCACGCACATGGTGAAAGCTGTAATTTTTACTATCTGACCAAATGAAAAATCCCTGTAAACATTGACTAAACGAAAAAATGCACATAATTTGATAACAATTTTGAAAAGTTTATTTTTACTGGAAAAAAGTTAGAAACAAGTGAAGTATGACTGATATACCAGTTTAAAGCCAAATGAAAATTTCCTCAAATGAACGAACACAAGAGCACATACCGTTGAATTTAACCCCGACACTATTCAAGATGGAGACAAAAGTTTTGCAATTATGCATAACGCACGAAATTCTCGACAATTTGACACCGATATTATGTGGATTCTATAGAAAGGAATAATTCGAAATGCAGTCTTCTTGTGCACACTCAATTTCGGACGCTGTAAATTGTCAGACGACATACCACGCACATGGTGAAAGCTCTAATTTTTACTATCTGACCAAATGAAAAATCCCTGTAAACATTGACTAAACGAAAAAATGCACACAATTTGATACCAATTTTGAAAAGTTTTCTTTTATTGGGAAAAAGTTATAAACAAGTGAAATATGTCTGATCTCCCAGTTTAGGGCCGCATGAAAATTTCTTCAAATGAACGAACACAAGACCACATACAGTTGAATTTAGCCCCGACACTATTCAAGATGGAGACAAAAGTTTTGTAATTATGGAGAACGCACGAAATTCTCGGCAATTTGACACCGATATTATGTGGATTCTATAGAAAGGAAAAATTAGAAATGAAGTCTTCTTGTCCACACTGGATTTCGGACGCTGTGAATTGTCAGACGACATACCACGCACATGGTGAAAGCTGTAATTTTTACTATCTGACCAAATGAAAAATCCCTGTAAACATGGACTAAACGAAAAAATGCACACAATTTGATTCCAATTTTGAAAAGTTTTCTTTTACTGGAAAAAAGTTATAAACAAGTGAAGTATGACTGATCTCCCAGTTTAGGGCCGCATGAAAATTACCTCAAATGAACGAACACAAGACCACATACCGTTGAATTTGGCCCCGACTCTATTCAAGATGGAGACAAAAGTTTTGTAATTATGAATAACGCACGAAATTCTCGACAATTTGACACCGATATTATGTGGATTCTAGAGAAAGGAATAATTAGAAATGCAGTCTTCTTGTGCACACTGGATTTCGGACGCTGTAAAATGTCAGACGACATACCACGCACATGGTGAAAGCTGTAATGTTTACTATCTGACCAAATGAAAAATCCCTGTAAACATTGACTAAACGAAAAAATGCACACAATTTGATACCAATTTTGAAAAGGTTTCTTTTCCTGGAAAAAAGTTATAAACAAGTGAAATATGACTGATATCCCAGTTTAAAGCGAAATGAAAATTTCCTCAAATGAACGAACACAAGAGCACATACCGTTGAATTTAGCCCCGACTCTATTCAAGATGGAGACAAAAGTTTTGTAATTATGCATAACGCACGAAATTCTCGACAATTTGACACCGATATTATGTGGATTCTATAGAAAGGAATAATTAGAAATCCAGTCTTCTGGTGCACTCTCGATTTCGGACGCTGTAAATTGTCAGACGACATACCACGCACCTGGTGAAAGCTGTAATTTTTACTATCTGACCAAATGAAAAATCCCTGTAAACATGGACTAAACGAAAAAATGCACACAATTTGATACCAATTTTGAATAGACTTCTTTTACGGGAAAAAAGTTATAAACAAGTGAAGTATGACTGATCTCCCAGTTTAGGGCCGCATGAAAATTTCCTCAAATGAACGAACAGAAGAGCACATACCGTTGAATTTAGCCCCGACTCTATTCAAGATGGAGACAAAAGTTTTGTAATTATGGATAACGCACGAAATTTTCGACAATTTGAGACCGATATTATGTGGATTCTAGAGAAAGGAATAATTAGAAATGCAGTCTTCTTGTGCACACTGGATTCGGACGCTGTAAATTGTCAGACAACATACCGTGCACATGGTGAAAGCTGTAATTTTTACTATCTGACCAAATGAAAAATCACTGTAAACATTGATTAAACGAAAAAATGCACACAATTTGATACCAATTTTGAATAGATTTCTTTTACTGGAAAAAAGTTATAAACAAGTGAAGTATGACTGATCTCCCAGTTTAGGGACGCATGAAAATCTTCTCAAATGAACGAACACAAGACCACATACCGTTGAATTTAGCCCCGACTCTATTCAAGATGGAGACAAAAGTTTTGTAATTATGGATAACGCACGAAATTTTCGACAATTGTAGACCGATATTATGTGGATTCTATAGAAAGGAATAATTAAAAATGCAGTCTTCTTGTGCACACTGGATTTCGGACGCTGTAAATTGTCAGACAACATACCGTGCACATGGTGAAAGCTGTAATTTTTACTATCTGACCAAATGAAAAATCCCTGTAAACATTTACTAAACGAAAAATGCACACAATTTGATAACAATTTTGAAAAGTTTACTTTTACTGGAAAAAAGTTATAAACAAGTGAAGTATGACTGTTATCCCAGTTTAAAGCGAAATGAAAATTTCCTCAAATGAACGAACACAAGAGCACATACCGTTGAATTTAGCCCCGACTCTATTCAAGATGGAGACAAAAGTTTTGTAATTATGAATAACGCACGAAATTCTGGACAATTTGACACCGATATTATGTGGATTCTATAGAAAGGAATAATTAGAAATGCAGTCTTCTTGTGTACACTCGATTTCGGACGCTGTAAATTGTCAGACGACATACCACGCACATGGTGAAAGCTGTAATTTTTACTATCTGACCAAATGAAAAATCCCTGTAAACATTGACTAAACGAAAAAATGCACACAATTTGATACCAATTTTGAATAGATTTCTTTTACTGGAAAAAAGTTATAAACAAGTGAAGTATGACTGATCTCCCAGTTTAGGGCCGCATGAAAATTTCCTCAAATGAACGAACACAAGACCACATACCGTTGAATTTAGCCCCGAGTCTATTCAAGATGGAGAGAAAAGTTTTGTAATTATGGATAACGCACGAAATTTTCGACAATTTGAGACCGATATTATGTGGATTCTATAGAAAGGAATAATTAGAAATGCAGTCTTCTTGTGCACACTGGATTTCGGACGCTGTAAATTGTCAGACAACATACCGTGCACATGGTGAAAGCTGTAATTTTTACTATCTGACCAATTGAAAAATTCCTGTAAACATTGACTAAACGAAAAATGCACACAATTTGATAACAATTTTGAAAAGTTTACTTTTACTGGAAAAAAGTTATAAACAAGTGAAGTATGACTGATATCCCAGTTTAAAGCGAAATGAAAATTTCCTCAAATGAACGAACACAAGAGCACATACCGTTGAATTTAGCCCCGACTCTATTCAAGATGGAGACAAAAGTTTTGTAATTATGAATAACGGACGAAATTCTGGACAATTTGACACCGATATTATGTGGATTCTATAGAAAGGAATAATTAGAAATGCAGTCTTCTTGTGCACACTCGATTTCGGACGCTGTAAATTGTCAGACGACATACCACGCACATGGTGAAAGCTGTCATTTTCACTATCTGACCAAATGAAAAATCCCGGTAAACATGGACTAAACGAAAAAATGCACACAATTTGATACCAATTTTGAAAAGTTTTCTTTCACTGGAAAAAAGTTATAAACAAGTGAAATATGACTGATCTCCCAGTTTAGGGCCGCATGAAAATTTCTTCAAATGAACGAACACAAGACCACATACCGTTGAATTTAGCCCCGACTCTATTCAAGATGGAGACAAAAGTTTTGTAATTATGGATAACGCACGAAATTCTCGGCAATTTGACACCGATATTATGTGGATTCTATAGAAAGGAATAATTAGAAATGCAGTCTTCTTGTGCACACTCGATTTCGGACGCTGTAAATTGTCAGACGACATACCACGCACATGGTGAAAGCTGTAATTTTTACTATCTGACCAAATGAAAAATCCCGGTAAACATGGACTAAACGAAAAAATGCAAAAAATTTGATATCAATTTTGAATAGATTTTTTTTACTGGAAAAAAGATACAAACAAGTGTAATATGACTGATCTCCCAGTTTAGGGCCGCATGAAAATTTCCTCAAATGAACGAACACAAGAGCACATACCGTTGAATTTAGCCCCGACTCTATTCAAGATGGAGACAAAAGTTTTGTAATTATAGATAGCGCATGAAATTCTCGACGATTTCACACCGATATTATGTGGATTCTATAGAAAGGAATAATAATTGCAAATGCAGTCTTCTTTTGCACACTGGATTTCGGACGCTGTAAATTGTCAGTCAACATACCGCGCACATGGTGAAAGCTGTAATTTTTACTATCTGACCAAATGAAAAATTCCTGTAAACATGGACTAAACGAAAAAATGCACACAATTTGATACCAATTTTGAAAAGATTTCTTTTACTGGAAAAAAGTTATAAACAAGTGAATTATGTCTGATGTCCCAGTTTAGGGCCGCATGAAAATTTCTTCAAATGAACGAACAGAAGACCACATACCGTTGAATTTAGCCCCGACACTATTCAAGATGGAGACAAAAGTTTTGTAATTAAGGATAATGCACGAAATTCTCGACGATTTGAGACCGATATTATGTGGATTCTATAGAAAGGAATAATTAGAAATGCAGTCTTCTTGTGCACACTGGATTTCGGACGCTGTAAATTGTCAGACAACATACCACGCACATGGTGAAAGCTGTAATTTTTACTATCTGACCAAATGAAAAATCCCTGTAAACATTGACTAAACGAAAAAATGCACATAATTTGATAACAATTTTGAAAAGTTTATTTTTACTGGAAAAAAGTTAGAAACAAGTGAAGTATGACTGATATACCAGTTTAAAGCCAAATGAAAATTTCCTCAAATGAACGAACACAAGAGCACATACCGTTGAATTTAACCCCGACACTATTCAAGATGGAGACAAAAGTTTTGCAATTATGCATAACGCACGAAATTCTCGACAATTTGACACCGATATTATGTGGATTCTATAGAAAGGAATAATTCGAAATGCAGTCTTCTTGTGCACACTCAATTTCGGACGCTGTAAATTGTCAGACGACATACCACGCACATGGTGAAAGCTCTAATTTTTACTATCTGACCAAATGAAAAATCCCTGTAAACATTGACTAAACGAAAAAATGCACACAATTTGATACCAATTTTGAAAAGTTTTCTTTTATTGGGAAAAAGTTATAAACAAGTGAAATATGTCTGATCTCCCAGTTTAGGGCCGCATGAAAATTTCTTCAAATGAACGAACACAAGACCACATACAGTTGAATTTAGCCCCGACACTATTCAAGATGGAGACAAAAGTTTTGTAATTATGGAGAACGCACGAAATTCTCGGCAATTTGACACCGATATTATGTGGATTCTATAGAAAGGAATAATTAGAAATCCAGTCTTCTGGTGCACACTCGATTTCGGACGCTGTAAATTGTCAGACGACATACCACGCACATGGTGAAAGCTGTAATTTTTACTATCTGACCAAATGTAAAATCCCTGTAAACATGGACTAAAGGAAAACATGAACACAATTTGATATCAATTTTGAAAAGATTTCTTTTACTGGAAATAAGTTATAAACAACTGAAGTATGACTGATCTCCCAGTTTAGGGCCGCATGAAAATTTCCTCAAATGAAAGAACACAAGAGCACATACCGTCGAATTTAGCCCCGACTCTATTCAAGATGGAGACAAAAGTTTAGTAATTATGGATAACGCACGAAATTCTCGGCAATTTGACACCGATATTATGTGGATTCTATAGAAAGGAATAATTAGAAATCCAGTCTTCTTGCGCACACTCGATTTCGGACGCTGTAAATTGTCAGACGACATACCACGCACATGGTGAAAGCTGTAATTTTTACTATCTGACCAAATGAAAAATCCCTGTAAACATTGACTAAACGAAAAAATGCATACAATTTGATACCAATTTTGAATAGATTTCTTTTACTGGAAAAAAGTTATAAACAAGTGAAGTATGACTGATATCCCAGTTTAAAGCCAAATGAAAATTTCCTCAAATGAACGAACACAAGAGTACATACCGTTGAATTTAGCCCCGAGTCTATTCAAGATGGAGACAAAAGTTTTGTAATTATGCATAACGCACGAAATTCTCGACAATTTGACACCGATATTATGTCGATTCTAGAGAAAGGAATAATTAGAAATGCAGTCATTTTGTGCACATTGGATTTCGGACGCTGTAAATTGTCAGACGACATACCACGCACATGGTGAAAGCTGTAATTTTTACTATCTGACCAAATGAAAAATCCCTGTAAACATTGACTAAACGAAAAAATGCACACACTTTGATAACAATTTTGAAAAGTTTACTTTTACTGGAAAAAAGTTATAAACAAGTGAAGTATGACTGATCTCCCAGTTTAGGGCCGCATGAAAATTTCCTCAAGTGAACGAACACAAGACCACATACCGTTGAATTTAGCCCCGACTCTATTCAAGATGGAGACAAAAGTTTTGTAATAATGGATAACGCACGAAATTTTCGAGAATTTGAGACCGATATTATGTTGATTCTATAGAAAGGAATAATTAGAAATGCAGTCATCTTGTGCACACTGGATTTCGGACGCTGTAAATTGTCAGACAACATACCACGCACATGGTGAAAGCTGTAATTTTTACTATCTGACCAAATGAAAAATCCCTGTAAACATTGACTAAACGAAAAAATGCACAGAATTTGATACCAATTTTGAAAAGTTTTCTTTCACTGGAAAAAAGTTATAAACAAGTGAAATATGACTGATCTCCCAATTTAGGGCCGCATGAAAATTTCTTCAAATGAACGAACACAAGACCACATACCGTTGAATTTAGCCCCGACACTATTCAAGATGGAGACAAAAGTTTTGTAAATATGGATAACGCACGAAATTCTCGGCAATTTGACACCGATTTTATGTGGATTCTATAGAAAGGAATAATTAGAAATCCAGTCTTCTGGTGCACACTGGATTTCGGACGCTGTAAATTGTCAGACAACATACCGCGCACATGGTGAAAGCTGTAATTTTTACTATCTGACCAAATGAAAAATCCCTGTAAACATTGACTAAACGAAAAAATGCACACAATTTGATAACAATTTTGAAAAGTTTACTTTTACTGGAAAAAAGTTATAAACAAGTGAAGTATGACTGATAACCCACTTTAAAGCCAAATGAAAATTTCCTCAAATGAACGAACACAAGACCACATACCGTTGAATTTAGCCCCGACTCTATTCAAGATGGAGACAAAAGTTTTGTAATTATGGATAACGCACGAAATTCTCGACAATTTGAGACCGATATTATGGGGATTCTATAGAAAGGAATAATTAGAAATGCAGTCTTCTTGTGCACACTGGATTTCGGACGCTGTAAATTGTCAGACGACATACAACTGACATGGTGAACGTTGTAATTTTTACTATCTGTCCAAATGAAAAATCCCTGTAAACATTGACTAAACGAAAAAATGCACACAATTTGATACCAATTTTGAAAAGTTTTCTTTTACTGGAAAAAAGTTATAAACAAGTGAAGTATGTCTGATCTCCCAGTTTAGGGCCGCATGAAAATTTCCTCAAATGAACGAACACAAGACCACATACCATTGAATTTAGCCCCGACTCTATTCAAGATGGAGACAAAAGTTTTGTAATTATGGATAACGCACGAAATTTTCGGCAATTTGACACCGATATTATGTGGATTCTATAGAAAGTAATAATTAGAAAAGCAGTCTTCTTGTGCACACTCGATTTCGGACGCTGTAAATTGTCAGACGACATACCGCGCACATGGTGAAAGCTGTAATTTTTACTATCTGACCAAATGAAAAATCCCTGTAAACATTGACTAAACGAAAAAATGCACACAATTTGATACCAATTTTGAAAAGTTTTCTTTTACTGGAAAAAAGTTATAAACAAGTGAAGTATGTCTGATCTCCCAGTTTAGGGCCGCATGAAAATTTCCTCAAATGAACGAACACAATAGCACATACCGTTGAATTTAGCCCCGATTCTATTCAAGATGGAGACAAAAGTTTTGTAATTATGGATAACGCACGAAATTTTCGACAATTTGAGACCGTTATTATGTGGATTCTATAGAAAGGAATAATTAGAAATGCAGTCTTCTTGTGCACACTGGATTTCGGACGCTGTAAATTGTCAGACAACATACCGCGCACATGGTGAAAGCTGTAATTTTTACTATCTGACCAAATGAAAAATCCCTGTAAACATTGACTAAACGAAAAAATGCACACAATTTGATACCAATTTTGAAAAGTTTACTTTTACTGGAAAAAAGTTATAAACAAGTTAAGTATGACTGATATCCCAGTTTAAAGCCACATGAAAATTTCCTCAAATGAACGAACACAAGAGCACATACCGTTGAATTTAGCCCCGACTCTATTCAAGATGGAGACAAAAGTTTTGTAATTAAGCATAACGCACGAAATTCTCGACAATTTGACACCGATATTATGTGGATTCTATAGAAAGGAATAATTAGAAATGCAGTCTTCTTGTGCACACTGGATTTCGGACGCTGTAAATTGTCAGACGACATACCACGCACATGGTGAAAGCTGTAATTTTTACTATCTGACCAAATGAAAAATCCCTGTAAACATTGACTAAACGAAAAAATGCACACAATTTGATAACAATTTTGAAAAGTTTATTTTACTGGAAAAAAGTTATAAACAAGTGAAGTATGACTGATATCCCAGTTTAAAGCCGCATGAAAATTTCCTCAAATGAACGAACACAAGAGCACATACCGTTGAATTTAGCCCCGACTCTATTCAAGATGGAGACAAATGTTTTGTAATTATGCATAACGCACGAAATTCTCGACAATTTGAGACCGATATTATGTGGATTCTATAGAAAGGAATAATTAGAAATGCAGTCTTCTTGTGCACACTGGATTTCGGACGCTGTTAATTGTCAGACGACATACCACGCACATGGTGAAAGCTGTAATTTTTACTATCTGACCAAATGAAAAATCCCTGTAAACATTGACTAAACGAAAAAATGCACACAATTTGATACCAATTTTGAAAAGTTTTCTTTTACTGGAAAAAAGTTATAAACAAGTGAATTATGTCTGATCTCCCAGTTTAGGGCCGCATGAAAATTTCTTCAAATGAACGAACACAAGACCACATACCGTTGAATTTAGCCCCGACACTATTCAAGATGGAGACAAAAGTTTTGTAATTATGGATAACGCACGAAATTCTCGGCAATTTGACACCGATATTATGTGGATTCTATCAAAGGAATAATTAGAAATGCAGTCTTCTTGTGCACACTGGATTTCGGACGCTGTAAATTGTCAGACGACATACCACGCACATGGTGAAAGCTGTAATTTTTACTATCTGACCAAATGAAAAATCCCTGTAAACATTGACTAAACGAAAAAATGCACACAATTTGATACGAATTTTGAAAAGTTTTATTTTACTGGAAAAAAGTTATAAACAAGTGAAGTATGACTGATCTTCCAGTTTAAAGCCGCATGAAAATTTCCTCAAATGAACGAACACAAGACCACATACCATTGAATTTAGCCCCGACTCTATTCAAGATGGAGACAAAAGTTTTGTAATTATGGATAACGCACGAAATTTTCGGCAATTTGACACCGATATTATGTGGATTCTATAGAAAGTAATAATTAGAAATGCAGTCTTCTTGTGCACACTGGATTTCGGACGCTGTAAATTGTCATACAACATACCGCGCACATTTTGAAAGCTGTAATTTTTACTATCTGACCAAATAAAAAAACCCTGTAAACATTGACTAAACGAAAAAATGCACACAATTTGATACCAATTTTGAATAGATTTCTTTAACTCGAAAAAAGATATAAACAAGTGAAGTATGACTGATCTCCCAGTTTAGGGCCGCATGAAAATTTCCTCAAATGAACGAACACAAGACCACATACTGTTGAATTTTGCCCCGACTCTATTCAAGATGGAGACAAAAGTTTTGTAATTATGGATAACGCACGAAATTTTCGACAATTTGAGACCGATATTATGTGGATTCTATAGAAAGGAATAATTAGAAATGCAGTCTTCTTTTGCACACTCGATTTCGAACGCTGTAAATTGTCAGACGACATACCACGCACATGGTGAAAGCTGTAATTTTTACTATCTGACCAAATGAAAAATCCCTGTAAACATGGACTAAACGAAAAAATGCACACAATTTGATACCAATTTTGAAAAGTTTTCTTTTACTGGAAAAAAGTTATAAACAAGTGAAGTATGACTGATCTCCCAGTTTAGGACCGCATGAAAATTTGCTCAAATGAACAAACACAAGACCACATACCGTTGAATTTAGCCCCGATTCTATTCGAGATGGAGGCAAAAGTTTTGTTATTATGGATAACGCACGAAATTCTCGACAATTTGACACCGATATTATGTGGATGCTATAGAAAGGAATAATTAGAAATGCAGTCTTCTTTTGCACACTGGATTTCGGAAGCTGTAAATTGTCAGTCAACATACATGGTGAAAGCTGTAATTTTTACTATCTGACCAAATGAAAAATTCCTGTAAACATGGACTAAACGAAAAAATGCACACAATTTGATACCAATTTTAAAAGATTTCTTTTACTGGAAAAAAGTTATAAACAAGTGAAATATGACTGATCTCCCAGTTTAGGGGCGCACGAAAATTTCCTCAAATGAACGAACACAAGACCACATACCGTTGAATTTAGCCCCGACTCTATTCAAGATGGAGACAAAAGTTTTGTAATTATGGATAACGCACGAAATTCTCGACAAATTGAGACCGATATTATGGGGATTCTATAGAAAGGAATAATTAGAAATGCAGTCTTCATGTGCACACTGGATTTCGGACGCTGTAAATTGTCAGACGACATACAACTGACATGGTGAACGTTGTAATTTTTACTATCTGTCCAAATGAAAAATCCCTGTAAACATTGACTAAACGAAAAAATGCACACAATTTGATACCAATTTTGAAAAGTTTTCTTTTACTGGAAAAAAGTTATAAACAAGTGAAGTATGTCTGATCTCCCAGTTTAGGGCCGCATGAAAATTTCCTCAAATGAACGAACACAAGACCACATACCATTGAATTTAGCCCCGACTCTATTCAAGATGGAGACAAAAGTTTTGTAATTATGGATAACGCACGAAATTTTCGGCAATTTGACACCGATATTATGTGGATTCTATAGAAAGTAATAATTAGAAAAGCAGTCTTCTTGTGCACACTCGATTTCGGACGCTGTAAATTGTCAGACGACATACCGCGCACATGGTGAAAGCTGTAATTTTTACTATCTGACCAAATGAAAAATCCCTGTAAACATTGACTAAACGAAAAAATGCACACAATTTGATACCAATTTTGAAAAGTTTTCTTTTACTGGAAAAAAGTTATAAACAAGTGAAGTATGTCTGATCTCCCAGTTTAGGGCCGCATGAAAATTTCCTCAAATGAACGAACACAATAGCACATACCGTTGAATTTAGCCCCGATTCTATTCAAGATGGAGACAAAAGTTTTGTAATTATGGATAACGCACGAAATTTTCGACAATTTGAGACCGTTATTATGTGGATTCTATAGAAAGGAATAATTAGAAATGCAGTCTTCTTCTGCACACTGGATTTCGGACGCTGTAAATTGTCAGACAACATACCGCGCACATGGTGAAAGCTGTAATTTTTACTATCTGACCAATTGAAAAATTCCTGTAAACATTGACTAAACGAAAAAATGCACACAATTTGATACCAATTTTGAAAAGTTTACTTTTACTGGAAAAAAGTTATAAACAAGTTAAGTATGACTGATATCCCAGTTTAAAGCCACATGAAAATTTCCTCAAATGAACGAACACAAGAGCACATACCGTTGAATTTAGCCCCGACTCTATTCAAGATGGAGACAAAAGTTTTGTAATTAAGCATAACGCACGAAATTCTCGACAATTTGACACCGATATTATGTGGATTCTATAGAAAGGAATAATTAGAAATGCAGTCTTCTTGTGCACACTGGATTTCGGACGCTGTAAATTGTCAGACGACATACCACGCACATGGTGAAAGCTGTAATTTTTACTATCTGACCAAATGAAAAATCCCTGTAAACATTGACTAAACGAAAAAATGCACACAATTTGATAACAATTTTGAAAAGTTTATTTTACTGGAAAAAAGTTATAAACAAGTGAAGTATGTCTGATCTCCCAGTTTAGGGCCGCATGAAAATTTCTTCAAATGAACGAACACAAGACCACATACCGTTGAATTTAGCCCCGACACTATTCAAGATGGAGACAAAAGTTTTGTAATTATGGATAACGCACGAAATTCTCGGCAATTTGACACCGATATTATGTGGATTCTATCAAAGGAATAATTAGAAATGCAGTCTTCTTGTGCACACTGGATTTCGGACGCTGTAAATTGTCAGACGACATACCACGCACATGGTGAAAGCTGTAATTTTTACTATCTGACCAAATGAAAAATCCCTGTAAACATTGACTAAACGAAAAAATGCACACAATTTGATACGAATTTTGAAAAGTTTTATTTTACTGGAAAAAAGTTATAAACAAGTGAAGTATGACTGATCTTCCAGTTTAAAGCCGCATGAAAATTTCCTCAAATGAACGAACACAAGACCACATACCATTGAATTTAGCCCCGACTCTATTCAAGATGGAGACAAAAGTTTTGTAATTAAGCATAACGCACGAAATTCTCGACAATTTGACACCGATATTATGTGGATTCTATAGAAAGGAATAATTAGAAATGCAGTCTTCTTGTGCACACTGGATTTCGGACGCTGTAAATTGTCAGACAACATAGCGCGCACATGGTGAAAGCTGTAATTTTTACTATCTGACCAGATGAAAAATCCCTGTAAACATTGACTAAACGAAAAAATGCACACAATTTGATACCAATTTTGAAAAGTTGTCTTTTACTGGAAAAAAGTTATAAACAAGTGAAGTATGTCTGATCTCCCAGTTTAGGGCCGCATGAAAATTTCCTCAAATGAACGAACACAATAGCACATACCGTTGAATTTAGCCCCGATTCTATTCAAGATGGAGACAAAAGTTTTGTAATTATGCATAACGCACGAAATTCTCGACAATTTGAGACCGATATTATGTGGATTCTATAGAAAGGAATAATTAGAAATGCAGTCTTCTTGTGCACACTGGATTTCGGACGCTGTAAATTGTCAGACAACATACCGCGCACATGGTGAAAGCTGTAATTTTTACTATCTGACCAAATGAAAAATCCCTGTAAACATTGACTAAACGAAAAAATGCACACAATTTGATACCAATTTTGAAAAGTTTACTTTTACTGGAAAAAAGTTATAAACAAGTGAAGTATGACTGATATCCCAGTTTAAAGCCACATGAAAATTTCCTCAAATGAACGAACACAAGAGCACATACCGTTGAATTTAGCCCCGACTCTATTCAAGATGGAGACAAAAGTTTTGTAATTAAGCATAACGCACGAAATTCTCGACAATTTGACACCGATATTATGTGGATTCTATAGAAAGGAATAATTAGAAATGCAGTCTTCTTGTGCACACTCGATTTCGGACGCTGTAAATTGTCAGACGACATACCACGCACATGGTGAAAGCTGTAATTTTTACTATCTGACCAAATGAAAAATCCCTGTAAACATTGACTAAACGAAAAAATGCACACAATTTGATAACAATTTTGAAAAGTTTATTTTACTGGAAAAAAGTTATAAACAAATGAAGTATGACTGATATCCCAGTTTAAAGCCGCATGAAAATTTCCTCAAATGAACGAACACAAGAGCACATACCGTTGAATTTAGCCCCGACTCTATTCAAGATGGAGACAAAAGTTTTGTAATTATGCATAACGCACGGAATTCTCGACAATTTGAGACCGATATTATGTGGATTCTATAGAAAGGAATAATTAGAAATGCAGTCTTCTTGTGCACACTGGATTTCGGACGCTGTAAATTGTCAGACGACATACCACGCACATGGTGAAAGCTGTAATTTTTACTATCTGACCAAATGAAAAATCCCTGTAAACATTGACAAAACGAAAAAATGCACACAATTTGATACCAATTTTGAAAAGTTTTCTTTTATTGGGAAAAAGTTATAAACAAGTGAAGTATGTCTGATCTCCCAGTTTAGAGCCGCATGAAAATTTCTTCAAATGTACGAACACAAGACCACATACCGTTGAATTTAGCCCCGACACTATTCAAGATGGAGACAAAAGTTTTGTAATTATGGATAACGCACGAAATTCTCGGCAATTTGACACCGATATTATGTGGATTCTATAGAAAGGAATAATTAGAAATCCAGTCTTCTGGTGCACTCTCGATTTCGGACGCTGTAAATTGTCAGACGACATACCACGCACATGGTGAAAGCTGTAATTTTTACTATCTGACCAAATGAAAAATCCCTGTAAACATTGACTAAAAGAAAAAATGCACACAATTTGATACCAATTTTGAAAAGTTTTCTTTCACTGGAAAAAAGTTATAAACAAGTGAAATATGACTGATCTCCCAGTTTAGGGCCGCATGAAAATTTCTTCAAATGAACGAACACAAGACAACATACCGTTGAATTTAGCCCCGACACTATTCAAGTTGGAGACAAAAGTTTTGTAATTATGAATAACGCACGAAATTCTGGACAATTTGACACCGATATTATGTGGATTCTATAGAAAGGAATAATTAGAAATGCAGTCTTCTTGTGCACACTCGATGTTGGACGCTGTAAATTGTCAGACGACATACCACGCACATGGTGAAAGCTGTAATTTTTACTATCTGACCAAATGAAAAATCCCTGTAAACATTGACTAAACGAAAAAATGCACACAATTTGATACCAATTTTGAATAGATTTCTTTTACTGGAAAAAAGTTATAAACAAGTGAAGTATGACTGATATCCCAGTTTAAAGCGAAATGAAAATTTTGTCAAATGAACGAACACAAGAGCACATACCGTTGAATTTAGCCCCGACTCTATTCAAGATGGAGACAAAAGTTTTGTAATTATGGATAACGCACGAAATTTTTGACAATTTGAGACCGATATTATGTGGATTCTATAGAAAGGAATAATTAGAAATGCAGTCTTCTTGTGCACACTGGATTTCGGACGCTGTAAATTGTCAGACAACATACCGTGCACATGGTGAAAGCTGTAATTTTTACTATCTGACCAAATGAAAAATCCCTGTAAACATTGACTAAACGAAAAAATGCACACAATTTGATACTAATTTTGAATAGATTTCTTTTACAGGAAAAAAGTTATAAACAAGTGAAGTATGACTGATGTCCAAGTTCAGGGCCGCATGAAAATTTCCTCAAATGAACGAACACAAGAGCACATACCGTTGAATTTAGCCCCGACTCTATTCAAGATGGAGACAAAAGTTTTGTAATTATGAATAACGCACGAAATTCTCGACAATTTGACACCGATATTATGTGGATTCTATAGAAAGGAATAATTAGAAATGCAGTCTTCTTGTGCACACTCGATTTCGGACGATGTAAATTGTAAGACGACATACCACGCACATGGTGAAAGCTGTAATTTTTACTATCTGACCAAATGAAAAATCCCTGTAAACATTGACTAAACGAAAAAATGCACACAATTTGATACCAATTTTGAAAAGTTTTCTTTTACTGGAAAAAAGTTATAAACAAGTGAAGTATGTCTGATCTCCCAGTTTAGGGCCGCATGAAAATTTCTTCAAATGAACGAACACAAGACCACATACCGTTGAATTTAGCCCCGACTCTATTCAAGATGGGGACAAAAGTTTTGTAATTATGGATAACGCACGAAATTCTCGGCAATTTGACACCGATATTATGTGGATTCTATCAAAGGAATAATTAGAAATGCAGTCTTCTTGTGCACACTGGATTTCGGACGCTGTAAATTGTCAGACGACATACCACGCACATGGTGAAAGCTGTAATTTTTACTATCTGACCAAATGAAAAATCCCTGTAAACATTGACTAAACGAAAAAATGCACACAATTTGATACGAATTTTGAAAAGTTTTATTTAACTGGAAAAAAGTTATAAACAAGTGAAGTATGACTGATATCCCAGTTTAAAGCGAAATGAAAATTTTCTCAAATGAACGAACACAAGAGCACATACCGTTGAATTTAGCCCCGACACTATTCAAGATGGAGACAAAAGTTTTGTAATTATGGATAACGCACGAAATTTTCGACAATTTGAGACCGATATTATGTGGATTCTATAGAAAGGAATAATTAGTAATGCAGTCTTCTTGTGCACACTGGATTTCGGACGCTGTAAATTGTCAGACGACATACCAAGCACATGGTGAAAGCTGTAATTTTTACTATCTGACCAAATGAAAAATCCCTGTAAACATTGATTAAACGAAAAAAAGGCACACAATTTGATACCAATTTTGAAAAGTTTTCTTTTACTGGAAAAAAGTTATAAACAAGTGAAATATGTCTGATCTCCCAGTTTAGGGCCGCATGAAAATTTCTTCAAATGAACGAACACAAGACCACATACCGTTGAATTTAGCCCCGACACTATTCAAGATGGAGACAAAAGTTTTGTAATTATGGATAACGCACGAAATTTTCGACAATTTGAGACCGATATTATGTGGATTCTATAGAAAGGAATAATTAGAAATGCAGTCTTCTTGTGCACACTGGATTTCGGACGCTGTAAATTGTCAGACAACATACCGCGCACATGGTGAAAGCTGTAATTTTTACTATCTGACCAAATGAAAAATCCCTGTAAACATTGACTAAACGAAAAAATGCACACAATTTGATAACAATTTTGAAAAGTTTACTTTTACTGGAAAAAAGTTATAAACAAGTGAAGTATGACTGTTATCCCAGTTTAAAGCGAAATGAAAATTTCCTCAAATGAACGAACACAAGAGCACATACCGTTGAATTTAGCCCCGACTCTATTCAAGATGGAGACAAAAGTTTTGTGATTATGAATAACGCACGAAATTCTGGACAATTTGACACCGATATTATGTGGATTCTATAGAAAGTAATAATTAGAAATGCAGTATTCTTGTGCACACTCGATTTCGGACGCTGTAAATTGTCAGACGACATACCACGCACATGGTGAAAGCTGTAATTTTTACTATCTGACCAAATGAAAAATCCCTGTAAACATTGACTAAACGAAAAAATGCACACAATTTGATACCAATTTTGAAAAGTTTTCTTTTACTGGAAAAAAGTTATAAAGAAGTGAAGTATGTCTGATCTCCCAGTTTAGGGCCGCATGAAAATTTCTTCAAATGAACGAACACAAGACCACATACCGTTGAATTTAGCCCCGACTCTATTCAAGATGGGGACAAAAGTTTTGTAATTATGGATAACGCACGAAATTCTCGGCAATTTGACACCGATATTATGTGGATTCTATCAAAGGAATAATTAGAAATGCAGTCTTCTTGTGCACACTGGATTTCGGACGCTGTAAATTGTCAGACGACATACCACGCACATGGTGAAAGCTGTAATTTTTACTATCTGACCAAATGAAAAATCCCTGTAAACATTGACTAAACGAAAAAATGCACACAATTTGATACGAATTTTGAAAAGTTTTATTTAACTGGAAAAAAGTTATAAACAAGTGAAGTATGACTGATATCCCAGTTTAAAGCGAAATGAAAATTTTCTCAAATGAACGAACACAAGAGCACATACCGTTGAATTTAGACCCGACACTATTCAAGATGGAGACAAAAGTTTTGTAATTATGGATAACGCACGAAATTTTCGACAAGTTGAGACCGATATTATGTGGATTCTATAGAAAGGAATAATTAGTAATGCAGTCTTCTTGTGCACACTGGATTTCGGACGCTGTAAATTGTCAGACGACATACCAAGCACATGGTGAAAGCTGTAATTTTTACTATCTGACCAAATGAAAAATCCCTGTAAACATTGATTAAACGAAAAAAAGGCACACAATTTGATACCAATTTTGAAAAGTTTTCTTTTACTGGAAAAAAGTTATAAACAAGTGAAGTATGTCTGATCTCCCAGTTTAGGGCCGCATGAAAATTTCTTCAAATGAACGAACACAAGACCACATACCGTTGAATTTAGCCCCGACACTATTCAAGATGGAGACAAAAGTTTTGTAATTATGGATAACGCACGAAATTTTCGACAATTTGAGACCGATATTATGTGGATTCTATAGAAAGGAATAATTAGAAATGCAGTCTTCTTGTGCACACTGGATTTCGGACGCTGTAAATTGTCAGACAACATACCGCGCACATGGTGAAAGCTGTAATTTTTACTATCTGACCAAATGAAAAATCCCTGTAAACATTGACTAAACGAAAAATGCACACAATTTGATAACAATTTTGAAAAGTTTACTTTTACTGGAAAAAAGTTATAAACAAGTGAAGTATGACTGTTATCCCAGTTTAAAGCGAAATGAAAATTTCCTCAAATGAACGAACACAAGAGCACATACCGTTGAATTTAGCCCCGACTCTATTCAAGATGGAGACAAAAGTTTTGTGATTATGAATAACGCACGAAATTCTGGACAATTTGACACCGATATTATGTGGATTCTATAGAAAGTAATAATTAGAAATGCAGTATTCTTGTGCACACTCGATTTCGGACGCTGTAAATTGTCAGACGACATACCACGCACATGGTGAAAGCTGTAATTTTTACTATCTGACCAAATGAAAAATCCCTGTAAACGTTGACTAAACGAAAAAATGCACACAATTTGATACCAATTTTGAAAAGATTTCTTTTACTGGAAAAAAGTTATAAACAAGTGAAGTATGACTGATATCCCAGTTTAAAGCGAAATGAAAATTTTCTCAAATGAACGAACACAAGAGCACATACCGTTGAATTTAGCCCCGACTCTATTCAAGATGGAGACAAAAGTTTTGTAATTATGGATAACGCACGAAATTTTCGACAATTTGAGACCGATATTATGTGGATTCTATAGAAAGGAATAATTAGAAATGCAGTCTTCTTGTGCACACTGGATTTCGGACGCTGTAAATTGTCAGACAACATACCGTGCACATGGTGAAAGCTGTAATTTTTACTATCTGACCAAATGAAAAATCCCTGTAAACATTGACTAAACGAAAAATGCACACAATTTGATAACAATTTTGAAAAGTTTACTTTTACTGGAAAAAAGTTATAAACAAGTGAAGTATGACTGATATCCCAGTTTAAAGCGAAATGAAAATTTCCCCAAATGAACGAACACAAGAGCACATACCGTTGAATTTAGCCCCGACTCTATTCAAGATGGAGACAAAAGTTTTGTAATTATGGATAACGCACGAAATTTTCGACAATTTGAGACCGATATTATGTGGATTCTATAGAAAGGAATAATTAGAAATGCAGTCTTCTTGTGCACACTGGATTTCGGACGCTGTAAATTGTCAGACAACATACCGTGCACATGGTGAAAGCTGTAATTTTTACTATCTGACCAAATGAAAAATCCCTGTAAACATTGACTAAACAAAAAATGCACACAATTTGATAACAATTTTGAAAAGTTTACTTTTACTGGAAAAAAGTTATAAACAAGTGAAGTATGACTGATATCCCAGTTTAAAGCGAAATGAAAATTTCCTCAAATGAACGAACACAAGAGCACATACCGTTGAATTTAGCCCCGACTCTATTCAAGATGGAGACAAAAATTTTGTAATTATGGATAACGCACGAAATTTTCGACAATTTGAGACCGATATTATGTGGATTCCATAGAAAGGAATAATTAGAAATGCAGTCTTCTTGTGCACACTGGATTTCGGACGCTGTAAATTGTCAGACAACATACCGTGCACATGGTGAAAGCTGTAATTTTTACTATCTGACCAAATGAAAATACCTGTAAACATTGACTAAACGAAAAAATGCACACAATTTGATACCAATTTTGAATAGATTTCTTTTACTGGAAAAAAGTTATAAACAAGTGAAGTATGACTGATCTCCAAGTTCAGGGCCGCATGAAAATTTTCTAAAATGAACGAACACAAGAGCACATACCGTTGAATTTAGCCCCGACTCTATTCAAGATGGAGACAAAAGTTTTGTAATTATGAATAACGCACGAAATTCTCGACAATTTGACACCGATATTATGTGGATTCTATAGAAAGGAATAATTAGAAATGCAGTCTTCTTGTGCACACTCAATTTCGGACGCTGTAAATTGTCAGACGACATACCACGCACATGGTGAAAGCTGTAATTTTTACTATCTGACCAAATGAAAAATCCCTGTAAACATTGACTAAACGAAAAAATGCACACAATTTGATACCAATTTTGAATAGATTTCTTTTACTGGAAAAAAGTTATAAACAAGTGAAGTATGACTGATATCCCTGTTTAGGGCCGCATGAAAATTTCCTCAAATGAACGAACACAAGACCACATACCGTTGAATTTAGCCCCGACTCTATTCAAGATGGAGACAAAAGTTTTGTAATTATGGATAACGCACGAAATTTTCGACAATTTGAGACCGATATTATGTGGATTCTATAGAAAGGAATAATTAGAAATGCAGTCTTCTTGTGCACACTGGATTTCGGACGCTGTAAATTGTCAGACAACATACCGTGCACATGGTGAAAGCTGTAATTTTTACTATCTGACCAAATGAAAAATCCCTGTAAACATTGATTAAACGAAAAAATGCACACAATTTGATACCAATTTTGAATAGATTTCTTTTACTGGAAAAAAGTTATAAACAAGTGAAGTATGACTGATCTCCCAGTTTAGGGCCGCATGAAAATTTCCTCAAATGAACGAACACAAGAGCACATACCGTTGAATTTAGCCCCGACTCTATTCAAGATGGAGACAAAAGTTTTGTAATTATGGATAACGCACGAAATTTTCGACAATTTGAGACCGATATTATGTGGATTCTATAGAAAGGAATAATTAGAAATGCAGTCTTCTTGTGCACACTGGATTTCGGACGCTGTAAATTGTCAGACAACATACCGTGCACATGGTGAAAGCTGTAATTTTTACTATCTGACCAAATGAAAATACCTGTAAACATTGACTAAACGAAAAAATGCACACAATTTGATACCAATTTTGAATAGATTTCTTTTACTGGAAAAAAGTTATAAACAAGTGAAGTATGACTGATCTCCAAGTTTAGGGCCGCATGAAAATTTCCTCAAATGAACGAACACAAGACCACATACCGTTGAATTTAGCCCCGACTCTATTCAAGATGGAGACAAAAGTTTTGTAATTATGGATAACGCACGAAATTTTCGACAATTTGAGACCGATATTATGTGGATTCTATAGAAAGGAATAATTAGAAATGCAGTCTTCTTGTGCACACTGGATTTCGGACGCTGTAAATTGTCAGACAACATACCGTGCACATGGTGAAAGCTGTAATTTTTACTATCTGACCAAATGAAAAATCCCTGTAAACATTGATTAAACGAAAAAATGCACACAATTTGATACCAATTTTGAATAGATTTCTGTTACTGGAAAAAAGTTATAAACAAGTGAAGTATGACTGATATGCCCGTTTAAAGCGAAATGAAAATTTTCTCAAATGAACGAACACAAGAGCACATACTGTTGAATTTAGCCCCGACTCTATTCAAGATGGAGACAAAAGTTTTGTAATTATGAATAACGCACGAAATTCTCGACAATTTGACACCGATATTATGTGGATTCTATAGAAAGGAATAATTAGAAATGCAGTCTTCTTGTGCACACTCGATTTCGGACGCTGTAAATTGTCAGACGACATACCACGCACATGGTGAAAGCTGTAATTTTTACTATCTGACCAAATGAAAAATCCCTGTAAACATTGACTAAACGAAAAAATGCACACAATTTGATACCAATTTTGAATAGATTTCTTTTACTGGAAAAAAGTTATAAACAAGTGAAGTATGACTGATCTCCCAGTTTAGGGCCGCATGAAAATTTCCTCAAATGAACGAACACAAGACCACATACCGTTGAATTTAGCCCCGACTCTATTCAAGATGGAGACAAAAGTTTTGTAATTATGGATAACGCACGAAATTTTCGACAATTTGAGACCGATATTATGTGGATTCTATAGAAAGGAATAATTAGAAATGCAGTCTTCTTGTGCACACTGGATTTCGGACGCTGTAAATTGTCAGACAACATACCGTGCACATGGTGAAAGCTGTAATTTTTACTATCTGACCAAATGAAAAATCCCTGTAAACATTGACTAAACGAAAAAATGCACACAATTTGATACCAATTTTGAATAGATTTCTTTTACTGGAAAAAAGTTATAAACAAGTGAAGTATGACTGATCTCCCAGTTTAGGGTCGCATGAAAATTTCCTCAAATGAACGAACACAAGACCACATACCGTTGAATTTAGCCCCGACTCTAATCAATATGGAGACAAAAATTTTGTAATTATGGATAACGCACGAAATTTTCGACAATTTGAGACCGATATTATGTGGATTCTATAGATAGGAATAATTAAAAATGCAGTCTTCTTGTGCACACTGGATTTCGGACGCTGTAAATTGTCAGACAACATACCGTGCACATGGTGAAAGCTGTAATTTTTACAATCTGACCAAATGAAAAATCCCTGTAAACATTGACTAAACGAAAAAATGCACACAATTTGATACCAATTTTGAATAGATTTCTTTTACTGGAAAAAAGTTATAAACAAGTGAAGTATGACTGATATGCCAGTTTAAAGCGAAATGAAAATTTTCCCAAATGAACGAACACAAGAGCACATACCGTTGAATTTAGCCCCGACTCTATTCAAGATGGAGACAAAAGTTTTGTAATTATGAATAACGCACGAAATTCTCGACAATTTGACACCGATATTATGTGGATTCTACAGAAAGGAATAATTAGAAATGCAGTCTTCTTGTGCACACTCGATTTCGGACGCTGTAAATTGTCAGACGACATAACACGCACATGGTGAAAGCTGTAATTTTTACTATCTGACCAAATGAAAAATCCCTGTAAACATTGACTAAACGAAAAAATGCACACAATTTGATACCAATTTTGAATAGATTTCTTTTACTGGAAAAAAGTTATAAACAAGTGAAGTATGACTGATCTCCCAGTTTAGGGTCGCATGAAAATTTCCTCAAATGAACGAACACAAGACCACATACCGTTGAATTTAGCCCCGACTCTATTCAAGATGGAGACAAAAGTTTTGTAATTATGGATAACGCACGAAATTTTCGACAATTTGAGACCGATATTATGTGGATTCTATAGAAAGGAATAATTAGAAATGCAGTCTTCTTGTGCACACTGGATTTCGGACGCTGTAAATTGTCAGACAACATACCGTGCACATGGTGAAAGCTGTAATTTTTACTATCTGACCAAATGAAAAATCCCTGTAAACATTGACTAAACGAAAAATGCACACAATTTGATAACAATTTTGAAAAGTTTACTTCTACTGGAAAAAAGTTATAAACAAGTGAAGTATGACTGATATCCCAGTTTAAAGCAAAATGAAAATTTCCTCAAATGAACGAACACAAGAGCACATACCGTTGAATTTAGCCCCGACTCTATTCAAGATGGAGACAAAAGTTTTGTAATTATGGATAACGCACGAAATTTTCGACAATTTGAGACCGATATTATGTGGATTCTATAGAAAGAATAATTAAAAATGCAGTCTTCTTGTGCACACTGGATTTCGGACGCTGTAAATTGTCAGACAACATACCGTGCACATGGTGAAAGCTGTAATTTTTACTATCTGACCAAATGAAAAATCCCTGTAAACATTGACTAAACGAAAAATGCACACAATTTGATAACAATTTTGAATAGATTTCTTTTACTGGAAAAAAGTTATAAACAAGTGAAGTATGACTGATCTCCCAGTTTAGGGCCGCATGAAAATTTCCTCAAATGAACGAACACAAGACCACATACCGTTGAATTTAGCCCCGACTCTATTCAAGATGGAGACAAAAGTTTTGTAATTATGGATAACGCACGAAATTTTCGACAATTTGAGACCGATATTATGTGGATTCTATAGAAAGGAATAATTAGAAATGCAGTCTTCTTGTGCACACTGGATTTCGGACGCTGTAAATTGTCAGACAACATACCGTGCACATGGTGAAAGCTGTAATTTTTACTATCTGACCAAATGAAAAATCCCTGTAAACATTGACTAAACGAAAAAATGCACACAATTTGATACCAATTTTGAATAGATTTCTTTTACTGGAAAAAAGTTATAAACAAGTGAAGTATGACTGATCTCCCAGTTTAGGGTCGCATGAAAATTTCCTCAAATGAACGAACACAAGACCACATACCGTTGAATTTAGCCCCGACTCTAATCAATATGGAGACAAAAATTTTGTAATTATGGATAACGCACGAAATTTTCGACAATTTGAGACCGATATTATGTGGATTCTATAGATAGGAATAATTAAAAATGCAGTCTTCTTGTGCACACTGGATTTCGGACGCTGTAAATTGTCAGACAACATACCGTGCACATGGTGAAAGCTGTAATTTTTACAATCTGACCAAATGAAAAATCCCTGTAAACATTGACTAAACGAAAAAATGCACACAATTTGATACCAATTTTGAATAGATTTCTTTTACTGGAAAAAAGTTATAAACAAGTGAAGTATGACTGATATGCCAGTTTAAAGCGAAATGAAAATTTTCCCAAATGAACGAACACAAGAGCACATACCGTTGAATTTAGCCCCGACTCTATTCAAGATGGAGACAAAAGTTTTGTAATTATGAATAACGCACGAAATTCTCGACAATTTGACACCGATATTATGTGGATTCTACAGAAAGGAATAATTAGAAATGCAGTCTTCTTGTGCACACTCGATTTCGGACGCTGTAAATTGTCAGACGACATAACACGCACATGGTGAAAGCTGTAATTTTTACTATCTGACCAAATGAAAAATCCCTGTAAACATTGACTAAACGAAAAAATGCACACAATTTGATACCAATTTTGAATAGATTTCTTTTACTGGAAAAAAGTTATAAACAAGTGAAGTATGACTGATCTCCCAGTTTAGGGTCGCATGAAAATTTCCTCAAATGAACGAACACAAGACCACATACCGTTGAATTTAGCCCCGACTCTATTCAAGATGGAGACAAAAGTTTTGTAATTATGGATAACGCACGAAATTTTCGACAATTTGAGACCGATATTATGTGGATTCTATAGAAAGGAATAATTAGAAATGCAGTCTTCTTGTGCACACTGGATTTCGGACGCTGTAAATTGTCAGACAACATACCGTGCACATGGTGAAAGCTGTAATTTTTACTATCTGACCAAATGAAAAATCCCTGTAAACATTGACTAAACGAAAAATGCACACAATTTGATAACAATTTTGAAAAGTTTACTTCTACTGGAAAAAAGTTATAAACAAGTGAAGTATGACTGATATCCCAGTTTAAAGCAAAATGAAAATTTCCTCAAATGAACGAACACAAGAGCACATACCGTTGAATTTAGCCCCGACTCTATTCAAGATGGAGACAAAAGTTTTGTAATTATGGATAACGCACGAAATTTTCGACAATTTGAGACCGATATTATGTGGATTCTATAGAAAGAATAATTAAAAATGCAGTCTTCTTGTGCACACTGGATTTCGGACGCTGTAAATTGTCAGACAACATACCGTGCACATGGTGAAAGCTGTAATTTTTACTATCTGACCAAATGAAAAATCCCTGTAAACATTGACTAAACGAAAAATGCACACAATTTGATAACAATTTTGAAAAGTTTACTTTTACTGGAAAAAAGTTATAAACAAGTGAAGTATGACTGATATCCCAGTTTAAAGCGAAATGAAAATTTCCCCAAATGAACGAACACAAGAGCACATACCGTTGAATTTAGCCCCGACTCTATTCAAGATGGAGACAAAAGTTTTGTAATTATGGATAACGCACGAAATTTTCGACAATTTGAGACCGATATTATGTGGATTCTATAGAAAGGAATAATTAGAAATGCAGTCTTCTTGTGCACACTGGATTTCGGACGCTGTAAATTGTCAGACAACATACCGTGCACATGGTGAAAGCTGTAATCTTTACTATCTGACCAAATGAAAAATCCCTGTAAACATTGACTAAACGAAAAAATGCACACAATTTGATACCAATTTTGAATAGATTTCTTTTACTGGAAAAAAGTTATAAACAAGTGAAGTATGACTGATCTCCAAGTTCAGAGCCGCATGAAAATTTCCTCAAATGAACGAACACAAGAGCACATACCGTTGAATTTAGCCCCGACTCTATTCAAGATGGAGACAAAAGTTTTGTAATTATGGATAACGCACGAAATTTTCGACAATTTGAGACCGATATTATGTGGATTCTATAGAAAGGAATAATTAGAAATGCAGTCTTCTTGTGCACACTGGATTTCGGACGCTGTAAATTGTCAGACAACATACCGTGCACATGGTGAAAGCTGTAATTTTTACTATCTGACCAAATGAAAAATCCCTGTAAACATTGACTAAACGAAAAATGCACAAAATTTGATACCAATTTTGAATAGATTTCTTTTACTGGAAAAAAGTTATAAACAAGTGAAGTATGACTGATATCCCAGTTTAAAGCGAAATGAAAATTTCCTCAAATGAACGAACACAAGAGCACATACCGTTGAATTTAGCCCCGACTCTATTCAAGATGGAGACAAAAGTTTTGTAATTATGGATAACGCACGAAATTTTCGACAATTTGAGACCGATATTATGTGGATTCTATAGAAAGGAATAATTAGAAATGCAGTCTTCTTGTGCACACTGGATTTCGGACGCTGTAAATTGTCAGACGACATACCGTGCACATGGTGAAAGCTGTAATTTTTACTATCTGACCAAATGAAAAATCCCTGTAAACATTGACTAAACGAAAAATGCACAAAATTTGATACCAATTTTGAATAGATTTCTTTTACTGGAAAAAAGTTATAAACAAGTGAAGTATGACTGATATCCCAGTTTAAAGCGAAATGAAAATTTCCTCAAATGAACGAACACAAGAGCACATACCGTTGAATTTAGCCCCGACTCTATTCAAGATGGAGACAAAAGTTTTGTAATTATGGATAACGCACGAAATTTTCGACAATTTGAGACCGATATTATGTGGATTCTATAGAAAGGAATAATTAGAAATGCAGTCTTCTTGTGCACACTGGATTTCGGACGCTGTAAATTGTCAGACAACATACCGTGCACATGGTGAAAGCTGTAATCTTTACTATCTGACCAAATAAAAAATCCCTGTAAACATTGACTAAACGAAAAAATGCACACAATTTGATACCAATTTTGAATAGATTTCTTTTACTGAAAAAAGTTATAAACAAGTGAAGTATGACTGATCTCCAAGTTCAGGGCCGCATGAAAATTTCCTCAAATGAACGAACACAAGAGCACATACCGTTGAATTTAGCCCCGACTCTATTCAAGATGGAGACAAAAGTTTTGTAATTATGAATAACGCACGAAATTCTCGACAATTTGACACCGATATTATGTGGATTCTATAGAAAGGAATAATTAGAAATGCAGTCTTCTTGTGCACACTCGATTTCGGACGCTGTAAATTGTCAGACGACATACCACGCACATGGTGAAAGCTGTAATTTTTACTATCTGACCAAATGAAAAATCCCTGTAAACATTGACTAAACGAAAAAATGCACACAATTTGATACCAATTTTGAATAGATTTCTTTTACTGGAGAAAAGTTATAAACAAGTGAAGTATGACTGATATCCCAGTTTAAAGCGAAATGAAAATTTCCTCAAATGAACGAACACAAGAGCACATACCGTTGAATTTAGCCCGGACTCTATTCAAGATGGAGACAAAAGTTTTGTAATTATGGATAACGCACGAAATTTTCGACAATTTGAGACCGATATTATGTGGATTCTATAGAAAGGAATAATTAGAAATGCAGTCTTCTTGTGCACACTGGATTTCGGACGCTGTAAATTGTCAGACAACATACCGTGCATATGGTGAAAGCTGTAATTTTTACTATCTGACCAAATGAAAAATCCCTGTAAACATTGATTAAACGAAAAAATGCACACAATTTGATACCAATTTTGAATAGATTTGTTTTACTGGAAAAAAGTTATAAACAAGTGAAGTATGACTGATATGCCAGTTTAAAGCGAAATGAAAATTTTCTCAAATGAACGAACACAAGAGCACATACTGTTGAATTTAGCCCCGACTCTATTCAAGATGGAGACAAAAGTTTTGTAATTATGGATAACGCACGAAATTCTCGACAATTTGAGACCGATATTATGTGGATTCTATAGAAAGGAATAATTAGAAATGCAGTCTTCTTGTGCACACTGGATTTCGGACGCTGTAAATTGTCAGACAACATACCGTGCACATGGTGAAAGCTGTAATTTTTACTATCTGACCAAATGAAAAATCCCTGTAAACATTGACTAAACGAAAAATACACACAATTTGATAACAATTTTGAAAAGTTTACTTTTACTGGAAAAAAGTTATAAACAAGTGAAGTATGACTGTTATCCCCGTTTAAAGCGAAATGAAAATTTCCTCAAATGAACGAACACAAGAGCACATACCGTTGAATTTAGCCCCGACTCTATTCAAGATGGAGACAAAAGTTTTGTAATTATGAATAACGCACGAAATTCTGGACAATGTGACACCGATATTATGTGGATTCTATAGAAAGGAATAATTAGAAATGCAGTCTTCTTGTGCACACTCGATTTCGGACGCTGTAAATTGTCAGACGACATCCCACGCACATGGTGAAAGCTGTAATTTTTACTATCTGACCAAATGAAAAATCCCTGTAAACATTGACTAAACGAAAAAATGCACACAATTTGATACCAATTTTGAATAGATTTCTTTTACTGGAAAAAAGTTATAAACAAGTGAAGTATGACTGATATCCCAGTTTAAAGCGAAATGAAAATTTCCTCAAATGAACGAACACAAGAGCACATACCGTTGAATTTAGCCCCGACTCTATTCAAGATGGAGACAAAAGTTTTGTAATTATGGATACCGCACGAAATTTTCGACCATTTGAGACCGATATTATGTGGATTCTATAGAAAGGAATAATTAGAAATGCAGTCTTCTTGTGCACACTGGATTTCGGACGCTGTAAATTGTCAGACAACATACCGTGCACATGGTGAAAGCTGTAATTTTTACTATCTGACCAAATGAAAAATCCCTGTAAACATTGACTAAACGAAAAATGCACACAATTTGATAACAATTTTGAAAAGTTTACTTTTACTGGAAAAAAGTTATAAACAAGTGAAGTATGACTGATCTCCAAGTTCAGGGCCGCATGAAAATTTCCTCAAATGAACGAACACACGAGCACATACCGTTGAATTTAGCCCCGACACTATTCAAGATGGAGACAAAATTTTGTAATTATGAATAACGCACGAAATTCTCGACAATTTGACACCGATATTATGTGGATTCTATAGAAAGGAATAATTAGAAATGCAGTCTTCTTGTGCACACTCGATTTCGGACGCTGTAAATTGTCAGACGACATACCACGCACATGGTGAAAGCTGTAATTTTTACTATCTGACCAAATGAAAAATCCCTGTAAACATTGACTAAACGAAAAAATGCACACAATTTGATACCAATTTTGAATAGATTTCTTTTACTGGAAAAAAGTTATAAACAAGTGAAGTATGACTGATATCCCAGTTTAAAGCGAAATGAAAATTTCCTCAAATGAACGAACACAAGAGCACATACCGTTGAATTTAGCCCCGACTCTATTCAAGATGGAGACAAAAGTTTTGTAATTATGGATAACGCACGAAATTTTCGACAATTTGAGACCGATATTATGTGGATTCTATAGAAAGGAATAATTAGAAATGCAGTCTTCTTGTGCACACTGGATTTCGGACGCTGTAAATTGTCAGACAACATACCGTGCACATGGTGAAAGCTGTAATTTTTACTATCTGACCAAATGAAAAATCCCTGTAAACATTGACTAAACGAAAAATGCACACAATTTGATAACAATTTTGAAAAGTTTACTTTTACTGGAAAAAAGTTATAAACAAGTGAAGTATGACTGTTATCCCCGTTTAAAGCGAAATGAAAATTTCCTCAAATGAACGAACACAAGAGCACATACCGTTGAATTTAGCCCCGACTCTATTCAAGATGGAGACAAAAGTTTTGTAATTATGAATAACGCACGAAATTCTGGACAATGTGACACCGATATTATGTGGATTCTATAGAAAGGAATAATTAGAAATGCAGTCTTCTTGTGCACACTCGATTTCGGACGCTGTAAATTGTCAGACGACATACCACGCACATGGTGAAAGCTGTAATTTTTACTATCTGACCAAATGAAAAATCCCTGTAAACATTGACTAAACGAAAAAATGCACACAATTTGATACCAATTTTGAATAGATTTCTTTTACTGGAAAAAAGTTATAAACAAGTGAAGTATGACTGATATCCCAGTTTAAAGCGAAATGAAAATTTTCTCAAATGAACGAACACAAGAGCACATACCGTTGAATTTAGCCCCGACTCTATTCAAGATGGAGACAAAAGTTTTGTAATTATGGATACCGCACGAAATTTTCGACAATTTGAGACAGATATTATGTGGATTCTATAGAAAGGAATATTTAGAAATGCAGTCTTCTTGTGCACACTGGATTTCGGACGCTGTAAATTGTCAGACAACATACCGTGCACATGGTGAAAGCTGTAATTTTTACTATCTGACCAAATGAAAAATCCCTGTAAACATTGACTAAACGAAAAATGCACACAATTTGATAACAATTTTGAAAAGTTTACTTTTACTGGAAAAAAGTTATAAACAAGTGAAGTATGACTGATATCCCAGTTTAAAGCGAAATGAAAATTTCCTCAAATGAACGAACACAAGAGCACATACCGTTGAATTTAGCCCGGACTCTATTCAAGATGGAGACAAAAGTTTTGTAATTATGGATAACGCACGAAATTTTCGACAATTTGAGACCGATATTATGTGGATTCTATAGAAAGGAATAATTAGAAATGCAGTCTTCTTGTGCACACTGGATTTCGGACGCTGTAAATTGTCAGACAACATACCGTGCAAATGGTGAAAGCTGTAATTTTTACTATCTGACCAAATGAAAAATCCCTGTAAACATTGACTAAACGAAAAAATGCACACAATTTGATACCAATTTTGAATAGATTTCTTTTACTGGAAAAAAGTTATAAACAAGTGAAGTATGACTGATCTCCAAGTTCAGGGCCGCATGAAAATTTCCTCAAATGAACGAACACACGAGCACATACCGTTGAATTTAGCCCCGACACTATTCAAGATGGAGACAAAATTTTGTAATTATGAATAACGCACGAAATTCTCGACAATTTGAGACCGATATTATGTGGATTCTATAGAAAGGAATAATTAGAAATGCAGTCTTCTTGTGCACACTCGATTTCGGACGCTGTAAATTGTCAGACGACATACCACGCACATGGTGAAAGCTGTAATTTTTACTATCTGACCAAATGAAAAATCCCTGTAAACATTGACTAAACGAAAAAATGCACACAATTTGATACCAATTTTGAATAGATTTCTTTTACTGGAAAAAAGTTATAAACAAGTGAAGTATGACTGATATCCCAGTTTAAAGCGAAATGAAAATTTCCTCAAATGAACGAACACAAGAGCACATACCGTTGAATTTAGCCCCGACTCTATTCAAGATGGAGACAAAAGTTTTGTAATTATGGATAACGCACGAAATTTTCGACAATTTGAGACCGATATTATGTGGATTCTATAGAAAGGAATAATTAGAAATGGAGTCTTCTTGTGCACACTGGATTTCGGACGCTGTAAATTGTCAGACAACATACCGTGCACATGGTGAAAGCTGTAATTTTTACTATCTGACCAAATGAAAAATCCCTGTAAACATTGACTAAACGAAACATGCACACAATTTGATAACAATTTTGAAAAGTTTACTTTTACTGGAAAAAAGTTATAAACAAGTGAAGTATGACTGTTATCCCCGTTTAAAGCGAAATGAAAATTTCCTCAAATGAACGAACACAAGAGCACATACCGTTGAATTTAGCCCCGACTCTATTCAAGATGGAGACAAAAGTTTTGTAATTATGAATAACGCACGAAATTCTGGACAATGTGACACCGATATTATGTGGATTCTATAGAAAGGAATAATTAGAAATGCAGTCTTCTTGTGCACACTCGATTTCGGACGCTGTAAATTGTCAGACGACATACCACGCACATGGTGAAAGCTGTAATTTTTACTATCTGACCAAATGAAAAATCCCTGTAAACATTGACTAAACGAAAAAATGCACACAATTTCATACCAATTTTGAATAGATTTCTTTTACTGGAAAAAAGTTATAAACAAGTGAAGTATGACTGATATCCCAGTTTAAAGCGAAATGAAAATCTTCTCAAATGAACGAACACAAGAGCACATACCGTTGAATTTAGCCCCGACTCTATTCAAGATGGAGACAAAAGTTTTGTAATTATGGATACCGCACGAAATTTTCGACAATTTGAGACCGATATTATGTGGATTCTATAGAAAGGAATAATTAGAAATGCAGTCTTCTTGTGCACACTGGATTTCGGACGCTGTAAATTGTCAGACAACATACCGTGCACATGGTGAAAGCTGTAATTTTTACTATCTGACCAAATGAAAAATCCCTGTAAACATTGACTAAACGAAAAATGCACACAATTTGATAACAATTTTGAAAAGTTTACTTTTACTGGAAAAAAGTTATAAACAAGTGAAGTATGACTGATATCCCAGTTTAAAGCGAAATGAAAATTTCCTCAAATGAACGAACACAAGAGCACATACCGTTGAATTTAGCCCGGACTCTATTCAAGATGGAGACAAAAGTTTTGTAATTATGGATAACGCACGAAATTTTCGACAATTATAGACCGATATTATGTGGATTCTATAGAAAGGAATAATTAGAAATGCAGTCTTCTTGTGCACACTGGATTTCGGACGCTGTAAATTGTCAGACAACATACCGTGCAAATGGTGAAAGCTGTAATTTTTACTATCTGACCAAATGAAAAATCCCTGTAAACATTGACTAAACGAAAAAATGCACACAATTTGATACCAATTTTGAATAGATTTCTTTTACTGGAAAAAAGTTATAAACAAGTGAAGTATGACTGATCTCCAAGTTCAGGGCCGCATGAAAATTTCCTCAAATGGACGAACACACGAGCACATACCGTTGAATTTAGCCCCGACACTATTCAAGATGGAGACAAAATTTTGTAATTATGAATAACGCACGAAATTCTCGACAATTTGTCACCGATATTATGTGGATTCTATAGAAAGGAATAATTAGAAATGCAGTCTTCTTGTGCACTCTCGATTTCGGACGCTGTAAATTGTCAGACGACATACCACGCACATGGTGAAAGCTGTAATTTTTACTATCTGACCAAATGAAAAATCCCTGTAAACATTGACTAAACGAAAAAATGCACACAATTTGATACCAATTTTGAATAGATTTCTTTTACTGGAAAAAAGTTATAAACAAGTGAAAAATGACTGATATCCCAGTTTAAAGCGAAATGAAAATTTCCTCAAATGAACGAACACAAGAGCACATACCGTTGTATTTAGCCCCGATTCTATTCAAGATGGAGACAAAAGTTTTGTAATTATGGATAACGCACGAAATTTTCGACAATTTGAGACCGATATTATGTGGATTCTATAGAAAGGAATAATTAGAAATGCAGTCTTCTTGTGCACACTGGATTTCGGACGCTGTAAATTGTCAGACAACATACCGTGCACATGGTGAAAGCTCTAATTTTTACTATCTGACCAAATGAAAAATCCCTGTAAACATTGACTAAACGAAAAAATGCACACAATTTGATACCAATTTTGAATAGATTTCTTTTACTGGAAAAAAGTTATAAACAAGTGAAGTATGACTGATCTACAAGTTCAGGGCCGCATGAAAATTTCCTCAAATGAACGAACACAAGAGCACATACCGTTGAATTTAGCCCCGACTCTATTCAAGATGGAGACAAAAGTTTTGTAATTATGGATAACGCACGAAATTTTCGACAATTTGAGACCGATATTATGTGGATTCTATAGAAAGGAATAATTAGAAATGCAGTCTTCTTGTGCACACTGGATTTCGGACGCTGTAAATTGTCAGACAACATACCGTGCACATGGTGAAAGCTGTAATTTTTACTATCTGACCAAATGAAAAATCCCTGTAAACATTGACTAAACGAAAAATGCACACAATTTGATAACAATTTTGAAAAGTTTACTTTTACTGGAAAAAAGTTATAAACAAGTGAAGTATGACTGATATCCCAGTTTAAAGCAAAATGAAAATTTCCTCAAATGAACGAACACAAGAGCACATACCGTTGAATTTAGCCCCGACTCTATTCAAGATGGAGACAAAAGTTTTGTAATTATGGATAACGCACGAAATTTTCGACAATTTGAGACCGATATTATGTGGATTCTATAGAAAGAATAATTAAAAATGCAGTCTTCTTGTGCACACTGGATTTCGGACGCTGTAAATTGTCAGACAACATAACGTGCACATGGTGAAAGCTCTAATTTTTACTATCTGACCAAATGAAAAATCCCTGTAAACATTGACTAAACGAAAAATGCACACAATTTGATAACAATTTTGAAAAGTTTACTTTTACTGGAAAAAAGTTATAAACAAGTGAAGTATGACTGATATCCCAGTTTAAAGCGAAATGAAAATTTCCCCAAATGAACGAACACAAGAGCACATACCGTTGAATTTAGCCCCGACTCTATTCAAGATGGAGACAAAAGTTTTGTAATTATGGATAACGCACGAAATTTTCGACAATTTGAGACCGATATTATGTGGATTCTATAGAAAGGAATAATTAGAAATGCAGTCTTCTTGTGCACACTGGATTTCGGACGCTGTAAATTGTCAGACAACATACCGTGCACATGGTGAAAGCTGTAATCTTTACTATCTGACCAAATGAAAAATCCCTGTAAACATTGACTAAACGAAAAAATGCACACAATTTGATACCAATTTTGAATAGATTTCTTTTACTGGAAAAAAGTTATAAACAAGTGAAGTATGACTGATCTCCAAGTTCAGGGCCGCATGAAAATTTCCTCAAATGAACGAACACAAGAGCACATACCGTTGAATTTAGCCCCGACTCTATTCAAGATGGAGACAAAAGTTTTGTAATTATGAATAACGCACGAAATTCCCGACAATTTGACACCGATATTATGTGGATTCTATAGAAAGGAATAATTAGAAATGCAGTCTTCTTGTGCACACTCGATTTCGGACGCTGTAAATTGTCAGACGACATACCACGCACATGGTGAAAGCTGTAATTTTTACTATCTGACCAAATGAAAAATCCCTGTAAACATTGACTAAACGAAAAAATGCACACAATTTGATACCAATTTTGAATAGATTTCTCTTACTGGAAAAAAGTTATAAACAAGTGAAGTATGACTGATATCCCAGTTTAAAGCGAAATGAAAATTTCCTCAAATGAACGAACACAAGAGCACATACCGTTGAATTTAGCCCCGACTCTATTCAAGATGGAGACAAAAGTTTTGTAATTATGGATAACGCACGAAATTTTCGACAATTTGAGACCGATATTATGTGGATTCTATAGAAAGGAATAATTAGAAATGCAGTCTTCTTGTGCACACTGGATTTCGGACGCTGTAAATTGTCAGACAACATACCGTGCACATGGTGAAAGCTGTAATTTTTACTATCTGACCAAATGAAAAATCCCTGTAAACATTGACTAAACGAAAAAATGCACACAATTTGATACCAATTTTGAATAGATTTCTTTTACTGGAAAAAAGTTATAAACAAGTGAAATATGACTGATATCCCAGTTTAAAGCGAAATGAAAATTTCCTCAAATGAACGAACACAAGAGCACATACCGTTGAATTTAGCCCCGACTCTATTCAAGATGGAGACAAAAGTTTTGTAATTATGAATAACGCACGAAATTCTCGACAATTTGACACCGATATTATGTGGATTCTATAGAAAGGAATAATTAGAAATGCAGTCTTCTTGTGCACACTCGATTTCGGACGCTGTAAATTGTCAGACGACATACCACGCACATGGTGAAAGCTGTAATTTTAACTATCTGACCAAATGAAAAATCCCTGTAAACATTGACTAAACGAAAAAATGCACACAATTTGATACCAATTTTGAATAGATTTCTTTTACTGGAAAAAAGTTATAAAAAAGTGAAGTATGACTGATCTCCCAGTTTAGGGCCGCATGAAAATTTCCTCAAATGAACGAACACAAGACCACATACCGTTGAATTTAGCCCCGACTCAATTCAAGATGGAGACAAAAGTTTTGTAATTATGGATAACGCACGAAATTTTCGACAATTTGAGACCGATATTATGTGGATTCTATAGAAAGGAATAATTAAAAATGCAGTCTTCTTGTGCACACTGGATTTCGGACGCTGTAAATTGTCAGACAACATACCGTGCACATGGTGAAAGCTGTAATTTTTACTATCTGACCAAATAAAAAAATCCCTGTAAACATTGACTAAACGAAAAATGCACACAATTTGATAACAATTTTGAAAAGTTTACTTTTACTGGAAAAAAGTTATAAACAAGTGAAGTATGACTGTGATCCCAGTTTAAAGCGAAATGAAAATTTCCTCAAATGAACGAACACAAGAGCACATACCGTTGAATTTAGCCCCGACTCTATTCAAGATGGAGACAAAAGTTTTGTAATTATGAATAACGCACGAAATTCTCGACAATTTGACACCGATATTATGTGGATTCTATAGAAAGGAATAATTAGAAATGCAGTCTTCTTGTGCACACTCGATTTCGGACGCTGTAAATTGTCAGACGACATACCACGCACATGGTGAAAGCTGTAATTTTTACTATCTGACCAAATGAAAAATCCCTGTAAACATTGACTAAACGAAAAAATGCACACAATTTGATACCAATTTTGAATAGATTTCTTTTACTGGAAAAAAGTTATAAACAAGTGAAGTATGACTGATATCCCAGTTTAAAGCGAAATGAAAATTTCCTCAAATGAACGAACACAAGAGCACATACCGTTGAATTTAGCCCCGACTCAATTCAAGATGGAGACAAAAGTTTTGTAATTATGGATAACGCACGAAATTTTCGACAATTTGAGACCGATATTATGTGGATTCTATAGAAAGGAATAATTGGAAATGCAGTCTTCTTGTGCACACTGGATTTCGGACGCTGTAAATTGTCAGACAACATACCGTGCACATGGTGAAAGCTGTAATTTTTACTATCTGACCAAATGAAAAATCCCTGTAAACATTGACTAAACGAAAAAATGCACACAATTTGACACCAATTTTGAATAGATTTCTTTTACTGGAAAAAAGTTATAAACAAGTGAAGTATGACTGATATGCCAGTTTAAAGCGAAATGAAAATTTTCTCAAATGAACGAACACAAGAGCACATACTGTTGAATTTAGCCCCGACTCTATTCAAGATGGAGACATAAGTTTTGTAATTATGAATAACGCACGAAATTCTCGACAATTTGACACCGATATTATGTGGATTCTATAGAAAGGAATAATTAGAAATGCAGTCATCTTGTGCACACTCGATTTCGGACGCTGTAAATTGTCAGACAACATACCACGCACATGGTGAAAGCTGTAATTTTTACTATCTGACCAAATGAAAAATCCCTGTAAACATTGACTAAACGAAAAAATGCACACAATTTGATACCAATTTTGAATAGATTCCTTTTACTGGAAAAAAGTTATAAACAAGTGAAGTATGACTGATCTCCCAGTTTAGGGCCGCATGAAAATTTCCTCAAATGAACGAACACAAGACCACATACCGTTGAATTTAGCCCCGACTCTATTCAAGATGGAGACAAAAGTTTTGTAATTATGGATAACGCACGAAATTTTCGACAATTTGAGACCGATATTATGTGGATTCTATAGAAAGGAATAATTAGAAATGCAGTCTTCTTGTGCACACTGGATTTCGGACGCTGTAAATTGTCAGACAACATACCGTGCACATGGTGAAAGCTGTAATTTTTACTATCTGACCAAATAAAAAAATCCCTGTAAACATTGACTAAACGAAAAATGCACACAATTTGATAACAATTTTGAAAAGTTTACTTTTACTGGAAAAAAGTTATAAACAAGTGAAGTATGACTGTGATCCCAGTTTAAAGCGAAATGAAAATTTCCTCAAATGAACGAACACAAGAGCACATACCGTTGAATTTAGCCCCGACTCTATTCAAGATGGAGACAAAAGTTTTGTAATTATGAATAACGCACGAAATTCTGGACAATTTGACACCGATATTATGTGGATTCTATAGAAAGGAATAATTAGAAATGCAGTCTTCTTGTGCACACTCGATTTCGGACGCTGTAAATTGTCAGACGACATACCACGCACATGGTGAAAGCTGTAATTTTTACTATCTGACCAAATGAAAAATCCCTGTAAACATTGACTAAACGAAAAAATGCACACAATTTGATACCAATTTTGAATAGATTTCGTTTACTGGAAAAAAGTTATAAACAAGTGAAGTATGACTGATATCCCAGTTTAAAGCGAAATGAAAATTTTCTCAAATGAACGAACACAAGAGCACATACCGTTGAATTTAGCCCCGACTCTATTCAAGATGGAGACAAAAGTTTTGTAATTATGGATAACGCACGAAATTTTCGACAATTTGAGACCGATATTATGTGGATTCTATAGAAAGGAATAATTAGAAATGCAGTCATCTTGTGCACACTCGATTTCGGACGCTGTAAATTGTCAGACGACATACCACGCACATGGTGAAAGCTGTAATTTTTACTATCTGACCAAATGAAAAATCCCTGTAAACATTGACTAAACGAAAAAATGCACACAATTTGATACCAATTTTGAATAGATTTCTTTTACTGGAAAAAAGTTATAAACAAGTGAAGTATGACTGATATGCCAGTTTAAAGCGAAATGAAAATTTTCTCAAATGAACGAACACAAGAGCACATACTGTTGAATTTAGCCCCGACTCTATTCAAGATGGAGACAAAAGTTTTGTAATTATGAATAACGCACGAAATTCTCGACAATTTGACACCGATATTATGTGGATTCTATAGAAAGGAATAATTAAAAATGCAGTCTTCTTGTGCACACTCGATTTCGGACGCTGTAAATTGTCAGACGACATACCACGCACATGGTGAAAGCTGTAATTTTTACTATCTGACCAAATGAAAAATCCCTGTAAACATTGACTAAACGAAAAAATGCACACAATTTGATACCAATTTTGAATAGATTCCTTTTACTGGAAAAAAGTTATAAACAAGTGAAGTATGACTGATCTCCCAGTTTAGGGCCGCATGAAAATTTCCTCAAATGAACGAACACAAGACCACATACCGTTGAATTTACCCCCGACTCTATTCAAGATGGAGTCAAAAGTTTTGTAATTATGGATAACGCACGAAATTTTCGACAATTTGAGACCGATATTATGTGGATTCTATAGAAAGGAATAATTAAAAATGCAGTCTTCTTGTGCACACTGGATTTCGGACGCTGTAAATTGTCAGACAACATACCGTGCACATGGTGAAAGCTGTAATTTTTACTATCTGACCAAATAAAAAAATCCCTGTAAACATTGACTAAACGAAAAATGCACACAATTTGATAACAATTTTGAAAAGTTTACTTTTACTGGAAAAAAGTTATAAACAAGTGAAGTATGACTGTGATCCCAGTTTAAAGCGAAATGAAAATTTCCTCAAATGAACGAACACAAGAGCACATACCGTTGAATTTAGCCCCGACTCTATTCAAGATGGAGACAAAAGTTTTGTAATTATGAATAACGCACGAAATTCTGGACAATTTGACACCGATATTATGTGGATTCTATAGAAAGGAATAATTAGAAATGCAGTCTTCTTGTGCACACTCGATTTCGGACGCTGTAAATTGTCAGACGACATACCACGCACATGGTGAAAGCTGTAATTTTTACTATCTGACCAAATGAAAAATCCCTGTAAACATTGACTAAACGAAAAAATGCACACAATTTGATACCAATTTTGAATAGATTTCGTTTACTGGAAAAAAGTTATAAACAAGTGAAGTATGACTGATATCCCAGTTTAAAGCGAAATGAAAATTTTCTCAAATGAACGAACACAAGAGCACATACCGTTGAATTTAGCCCCGACTCTATTCAAGATGGAGACAAAAGTTTTGTAATTATGGATAATGCACGAAATTTTCGACAATTTGAGACCGATATTATGTGGATTCTATAGAAAGGAATAATTAGAAATGCAGTCATCTTGTGCACACTCGATTTCGGACGCTGTAAATTGTCAGACGACATACCACGCACATGGTGAAAGCTGTAATTTTTACTATCTGACCAAATGAAAAATCCCTGTAAACATTGACTAAACGAAAAAATGCACACAATTTGATACCAATTTTGAATAGATTTCTTTTACTGGAAAAAAGTTATAAACAAGTGAAGTATGACTGATATGCCAGTTTAAAGCGAAATGAAAATTTTCTCAAATGAACGAACACAAGAGCACATACTGTTGAATTTAGCCCCGACTCTATTCAAGATGGAGACAAAAGTTTTGTAATTATGAATAACGCACGAAATTCTCGACAATTTGACACCGATATTATGTGGATTCTATAGAAAGGAATAATTAGAAATGCAGTCTTCTTGTGCACACTCGATTTCGGACGCTGTAAATTGTCAGACGACATACCACGCACATGGTGAAAGCTGTAATTTTTACTATCTGACCAAATGAAAAATCCCTGTAAACATTGACTAAACGAAAAAATGCACACAATATGATACCAATTTTGAATAGATTTCTTTTACTGGAAAAAAGTTATAAACAAGTGAAGTATGACTGATATCCCAGTTTAAAGCGAAATGAAAATTTCCTCAAATGAACGAACACAAGAGCACATACCGTTGAATTTAGCCCCGACTCAATTCAAGATGGAGACAAAAGTTTTGTAATTATGGATAACGCACGAAATTTTCGACAATTTGAGACCGATATTATGTGGATTCTATAGAAAGGAATAATTGGAAATGCAGTCTTCTTGTGCACACTGGATTTCGGACGCTGTAAATTGTCAGACAACATACCGTGCACATGGTGAAAGCTGTAATTTTTACTATCTGACCAAATGAAAAATCCCTGTAAACATTGACTAAACGAAAAAATGCACACAATTTGACACCAATTTTGAATAGATTTCTTTTACTGGAAAAAAGTTATAAACAAGTGAAGTATGACTGATATGCCAGTTTAAAGCGAAATGAAAATTTTCTCAAATGAACGAACACAAGAGCACATACTGTTGAATTTAGCCCCGACTCTATTCAAGATGGAGACATAAGTTTTGTAATTATGAATAACGCACGAAATTCTCGACAATTTGACACCGATATTATGTGGATTCTATAGAAAGGAATAATTAGAAATGCAGTCATCTTGTGCACACTCGATTTCGGACGGTGTAAATTGTCAGACAACATACCACGCACATGGTGAAAGCTGTAATTTTTACTATCTGACCAAATGAAAAATCCCTGTAAACATTGACTAAACGAAAAAATGCACACAATTTGATACCAATTTTGAATAGATTCCTTTTACTGGAAAAAAGTTATAAACAAGTGAAGTATGACTGATCTCCCAGTTTAGGGCCGCATGAAAATTTCCTCAAATGAACGAACACAAGACCACATACCGTTGAATTTACCCCCGACTCTATTCAAGATGGAGTCAAAAGTTTTGTAATTATGGATAACGCACGAAATTTTCGACAATTTGAGACCGATATTATGTGGATTCTATAGAAAGGAATAATTAAAAATGCAGTCTTCTTGTGCACACTGGATTTCGGACGCTGTAAATTGTCAGACAACATACCGTGCACATGGTGAAAGCTGTAATTTTTACTATCTGACCAAATAAAAAAATCCCTGTAAACATTGACTAAACGAAAAATGCACACAATTTGATAACAATTTTGAAAAGTTTACTTTTACTGGAAAAAAGTTATAAACAAGTGAAGTATGACTGTGATCCCAGTTTAAAGCGAAATGAAAATTTCCTCAAATGAACGAACACAAGAGCACATACCGTTGAATTTAGCCCCGACTCTATTCAAGATGGAGACAAAAGTTTTGTAATTATGAATAACGCACGAAATTCTGGACAATTTGACACCGATATTATGTGGATTCTATAGAAAGGAATAATTAGAAATGCAGTCTTCTTGTGCACACTCGATTTCGGACGCTGTAAATTGTCAGACGACATACCACGCACATGGTGAAAGCTGTAATTTTTACTATCTGACCAAATGAAAAATCCCTGTAAACATTGACTAAACGAAAAAATGCACACAATTTGATACCAATTTTGAATAGATTTCGTTTACTGGAAAAAAGTTATAAACAAGTGAAGTATGACTGATATCCCAGTTTAAAGCGAAATGAAAATTTTCTCAAATGAACGAACACAAGAGCACATACCGTTGAATTTAGCCCCGACTCTATTCAAGATGGAGACAAAAGTTTTGTAATTATGGATAATGCACGAAATTTTCGACAATTTGAGACCGATATTATGTGGATTCTATAGAAAGGAATAATTAGAAATGCAGTCATCTTGTGCACACTCGATTTCGGACGCTGTAAATTGTCAGACGACATACCACGCACATGGTGAAAGCTGTAATTTTTACTATCTGACCAAATGAAAAATCCCTGTAAACATTGACTAAACGAAAAAATGCACACAATTTGATACCAATTTTGAATAGATTTCTTTTACTGGAAAAAAGTTATAAACAAGTGAAGTATGACTGATATGCCAGTTTAAAGCGAAATGAAAATTTTCTCAAATGAACGAACACAAGAGCACATACTGTTGAATTTAGCCCCGACTCTATTCAAGATGGAGACAAAAGTTTTGTAATTATGAATAACGCACGAAATTCTCGACAATTTGACACCGATATTATGTGGATTCTATAGAAAGGAATAATTAAAAATGCAGTCTTCTTGTGCACACTCGATTTCGGACGCTGTAAATTGTCAGACGACATACCACGCACATGGTGAAAGCTGTAATTTTTACTATCTGACCAAATGAAAAATCCCTGTAAACATTGACTAAACGAAAAAATGCACACAATTTGAAACCAATTTTGAATAGATTTCTTTTACTGGAAAAAAGTTATAAACAAGTGAAGTATGACTGATATCCCAGTTTAAAGCGAAATGAAAATTTCCTCAAATGAACGAACACAAGAGCACATACCGTTGAATTTAGCCCCGACTCAATTCAAGATGGAGACAAAAGTTTTGTAATTATGGATAACGCACGAAATTTTCGACAATTTGAGACCGATATTATGTGGATTCTATAGAAAGGAATAATTGGAAATGCAGTCTTCTTGTGCACACTGGATTTCGGACGCTGTAAATTGTCAGACAACATACCGTGCACATGGTGAAAGCTGTAATTTTTACTATCTGACCAAATGAAAAATCCCTGTAAACATTGACTAAACGAAAAGATGCACACAATTTGACACCAATTTTGAATAGATTTCTTTTACTGGAAAAAAGTTATAAACAAGTGAAGTATGACTGATATGCCAGTTTAAAGCGAAATGAAAATTTTCTCAAATGAACGAACACAAGAGCACATACTGTTGAATTTAGCCCCGACTCTATTCAAGATGGAGACATAAGTTTTGTAATTATGAATAACGCACGAAATTCTCGACAATTTGACACCGATATTATGTGGATTCTATAGAAAGGAATAATTAGAAATGCAGTCATCTTGTGCACACTCGATTTCGGACGCTGTAAATTGTCAGACAACATACCACGCACATGGTGAAAGCTGTAATTTTTACTATCTGACCAAATGAAAAATCCCTGTAAACATTGACTAAACGAAAAAATGCACACAATTTGATACCAATTTTGAATAGATTCCTTTTACTGGAAAAAAGTTATAAACAAGTGAAGTATGACTGATCTCCCAGTTTAGGGCCGCATGAAAATTTCCTCAAATGAACGAACACAAGACCACATACCGTTGAATTTACCCCCGACTCTATTCAAGATGGAGACAAAAGTTTTGTAATTATGGATAACGCACGAAATTTTCGACAATTTGAGACCGATATTATGTGGATTCTATAGAAAGGAATAATTAAAAATGCAGTCTTCTTGTGCACACTGGATTTCGGACGCTGTAAATTGTCAGACAACATACCGTGCACATGGTGAAAGCTGTAATTTTTACTATCTGACCAAATAAAAAAATCCCTGTAAACATTGACTAAACGAAAAATGCACACAATTTGATAACAATTTTGAAAAGTTTACTTTTACTGGAAAAAAGTTATAAACAAGTGAAGTATGACTGTGATCCCAGTTTAAAGCGAAATGAAAATTTTCTCAAATGAACGAACACAAGAGCACATACCGTTGAATTTAGCCCCGACTCTATTCAAGATGGAGACAAAAGTTTTGTAATTATGGATAACGCACGAAATTTTCGACAATTTGAGACCGATATTATGTGGATTCTATAGAAAGGAATAATTAGAAATGCAGTCTTCTTGTGCACACTGGATTTCGGTCGCTGTAAATTGTCAGACAACATACCGTGCACATGGTGAAAGCTGTAATTTTTACTATCTGACCAAATGAAAAATCCCTGTAAACATTGACTAAACGAAAAATGCACACAATTTGATAACAATTTTGAAAAGTTTACTTTTACTGGAAAAAAGTTATAAACAAGTGAAGTATGACTGATATCCCAGTTTAAAGCGAAATGAAAATTTTCTCAAATGAACGAACACAAGAGCACATACCGTTGAATTTAGCCCCGACTCTATTCAAGATGGAGACAAAAGTTTTGTAATTATGAATAACGCACGAAATTCTGGACAATTTGACACCGATATTATGTGGATTCTATAGAAAGGAATAATTAGAAATGCAGTCTTCTTGTGCACACTCGATTTCGGACGCTGTAAATTGTCAGACGACATACCACGCACATGGTGAAAGCTGTAATTTTTACTATCTGACCAAATGAAAAATCCCTGTAAACATTGACTAAACGAAAAAATGCACACAATTTGATACCAATTTTGAATAGATTTCTTTTACTGGAAAAAAGTTATAAACAAGTGAAGTATGACTGATATCCCAGTTTAAAGAGAAATGAAAATTTTCTCAAATGAACGAACACAAGAGCACATACCGTTGAATTTAGCCCCGACTCTATTCAAGATGGAGACAAAAGTTTTGTAATTATGGATAACGCACGAAATTTTCGACAATTTGAGACCGATATTATGTGGATTCTATAGAAAGGAATAATTAGAAATGCAGTCTTCTTGTGCACACTGGATTTCGGACGCTGTAAATTGTCAGACAACATACCGTGCACATGGTGAAAGCTGTAATTTTTACTATCTGACCAAATGAAAAATCCCTGTAAACATTGACTAAACGAAAAATGCACACAATTTGATAACAATTTTGAAAAGTTTACTTTTACTGGAAAAAAGTTATAAACAAGTGAAGTATGACTGATATCCCAGTTTAAAGCGAAATGAAAATGTCCTCAAATGAACGAACACAAGAGCACATACCGTTGAATTTAGCCCCGACTCTATTCAAGATGGAGACAAAAGTTTTGTAATTATGGATAACGCACGAAATTTTCGACAATTTGAGACCGATATTATGTGGATTCTATAGAAAGGAATAATTAGAAATGCAGTCTTCTTGTGCACACTGGATTTCGGACGCTGTAAATTGTCAGACAACATACCGTGCACATGGTGAAAGCTGTAATTTTTACTATCTGACCAAATGAAAAATCCCTGTAAATATTGATTAAACGAAAAAATGCACACAATTTGATACCAATTTTGAATAGATTTCTTTTACTGGAAAAAAGTTATAAACAAGTGAAGTATGACTGATATGCCAGTTTAAAGCGAAATGAAAATTTTATCAAATGAACGAACACAAGAGCACATACCGTTGAATTTAGCCCCGACTCTATTCAAGATGGAGACAAAAGTTTTGTAATTATAAATAACGCACGAAATTCTCGACAATTTGAGACCGATATTATGTGGATTCTATAGAAAGGAATAATTAGAAATGCAGTCTTCTTGTGCTCACTCGATTTCGGACGCTGTAAATTGTCAGACGACATACCACGCACATGGTGAAAGCTGTAATTTTTACTATCTGACCAAATGAAAAATCCCTGTAAACATGGACTAAACGAAAAAATGCACACAATTTGATACCAATTTTGAATAGATTTCTTTTACTGGAAAAAAGTTATAAACAAGTGAATTATGACTGATCTCCCAGTTTAGGGCCGCATGAAAATTTCCTCAAATGAACGAACACAAGACCACATACCGTTGAATTTAGCCCCGACTCTATTCAAGATGGAGACAAAAGTTTTGTAATTATGGATAACGCACGAAATTTTCGACAATTTGAGACCGATATTATGTGGATTCTATAGAAAGGAATAATTAGAAATGCAGTCTTCTTGTGCACACTGGATTTCGGACGCTGTAAATTGTCAGACAACATACCGTGCACATGGTGAAAGCTGTAATTTTTACTATCTGACCAAATGAAAAATCCCTGTAAACATTGACTAAACGAAAAAATGCACACAATTTGATACCAATTTTGAATAGATTTCTTTTACTGGAAAAAAGTTATAAACAAGTGAAGTATGACTGATCTCCCAGTTCAGGGCCGCATGAAAATTTCCTCAAATGAACGAACACAAGAGCACATACCGTTGAATTTAGCCCCGACTCTATTCAAGATGGAGACAAAAGTTTTGTAATTATGAATAACGCACGAAATTCTCGACAATTTGACACCGATATTATGTGGATTCTATAGAAAGGAATAATTAGAAATGCAGTCTTCTTGTGCACACTCGATTTCGGACGCTGTAAATTGTCAGACGACATACCACGCACATGGTGAAAGCTGTAATTTTTACTATCTGACCAAATGAAAAATCCCTGTAAACATGGACTAAACGGAAAAATGCACACAATTATATACCATTTTTGAAAAGATTTCTTTTACTGGAAAAAAGTTATAAACAAGTGAAGTATGACTGATCTCCCAGTTTAGGGCCACATGAAAATTTCCTCAAATGAACGAACACAAGACCACATACCGATGAATTTAGCCCCGACTCTATTCAAGATGGAGACAAAAGTTTTGTAATTATGGATAACGCACGAAATTCGCGACAATTTGACACCGATATTATGTGGATTCTATAGAAAGGAATAATTAGAAATCCAGTCTTCTTGTGCGCACTCGATTTCGGACGCTGTAAATTGTCAGACGACATACCACGCACATGGTGAAAGCTGTGATTTTTACTATCAGACCAAATGAAATATCCCTGTAAACATTGACTAAACGAAAAAATGCACACAATTTGATACCAATTTTGAAAACTTTTCTTTTACTGGAAAAAAAGTTATAAACAAGTGAATTATGACTGATCTCCCAGTTTAAAGCCGCATGAAAATTTCCTCAAATGAACGAACACAAGACCACATACCGTTGAATTTAGCCCCGACTCTATTCAAGATGGAGACAAAAGTTTTGTAATTATAGATAACGCACGAAATTCTCGGCAATTTGACACCGATATTATGTGGATTCTATAGAAAGGCATAATTAGAAATGAAGTCTTCTTGTCCACACTTGATTTCGGAGGCTGTAAATTGTCAGACGACATACCACGCACATGGTGAAAGCTGTAATTTTTACTATCTGACCAAATGAAAAATCCCTGTAAACATGGACTAAACGAAAAAATGCACAGAATTTGATACCAATTTTGAATAGATTTCTTTTACTGGAAAAAAGTTATAAACAAGTGAAGTATGAATGATCTCCCAGTTTAGGGCCGCATGAAAATTTCCTCAAATGAACGAACACAAGACCACATACCGTTGAATTTAGCCCCGACTCTATTCAAGATGGAGACAAAAGTTTTGTAATTATGGATAACGCACGAAATTTTCGACAATTTGAGACCAATATAATGTGGATTGTATAGAAAGGAATAATTAGAAATGCAGTCTTATTGTGCACACTGGATTTCGGACGCTGTAAATTGTCAGACAACATACGGCGCACATGGTGAAAGCTGTAATTTTTACTATCTGACCAAATGAAAAATCCCTGTAAAAATTGACTAAACGAAAAAATGCACACAATTTGATAACAATTTTGAAAAGTTTACTTTTACTGGAAAAAAGTTATAAACAAGTGAAGTATGACTGATATCCCAGTTTAAAGCCAAATGAAAATTTCCTCAAATGAACGAACACAAGAGCACATACCGTTGAATTTAGCCCCGACTCTATTCAAGATGGAGACAAAAGTTTTGTAATTATGAATAACGCACGAAATTCTCGACAATTTGACACCGATATTATGTGGATTCTATAGAAAGGAATAATTAGAAATGCAGTCTTCTTGTGCACACTGGATTTCGGACGCTGTAAATTGTCAGACGACATACCACGCACATGGTGAAAGCTGTAATTTTTACTATCTGACCAAATGAAAAATCCCTGTAAACATTGACTAAACGAAAAAATGCAAACAATTTGATAACAATTTTGAAAAGTTTACTTTTACTGGAAAAAAGTTATAAACAAGTGAAGTATGACTGATATCCCAGTTTAAAGCCGCATGAAAATTTCCTCAAATGAACGAACACAAGAGCACATACCGTTGAATTTAGCCCCGACATTATTCAAGATGGAGACAAAAGTTTTGTAATTATGGATAACGCACGAAATTCTCGGCAATTTGACACCGATATTATGTGGATTCTATAGAAAGGAATAATTAGAAATGCAGTCTTCTTGTGCACACTCGATTTCGGACGCTGTAAATTGTCAGACGACATACCACGCACATGGTGAAAGCTGTAATTTTTACTATCTGACCAAATGAAAAATCCCTGTAAACATTGACTAAACGAAAAAATGAACACAATTTGATACCAATTTTGAAAAGTTTTCTTTTACTGGAAAATTTATAAACAAGTGAAGTGTGTCTGATCTCCCAGTTTAGGGCCGCATGAAAATTTCTTCAGATGAACGAACACAAGTCCACATACCCTTGAATTTAGCCCCGACACTATTCAAGATGGAGACAAATGTTTTGTAATTATTGATAACACACGAAATTCTCGGCAATTTGTCACGGATATTATGTGGATTCTATAGAAAGGAATAATTAGAAATCCAGTCTTCTTGTGCACACTCGATTTCGGACGCTGTAAATTGTCAGACGACATACCACGCACATGGTGAAAGCTGTAATTTTTACTATCTGACCAAATGAAAAATCCCTGTAAACACTGACTAAACGAAAAAATGCACACAATTTCATAACAATTTTGAATAGATTTCTTTTACTGGAAAAAAGTTATAAACAAGTGAAGTATGACTGATCTCCCAGTTCAGGGCCGCATGAAAATTTCCTCAAATGAACGAACACAATAGCACATACCGTTGAATTTAGCCCCGCCTCTATTCAAGATGGAGACAAAAGTTTTGTAATTATGGATAACGCACGAAATTTTCGACAATTTGAGACCGATATTATGTGGATTCTATAGAAAAGAATAATTAGAAATGCAGTCTTCTTGTGCACACTGGATTTCGGACGCTGTAAATTGTCAGACAACATACCGCGCACATAGTGAAAGCTGTAATTTTTACTATCTGACCAAATGAAAAATCCCTGTAAACATTGACTAAACGAAAAAATGCACACAATTTGATAACAATTTTGAAAAGTTTACTTTTACTGGAAAAAAGTTATAAACAAGTGAAGTATGACTGATATCCCAGTTTAAAGCCGCATGAAAATTTCCTCAAATGAACGAACACAAGACCACATACCGTTGAATTTAGCCCCGACACTATTCAAGATGGAGACAAAAGTTTTGTAATTATGGATAACGCACGAAATTCTCGGCAATTTGACACCGATATTATGTGGATTCTATAGAAAGGAATAATTAGAAATCCAGTCTTCTGGTGCACACTCGATTTCGGACGCTGTAAATTGTCAGACAACATACCACGTACATGGTGAAAGCTGTAATTTTTACTATCTGACCAAATGAAAAATCCCTGTAAACATTGACTAAACGAAAAAATGCACACAATTTGATACCAATTTTGAATAGATTTCTTTTACTGGAAAAAAGTTATAAATAAGTGAAGTATGACTGATCTCCCAGTTTAGGGCCGCATGAAAATTTCCTCAAATGTACGAATACAAGACCACATACCGTTGAATTTAGCACCGACTCTATTCAAGATGGAGACAAAAGTTTTGTAATTATGCATAACGCACGAAATTCTCGACAATTTGACACCGATATTATGTGGATTCTATAGAAAGGAATAATTAGAAATGCAGTCTTCTTGTGCACACTCGATTTCGGACGCTGTAAATTGTCAGACGACATACCACGCACATGGTGAAAGCTGTAATTTTTACAATCTGACCAAATGAAAAATCCCTGTAAACATTGACTAAACGAAAAAATGCACACAATTTGATACCAATTTTGAAAAGATTTCTTTTACTGGAAAAAAGTTATAAACAAGTGAAGTATGTCTGATCTCCCAGTTTAGGGCCGCATGAAAATTTCTTCAAATGAACGAACACAAGACCACATACCGTTGAATTTAGCCCCGACACTATTCAAGATGGAGACAAAAGTTTTGTAATTATGGATAACGCACGAAATTCTCGGCAATTTGACACCGATATTATGAGGATTCTATAGAAAGGAATAATTAGAAATGCAGTCTTCTTGTGCACACTCGATTTCGGACGCTGTAAATTGTCAGACGACATACCACGCACATGGTGAAAGCTGTAATTTTTACTATCTGACCAAATGAAAAATCCCTGTAAAAATTGACTAAACGAAAAAATGCACACAATTTGATAACAATTTTGAAAAGTTTACTTTTACTGGAAAAAAGTTATAAACAAGTGAAGTATGACTGATATCCCAGTTTAAAGCCAAATGAAAATTTCCTCAAATGAACGAACACAAGAGCACATACCGTTGAATTTAGCCCCGACTCTATTCAAGATGGAGACAAAAGTTTTGTAATTATGAATAACGCACGAAATTCTCGACAATTTGACACCGATATTATGTGGATTCTATAGAAAGGAATAATTAGAAATGCAGTCTTCTTGTGCACACTGGATTTCGGACGCTGTAAATTGTCAGACGACATACCACGCACATGGTGAAAGCTGTAATTTTTACTATCTGACCAAATGAAAAATACCTGTAAACATTGACTAAACGAAAAAATGCACACAATTTGATACCAATTTTGAATAGATTTCTTTTGCTGGAAAAAAGTTATAAACAAGTGACGTATGACTGATCTCCCAGTTTAGGGCCGCATGAAAATTTCCTCAAATGAACGAACACAAGACCACATACCGTTGAATTTAGCCCCGACTCTATTCAAGATGGAGACAAAAGTTTTGTAATTATGGATAACGCACGAAATTCCCGACAATTTGACACCGATATTATGTGGATTCTATAGAAAGGAATAATTAGAAATGCAGTCTTCTTGTGCACACTCGATTTCGGACGCTGTAAATTGTCAGACGACATACCACGCACATGGTGAAAGCTGTAATTTTTACTATCTGACCAAATGAAAAATCCCTGTAAACATTGACTAAACGAAAAAATGCACACAATTTGATACCAATTTTGAAAAGATTTCTTTTACTGGAAAAAAGTTATAAACAAGTGAATTATGTCTGATCTCCCAGTTTAGGGCCGCATGAAAATTTCTTCAAATGAACGAACAGAAGACCACATACCGTTGAATTTAGCCCCGACACTATTCAAGATGGAGGCAAAAGTTTTGTAATTATGGATAACGCACGAAATTCTCGGCAATTTGATACCGATATTATGTGGATTCTATAGAAAGGAATAATTAGAAATGCAGTGTTCTTGTGCACACTGGATTTCGGACGCTGTAAATTGTCAGACAACATACCGCGCACATGGTGAAAGCTGTAATTTTTACTATCTGACCAAATGAAAAATCCCTGTAAACATTGACTAAACGAAAAAATGCACACAATTTGATAACAATTTTAAAAAGTTTACTTTTACTGGAAAAAAGTTATAAACAAGTGAAGTATGACTGATAACCCAGTTGAAAGCCGCATGAAAATTTCCTCAGATGAACGAACACAAGACCACATACCGTTGAATTTAGCCCCGACTCTATTCAAGATGGACACAAAAGTTTTGTAATTATGGATAACGCACGAAATTCTCGACAATTTGACACCGATATTAATTGGATTCTATAGAAAGGAATAATTAGAAATGCAGTCTTCTTGTGCACACTGGATTTCGGACGCTGTAAATTGTCAGACAACATACCGCGCACATGGTGAAAGCTGTAATTTTTACTATCTGACCAAATGAAAAATCCCTGTAAACATTGACTAAACGAAAAAATGCACACAATTTGATAACAATTTTGAAAAGTTTACTTTTACTGGAAAAAAGTTATAAACAAGTGAAGTATGACTGATTTCCCAGTTTAGGGCCGCATGAAAATTTCCTCAGATGAACGAACACAAGACCACATACCGTTGAATTTAGCCCCGACTCTATTCAAGATGGACACAAAAGTTTTGTAATTATGGATAACGCACGAAATTCTCGACAATTTGACACCGATATTAATTGGATTCTATAGAAAGGAATAATTAGAAATGCAGTCTTCTTGTGCACACACGATTTCGGACGCTGTAAATTGTCAGACGACATACCACGCACATGGTGAAAGCTGTAATTTTTACTATCTGACCAAATGAAAAATCCCTGTAAACATTGACTAAACGAAAAAATGCACACAATTTCAAACCAATTTTGAAAAGTTTACTTTTACTGGAAAAAAGTTATAAACAAGTGAAGTATGACTGATATCCCAGTTTAAATCCAAATGAAAATTTCCTCAAATGAACGAACACAAGAGCACATACCGTTGAATTTAGCCCCGACTCTATTCAAGATGGAGCCAAAAGTTTTGTAATTATGAATAACGCACGAAATTCTCGACAATTTGACACCGATATTATGTGGATTCTATAGAAAGGAATAATTAGAAATGCAGTCATCTTGTGCACACTCGATTTCGGACGCTGTAAATTGTCAGACGACATACCACGCACATGGTGAAAGCTGTAATTTTTACTATCTGACCAAATGAAAAATCCCTGTCAACATGGACTAAAGGAAAACATGAACACAATTTGATATCAATTTTGAAAAGATTTCTTTTACTGGAAATAAGTTATAAATAACTGAAGTATGACTGATCTCCCAGTTTAGGGCCGCATGAAAATTGCCTCAAATGAACGAACACAAGACCACATACCGTTGAATTTAGCCCCGACTCTATTCAAGATGGAGACAAATGTTATGTAATTATGGATAACGCACGAAATTTTCGACAATTTGAGACCGATATGATGTGGATTCTATAGAAAGGAATAATTAGAAATGCAGTTTTCTTGTGCACACTGGATTTCGGACGCTGTAAATTGTCAGACAACATACCGCGCACATGGTGAAAGCTGTAATTTTTACTATCTGACCAAATGAAAAATCCCTGTAAACATTGACTAAACGAAAAAATGCACACAATTTGATAACAATTTTGAAAAGTTTACTTTTACTGGAAAAAAGTTATAAACAAGTGAAGTATGACTGATATCCCAGTTTAAAGCCAAATCAAAATTTCTTCAAATGAACGAACACAAGAGCACATACCGTTGAATTTAGCCCCGACTCTATTCAAGATGGAGACAATAGTTTTGTAATTATGAATAACGCACGAAATCCTCGACAATTTGACACCGATATTATGTGGATTCTATAGAAAGGAATAATTAGAAATGCAGTCTTCTTGTGCACACTCGATTTCGGACGCTGTAAATTGTCAGACGACATACCACGCACATGGTGAAAGCTGTAATTTTTACTATCTGACCAAATGAAAAATCCCTGTAAATATTGACTAAACGAAAAAATGCACACAATTTCAAACGACTTTTGAAAAGTTTTCTTTTACTGAAGAAAGTTATAAACAAGTGAAGTATGACTGATCTCCCAGTTTAGGGCCGCATGAAAATTTCTTCAAATGAACGAACACAAGTCCACATACCGTTGAATTTAGCCCCGACACTATTCACGATGGAGACAAAAGTTTTGTAATTATGGATAACGGACGAAATTCTCGGCAATTTGACACCGATATTATGTGGATTCTATAGAAAGGAATAATTAGAAATCCAGTCTTCTTGTGCACACTCGATTTCGGACGCTGTAAATTGTCAGACGACATACCACGCACATGGTGAAAGCTGTAATTTTTACTATCTGACCAAATGAAATATCCCTGTAAACATGGACTAAACGAAAAAATGCACACAATTTGATACCAATTTTGAATAGATTTCTTTTACTGGAAAAAAGTTATAAACAAGTGAAGTATGAATGATCTCCCAGTTTAGGGCCGCATGAAAATTTCCTCAAATGAACGAACACAAGAGCACATACCGTTGAATTTAGCCCCGACTCTATTCAAGATGGAGACAAAAGTTTTGTAATTATGGATAACGCACGAAATTTTCGACAATTTAAGACCGATATTATGTGGATTCTATAGAAAGGAATAATTAGAAATGCAGTCTTCTTGTGCACACTGGATTTCGGACGCTGTAAATTGTCAGACAACATACCGCACACATGGTGAAAGCTGTAATTTTTACTATCTGACCAAATGAAAAATCCCTGTAAACATTGACTAAACGAAAAAATGCACACAATTTGATAACAATTTTGAAAAGTTTACTTTTACTGGAAAACAGTTATAAACAAGTGAAGTATGACTGATATCCCAGTTTGAAGCCAAATGAAAATTTCCTCAAATGAACGAACACAAGAGCACATACCGTTGAATTTAGCCCCGACTCTATCCAAGATGGAGTCAAAAGTTTTGTAATTATGCATAACGCACGAAATTCTCGACAATTTGACACCGATATTATGTGGATTCTAGAGAAAGGAATAATTAGAAATGCAATCTTCTTGTGCACACTCGATTTCGGACGCTGTAAATTGTCAGTCAACATACCGCGCACATGGTGAAAGCTGTAATTTTTACTATCTGACCAAATGAAAAATCCCTGTAAACATTGACTAAACGAAAAAATGCACACAATTTGATACCAATTTTGAAAAGTTTTCTTTTACTGGAAAAAAGTTATAAACAAGTGAAATATGTCTGATCTCCCAGTTTGAAGCCAAATGAAAATTTCCTCAAATGAACGAACACAAGAGCACATACCGTTGAATTTAGCCCCGACTCTATTCAAGATGGAGACAAAAGTTTTGTAATTATGGATAACGCACAAAATTTTCGACAATTTGTCACCGATATTATGTGGATTCTATAGAAAGGAATAATTAGAAATGCAGTCTTCTTGTGCACACTCGATTTCGGACGCTGTAAATTGTCAGACAACATACCGTGCACATGGTGAAAGCTGTAATTTTTACTATCTGACCAAATGAAAAATCCCTGTAAACATTGACTAAACGAAAAATGCACACAATTTGATAACAATTTTGAAAAGTCTACTTTTACTGGAAAAAAGTTATAAACAAGTGAAGTATGACTGATATCCCAGTTTAAAGCGAAATGAAAATTTCCTCAAATGAACGAACACAAGAGCACATACCGTTGAATTTAGCCCCGACTCTATTCAAGATGGAGACAAAAGTTTTGTAATTATGGATAACGCACGAAATTTTCGACAATTTGAGACCGATATTATGTGGATTCTATAGAAAGGAATAATTAGAAATGCAGTCTTCTTGTGCACACTGGATTTCGGACGCTGTAAATTGTCAGACAACATACCGTGCACATGGTGAAAGCTGTAATTTTTACTATCTGACCAAATGAAAAATCCCTGTAAACATTGACTAAACGAAAAAATGCACACAATTTGATACCAATTTTGAATAGATTTCTTTTACTGGAAAAAAGTTATAAACAAGTGAAGTATGACTGATCTCCAAGTTCAGGGCCGCATGAAAATTTCCTCAAATGAACGAACACAAGAGCACATACCGTTGAATTTAGCCCCGACACTATTCAAGATGGAGACAAAAGTTTTGTAATTATGAATAACGCACGAAATTCTCGAATATTTGACACCGATATTATGTGGATTCTATAGAAAGGAATAATTAGAAATGCAGTCTTCTTGTGCACACTCGATTTCGGACGCTGTAAATTGACAGACGACATACCACGCACATGGTGAAAGCTGTAATTTTTACTATCTGACCAAATGAAAAATCCCTGTAAACATTGACTAAACGAAAAAATGCACACAATTTGATACCAATTTTGAATAGATTTCTTTTACTGGAAATAAGTTATAAACAAGTGAAATATGACTGATATCCCAGTTTAAAGCGAAATGAAAATTTCCTCAAATGAACGAACACAAGAGCACATACCGTTGAATTTAGCCCCGACTCTATTCAAGATGGAGACAAAAGTTTTGTAATTATGGATAAAGCACGAAATTTTCGACAATTTGAGACCGATATTATGTGGATTCTATAGAAAGGAATAATTAGAAATGCAGTCTTCTTGTGCACACTCGATTTCGGACGCTGTAAATTGTCAGACAACATACCGCGCACATGGTGAAAGCTGTAATCTTTACTATCTGACCAAATGAAAAATCCCTGTAAACATTGACTAAACGAAAAAATGCACACAATTTGATACCAATTTTGAATAGATTTCTTTTACTGGAAAAAAGTTATAAACAAGTGAAGTATGACTGATCTCCAAGTTCAGGGCCGCATGAAAATTTCCTCAAATGAACGAACACAAGAGCACATACCGTTGAATTTAGCCCCGACTCTATTCAAGATGGAGACAAAAGTTTTGTAATTATGGATAACGCATTAAATTTTCGACAATTTGAGACCGATATTATGTGGATTCTATAGAAAGGAATAATTAGAAATGCAGTCTTCTTGTGCATACTCGATTTCGGACGCTGTAAATTGTCAGACGACATACCACGCACATGGTGAAAGCTGTAATTTTTACTATCTGACCAAATGAAAAATCTCGGTAAACATGGACTAAACGAAAAAATGCACACAATTTGATACCAATTTTGAATAGATTTCTTTTATTGGAAAAAAGTTATAAACAAGTGAAGTATGACTGATCTCCCAGTTTAGGGCCGCATGAAAATTTCCTCAAATGAATGAACGCAAGACCACATACCGTTGAATTTAGCCCCGACTCTATTCAAGATGGAGACAAAAGTTTTGTAATTATGAATAACGGACGAAATTCTGGACAATTTGAGACCGATATTATGTGGATTCTATAGAAAGGAATAATTAGAAATGCAGTCTTCTTGTGCACACTGGATTTCGGACGCTGTAAATTGTCAGACAACATACCGTGCACATGGTGAAAGCTGTAATTTTTACTATCTGACCAAATGAAAAATCCCTGTAAACATTCACTAAACGAAAAATGCACACAATTTGATAACAATTTTGAAAAGTTTACTTTTACTGGAAAAAAGTTATAAACAAGTGAAGTATGACTGATATCCCAGTTTAAAGCGAAATGAAAATTTCCTCAAATGAACGAACACAAGAGCACATACCGTTGAATTTAGCCCCGACTCTATTCAAGATGGAGACAAAAGTTTTGTAATTATGAATAACGGACGAAATTCTGGACAATTTGACACCGATATTATGTGGATTCTATAGAAAGGAATAATTAGAAATGAAGTCTTCTTGTGCACACTCGATTTCGGACGCTGTAAATTGTCAGACAACATACCGTGCACATGGTGAAAGCTGTAATCTTTACTATCTGACCAAATGAAAAATCCCTGTAAACATTGACTAAACGAAAAAATGCACACAATTTGATACCAATTTTGAATAGATTTCTTTTACTGGAAAAAAGTTATAAACAAGTGAAGTATGACTGATCTCCAAGTTCAGGGCCGCATGAAAATTTCCTCAAATGAACGAACACAAGAGCACATACCGTTGAATTTAGCCCCGACTCTATTCAAGATGGAGACAAAAGTTTTGTAATTATGGATAACGCACGAAATTTTCGACAATTTGAGACCGATATTATGTGGATTCTATAGAAAGGAATAATTAGAAATGCAGTCTTCTTGTGCACACTGGATTTCGGACGCTGTAAATTGTCAGACAACATACCGTGCACATGGTGAAAGCTGTAATTTTTACTATCTGACCAAATGATAAATCCCTGTAAACATTGACTAAACGAAAAAATGCACACAATTTGATACCAATTTTGAATAGATTTCTTTTACTGGAAAAAAGTTATAAACAAGTGAAGTATGACTGATCTCCAAGTTCAGGGCCGCATGAAAATTTCCTCAAATGAACGAACACAAGAGCACATACCGTTGAATTTAGCCCCGACACTATTCAAGATGGAGACAAAAGTTTTGTAATTATGAATAACGGACGAAATTCTCGACAATTTGACACCGATATTATGTGGATTCTATAGAAAGGAATAATTAGAAATGCAGTCTTCTTGTGCACACTCGATTTCGGACGCTGTAAATTGACAGACGACATACCACGCACATGGTGAAAGCTGTAATTTTTACTATCTGACCAAATGAAAAATCCCTGTAAACATTGACTAAACGAAAAAATGCACACAATTTGATACCAATTTTGAATAGATTTCTTTTACTGGAAAAAAGTTATAAACAAGTGAAGTATGACTGATATCCCAGTTTAAAGCGAAATGAAAATTTCCTCAAATGAACGAACACAAGAGCACATACCGTTGAATTTAGCCCCGACTCTATTCAAGATGGAGACAAAAGTTTTGTAATTATGGATAACGCACGAAATTTTCGACAATTTGAGACCGATATTATGTGGATTCTATAGAAAGGAATAATTAGAAATGCAGTCTTCTTGTGCACACTGGATTTCGGACGCTGTAAATTGTCAGACAACATACCGTGCACATGGTGAAAGCTGTAATTTTTACTATCTGACCAAATGAAAAATCCCTGTAAACATTGACTAAACGAAAAAATGCACACAATTTGATACCAATTTTGAATAGATTTCTTTTACTGGAAAAAAGTTATAAACAAGTGAAGTATGACTGATCTCCAAGTTCAGGGCCGCATGAAAATTTCCTCAAATGAACGAACACAAGAGCACATACCGTTGAATTTAGCCCCGACACTATTCAAGATGGAGACAAAAGTTTTGTAATTATGAATAACGGACGAAATTCTCGACAATTTGACACCGATATTATGTGGATTCTATAGAAAGGAATAATTAGAAATGCAGTCTTCTTGTGCACACTCGATTTCGGACGCTGTAAATTGACAGACGACATACCACGCACATGGTGAAAGCTGTAATTTTTACTATCTGACCAAATGAAAAATCCCTGTAAACATTGACTAAACGAAAAAATGCACACAATTTGATACCAATTTTGAATAGATTTCTTTTACTGGAAAAAAGTTATAAACAAGTGAATTATGACTGATATCCCAGTTTAAAGCCAAATGAAAATTTCCTCAAATGAACGAACACAAGAGCACATACCGTTGAATTTAGCCCCGACTCTATTCAAGATGGAGACAAAAGTTTTGTAATTATGGATAACGCACGAAATTTTCGACAATTTGAGACCGATATTATGTGGATTCTATAGAAAGGAATAATTAGAAATGCAGTCTTCTTGTGCACACTCGATTTCGGACGCTGTAAATTGTCAGACAACATACCGCGCACATGGTGAAAGCTGTAATCTTTACTATCTGACCAAATGAAAAATCCCTGTAAACATTCACTAAACGAAAAATGCACACAATTTGATAACAATTTTGAAAAGTTTACTTTTACTGGAAAAAAGTTATAAACAAGTGAAGTATGACTGATATCCCAGTTTAAAGCGAAATGAAAATTTTCTCAAATGAACGAACACAAGAGCACATACCGTTGAATTTAGCCCCGACTCTATTCAAGATGGAGACAAAAGTTTTGTAATTATGGATAACGCATTAAATTTTCGACAATTTGAGACCGATATTATGTGGATTCTATAGAAAGGAATAATTAGAAATGCAGTCTTCTTGTGCACACTGGATTTCGGACGCTGTAAATTGTCAGACAACATACCGTGCACATGGTGAAAGCTGTAATTTTTACTATCTGACCAAATGAAAAATCCCTGTAAACATTGACTTAACGAAAAAATGCACACAATTTGATACCAATTTTGAATAGATTTCTTTTACTGGAAAAAAGTTATAAACAAGTGAAGTATGACTGATCTCCAAGTTCAGGGCCGCATGAAAATTTCCTCAAATGAACGAACACAAGAGCACATACCGTTGAATTTAGCCCCGACTCTATTCAAGATGGATACAAAAGTTTTGTAATTATGGATAACGCACGAAATTTTCGACAATTTGAGACCGATATTATGTGGATTCTATAGAAAGGAATAATTAGAAATGCAGTATTCTTGTGCACACTGGATTTCGGACGCTGTAAATTGTCAGACAACATACCGTGCACATGGTGAAAGCTGTAATTTTTACTATCTGACCAAATGAAAAATCCCTGTAAACATTGACTAAACGAAAAAATGCACACAATTTGATACCAATTTTGAATAGATTTCTTTTACTGGAAAAAAGTTATAAACAAGTGAAGTATGACTGATCTCCAAGTTCAGGGCCGCATGAAAATTTCCTCAAATGAACGAACACAAGAGCACATACCGTTGAATTTAGCCCCGACACTATTCAAGATGGAGACAAAAGTTTTGTAATTATGAATAACGCACGAAATTCTCGACAATTTGACACCGATATTATGTGGATTCTATAGAAAGGAATAATTAGAAATGCAGTCTTCTTGTGCACACTGGATTTCGGACGCTGTAAATTGTCAGACAACATACCGTGCACATGGTGAAAGCTGTAATTTTTACTATCTGACCAAATGAAAAATCCCTGTAAACATGGACTAAACGAAATATGCACACAATTTGATACCAATTTTGAAAAGTTTTCTTTTACTGGAAAAAAGTTATAAACAAGTGAAGTATGTCTGATATCCCAGTTTAAATCGAAATGAAAATTTCCTCAAATGAACGAACACAAGAGCACATACCGTTGAATTTAGCCCCGACTCTATTCAAGATGGAGACAAAAGTTTTGTAATTATGGATAACGCACTAAATTTTCGACAATTTGAGACCGATATTATGTGGATTCTATAGAAAGGAATAATTAGAAATGCAGTCTTCTTGTGCACACTCGATTTCGGACGCTGTAAATTGTCAGACAACATACCGCGCACATGGTGAAAGCTGTAATCTTTACTATCTGACCAAATGAAAAATCCCTGTAAACATTGACTAAACGAAAAAATGCACACAATTTGATACCAATTTTGAATAGATTTCTTTTACTGGAAAAAAGTTATAAACAAGTGAAGTATGACTGATCTGCAAGTTCAGGGCCGCATGAAAATTTCCTCAAATGAACGAACACAAGAGCACATACCGTTGAATTTAGCCCCGACTCTATTCAAGATGGAGACAAAAGTTTTGTAATTATGGATAACGCACGAAATTTTCGACAATTTGAGACCGATATTATGTGGATTCTATAGAAAGGAATAATTAGAAATGCAGTCTTCTTGTGCACACTGGATTTCGGACGCTGTAAATTGTCAGACAACATACCGCGCACATGGTGAAAGCTGTAATCTTTACTATCTGACCAAATGAAAAATCCCTGTAAACATTGACTAAACGAAAAAATGCACACAATTTGATACCAATTTTGAATAGATTTCTTTTACTGGAAAAAAGTTATAAACAAGTGAAGTATGACTGATCTCCAAGTTCAGGGCCGCATGAAAATTTCCTCAAATGAACGAACACAAGAGCACATACCGTTGAATTTAGCCCCGACACTATTCAAGATGGAGACAAAAGTTTTGTAATTATGAATAACGGACGAAATTCTCGACAATTTGACACCGATATTATGTGGATTCTATAGAAAGGAATAATTAGAAATGCAGTCTTCTTGTGCACACTCGATTTCGGACGCTGTAAATTGACAGACGACATACCACGCACATGGTGAAAGCTGTAATTTTTACTATCTGACCAAATGAAAAATCCCTGTAAACATTGACTAAACGAAAAAATGCACACAATTTGATACCAATTTTGAATAGATTTCTTTTACTGGAAAAAAGTTATAAACAAGTGAAGTATGACTGATATCCCAGTTTAAAGCGAAATGAAAATTTCCTCAAATGAACGAACACAAGAGCACATACCGTTGAATTTAGCCCCGACTCTATTCAAGATGGAGACAAAAGTTTAGTAATTATGGATAACGCACGAAATTTTCGACAATTTGAGACCGATATTATGTGGATTCTATAGAAAGGAATAATTAGAAATGCAGTCTTCTTGTGCACACTGGATTTCGGACGCTGTAAATTGTCAGACAACATACCGCGCACATGGTGAAAGCTGTAATCTTTACTATCTGACCAAATGAAAAATCCCTGTAAACATTGACTAAACGAAAAAATGCACACAATTTGATACCAATTTTGAATAGATTTCTTTTACTGGAAAAAAGTTATAAACAAGTGAAGTATGACTGATCTCCAAGTTCAGGGCCGCATGAAAATTTCCTCAAATGAACGAACACAAGAGCACATACCGTTGAATTTAGCCCCGACACTATTCAAGATGGAGACAAAAGTTTTGTAATTATGAATAACGGACGAAATTCTCGACAATTTGACACCGATATTATGTGGATTCTATAGAAAGGAATAATTAGAAATGCAGTCTTCTTGTGCACACTCGATTTCGGACGCTGTAAATTGACAGACGACATACCACGCACATGGTGAAAGCTGTAATTTTTACTATCTGACCAAATGAAAAATCCCTGTAAACATTGACTAAACGAAAAAATGCACACAATTTGATACCAATTTTGAATAGATTTCTTTTACTGGAAAAAAGTTATAAACAAGTGAAGTATGACTGATATCCCAGTTTAAAGCGAAATGAAAATTTCCTCAAATGAACGAACACAAGAGCACATACCGTTGAATTTAGCCCCGACTCTATTCAAGATGGAGACAAAAGTTTTGTAATTATGGATAACGCACGAAATTTTCGACAATTTGAGACCGATATTATGTGGATTCTATAGAAAGGAATAATTAGAAATGCAGTCTTCTTGTGCACACTCGATTTCGGACGCTGTAAATTGTCAGACAACATACCGCGCACATGGTGAAAGCTGTAATCTTTACTATCTGACCAAATGAAAAATCCCTGTAAACATTGACTAAACGAAAAAATGCACACAATTTGATACCAATTTTGAATAGATTTCTTTTACTGGAAAAAAGTTATAAACAAGTGAAGTATGACTGATCTCCAAGTTCAGGGCCGCATGAAAATTTCCTCAAATGAACGAACACAAGAGCACATACCGTTGAATTTAGCCCCGACTCTATTCAAGATGGAGACAAAAGTTTTGTAATTTTGGATAACGCACGAAATTTTCGACAATTTGAGACCGATATTATGTGGATTCTATAGAAAGGAATAATTAGAAATGCAGTCTTCTTGTGCACACTCGATTTCGGACGCTGTAAATTGTCAGACAACATACCGTGCACATGGTGAAAGCTGTAATTTTTACTATCTGACCAAATGAAAAATCCCTGTAAACATTGACTAAACGAATAATGCACACAATTTGATAACAATTTTGAAAAGTCTACTTTTACTGGAAAAAAGTTATAAACAAGTGAAGTATGACTGATATCCCAGTTTAAAGCGAAATGAAAATTTCCTCAAATGAACTAACACAAGAGCACATACCGTTGAATTTAGCCCCGACTCTATTCAAGATGGAGACAAAAGTTTTGTAATTATGGATAACGCACGAAATTTTCGACAATTTGAGACCGATATTATGTGGATTCTATAGAAAGGAATAATTAGAAATGAAGTCTTCTTGTGCACACTCGATTTCGGACGCTGTAAATTGTCAGACAACATACCGTGCACATGGTGAAAGCTGTAATCTTTACTATCTGACCAAATGAAAAATCCCTGTAAACATTGACTAAACGAAAAAATGCACACAATTTGATACCAATTTTGAATAGATTTCTTTTACTGGAAAAAAGTTATATACAAGTGAAGTATGACTGATCTCCAAGTTCAGGGCCGCATGAAAATTTCCTCAAATGAACGAACACAAGAGCACATACCGTTGAATTTAGCCCCGACTCTATTCAAGATGGAGACAAAAGTTTTGTAATTATGAATAACGCACGAAATTCTCGACAATTTGAGACCGATATTATGTGGATTCTATAGAAAGGAATAATTAGAAATGCAGTCTTCTTGTGCACACTGGATTTCGGGCGCTGTAAATTGTCAGACAACATACCGTGCACATGGTGAAAGCTGTAATTTTTACTATCTGACCAAATGAAAAATCCCTGTAAACATTGACTAAACGAAAAATGCACACAATTTGATAACAATTTTGAAAAGTTTACTTTTACTGGAAAAACTTATAAACAAGTGAAGTATGACTGATATCCCAGTTTAAAGCGAAATGAAAATTTCCTCAAATGAACGAACACAAGAGCACATACCGTTGAATTTAGCCCCGACTCTATTCAAGATGGAGACAAAAGTTTTGTAATTATGGATAACGCACGAAATTTTCGACAATTTGAGACCGATATTATGTGGATTCTATAGAAAGGAATAATTAGAAATGCAGTCTTCTTGTGCACACTGGATTTCGGACGCTGTAAATTGTCAGACAACATACCGTGCACATGGTGAAAGCTGTAATTTTTACTATCTGACCAAATGAAAAATCCCTGTAAACATTGACTAAACGAAAAAATGCACACAATTTGATACCAATTTTGAATAGATTACTTTTACTGGAAAAAAGTTATAAACAAGTGAAGTATGACTGATATGCCAGTTTAAAGCGAAATGAAAATTTTCTCAAATGAACGAACACAAGAGCACATACCGTTGAATTTAGCCCCGACTCTATTCAAGATGGAGACAAAGGTTTTGTAATTATGAATAACGCACGAAATTCTCGACAATTTGACACCGATATTATGTGGATTCTATAGAAAGGAATAATTAGAAATGCAGTCTTCTTGTGCACACTCGATTTCGGACGCTGTAAATTGTCAGACGACATGCCACGAACATGGTGAAAGCTGTAATTTTTACTATCTGACCAAATGAAAAATCCCTGTAAACATTGACTAAACGAAAAAATGCACACAATTAGATACCAATTTTGAATAGATTTCTTTTACTGGAAAAAAGTTATAAACAAGTGAAGTATGACTGATATCCCAGTTTAAAGCGAAATGAAATTTTTCTCAAATGAACGAACACAAGAGCACATACCGTTGAATTTAGCCCCGACTCTATGCAAGATGGAGACAAAAGTTTTGTAGTTATGGATAACGCACGAAATTTTCGACAATTTGAGACCGATATTATGTGGATTCTATAGAAAGGAATAATTAGAAATGCAGTCTTCTTGTGCACACTGGATTTCGGACGCTGTAAATTGTCAGACAACATACCGCGCACATGGTGAAAGCTGTAATTTTTACTATCTGACCAAATGAAAAATCCCTGTAAACATTGACTAAACGAAAAAATGCACACAATTTGATAGCAATTTTGAAAAGTTTTCTTTTACTGGAAAAAATTATAAACAAGTGAAGTATGACTGATCTCCCAGTTTAGGGCCGCCTGAAAATTTCTTCAAATGAACGAACACAAGACCACATACCGTTGAATTTAGCCACGACACTATTCAAGATGGAGACAAAAGTTTTGTAAATATGGATAACGCACGAAATTCTTGACAATTTGACACCGATATCATGTGGATTCTATAGAAAGGAATAATTAGAAATCCAGTCTTCTTGTGCACACCCGATTTCGGACGCTGTAAATTGTCAGACGTCATACCACGCACATGGTGAAAGCTGTAATTTTTACTATCTGACCAAATGAAAAATCCCTGTAAACATTGACTAAACGAAAAAATGCACACAATTTGATACCAATTTTGAATAGATTTCTTTTACTGGAAAAAGGTTATAAACAAGTGAAGTATGACTGACCTCCCAGTTTAGGGCCGCATGAAAATTTCCTCAAATGAACGAACACAAGACCACATACCGTTGAATTTAGCCCCGACTCTATTCAAGATGGAGACAAAAGTTTTGTAATTATGGATAACGCACGAAATTCTCGGCAATTTGACACCGATATTATGTGGATTCTATAGAAAGGAATAATTAGAAAACCAGTCTTCTTGTGCACAATCGATTTCGGACGCTGTAAATTGTCAGACGACATACCACCCACATGGTGAAAGCTGTAATTTTTACTATCTGACCAAATGAAAAATCCCTGTAAACATGGACTAAAGAAAAAAATGAAAACAATTTGATATCAATTTTGAAAAGACTTCTTTTACTGGAAATAAATTATAAACAAGTGAAGTATGACTGATCTCCCAGTTTAGGGCCGGATGAAAATTTCCTCAAATGAACGAACACAAGACCACATACCGTTGAATTTAGCCCCGACTCTATTCAAGATGGAGACAAAAGTTTTGTAATTATGGATAACGCAAGAAACTCTCGACAATTTGACACCGATATTATGTGGATTCTATAGAAAGGAATAATTAGAAATGCAATCTTCTTGTGCACACTGGATTTCGGACGCTGTAAATTGTCAGACGACATACCGCGCACAGGGTGAAAGCTGTAATTTTTACTATCTGACCAAATGAAAAATTCCTGTAAACATGGACTAAACGAAAAAATGCACACAATTTATATCAATTTTGAAAATATTTCTTTTACTGGAAAAAAGTTATAAACAAGTGAAATATGACTGATCTCCCAGTTTAGGGGCGCACGAAAATTTCCTCAAATGAACGAACACAAGGCCACATACCGTTGAATTTAGCCCCGACTCTATTCAAGATGGAGACAAAAGTTTTGTAATTATGCATAACGCACGAAATTCTCGACAATTTGACACCGATATTATGTGGATTCTATAGAAAGGAATAATTAGAAATGCCTTCTTCTTGTGCACACTCGATTTCGGACGCTGTAAATTGTCAGACAACATACCGTGCACATGGTGAAAGCTGTAATTTTTACTATCTGACCAAATGAAAAATCCCTGTATACATTGACTAAACGAAAAAATGCACAAAATTTCATACCAATTTTGAAAAGTTTTCTTTTACTGGAAAAAAGTTATAAACAAGTGAAGTATGTCTGATCTCCCAGTTTAGGGCCGCATGAAAATTTCTTCAAATGAACGAACACAAGACCACATACCGTTGAATTTAGCCCCGACACTATTCAAGATGGAGACAAAAGTTTTGTAATTATGGATAACGCACGAAATTCTCGGCAATTTGACACCGATATTATGTGGATTCTATTGAAAGGAATAATTAGAAATGCAGTCTTCTTGTGCACACTGGATTTCGGAGGCTGTAAATTGTCAGACAACATACCGCGCACATGGTGAAAGCTGTAATTTTTACTATCTGAGCAAATGAAAAATCCCTGTAAACATGGACTAAGCGAAAAAATGCACACAATTTGATACCAATTTTGAATAGATTTCTTTCACTGGAAAAAAGTTATAAACAAGTGAAGTATGACTGATATCCCAGTTTAAAGCCAAATGAAAATTTCCTCAAATGAACGAACACAAGAGCACATACCGTTGAATTTAGCCCCGACTCTATTCAAGATGGAGACAAAAGTTTTGTAATTATGCATAACGCATGAAATTCTCGACAATTTGACACCGATATTATGTGGATTCTATAGAAAGGAATAATTAGAAATGCAGTCTTCTAGTGCACACTCGATTTCGGACGCTGTAAATTGTCAGACGACATACCACGCACATGGTGAAAGCTGTAATTTTTACTATCTGACCAAATGAAAAATCCCTGTAAACATTGACTAAACAAAAAAATGCACACAATTTGATACCAATTTTGAAAAGTTTTCTTTTACTGGAAAAAAGTTATAAACAAGTGAAGTATGTCTGATCTCCCAGTTTAGGGCCGCCTGAAAATTTCTTCAAATGAACGAACACAAGAGCACATACCGTTGAATTTAGCCCTAACTCTATTTAAGATGGAAACAAAAGTTTTGTAATTATGCATAACGCACGTAATTCACGACAATTTGACACCGATATTATGTGAATTCTATAGAAAGGAATAATTAGAAATGCAGTCTTCTTGTGCACACTCGATTTCGGACGCTGTAAATTGTCAGACACATACCACGCACATGGTGAAAGCTGTAATTTTTACTATCTGACCAAATGAAAAATCCCTGTAAACATTGACTAAACGAAAAAATGCACACAATTTGATACCAATTTTGAAAAGTTTTCTTTTACTGGAAAAAAGTCATAAACAAGTGAAATATGTCTGATCTCCCAGTTTAGGGCCGCATGAAAATTTCTTCAAATGAACGAACACAAGACCACATACCGTTGAATTTAGCCCCGACACTATTAAAGATGGAGACAAAAGTTTTGTAATTATGGATAACGCATGAAATTCTCGGCAATTTGACACCGATATTATGTGGATTCTATAGAAAGGAATAATTAGAAATCCAGTCTTCTGGTGCACACTCGATTTCGGACGCTGTAAATTGTCAGACGACATACCACGCACATGGTGAAAGCTGTAATTTGTACTATCTGACCAAATGAAAAATCCCTGTAAACATTGACTAAACGAAATAATGCACACAATTTGATAACAATTTCGAAAAGTTTACTTTTACTGGAAAAAAGTTATAAACAAGTGAAGTATGACTGATATCCCAGTTTAAAGCCAAATGAAAATTTCCTCAAATGAACGAACACAAGAGCACATACCGTTGAATTTAGCCCCGACTCTATTCAAGATGGAGACAAAAGTTTTGTAATTATGCATAACGCACGAAATTCTCGACAATTTGACACCGATATTATGTGGATTCTATAGAAAGGAATAATTAGAAATGCAGTCTTCTTGTGCACACTCGATTTCGGACGCTGTAAATTGTCAGACGACATACCACGCACATGGTGAAAGCTGTAATTTTTACAATCTGACCAAATGAAAAATCCCTGTAAACATTGACTAAACGAAAAAATGCACACAATTTGATACCAATTTTGAAAAGATTTCTTTTACTGGAAAAAAGTTATAAACAAGTGAAGTATGTCTGATCTCCCAGTTTAGGGCCGCATGAAAATTTCTTCAAATGAACGAACACAAGACCACATACCGTTGAATTTAGCCCCGACACTATTCAAGATGGAGACAAAAGTTTTGTAATTATGGATAACGCACGAAATTCTCGGCAATTTGACACCGATATTATGAGGATTCTATAGAAAGGAATAATTAGAAATCCAGTCTTCTTGTGCACACTCGATTTCGGACGCTGTAAATTGTCAGACGACATACCACGCACATGGTGAAAGCTGTAATTTTTACTATCTGACCAAATGAAAAATCCCTGTAAACATTGACTAAACGAAAAAATGCACACAATTTGATAACAATTTTGAAAAGTTTACTTTTACTGGAAAAAAGTTATAAACAAGTGAAGTATGACTGATATCCCAGTTTAAAGCCAAATGAAAATTTCCTCAAATGAACGAACATAAGAGCACATACCGTTGAATTTAGCCCCGACTCTATTCAAGATGGAGACAAAAGTTTTGTAATTATGCATAACGCACGAAATTCTCGACAATTTGACACCGATATTATGTGGATTCTATAGAAAGGAATAATTAGAAATGCAGTCTTCTTGTGCACACTCGATTTCGGACGCTGTAAATTGTCAGACGACATACCACGCACATGGTGAAAGCTGTAATTTTTACTATCTGACCAAATGAAAAATACCTGTAAACATTGACTAAACGAAAAAATGCACACAATTTGATACCAATTTTGAAAAGATTTCTTTTACTGGAAAAAAGTTATAAACAAGTGAAGTATGTCTGATCTCCCAGTTTAGGGCCGCATGAAAATTTCTTCAAATGAACGAACAGAAGACCACATACCGTTGAATTTAGCCCCGACACTATTCAAGATGGAGACAAAAGTTTTGTAATTATGGATAACGCACGAAATTCTCGGCAATTTGATACCGATATTATGTGGATTCTATAGAAAGGAATAATTAGAAATGCAGTGTTCTTGTGCACACTGGATGTAGGACGCTGTAAATTGTCAGACAACATACCGCGCACATGGTGAAAGCTGTAATTTTTACTATCTGACCAAATGAAAAATCCCTGTAAACATTGACTAAACGAAAAAATGCACACAATTTGATAACAATTTTAAAAAGTTTACTTTTACTGGAAAAAAGTTATAAACAAGTGAAGTATGACTGATAACCCAGTTGAAAGCCAAATGAAAATTTCCTCAAATGAACGAACACAAGAGCACATACCGTTGAATTTAGCCCCGACTCTATTCAAGATGGAGACAAAAGTTTTGTAATTATGGATAACGCACGAAATTCTCGACAATTTGACACCGATATTATGTGGATTCTATAGAAAGGAATAATTAGAAATGCAGTCTTCTTGTGCACATTGGATTTCGGACGCTGTAAATTGTCAGACGACATACCACGCACATGGTGAAAACTGTAATTTTTACTATCTGACCAAATGAAAAATCCCTGTAAACATTGACTAAACGAAAAAATGCACACAATTTGATACCAATTTTGAAAAGTTGTTTTTTACTGGAAAAAAGTTATAAACAAGTGAAGTATGACTGATCTCCCAGTTTAGGGCCGCATGAAAATTTCCTCAAATGAACGAACACAAGACCACATACCGTTGAATTTAGCCCCGAATCTATTCAAGATGGAGACAAAATTTTGTAATTATGGATAACGCACGAAATTTTCGACAATTTGTGACCGATATTATGTGGATTCTATTGAAAGGAATAATTAGAAATGCAGTCTTCTTGTGCACACTGGATTTCGGACGCTGTAAATTGTCAGACAACATACTGCGCACATGGTGAAAGCTGTAATTTTTACTATCTGACCAAATGAAAAATCCCTGTAAACATTGACTAAACGAAAAAATGCACAAAATTTGATAACAATTTTGAAAAGTTTACTTTTACTGGAAAAAAGTTATAAACAAGTGAAGTATGACTGATCTCCCAGTTTAGGGCAGCATGAAAATTTCCTCAAATGAACGAACACAAGACCACATACCGTTGAATTTAGCCCCGACTCTATTCAAGATGGAGACAAATGTTTTGTAATTATGGATAACGCACGAAATTTTCGACAATTTGTGACCGATATTATGTGGATTCTATTGAAAGGAATAATTAGAAATGCAGTCTTCTTGTGCACACTGGATTTCGGACGCTGTAAATTGTCAGACAACATACCGCGCACATGGTGAAAGCTGTAATTTTTACTATCTGACCAAATGAAAAATCCCTGTAAACATTGACTAAACGAAAAAATGCACACAATTTGATAACAATTTTGAAAAGTTTACTTTTACTGGAAAGAAGTTATAAACAAGTGAAGTATGACTGATCTCCCAGTTTAGGGCCGCATGAAAATTTCCTCAAATGAACGAACACAAGACCACATACCGTTGAATTTAGCCCCGACACTATTCAAGATGGAGACAAAAGTTTTGTAATGATGGATAACGCACGAAATTTTCGGCAATTTGACACCGATATTATGTGGATTCTATAGAAAGGAATAATTAGAAATGCAGTCTTCTTGTGCACACTCGATTTCGGACGCTGTAAATTGTCAGACAACATACCGCGCACATGGTGAAAGCTGTAATTTTTACTATCTGACCAAATGAAAAATCCCTGTAAACATTGACTAAACGAAAAATGCACACAATTTGATAACAATTTTGAAAAGTTTACTTTTACTGGAAAAAAGTTATAAACAAGTGAAGTATGACTGATATCCCAGTTTAAATCCAAATGAAAATTTCCTCAAATGAACGAACACAAGAGCACATACCGTTGAATTTAGCCCCGACTCTATTCAAGATGGAGCCAAAAGTTTTGTAATTATGAATAACGCACGAAATTCTCGACAATTTGACACCGATATTATGTGGATTCTATAGAAAGGAATAATTAGAAATGCAGTCATCTTGTGCACACTCGATTTCGGACGCTGTAAATTGTCAGACGACATACCACGCACATGGTGAAAGCTGTAATTTTTACTATCTGACCAAATGAAAAATCCCTGTCAACATGGACTAAAGGAAAACATGAACACAATTTGATATCAATTTTGAAAAGATTTCTTTTACTGGAAATAAGTTATAAATAACTGAAGTATGACTGATCTCCCAGTTTAGGGCCGCATGAAAAGTGCCTCAAATGAACGAACACAAGACCACATACCGTTGAATTTAGCCCCGATTCTATTCAAGATGGAGACAAATGTTTTGTAATTATGGATAACGCACGAAATTTTCGACAATTTGAGACCGATATGATGTGGATTCTATAGAAAGGAATAATTAGAAATGCAGTTTTCTTGTGCACACTGGATTTCGGACGCTGTAAATTGTCAGACAACATACCGCGCACATGGTGAAAGCTGTAATTTTTACTATCTGACCAAATGAAAAATCCCTGTAAACATTGACTAAACGAAAAAATGCACACAATTTGATAACAATTTTGAAAAGTTTACTTTTACTGGAAAAAAGTTATAAACAAGTGAAGTATGACTGATATCCCAGTTTAAAGCCAAATCAAAATTTCCTCAAATGAACGAACACAAGAGCACATACCGTTGAATTTAGCCCCGACTCTATTCAAGATGGAGACAATAGTTTTGTAATTATGAATAACGCACGAAATCCTCGACAATTTGACACCGATATTATGTGGATTCTATAGAAAGGAATAATTAGAAATGCAGTCTTCTTGTGCACACTCGATTTCGGACGCTGTAAATTGTCAGACGACATACCACGCACATGGTGAAAGCTGTAATTTTTACTATCTGACCAAATGAAAAATCCCTGTAAACATTGACTAAACGAAAAAATGCACACAATTTCAAACCACTTTTGAAAAGTTTTCTTTTACTGAAGAAAGTTATAAACAAGTGAAGTATGACTGATCTCCCAGTTTAGGGCCGCATGAAAATTTCTTCAAATGAACGAACACAAGTCCACATACCGTTGAATTTAGCCCCGACACTATTCACGATGGAGACAAAAGTTTTGTAATTATGGATAACGGACGAAATTCTCGGCAATTTGACACCGATATTATGTGGATTCTAGAGAAAGGAATAATTAGAAATCCAGTCTTCTTGTGCACACTCGATTTCGGACGCTGTAAATTGTCAGACGACATACCACGCACATGGTGAAAGCTGTAATTTTTACTATCTGACCAAATGAAATATCCCTGTAAACATGGACTAAACGAAAAAATGCACACAATTTGATAACAATTTTGAATAGATTTCTTTTACTGGAAAAAAGTTATAAACAAGTGAAGTATGAATGATCTCCCAGTTTAGGGCCGCATGAAAATTTCCTCAAATGAACGAACACAAGAGCACATACCGTTGAATTTAGCCCCGACTCTATTCAAGATGGAGACAAAAGTTTTGTAATTATGGATAACGCACGAAATTTTCGACAATTTAAGACCGATATTATGTGGATTCTATAGAAAGGAATAATTAGAAATGCAGTCTTCTTGTGCACACTGGATTTCGGACGCTGTAAATTGTCAGACAACATACCGCACACATGGTGAAAGCTGTAATTTTTACTATCTGACCAAATGAAAAATCCCTGTAAACATTGACTAAACGAAAAATGCACACAATTTGATAACAATTTTGAAAAGTTTACTTTTACTGGAAAAAAGTTATAAACAAGTGAAGTATGACTGATATCCCAGTTTAAAGCCAAATGAAAATTTCCTCAAATGAACGAACACAAGAGCACATACCGTTGAATTTAGCCCCGGCTCTATTCAAGATGGAGACAAAAGTTTTGTAATTATGGATAACGCACGAAATTCTCGGCAATTTGACACCGATATTATGTGGATTCTATAGAAAGGAATAATTAGAAATGCAGTCTTCTTGTGCACACTGGATTTCGGACGCTGTAAATTGTCAGACGACATACCACGCACAGGGTGAAAGCTGTAATTTTTACTATCTGACTAAATGAAAAACCCCTGTAAACATTGACTAAACGAAAAAATGCACACAATTTGATACCATTTTTGAAAAGTTTTCTTTTACTGGAAAAAAGTTATAAACAAGTGAAGTATGTCTGATCTCCCAGTTTATGGCCGCATGAAAATTTCCTCAAATGAACGAACACAATAGCACATACCGTTGAATTTAGCCCCGATTCTATTCAAGATGGAGACAAAAGTTTTGTAATTATGGATAACGCACGAAATTTTCGACAATTTGAGACGGATATTATGTGGATTCTATAGAAAGGAATAATTAGAAATGCAGTCTTCTTGTGCACACTGGATTTCGGACGCTGTAAATTGTCAGACAACATACCGCGCACATGGTGAAAGCTGTAATTTTTACTATCTGACCAAATGAAAAATCCCTGTAAACATTGACTAAACGAAAAAATGCACACAATTTGATACCAATTTTGAATAGATTTCTTTTACTGGAAAAAAGTTATAAACAAGTGAAGTATGACTGATATCCCAGTTTAAAGCCGCATGAAAATTTCCTCAAATGAACGAACACAAGAGCACATACCGTTGAATTTAGCCCCGACTCTATTCAAGATGGAGACAATAGTTTTGTAATTATGAATAACGCACGAAATCCTCGACAATTTGACACCGATATTATGTGGATTCTATAGAAAGGAATAATTAGAAATGCAGTCTTCTTGTGCACACTCGATTTCGGACGCTGTAAATTGTCAGACGACATACCACGCACATGGTGAAAGCTGTAATTTTTACTATCTGACCAAATGAAAAATCCCTGTAAACATTGACTAAACGAAAAAATGCACACAATTTCAAACCACTTTTGAAAAGTTTTCTTTTACTGAAGAAAGTTATAAACAAGTGAAGTATGACTGATCTCCCAGTTTAGGGCCGCATGAAAATTTCTTCAAATGAACGAACACAAGTCCACATACCGTTGAATTTAGCCCCGACACTATTCACGATGGAGACAAAAGTTTTGTAATTATGGATAACGGACGAAATTCTCGGCAATTTGACACCGATATTATGTGGATTCTAGAGAAAGGAATAATTAGAAATCCAGTCTTCTTGTGCACACTCGATTTCGGACGCTGTAAATTGTCAGACGACATACCACGCACATGGTGAAAGCTGTAATTTTTACTATCTGACCAAATGAAATATCCCTGTAAACATGGACTAAACGAAAAAATGCACACAATTTGATACCAATTTTGAATAGATTTCTTTTACTGGAAAAAAGTTATAAACAAGTGAAGTATGAATGATCTCCCAGTTTAGGGCCGCATGAAAATTTCCTCAAATGAACGAACACAAGAGCACATACCGTTGAATTTAGCCCCGACTCTATTCAAGATGGAGACAAAAGTTTTGTAATTATGGATAACGCACGAAATTTTCGACAATTTAAGACCGATATTATGTGGATTCTATAGAAAGGAATAATTAGAAATGCAGTCTTCTTGTGCACACTGGATTTCGGACGCTGTAAATTGTCAGACAACATACCGCACACATGGTGAAAGCTGTAATTTTTACTATCTGACCAAATGAAAAATCCCTGTAAACATTGACTAAACGAAAAATGCACACAATTTGGTAACAATTTTGAAAAGTTTACTTTTACTGGAAAAAAGTTATAAACAAGTGAAGTATGACTGATATCCCAGTTTAAAGCCAAATGAAAATTTCCTCAAATGAACGAACACAAGAGCACATACCGTTGAATTTAGCCCCGGCTCTATTCAAGATGGAGACAAAAGTTTTGTAATTATGGATAACGCACGAAATTCTCGACAATTTGACACCGATATTATGTGGATTCTATAGAAAGGAATAATTAGAAATGCAGTCTTCTTGTGCACACTGGATTTCGGACGCTGTAAATTGTCAGACGACATACCACGCACATGGTGAAAGCTGTAATTTTTACTATCTGACCAAATGAAAAATCCCTGTAAACATTGACTAAACGAAAAAATGCACACAATTTGATACCAATTTTGAAAAGTTTTCTTTCACTGGAAAAAAGTTATAAACAAGTGAAATATGACTGATCTCCCAGTTTAGGGCCGCATGAAAATTTCTTCAAATGAACGAACACGAGACCACATACCGTTGAATTTAGCCCCGACACTATTCAAGATGGAGACAAAAGTTTTGTAATTATGCATAACGCACGAAATTCTCGACAATTTGACACCGATATTATGTGGATTCTATAGAAAGGAATAATTCGAAATGAAGTCTTCTTGTGCACACTCGATTTCGGACGCTGTAAATTGTCAGACAACATACCGCGCACATGGTGAAAGCTGTAATTTTTACTATCTGACCAAATGAAAAATCCCTGTCAACATGGACTAAAGGAAAACATGAACACAATTTGATATCAATTTTGAAAAGATTTCTTTTACTGGAAATAAGTTATAAATAACTGAAGTATGACTGATCTCCCAGTTTAGGGCCGCATGAAAATTGCCTCAAATGAACGAACACAAGACCACATACCGTTGAATTTAGCCCCGACTCTATTCAAGATGGAGACAAAAGTTTTGTAATTATGGATAACGCACGAAATTTTCGACAATTTGAGACCGATATGATGTGGATTCTATAGAAAGGAATAATTAGAAATGCAGTTTTCTTGTGCACACTCGATTTCGGACGCTGTAAATTGTCAGACAACATACCGCGCACATGGTGAAAGCTGTAATTTTTACTATCTGACCAAATGAAAAATCCCTGTAAACATTGACTAAACGAAAAAATGCACACAATTTGATAACAATTTTGAAAAGTTTACTTTTACTGGAAAAAAGTTATAAACAAGTGAAGTATGACTGATATCCCAGTTTAAAGCCAAATCAAAATTTCCTCAAATGAACGAACACAAGAGCACATACCGTTGAATTTAGCCCCGACTCTATTCAAGATGGAGACAAAAGTTTTGTAATTATGGATAACGCACGAAATTTTCGACAATTTAAGACCGATATTATGTGGATTCTATAGAAAGGAATAATTAGAAATGCAGTCTTCTTGTGCACACTGGATTTCGGACGCTGTAAATTGTCAGACAACATACCGCACACATGGTGAAAGCTGTAATTTTTACTATCTGACCAAATGAAAAATCCCTGTAAACATTGACTAAACGAAAAATGCACACAATTTGATAACAATTTTGAAAAGTTTACTTTTACTGGAAAAAAGTTATAAACAAGTGAAGTATGACTGATATCCCAGTTTAAAGCCAAATGAAAATTTCCTCAAATGAACGAACACAAGAGCACATACCGTTGAATTTAGCCCCGGCTCTATTCAAGATGGAGACAAAAGTTTTGTAATTATGGATAACGCACGAAATTCTCGACAATTTGACACCGATATTATGTGGATTCTATAGAAAGGAATAATTAGAAATGCAGTCTTCTTGTGCACACTGGATTTCGGACGCTGTAAATTGTCAGACGACATACCACGCACAGGGTGAAAGCTGTAATTTTTACTATCTGACTAAATGAAAAACCCCTGTAAACATTGAATAACGAAAAAATGCACACAATTTGATACCATTTTTGAAAAGTTTTCTTTTACTGGAAAAAAGTTATAAACAAGTGAAGTATGTCTGATCTCCCAGTTTATGGCCGCATGAAAATTTCCTCAAATGAACGAACACAATAGCACATACCGTTGAATTTAGCCCCGATTCTATTCAAGATGGAGACAAAAGTTTTGTAATTATGGATAACGCACGAAATTTTCGACAATTTGAGACGGATATTATGTGGATTCTATAGAAAGGAATAATTAGAAATGCAGTCTTCTTGTGCACACTGGATTTCGGACGCTGTAAATTGTCAGACAACATACCGCGCACATGGTGAAAGCTGTAATTTTTACTATCTGACCAAATGAAAAATCCCTGTAAACATTGACTAAACGAAAAAATGCACACAATTTGATACCAATTTTGAATAGATTTCTTTTACTGGAAAAAAGTTATAAACAAGTGAAGTATGACTGATATCCCAGTTTAAAGCCGCATGAAAATGTCCTCAAATGAACGAACACAAGAGCACATACCGTTGAATTTAGCCCCGTCTCTATTCAAGATGGAGAGAAAAGTTTTGTAATTATGGATAACGCACGAAATTCTCGACAATTTGACACCGATATTATGTGGATTCTAGAGAAAGGAATAATTAGAAATGCAGTCTTTTTGTGCACATTGGATTTCGGACGCTGTAAATTGTCAGACGACATACCACGCACATGGTGAAAGCTGTAATTTTTACTATCTGACCAAATGAAAAATCCCTGTAAACATTGACTAAACGAAAAAATGCACACAATTTGATACCAATTTTGAAAAGTTTTCTTTCACTGGAAAAAAGTTATAAACAAGTGAAATATGACTGATCTCCCAGTTTAGGGCCGCATGAAAATTTCTTCAAATGAACGAACACGAGACCACATACCGTTGAATTTAGCCCCGACACTATTCAAGATGGAGACAAAAGTTTTGTAATTATGCATAACGCACGAAATTCTCGACAATTTGACACCGATATTATGTGGATTCTATAGAAAGGAATAATTCGAAATGCAGTCTTCTTGTGCACACTCGATTTCGGACGCTGTAAATTGTCAGACAACATACCGCGCACATGGTGAAAGCTGTAATTTTTACTATCTGACCAAATGAAAAATCCCTGTCAACATGGACTAAAGGAAAACATGAACACAATTTGATATCAATTTTGAAAAGATTTCTTTTACTGGAAATAAGTTATAAATAACTGAAGTATGACTGATCTCCCAGTTTAGGGCCGCATGAAAATTGCCTCAAATGAACGAACACAAGACCACATACCGTTGAATTTAGCCCCGACTCTATTCAAGATGGAGACAAAAGTTTTGTAATTATGGATAACGCACGAAATTTTCGACAATTTGAGACCGATATGATGTGGATTCTATAGAAAGGAATAATTAGAAATGCAGTTTTCTTGTGCACACTCGATTTCGGACGCTGTAAATTGTCAGACAACATACCGCGCACATGGTGAAAGCTGAAATTTTTACTATCTGACCAAATGAAAAATCCCTGTAAACATTGACTAAACGAAAAAATGCACACAATTTGATAACAATTTTGAAAAGTTTACTTTTACTGGAAAAAAGTTATAAACAAGTGAAGTATGACTGATATCCCAGTTTAAAGCCAAATCAAAATTTCCTCAAATGAACGAACACAAGAGCACATACCGTTGAATTTAGCCCCGACTCTATTCAAGATGGAGACAAAAGTTTTGTAATTATGAATAACGCACGAAATCCTCGACAATTTGACACCGATATTATGTGGATTCTATAGAAAGGAATAATTAGAAATGCAGTCTTCTTGTGCACACTCGATTTCGGACGCTGTAAATTGTCAGACGACATACCACGCACATGGTGAAAGCTGTAATTTTTACTATCTGACCAAATGAAAAATCCCTGTAAACATTGACTAAACGAAAAAATGCACACAATTTCAAACCACTTTTGAAAAGTTTTCTTTTACTGAAGAAAGTTATAAACAAGTGAAGTATGACTGATCTCCCAGTTTAGGGCCGCATGAAAATTTCTTCAAATGAACGAACACAAGTCCACATACCGTTGAATTTAGCCCCGACACTATTCACGATGGAGAGAAAAGTTTTGTAATTATGGATAACGCACGAAATTCTCGACAATTTGACACCGATATTATGTGGATTCTATAGAAAGGAATAATTAGAAATGCAGTCTTCTTGTGCACACTGGATTTCGGACGCTGTAAATTGTCAGACGACATACCACGCACATGGTGAAAGCTGTAATTTTTACTATCTGACCAAATGAAAAATCCCTGTAAACATTGACTAAACGAAAAAATGCACACAATTTGATAACAATTTTGAAAAGTTTACTTTTACTGGAAAACACTTATAAACAAGTGAAGTATGACTGATATCCCAGTTTGAAGCCAAATGAAAATTTCCTCAAATGAACGAACACAAGAGCACATACCGTTGAATTTAGCCCCGACTCTATCCAAGATGGAGTCAAAAGTTTTGTAATTATGCATAACGCACGAAATTCTCGACAATTTGACACCGATATTATGTGGATTCTATAGAAAGGAATAATTAGAAATGCAATCTTCTTGTGCACACTCGATTTCGGACGCTGTAAATTGTCAGTCAACATACCGCGCACATGGTGAAAGCTGTAATTTTTACTATCTGACCAAATGAAAAATCCCTGTAAACATTGACTAAACGAAAAAATGCACACAATTTGATACCAATTTTGAAAAGTTTTCTTTTACTGGAAAAAAGTTATAAACAAGTGAAATATGTCTGATCTCCCAGTTTGAAGCCAAATGAAAATTTCCTCAAATGAACGAACACAAGAGCACATACCGTTGAATTTAGCCCCGACTCTATTCAAGATGGAGACAAAAGTTTTGTAATTATGGATAACGCACGAAATTTTCGACAATTTGAGACCGATATTATCTGGATTCTATAGAAAGGAATAATTAGAAATGCAGTCTTCTTGTGCACACTGGATTTCGGACGCTGTAAATTGTCAGACAACATACCGTGCACATGGTGAAAGCTGTAATTTTTACTATCTGACCAAATGAAAAATCCCTGTAAACATTGACTAAACGAAAAAATGCACACAATTTGATACCAAATTTGAATAGATTTCTTTTACTGGAAAAAAGTTATAAACAAGTGAAGTATGACTGATCTCCAAGTTCAGGGCCGCATGAAAATTTCCTCAAATGAACGAACACAAGAGCACATACCGTTGAATTTAGCCCCGACACTATTCAAGATGGAGACAAAAGTTTTGTAATTATGAATAACGGACGAAATTCTCGAATATTTGACACCGATATTATGTGGATTCTATAGAAAGGAATAATTAGAAATGCAGTCTTCTTGTGCACACTCGATTTCGGACGCTGTAAATTGACAGACGACATACCACGCACATGGTGAATGCTGTAATTTTTACTATCTGACCAAATGAAAAATCCCTGTAAACATTGACTAAACGAAAAAATGCACACAATTTGATACCAATTTTGAATAGATTTCTTTTACTGGAAAAAAGTTATAAACAAGTGAAGTATGACTGATATCCCAGTTTAAAGCCAAATGAAAATTTCCTCAAATGAACGAACACAAGAGCACATACCGTTGAATTTAGCCCCGACTCTTTTCAAGATGGAGACAAAAGTTTTGTAATTATGGATAACGCACGAAATTTTCGACAATTTGAGACCGATATTATGTGGATTCTATAGAAAGGAATAATTAGAAATGCAGTCTTCTTGTGCACACTCGATTTCGGACGCTGTAAATTGTCAGACAACATACCGCGCACATGGTGAAAGCTGTAATCTTTACTATCTGACCAAATGAAAAATCCCTGTAAACATTGACTAAACGAAAAAATGCACACAATTTGATACCAATTTTGAATAGATTTCTTTTACTGGAAAAAAGTTATAAACAAGTGAAGTATGACTGATCTCCAAGTTCAGGGCCGCATGAAAATTTCCTCAAATGAACGAACACAAGAGCACATACCGTTGAATTTAGCCCCGACTCTATTCAAGATGGAGACAAAAGTTTTGTAATTATGGATAACGCACGAAATTTTCGACAATTTGAGACCGATATTATGTGGATTCTATAGAAAGGAATAATTAGAAATGCAGTCTTCTTGTGCACACTGGATTTCGGACGCTGTAAATTGTCAGACAACATACCGTGCACATGGTGAAAGCTGTAATTTTTACTATCTGACCAAATGAAAAATCCCTGTAAACATTGACTAAACGCAAAAATGCACACAATTTGATACCAATTTTGAATAGATTTCTTTTACTGGAAAAAAGTTATAAACAAGTGAAGTATGACTGATCTCCAAGTTCAGGGCCGCATGAAAATTTCCTAAAATGAACGAACACAAGAGCACATACCGTTGAATTTAGCCCCGACACTATTCAAGATGGAGACAAAAGTTTTGTAATTATGAATAACGCACGAAATTCTCGACAATTTGACACCGATATTATGTGGATTCTATAGAAAGGAATAATTAGAAATGCAGTCTTCTTGTGCACACTCGATTTCGGACGCTGTAAATTGACAGACGACATACCACGCACATGGTGAAAGCTGTAATTTTTACTATCTGACCAAATGAAAAATCCCTGTAAACATTGACTAAACGAAAAAATGCACACAATTTGATACCAATTTTGAATAGATTTCTTTTACTGGAAAAAAGTTATAAACAAGTGAAGTATGACTGATCTCCAAGTTCAGGGCCGCATGAAAATTTCCTCAAATGAACGAACACAAGAGCACATACCGTTGAATTTAGCCCCGACTCTATTCAAGATGGAGACAAAAGTTTTGTAATTATGGATAACGCATTAAATTTTCGACAATTTGAGACCGATATTATGTGGATTCTATAGAAAGGAATAATTAGAAATGCAGTCTTCTTGTGCATACTCGATTTCGGACGCTGTAAATTGTCAGACGACATACCACGCACATGGTGAAAGCTGTAATTTTTACTATCTGACCAAATGAAAAATCTCGGTAAACATGGACTAAACGAAAAAATGCACACAATTTGATACCAATTTTGAATAGATTTCTTTTATTGGAAAAAAGTTATAAACAAGTGAAGTATGACTGATCTCCCAGTTTAGGGCCGCATGAAAATTTCCTCAAATGAATGAACGCAAGACCACATACCGTTGAATTTAGCCCCGACTCTATTCAAGATGGAGACAAAAGTTTTGTAATTATGGATAACGCACGAAATTTTCGACAATTTGAGACCGATATTATGTGGATTCTATAGAAAGGAATAATTAGAAATGCAGTCTTCTTGTGCACACTGGATTTCGGACGCTGTAAATTGTCAGACAACATACCGTGCACATGGTGAAAGCTGTAATTTTTACTATCTGACCAAATGAAAAATCCCTGTAAACATTCACTAAACGAAAAATGCACACAATTTGATAACAATTTTGAAAAGTTTACTTTTACTGGAAAAAAGTTATAAACAAGTGAAGTATGACTGATATCCCAGTTTAAAGCGAAATGAAAATTTCCTCAAATGAACGAACACAAGAGCACATACCGTTGAATTTAGCCCCGACTCTATTCAAGATGGAGACAAAAGTTTTGTAATTATGAATAACGGACGAAATTCTGGACAATTTGAGACCGATATTATGTGGATTCTATAGAAAGGAATAATTAGAAATGCAGTCTTCTTGTGCACACTCGATTTCGGACGCTGTAAATTGTCAGACAACATACCGTGCACATGGTGAAAGCTGTAATTTTTACTATCTGACCAAATGAAAAATCCCTGTAAACATTCACTAAACGAAAAATGCACACAATTTGATAACAATTTTGAAAAGTTTACTTTTACTGGAAAAAAGTTATAAACAAGTGAAGTATGACTGATATCCCAGTTTAAAGCGAAATGAAAATTTCCGCAAATGAACGAACACAAGAGCACATACCGTTGAATTTAGCCCCGACTCTATTCAAGATGGAGACAAAAGTTTTGTAATTATGAATAACGGACGAAATTCTGGACAATTTGACACCGATATTATGTGGATTCTATAGAAAGGAATAATTAGAAATGCAGTCTTCTTGTGCACACTGGATTTCGGACGCTGTAAATTGTCAGACAACATACCGTGCACATGGTGAAAGCTGTAATTTTTACTATCTGACCAAATGAAAAATCCCTGTAAACGTTGACTAAACGAAAAAATGCACACAATTTGATACCAATTTTGAATAGATTTCTTTTACTGGAAAAAAGTTATAAACAAGTGAAGTATGACTGATCTCCCAGTTCAGGGCCGCATGAAAATTTCCTCAAATGAACGAACACAAGAGCACATACCGTTGAATTTAGCCCTGACTCTATTCAAGATGGAGACAAAAGTTTTTTAATTATGGATAACGCACGAAATTTTCGACAATTTGAGACCGATATTATGTGGATTCTATAGAAAGGAATAATTAGAAATGCAGTCTTCTTGTGCACACTCGATTTCGGACGCTGTAAATTGTCAGACGACATACCACGCACATGGTGAAAGCTGTAATTTTTACTATCTGACCAAATGAAAAATCCCTGTAAACATTGACTAAACGAAAAAATGCACACAATTTGATACCAATTTTGAATAGATTTCTTTTACTGGAAAAAAGTTATAAACAAGTGAAGTATGACTGATATCCCAGTTTAAAGCGAAATGAAAATTTTCTCAAATGAACGAACACGAGAGCACATACCGTTGAATTTTGCCCCGACTCTATTCAAGATGGAGACAAAAGTTTTGTAATTATGGATAACGCACGAAATTTTCGACAATTTGAGACCGATATTATGTGGATTCTATAGAAAGGAATAATTAGAAATGCAGTCTTCTTGTGCACACTGGATTTCGGACGCTGTAAATTGTCAGACAACATACCGTGCACATGGTGAAAGCTGTAATTTTTACTATCTGACCAAATGAAAAATCCCTGTAAACATTGACTAAACGAAAAATGCACACAATTTGATAACAATTTTGAAAAGTTTACTTTTACTGGAAAAAAGTTATAAACAAGTGAAGTATGACTGATATCCCAGTTTAAAGCGAAATGAAAATTTCCTCAAATGAACGAACACAAGAGCACATACCGTTGAATTTAGACCCGACTCTATTCAAGATGGAGACAAAAGTTTTGTAATTATGAATAACGCACGAAATTCGCGACAATTTGACACCGATATTATGTGGATTCTATAGAAAGGAATAATTAGAAATGCAGTCTTCTTGTGCACACTCGATTTCGGGCGCTGTAAATTGTCAGACGACATACCACGCACATGGTGAAAGCTGTAATTTTTACTATCTGACCAAATGAAAAATCCCTGTAAACATTGACTAAACGAAAAAATGCCCACAATTTGATACCAATTTTGAATAGATTTCTTTTACTGGAAAAAAGTTATAAACAAGTGAAGTATGACTGATATCCCAGTTTAAAGCGAAATGAAAATTTTCTCAAATGAACGAACACAAGAGCACATACCGTTGAATTTAGCCCCGACTCTATTCAAGATGGAGACAAAAGTTTTATAATTATGGATAACGCAGGAAATTCTCGACAATTTGACACCGATATTATGTGGATTCTAGAGAAAGGAATAATTAGAAATGCAGTCTTCTTGTGCACACTCGATTTCGGACGCTGTAAATTGTCAGACGACATACAACGCACATGGTGAAAGCTGTAATTTTTACTATCTGACTAAATGAAAAATCCCTGTAAACATTGATTAAACGAAAAAATGCACACAATTTGATACCAATTTTGAAAAGTTTTCTTTTACTGGAAAAAAGTTATAAACAAGTGAAGTATGTCTGATCTCCCAGTTTAGGGCCGCATGAAAATTTCTTCAAATGAACGAACACAAGACCACATACCGTTGAATTTAGCCCCGACACTATTCAAGATGGAGACAAAAGTTTTGTAATTATAGATAAAGCACGAAATTCTCGACGATTTGACACCGATATTATGTGGATTCTATAGAAAGGAATAATTGCAAATGCAGTCTTCTTTTGCACACTGGATTTCGGACGCTGTAAATTGTAAGTCAACATACCGCGCACATGGTGAAAGCTGTAATTTTTACTATCTGACCAAATGAAAAATTCCTGTAAACATGGAGTAAACGAAAAAATGCACACAATTTGATACCAATTTTGAAAAGTTTTCTTTTACTGGAAAAAAGTTATAAACAAGTGAATATGAATGATCTCCCAGTTTAGGGCCGCATGAATATTTCCTCAAATGAACGAACTCAAGACCACATACCGTTGAATTTAGCCCCGACTCTATTCAAGATGGAGACAAAAGTTTTGTAATTATGGATAACGCACGAAATTCTCGACAATTTGACACCGATATTATTTGGATTCTATAGAAAGGAATAATTAGAAATGCAGTCTTCTTGTGCACACTGGATTTCGGACGCTGTAAATTGTCAGACGACATACCACGCACATGGTGAAAGCTGTAATTTTTACTATCTGACAAAATGAAAAATACATGTAAACATGGACTAAACGAAAAAATGCGCACAATTATATACCACTTTTGAAAAGATTTCTTTTACTGGAAAAAAGTTATAAACAAGTGAACTATGACTGATCTCCCAGTTTAGGGCCGCATGAAAATTTCCTCAAATGAACGAACACAAGACCACATACCGTTGAATTTAGCCCCGACTCTATTCAAGATGGAGACAAAAGTTTTGTAATTATGGATAACGCACGAAATTCTCGACGATTTGACACCGATATTATGTGGATTCTATAGAAAGGAATAATTGCAAATGCAGTCTTCTTTTGCACACTGGATTTCGGACGCTGTAAATTGTAAGTCAACATACCGCGCACATGGTGAAAGCTGTAATTTTTACTATCTGACCAAATGAAAAATGCCTGTAAACATTGACTAAACGAAAAAATGCACACAATTTGATAACAATTTTGAAAAGTTTACTTTTACTGGAAAAAAGTTATAAACAAGTGAAGAATGACTGATATCCCAGTTTAAAGCCAAATGAAAATTTCCTCAAATGAAAGAACACAAGTCCACATACCGTTGAATTTAGCCCCGACACTATTCAATATGGAGACAAAAGTTTTGTAATTATGCATAACGCAAGAAATTCTCGACAATTTGACACCGATATTATGTGGATTCTATGGAAAGGAATAATTAGAAATGCAGTCTTTTTGTGCACATTGGATTTCGGACGCTGTAAATTGTCAGACGACATACCACGCACATGGTGAAAGCTGTAATTTTTACTATCTGACCAAATGAAAAATCCCTGTAAACATGGACTAAAGGAAAAAATGAAAAAAATTTGATATCAATTTTGAAAAGATTTCTTTTACTGGAAATAAGTTATAAACAAGTGAAATATGACTGATCTCCCAGTTTAGGGCCGGATGAAAATTTCCTCAAATGAACGAACACAAGACCACATACCGTTGAATTTAGCCCCGACTCTATTCAAGATGGAGACAAAAGTTTTGTAATTATGGATAACGCAAGAAACTCTCGACAATTTGACACCGATATTATGTGGATTCTATAGAAAGGAATAATTAGAAATGCAGTCTTCTTGTGCACACTGGATTTCGGACGCTGTAAATTGTCAGACGACATACCGCGCACAGGGTGAAAGCTGTAATTTTTACTATCTGACCAAATGAAAAATCCCTGTAAACATGGACTAAACGGAAAATGCACACAATTATATACCACTTTTGAAAAGATTTCTTTTACTGGAAAAAAGTTAGAAACAAGTGAAGTATGACTGATCTCCCAGTTTAGGGCCGCATGAAAATTTCCTCAAATGAACGAACACAAGAGCACATACCGTTGAATTTAGACCCGACTCTATTCAAGATGGAGACAAAAGTTTTGTAATTATGAATAACGCACGAAATTCTCGACAATTTGACACCGATATTATGTGGATTCTATAGAAAGGAATAATTAGAAATGCAGTCTTATTGTGCACACTGGATTTCGGACGCTGTAAATTGTCAGACGACATACAACTGACATGGTGAACGTGGTAATTTTTACTATCTGTCCAAATGAAAAATCCCTGTAAACATTGACTAAACAAAAAAATGCACACAATTTGATACCAATTTTGAAAAGTTTACTTTTACTGGAAAAAAGTTATAAACAAGTGAAATATGACTGATCTCCCAGTTTAGGGCCGCATGAAAATTTCTTCAAATGAACGAACACAAGACCACATACCGTTGAATTTAGCCCCGACTCTATTCAAGATGGAGACAAAAGTTTTGTAATTATAGATAACGCACGAAATTCTCGGCAATTTGACACCGATATTATGTGGATTCTATAGAAAGGAATAATTAGAAATGAAGTCTTCTTGTCCACACTTGATTTCGGACGCTGTAAATTGTCAGACGACATACCACGCACATGGTGAAAGCTGTAATTTTTACTATCTGACCAAATGAAAAATCCCTGTAAACATGGACTAAAGGAAAACATGAACACAATTTGATATCAATTTTGAAAAGATTTCTTTTACTGGAAATAAGTTATAAACAACTGAAGTATGACTGATCTCCCAGTTTAGGGCCGCATGAAAATTTCCTCAAATGAACGAACACAAGACCACATACCGTTGAATTTAGCCCCGACTCAATTCAAGATGGAGACAGAAGTTTTGTAATTATGAATAACGCACGAAATTCTCGACAATTTGACACCGATATTATGTGTATTCTATAGACAGCAATAATTAGAAATGCAGTCTTCTTGTGCACACTCGATTTCGGACGCTGTAAATTGTCAGACGACATACCACGCACATGGTGAAAGCTGTAATTTTTACTATGTGACCAAATGAAAAATCCCTGTAAACATTGACTAAACGAAAAAATGCACATAATTTGATAACAGTTTTGAAAAGTTTACTTTTACTGGAAAAAAGTTATAAACAAGTGAAGTATGACTGATATCCCAGTTTAAAGCCAAATGAAAATTTTCTCAAATGAACGAACACAAGAGCACATACCGTTGAATTTAGCCCCGAGTCTATTCAAGATGGAGACAAAAGTTTTCTAATCATGAATAACGCACGAAATTCTCGACAATTTGACACCGATATTATGTGGATTCTATAGAATGGAATAATTAGAAATGCAGTCTTTTTGTGTACACTCGATTTCGGACGCTGTAAATTGTCAGACGACATACCACGCACATGGTGAAAGCTGTAATTTTTACTATCTGACCAAATGAAAAATCCCTGTAAACATGGACTAACCGAAAAAATGCACACAATTTGATACCAATTTTGAATAGATTACTTTTACTGGAAAAAAGTTATAAATAAGTGAAGTATGACTGATCTCCCAGTTTAGGGCCGCATGAAAATTTCCTCAAATGAACGAACACAAGACCACATACCGTTGAATTTAGCCCCGACTCTATTCAAGATGGAGACAAAAGTTTTGTAATTATGGATAACGGACGAAATTTTCGACAATTTGAGACCGATATTATGTGGATTCTATAGAAAGGAATAATTAGAAATGCAATCTTCTTGTGCACACCGGATTTCGGACGCTGTAAATTGTCAGACAACATACCGTGCACATGGTGAAAGCTGTAATTTTTACTATCTGACCAAATGAAAATACCTGTAAACATTGACTAAACGAAAAAATGCACACAATTTGATACCAATTTTGAATAGATTTCTTTTACTGGAAAAAAGTTATAAACAAGTGAAGTATGACTGATCTCCAAGTTCAGGGCCGCATGAAAATTTTCTCAAATGAACGAACACAAGAGCACATACCGTTGAATTTAGCCCCGACTCTATTCAAGATGGAGACAAAAGTTTTGTAATTATGAATAACGCACGAAATTCTCGACAATTTGACACCGATATTATGTGGATTCTATAGAAAGGAATAATTAGAAATGCAGTCTTCTTGTGCACACTCGATTTCGGACGCTGTAAATTGTCAGACGACATACCGTGCACATGGTGAAAGCTGTAATTTTTACTATCTGACCAAATGAAAAATCCCTGTAAACATTGACTAAACGAAAAATGCACACAATTTGATAACAATTTTGAAAAGTTTACTTTTACTGGAAAAAAGTTATAAACAAGTGAAGTATGACTGATATCCCAGTTTAAAGCGAAATGAAAATTTCCTCAAATGAACGAACACAAGAGCACATACCGTTGAATTTAGCCCGGACTCTATTCAAGATGGAGACAAAAGTTTTGTAATTATGGATAACGCACGAAATTTTCGACAATTTGAGACCGATATTATGTGGATTCTATAGAAAGGAATAATTAGAAATGCAGTCTTCTTGTGCACACTGGATTTCGGACGCTGTAAATTGTCAGACAACATACCGTGCACATGGTGAAAGCTGTAATTTTTACTATCTGACCAAATGAAAAATCCCTGTAAATATTGACTAAACGAAAAAATGCACACAATTTGATACCAATTTTGAATAGATTACTTTTACTGGAAAAAAGTTATAAACAAGTGAAGTATGACTGATCTCCCAGTTTAGGGCCGCATGAAAATTTCCTCAAATGAACGAACACAAGACCACATACCGTTGAATTTAGCCCCGACTCTATTCAAGATGGAGACAAAAGTTTTGTAATTATGGATAACGCACGAAATTTTCGACAATTTGAGACCGATATTATGTGGATTCTATAGAAAGGAATAATTAGAAATGCAGTCTTCTTGTGCACACTGGATTTCGGACGCTGTAAATTGTCAGACAACATACCGTGCACATGGTGAAAGCTGTAATTTTTACTATCTGACCAAATGAAAAATCACTGTAAACATTGACTAAACGAAAAAATGCACACAATTTGATACCAATTTTGAATAGATTTCTTTTACTTGAAAAAAGTTATAAACAAGTGAAATATGACTGATCTCCCAGTTCAGGGCCGCATGAAAATTTCCTCAAATGAACGAACACAAGAGCACATACCGTTGAATTTAGCCCCGACTCAATTCAAGATGGAGACAAAAGTTTTGTAATTATGGATAACGCACGAAATTTTCGACAATTTGAGACCGATATTATGTGGATTCTATAGAAAGGAATAATTGGAAATGCAGTCTTCTTGTGCACACTGGATTTCGGACGCTGTAAATTGTCAGACAACATACCGTGCACATGGTGAAAGCTGTAATTTTTACTATCTGACCAAATGAAAAATCCCTGTAAACACTGACTAAACGAAAAAATGCACACAATTTGATACCAATTTTGAATAGATTTCTTTTACTGGAAAAAAGTTATAAACAAGTGAAGTATGACTGTGATCCCAGTTTAAAGCGAAATGAAAATTTTCTCAAATGAACGAACACAAGAGCACATACCGTTGAATTTAGCCCCGACTCTATTCAAGATGGAGACAAAAGTTTTGTAATTATGGATAACGCACGAAATTTTCGACAATTTGAGACCGATATTATGTGGATTCTATAGAAAGGAATAATTAGAAATGCAGTCTTCTTGTGCACACTGGATTTCGGACGCTGTAAATTGTCAGACAACATACCGTGCACATGGTGAAAGCTGTAATTTTTACTATCTGACCAAATGAAAAATCCCTGTAAACATTGACTAAACGAAAAATGCACACAATTTGATAACAATTTTGAAAAGTTTACTTTTACTGGAAAAAAGTTATAAACAAGTGAAGTATGACTGATATCCCAGTTTAAAGCGAAATGAAAATTTTCTCAAATGAACGAACACAAGAGCACATACTGTTGAATTTAGCCCCGACTCTATTCAAGATGGAGACAAAAGTTTTGTAATTATGCATAACGCACGAAATTCTCGACAATTTGACAACGATATTATGTGGATTCTAGAGAAAGGAATAATTAGAAATGCAGTCTTTTTGTGCACATTGGATTTCGGACGCTGTAAATTGTCAGACGACATACCACGCACATGGTGAAAGCTGTAATTTTTACTATCTGACCAAATGAAAAATCCCTGTAAACATTGACTAAACAAAAAAATTCACACAATTTGATACCAATTTTGAAATGTTTTCTTTCACTGGAAAAAAGTTATAAACAAGTGAAATATGACTGATCTCCCAGTTTAGGGCCGCATGAAAATTTCTTCAAATGAACGAACACAAGACCACATACCGTTGAATTTAGCCCCGACACTATTCAAGATGGAGACAAAAGTTTTGTAATTATGCATAACGCACGAAATTTTCGACAATTTGAGACCGATATTATGTGGATTCTATAGAAAGGAATAATTAGAAATGCAGTCTTCTTGTGCACACTGGATTTCGGACGCTGTAAATTGTCAGACAACATACCGTGCACATGGTGAAAGCTGTAATTTTTACTATCTGACCAAATGAAAAATCCCTGTAAACATTGACTAAACGAAAAATGCACACAATTTGATAACAATTTTGAAAAGTTTACTTTTACTGGAAAAAAGTTATAAACAAGTGAAGTATGACTGATATCCCAGTTTAAAGCGAAATGAAAATTTCCTCAAATGAACGAACACAAGAGCACATACCGTTGAATTTAGCCCGGACTCTATTCAAGATGGAGACAAAAGTTTTGTAATTATGGATAACGCACGAAATTTTCGACAATTTGAGACCGATATTATGTGGATTCTATAGAAAGGAATAATTAGAAATGCAGTCTTCTTGTGCACACTGGATTTCGGACGCTGTAAATTGTCAGACAACATACCGTGCAAATGGTGAAAGCTGTAATTTTTACTATCTGACCAAATGAAAAATCCCTGTAAACATTGACTAAACGAAAAAATGCACACAATTTGATACCAATTTTGAATAGATTTCTTTTACTGGAAAAAAGTTATAAACAAGTGAAGTATGACTGATCTCCAAGTTCAGGGCCGCATGAAAATTTCCTCAAATGGACGAACACACGAGCACATACCGTTGAATTTAGCCCCGACACTATTCAAGATGGAGAAAAAATTTTGTAATTATGAATAACGCACGAAATTCTCGACAATTTGACACCGATATTATGTGGATTCTATAGAAAGGAATAATTAGAAATGCAGTCTTCTTGTGCACACTCGATTTCGGACGCTGTAAATTGTCAGACGACATACCACGCACTTGGTGAAAGCTGTAATTTTTACTATCTGATCAAATGAAAAATCCCTGTAAACATTGACTAAACGAAAAAATGCACACAATTTGATACCAATTTTGAATAGATTTCTTTTACTGGAAAAAAGTTATAAACAAGTGAAGTATGACTGATATCCCAGTTTAAAGCGAAATGAAAATTTCCTCAAATGAACGAACACAAGAGCACATACCGTTGAATTTAGCCCCGACTCTATTCAAGATGGAGACAAAAGTTTTGTAATTATGGATAACGCACGAAATTTTCGACAATTTGAGACCGATATTATGTGGATTCTATAGAAAGGAATAATTAGAAATGCAGTCTTCTTGTGCACACTGGATTTCGGACGCTGTAAATTGTCAGACAACATACCGTGCACATGGTGAAAGCTGTAATTTTTACTATCTGACCAAATGAAAAATCCCTGTAAACATTGACTAAACGAAAAAATGCACACAATTTGATACCAATTTTGAATAGATTACTTTTACTGGAAAAAAGTTATAAACAAGTGAAGTATGACTGATCTCCCAGTTTAGGGCCGCATGAAAATTTCCTCAAATGAACGAACACAAGACCACATACCGTTGAATTTAGCCCCGACTCTATTCAAGATGGAGACAAAAGTTTTGTAATTATGGATAACGCACGAAATTTTCGACAATTTGAGACCGATATTATGTGGATTCTATAGAAAGGAATAATTAGAAATGCAGTCTTCTTGTGCACACTGGATTTCGGACGCTGTAAATTGTCAGACAACATACCGTGCACATGGTGAAAGCAGTAATTTTTACTATCTGACCAAATGAAAAATCACTGTAAACATTGACTAACCGAAAAAATGCACACAATTTGATACCAATTTTGAATAGATTTCTTTTACTTGAAAAAAGTTATAAACAAGTGAAATATGACTGATCTCCCAGTTCAGGGCCGCATGAAAATTTCCTCAAATGAACGAACACAAGAGCACATACCGTTGAATTTAGCCCCGACTCAATTCAAGATGGAGACAAAAGTTTTGTAATTATGGATAACGCACGAAATTTTCGACAATTTGAGACCGATATTATGTGGATTCTATAGAAAGGAATAATTGGAAATGCAGTCTTCTTGTGCACACTGGATTTCGGACGCTGTAAATTGTCAGACAACATACCGTGCACATGGTGAAAGCTGTAATTTTTACTATCTGACCAAATGAAAAATCCCTGTAAACACTGACTAAACGAAAAAATGCACACAATTTGATACCAATTTTGAATAGATTTCTTTTACTGGAAAAAAGTTATAAACAAGTGAAGTATGACTGTGATCCCAGTTTAAAGCGAAATGAAAATTTTCTCAAATGAACGAACACAAGAGCACATACCGTTGAATTTAGCCCCGACTCTATTCAAGATGGAGACAAAAGTTTTGTAATTATGGATAACGCACGAAATTTTCGACAATTTGAGACCGATATTATGTGGATTCTATAGAAAGGAATAATTAGAAATGCAGTCTTCTTGTGCACACTGGATTTCGGACGCTGTAAATTGTCAGACAACATACCGTGCACATGGTGAAAGCTGTAATTTTTACTATCTGACCAAATGAAAAATCCCTGTAAACATTGACTAAACGAAAAATGCACACAATTTGATAACAATTTTGAAAAGATTACTTTTACTGGAAAAAAGTTATAAACAAGTGAAGTATGACTGATATCCCAGTTTAAAGCGAAATGAAAATTTTCTCAAATGAACGAACATAAGAGCACATACTGTTGAATTTAGCCCCGACTCTATTCAAGATGGAGACAAAAGTTTTGTAATTATGGATAACGCACGAAATTTTCGACAATTTGAGACCGATATTATGTGGATTTTATAGAAAGGAATAATTAGAAATGCAGTCTTCTTGTGCACACTGGATTTCGGACGCTGTAAATTGTCAGACAACATACAGTGCACATGGTGAAAGCTGTAATTTTTACTATCTGACCAAATGAAAAATCCCTGTAAACATTGACTAAACGAAAAAATGCACACAATTTGATACCAATTTTGAATAGATTTCTTTTACTGGAAAAAAGTTATAAACAAGTGAAGTATGACTGATCTCCCAGTTCAGGGCCGCATGAAAATTTCCTCAAATGAACGAACACAAGAGCACATACCGTTGAATTTAGCCCCGACTCTATTCAAGATGGAGACAAAAGTTTTGTAATTATGGATAACGCACGAAATTCTCGACAATTTGACACCGATATTATGTGGATTCTATAGAAAGGAATAATTAGAAATGCAGTCTTCTTGTGCACACTCGATTTCGGACGCTGTAAATTGTCAGACGACATACCACGCACATGGTGAAAGCTGTAATTTTTACTATCTGACCAAATGAAAAATCCCTGTAAACATTGACTAAACGAAAAAATGCACACAATTTGATACCAATTTTGAATAGATTTCTTTTACTGGAAAAAAGTTATAAACAAGTGAAGTATGACTGATCTCCCAGTTTAGGGCCGCATGAAAATTTCCTCAAATGAACGAACACAAGACCACATACCGTTGAATTTAGCCCCGACTCTATTCAAGATGGGGACAAAAGTTTTGTAATTATGGATAACGCACGAAATTTTCGACAATTTGAGACCGATATTATGTGGATTCTATAGAAAGGAAAAATTAAAAATGCAGTCTTCTTGTGCACACTGGATTTCGGACGCTGTAAATTGTCAGACAACATACCGTGCACATGGTGAAAGCTGTAATTTTTACTATCTGACCAAATGAAAAATCCCTGTAAACATTGACTAAACGAAAAAATGCACACAATTTGATACCAATTTTGAATAGATTTCTTTTACTGGAAAAAAGTTATAAACAAGTGAAGTATGACTGATATCCCAGTTTAAAGCGAAATGAAAATTTCCTCAAATGAACGAACACAAGAGCACATACCGTTGAATTTAGCCCCGACTCTATTCAAGATGGAGACAAAAGTTTTGTAATTATGGATAACGCACGAAATTTTCGACAATTTGAGACCGATATTATGTGGATACTATAGAATGGAATAATTAGAAATGCAGTCTTCTTGTGCACACTGGATTTCGGACGCTGTAAATTGTCAGACGACATACCGTGCACATGGTGAAAGCTGTAATTTTTACTATCTGACCAAATGAAAAATCCCTGTAAATATTGACTAAACGAAAAAATGCACACAATTTGATACCAATTTTGAATAGATTTCTTTTACTGGAAAAAAGTTATAAACAAGTGAAGTATGACTGATCTCCCAGTTTAGGGCCGCATGAAAATTTCCTCAAATGAACGAACACAAGACCACATACCGTTGAATTTAGCCCCGACTCTATTCAAGATGGAGACAAAAGTTTTGTAATTATGGATAACGCACGAAATTTTCGACAATTTGAGACCGATATTATGTGGATTCTATAGAAAGGAATAATTAGAAATGCAGTCTTCTTGTGCACACTCGATTTCGGACGCTGTAAATTCTCAGACAACATACCGTGCACATGGTGAAAGCTGTAATTTTTACTATCTGACCAAATGAAAAATCCCTGTAAACATTGACTAAACGAAAAAATGCACACAATTTGATACCAATTTTCAAAAGTTTTCTTTTACTGGAAAAAAGTTATAAACAAGTGAAATATGTCTGATCTCCCAGTTTAGGGCCGCATGAAAATTTCTTCAAATGAACGAACACAAGACCACATACCGTTGAATTTAGCCCCGACACTATTCAAGATGGCGACAAAAGTTTTGTAATTATGGATAACGCACGAAATTCTCGGCAATTTGACACCGATATTCTGTGGATTCTATAGAAAGGTATAATTAGAAATGCAGTCTGCCGGTGCACACTCGATTTCGGACGCTGTAAATTGTCAGACGACATACCACGCACATGGTGAAAGCTGTAATTTTTACTAACTGACCAAATGAAAAATCCCTGTAAACATTGACTAAACGAAAAAATGCACACAATTTGATACCAATTTTGAAAAGTTTTCTTTCACTGGAAAAAAGTTATAAACAAGTGAAATATGACTGATCTCCCAGTTTAGGGCCGCATGAAAATTTCTTCAAATGAACGAACACAAGACCACATACCGTTGAATTTAGCTCCGACACTATTCAAGATGGAGACAAAAGTTTTGTAATTATGCATAACGCACGGAATTCTCGACAATTTGACACCGATATTATGTGGATTCTATAGAAAGGAATAATTCGAAATGCAGTCTTCTTGTGCAAACTCGATTTCGGACGCTGTAAATTGTCAGACGACATACCACGCACATGGTGAAAGCTGTAATTTTTACTATCTGACCAAATGAAAAATACCTGTAAACATGGACTAAACGAAAAAATGCACACAATTTCCTACCAATTTTGAAAAGTTTTCTTTTATTGGGAATAAGTTATAAACAAGTGAAGTATGTCTGATCTCCCAGTTTAGGGCCGCATGAAAATTTCCTGAAATGAACGAACACAAGAGCACATACCGTTGAATTTAGCCCCGACTCTATTCAAGATGGAGACAAAAGTTTTCTAATTATGCATAACGCACGAAATTCTCGGCAATTTGACACCGATATTATGTGGATTCTATAGAAAGGAATAATTAGAAATCCAGTCTTCTGCTGCACACTCGATTTCGGACGCTGTAAATTGTCAGACGACATACCACGCACATGGTGAAAGCTGTAATTTGTACTATCTGACCAAATGAAAAATCCCTGTAAACATTGATTAAACGAAATAATGCACACAATTTGATAACAATTTCGAAAAGTTTACTTTTACTGGAAAAAAGTTATAAACAAGTGAAGTATGACTGATATCCCAGTTTAAAGCCAAATGAAAATTTCCTCAAATGAACGAACACAAGAGCACATACCGTTGAATTTAGCCCCGACTCTATTCAAGATGGAGACAAAAGTTTTGTAATTATGCATAACGCACGAAATTCTCGGCAATTTGACACCGATATTATGTGGATTCTATAGAAAGGAATAATTAGAAATCCAGTCTTCTGGTGCACACTCGATTTCGGACGCTGTAAATTGTCAGACAACATACCACGTACATGGTGAAAGCTGTAATTTTTACTATCTGACCAAATGAAAAATCCCTGTAAACATGGACTAAACGAAAAAATGCACACACTTTGATACCAATTTTGAAAAGTTTTCTTTTACTGGAAAAAAGTTATAAACAAGTGAAATATGTCTGATCTCCCAGTTTAGGGCCGCATGAAAATTTCTTCAAATGAACGAACACAAGACCACATACCGTTGAATTTAGCCCCGACACTATTCAAGATGGAGACAAAAGTTTTGTAATTATGGATAACGCACGAAATTCTCGGCAATTTGACACCGATATTATGTGGATTCTATAGAAAGGAATAATTAGAAATGCAGTGTTCTTGTGCACACTGGATTTCGGACGCTGTAAATTGTCAGACAACATACCGCGCACATGGTGAAAGCTGTAATTTTTACTATCTGACCAAATGAAAAATCCCTGTAAACATTGACTAAACGAAAAAATGCACACAATTTGATAACAATTTTGAAAACTTTTCTTTTACTGGAAAAAAGTTATAAACAAGTGAAGTATGACTGATAATCCAGTTGAAAGCCAAATGAAAATTTCCTCAAATGAACGAACACAAGAGCACATACCGTTGAATTTAGCCCCGACTCTATTCAAGATGGAGACAAAAGTTTTGTAATTATGGATAACGCACGAAATTTTCGACAATTTGACACCGATATTATGTGGATTCTATAGAAAGGAATAATTAGAAATGCAGTCTTCTTGTGCACATTGGATTTCGGACGCTGTAAATTGTCAGACGACATACCACGCACATGGTGAAAACTGTAATTTTTACTATCTGACCAAATGAAAAATCCCTGTAAACATTGACTAAACGAAAAAATGCACACAATTTGATACCAATTTTGAAAAGTTGTCTTTTACTGGAAATAAGTTATAAACAAGTGAAGTATGACTGATCTCCCAGTTTAGGGCCGCATGAAAATTTCCTCAAATTAACGAACACAAGACCACATACCGTTGAATTTAGCCCCGACTCTATTCAAGATGGAGAAAAAATTTTGTAATTATGGATAACGCACGAAATTTTCGACAATTTGTGACCGATATTATGTGGATTCTATTGAAAGGAATAATTAGAAATGCAGTCTTCTTGTGCACACTGGATTTCGGACGCTGTAAATTGTCAGACAACATACCGCGCACATGGTGAAAGCTGTAATTTTTACTATCTGACCAAATGAAAAATCCCTGTAAACATTGACTAAACGAAAAATGCACACAATTTGATACCAATTTTGAAAAGTTTTCTTTTATTGGGAAAAAGTTATAAACAAGTGAAGTATGTCTGATCTCCCAGTTTAGGGCCGCATGAAAATTTCTTCAAATGAACGAACACAAGACCAAATACCGTTGAATTTAGCCCCGACACTATTCAAGATGGAGACAAAAGTTTTGTAATTATGGATAACGCACGAAATTTTCGACAATTTGAGACCGATATTATGTGGATTCTATAGAAAGGAATAATTAGAAATGCAATCTTCTTGTGCACACTGGATTTCGGACGCTGTAAATTGTCAGACAACATACCACGCACATGGTGAAAGCTGTAATTTTTACTATCTGACCAAATGAAAAATCTCTGTTAACATTGACTAAACGAAAAAATGCACATAATTTGATAACAATTTTGAAAAGTTTACTTTTACTGGAAGAAAGTTATAAACAAGTGAAGTTAGACTGATATCCCAGTTTAAAGCCAAATGAAAATTTCCTCAAATGAACGAACACAAGAGCACATACCGTTGAATTTAGCCCCGACTCTATTCAAGATGGAGACAAAAGTTTTGTAATTATGAATAACGCACGAAATTCTCGACAATTTGACACCGATATTATGTGGATTCTATAGAAAGGAATAATTAGAAATGCAGTCTTCTTGTGCACACTCGATTTCGGACGCTGTAAATTGTCAGACGACATACCACGCACATGGTGAAAGCTGTAATTTTTACTATCTGACCAAATGAAAAATCCCTGTAAACATTGACTAAACGAAAAAATGCACACAATTTGATACCAATTTTGAATAGATTTCTTTTACTGGAAAAAAGTTATAAACAAGTGAAGTATGACTGATATCCCAGTTTAAAGCGAAATGAAAATTTCCTCAAATGAACGAACACAAGAGCACATACCGTTGAATTTAGCCCCGACTCTATTCAAGATGGAGACAAAAGTTTTGTAATTATGAATAACGCACGAAATTCTCGACAATTTGACACCGATATTATGTGGATTCTATAGAAAGGAATAATTAGAAATGCAGTCTTCTTGTGCACACTGGATTTCGGACGCTGTAAATTGTCAGACGACATACCACGCACATGGTGAAAGCTGTAATTTTTACTATCTGACCAAATGAAAAATCCCTGTAAACATGGACTAAACGAAAAAATGCACACAATTTGATAACAATTTTGAAAAGTTTACTTTTACTGGAAAAAAGTTATAAACAAGTGAAGTATGACTGATATCCCAGTTTAAAGCCAAATGAAAATTTCCTCAAATGAACGAACACAAGAGCACATACCGTTGAATTTAGCCCCGAGTCTATTCAAGAGGGAGACAAAAGTTTTGTAATTATGCATAACGCACGAAATTCTCGACAATTTGACACCGATATTATGTGGATTCTAGAGAAAGGAATAATTAGAAATGCAGTCTTTTTGTGCACATTGGATTTCGGACGCTGTAAATTGTCAGACGACATACCACGCACATGGTGAAAGCTGTAATTTTTACTATCTGACCAAATGAAAAATCCCTGTAAACATTGACTAAACGAAAAAATGCACACAATTTGATACCAATTTTGAAAAGTTTTCTTTCACTGGAAAAAAGTTATAAACAAGTGAAATATGACTGATCTCCCAGTTTAGGGCCGCATGAAAATTTCTTCAAATGAACGAACACAAGACCACATACCGTTGAATTTAGCCCCGACTCTATTCAAGATGGAGACAAAAGTTTTGTAATTATGGATAACGCACGAAATTTTCGACAATTTAAGACCGATATTATGTGGATTCTATAGAAAGGAATAATTAGAAATGCAGTCTTCTTGTGCACACTGGATTTCGGACGCTGTAAATTGTCAGACAACATACCGCACACATGGTGAAAGCTGTAATTTTACTATCTGACCAAATGAAAAATCCCTGTAAACATTGACTAAACGAAAAAATGCACACAATTTCATACCAATTTTGAAAAGTTTTCTTTTACTGGAAAATTTATAAACAAGTGAAGTGTGTCTGATCTCCCAGTTTAGTGCCGCATGAAAATTTCTTCAAATGAACGAACACAAGTCCACATACCCTTGAATTTAGCCCCGACACTATTCAAGATGGAGACAAAACTTTTGTAATTATTGATAACGCACGAAATTCTCGGCAATTTGAGACCGATATTATGTGGATTCTATAGAAAGGAATAATTAGAAATGCAGTCTTCTTGTGCACACTCGATTTCGGACGCTGTAAATTGTCAGACGACATACCACGCACATGGTGAAAGCTGTAATTTTTACTATCTGACCAAATGAAAAATCCCTGTAAACACTGACTAAACGAAAAAATGCACACAATTTCATACCAATTTTGAATAGATTACTTTTACTGGAAAAAAGTTATAAACAAGTGAAGTATGACTGATCTCCCAGTTTAGGGCCGCATGAAAATTTCTTCAAATGAACGAACACAAGACCACATACCGTTAAATTTAGCCCCGACACTATTCAAGATGGAGACAAAAGTTTTGTAATTATGGATAACGCACGAAATTTTCGACAATTTGAGACCGATATTATGTGGATTCTATAGAAAGGAATAATTAGAAATGCAATCTTCTTGTGCACACTGGATTTCGGACGCTGTAAATTGTCAGACAACATAACACGCACATGGTGAAAGCTGTAATTTTTACTATCTGACCAAATGAAAAATCTCTGTTAACATTGACTAAACGAAAAAATGCACATAATTTGATAACAATTTTGAAAAGTTTACTTTTACTGGAAGAAAGTTATAAACAAGTGAAGTATGACTGATATCCCAGTTTAAAGCCAAATGAAAATTTCCTCAAATGAACGAACACAAGAGCACATACCCTTGAATTTAGCCCCGACTCTATTCAAGATGGAGACAAAAGTTTTGTAATTATGAATAACGCACGAAATTCTCGACAATTTGACACCGATATTATGTGGATTCTATAGAAAGGAATAATTAGAAATGCAGTCTTCTTGTGCACACTCGATTTCGGACGCTGTAAATTGTCAGACGACATACCACGCACATGGTGAAAGCTGTAATTTTTACTATCTGACCAAATGAAAAATCCCGGTAAACATGGACTAAACGAAAAAATGCACACAATTTGATACCGATTTTGAATAGATTTGTTTTACTGGAAAAAAGTTATAAACAAGTGAAGTATGACTGATATCCCAGTTTGAAGCCAAATGAAAATTTCCTAAAATGAACGAACACAAGAGCACATACCGTGGAATTTAGCCCCGACTCTATTCAAGATGGAGACAAAAGTTTTGTAATTATGCATAACGCACGAAATTCTCGACAATTTGACACCGGTATTATGTGGATTCTAGAGAAAGGAATAATTAGAAATGCAGTCTTTTTGTGCACATTGGATTTCGGACGCTGTAAATTGTCAGATGACATACCACGCACATGGTGATAGCTGTAATTTTTACTATCTGACCAAATGAAAAATCCCTGTAAACATTGACTAAACGAAAAAATGCACACAATTTGATACCAATTTTTAAAAGTTTTCTTTTATTGGGAAAAAGTTATAAACAAGTGAAGTATGTCTGATCTCCCAGTTTAGGGCCGCATGAAAATTTCTTCAAATGAACGAACACAAGACCACATACCGTTAAATTTAGCCCCGACACTATTCAAGATGGAGACAAAAGTTTTGTTATTATGGATAACGCACGAAATTTTCGACAATTTGAGACCGATATTATGTGGATTCTATAGAAAGGAATAATTAGAAATGCAATCTTCTTGCGCACACTGGATTTCGGACGCTGTAAATTGTCAGACAACATACCACGCACATGGTGAAAGCTGTAATTTTTACTATCTGACCAAATGAAAAATCTCTGTTAACATTGACTAAACGAAAAAATGCACATAATTTGATAACAATTTTGAAAAGTTTACTTTTACTGGAAGAAAGTTATAAACAAGTGAAGTATGACTGATATCCCAGTTTAAAGCCAAATGAAAATTTCCTCAAATGAACGAACACAAGAGCACATACCCTTGAATTTAGCACCGACTCTATTCAAGATGGAGACAAAAGTTTTGTAATTATGAATAACGCACGAAATTCTCGACAATTTGACACCGATATTATGTGGATTCTATAGAAAGGAATAATTAGAAATGCAGTCTTCTTGTGCACACTCGATTTCGGACGCTGTAAATTGTCAGACGACATACCACGCACATGGTGAAAGCTGTAATTTTTACTATCTGACCAAATGAAAAATCCCTGTAAACATTGACTAAACGAAAAAATGCACACAATTTGATACCAATTTTGAATAGATTTCTTTTACTGGAAAAAAGTTATAAACAAGTGAAGTATGACTGATATCCCAGTTTAAAGCGAAATGAAAATTTCCTCAAATGAACGAACACAAGAGCACATACCGTTGAATTTACCCCCGACTCTATTCAAGATGGAGACAAAAGTTTTGTAATTATGGATAACGCACGAAATTTTCGACAATTTGAGACCGATATTATGTGGATTCTATAGAAAGGAATAATTAGAAATGCAGTCTTCTTGTGCACACTGGATTTCGGACGCTGTAAATTGTCAGGCGACATACCACGCACATGGTGAAAGCTGTAATTTTTACTATCTGACCAAATGAAAAATCCCGGTAAACATGGACTAAACGAAAAAATGCACACAATTTGATACCGATTTTGAATAGATTTCTTTTACTGGAAAAAAGTTATAAACAAGTGAAGTATGACTGATATCCCAGTTTGAAGCCAAATGAAAATTTCCTCAAATGAACGAACACAAGAGCACATACCGTGGAATTTAGCCCCGACTCTATTCAAGATGGAGACAAAAGTTTTGTAATTATGCATAACGCACGAAATTCTCGACAATTTGACACCGGTATTATGTGGATTCTAGAGAAAGGAATAATTAGAAATGCAGTCTTTTTGTGCACATTGGATTTCGGACGCTGTAAATTGTCAGATGACATACCACGCACATGGTGATAGCTGTAATTTTTACTATCTGACCAAATGAAAAATCCCTGTAAACATTGACTAAACGAAAAAATGCACACAATTTGATACCAATTTTTAAAAGTTTTCTTTTATTGGGAAAAAGTTATAAACAAGTGAAGTATGTCTGATCTCCCAGTTTAGGGCCGCATGAAAATTTCTTCAAATGAACGAACACAAGACCACATACCGTTAAATTTAGCCCCGACACTATTCAAGATGGAGACAAAAGTTTTGTAATTATGGATAACGCACGAAATTTTCGACAATTTGAGACCGATATTATGTGGATTCTATAGAAAGGAATAATTAGAAATGCAGTCTTCTTGTGCACACTGGATTTCGGACGCTGTAAATTGTCAGACAACATACCGCGCACATAGTGAAAGCTGTAATTTTTAATATCTGACCAAATGAAAAATCCCTGTAAACATTGACTAAACGAAAAAATGCACACAATTTGATACCAATTTTGAATAGATTTCTTTTACTGGAAAAAATTATAAACAAGTGAAGTATGACTGATATCCCAGTTTAAAGCGAAATGAAAATTTCCTCAAATGAACGAACACAAGAGCACATACCGTTGAATTTAGCCCCGACTCTATTCAAGATGGAGACAAAAGTTTTGTAATTATGGATAACGCACGAAATTTTCGACAATTTGAGACCGATATTATGTGGATTCTATAGAAAGGAATAATTAGAAATGCAGTCTTCTTGTGCACACTGGATTTCGGACGCTGTAAATTATCAGACAACATACCGTGCACATGGTGAAAGCTGTAATTTTTACTATCTGAACAAATGAAAAATCCCTGTAAACATTGACTAAACGAAAAAATGCACACAATTTGATACCAATTTTGAATAGATTTCTTTTACTGGAAAAATTTATAAACAAGTGAAGTATGACTGATCTCCAAGTTCAGGGCCGCATGAAAATTTCCTCAAATGAACGAACACAAGAGCACATACCGTTGAATTTAGCCCGGACTCTATTCAAGATGGAGACAAAAGTTTTGTAATTATGAATAACGCACGAAATTCTCGACAATTTGACACCGATATTATGTGGATTCTATAGAAAGGAATAATTAGAAATGCAGTCTTCTTGTGCACACTCGATTTCGGACGCTGTAAATTGTCAGACGACATACCACGCACATGGTGAAAGCTGTAATTTTTACTATCTGACCAAATGAAAAATCCCTGTAAACATTGACTAAACGAAAAAATGCACACAATTTGATACCAATTTTGAATAGATTTCTTTTACTGGAAAAAAGTTATAAACAAGTGAAGTATGACTGATATCCCAGTTTAAAGCGAAATGAAAATTTCCTCAAATGAACGAACACAAGAGCACATACCGTTGAATTTAGCCCGGACTCTATTCAAGATGGAGACAAAAGTTTTGTAATTATGGATAACGCACGAAATTTTCGACAATTTGAGACCGATATTATGTGGATTCTATAGAAAGGAATAATTAGAAATGCAGTCGTCTTGTGCACACTGGATTTCGGACGCTGTAAATTGTCAGACAACATACCGTGCATATGGTGAAAGCTGTAATTTTTACTATCTGACCAAATGAAAAATCCCTGTAAACATTGATTAAACGAAAAAATGCACACAATTTGATACCAATTTTGAATAGATTTCTTTTACTGGAAAAAAGTTATAAACAAGTGAAGTATGACTGATATCCCAGTTTAAAGCGAAATGAAAATTTCCTCAAATGAACGAACACAAGAGCACATACCGTTGAATTTAGCCCCGACTCTATTCAAGATGGAGACAAAAGTTTTGTAATTATGGATAACGCACGAAATTTTCGACAATTTGAGACCGATATTATGTGGATTCTATAGAAAGAATAATTAGAAATGCAGTCTTCTTGTGCACACTGGATTTCGGACGCTGTAAATTGTCAGACAACATACCGTGCACATGGTGAAAGCTGTAATCTTTACTATCTGACCAAATAAAAAATCCCTGTAAACATTGACTAAACGAAAAAATGCACACAATTTGATACCAATTTTGAATAGATTTCTTTTACTGAAAAAAGTTATAAACAAGTGAAGTATGACTGATCTCCAAGTTCAGGGCCGCATGAAAATTTCCTCAAATGAACGAACACAAGAGCACATACCGTTGAATTTAGCCCCGACTCTATTCAAGATGGAGACAAAAGTTTTGTAATTATGAATAACGCACGAAATTCTCGACAATTTGACACCGATATTATGTGGATTCTATAGAAAGGAATAATTAGAAATGCAGTCTTCTTGTGCACACTCGATTTCGGACGCTGTAAATTGTCAGACGACATACCACGCACATGGTGAAAGCTGTAATTTTTACTATCTGACCAAATGAAAAATCCCTGTAAACATTGACTAAACGAAAAAATGCACACAATTTGATACCAATTTTGAATAGATTTCTTTTACTGGAAAAAAGTTATAAACAAGTGAAGTATGACTGATATCCCAGTTTAAAGCGAAATGAAAATTTCCTCAAATGAACGAACACAAGAGCACATACCGTTGAATTTAGCCCGGACTCTATTCAAGATGGAGACAAAAGTTTTGTAATTATGGATAACGCACGAAATTTTCGACAATTTGAGACCGATATTATGTGGATTCTATAGAAAGGAATAATTAGAAATGCAGTCTTCTTGTGCACACTGGATTTCGGACGCTGTAAATTGTCAGACAACATACCACGCACATGGTGAAAGCTGTAATTTTTACTATCTGACCAAATGAAAAATCCCTGTAAACATTGATTAAACGAAAAAATGCACACAATTTGATACCAATTTTGAATAGATTTCTTTTACTGGAAAAAAGGTATAAACAAGTGAAGTATGACTGATCTCCAAGTTCAGGGCCGCATGAAAATTTCCTCAAATGAACGAACACACGAGCACATACCGTTGAATTTACCCCCGACACTATTCAAGATGGAGACAAAAGTTTTGTAATTATGCATAACGCACGAAATTCTCGACAATTTGACAACGATATTATGTGGATTCTAGAGAAAGGAATAATTAGAAATGCAGTCTTTTTGTGCACATTGGATTTCGGACGCTGTAAATTGTCAGACGACATACCACGCACATGGTGAAAGCTGTAATTTTTAATATCTGACCAAATGAAAAATCCCTGTAAACATTGATTAAACGAAAAAATGCACACAATTTGATACCAATTTTGAATAGATTTCTTTTACTGGAAAAAAGTTATAAACAAGTGAAGTATGACTGATATGCCAGTTTAAAGCGAAATGAAAATTTTCTCAAATGAACGAACACAAGAGCACATACTGTTGAATTTAGCCCCGACTCTATTCAAGATGGAGACAAAAGTTTTGTAATTATGAATAACGCACGAAATTCTCGACAATTTGACACCGATATTATGTGGATTCTATAGAAAGGAATAATTAGAAATGCAGTCTTCTTGTGCACACTCGATTTCGGACGCTGTAAATTGTCAGACGACATACCACGCACATGGTGAAAGCTGTAATTTTTACTATCTGACCAAATGAAAAATCCCTGTAAACATTGACTAAACGAAAAAATGCACACAATTTGATACCAATTTTGAATAGATTTCTTTTACTGGAAAAAAGTTATAAACAAGTGAAGTATGACTGATCTCCCAGTTTAGGGCCGCATGAAAATTTCCTCAAATGAACGAACACAAGACCACATACCGTTGAATTTAGCCCCGACTCTATTCAAGATGGAGACAAAAGTTTTGTAATTATGGATAACGCACGAAATTTTCGACAATTTGAGACCGATATTATGTGGATTCTATAGAAAGGAATAATTAGAAATGCAGTCTTCTTGTGCACACTGGATTTCGGACGCTGTAAATTGTCAGACAACATACCGTGCACATGGTGAAAGCTGTAATTTTTACTATCTGACCAAATGAAAAATCCCTGTAAACATTGACTAAACGAAAAATGCACACAATTTGATAACAATTTTGAAAAGTTTACTTTTACTGGAAAAAAGTTATAAACAAGTGAAGTATGACTGATATCCCAGTTTAAAGCAAAATGAAAATTTCCTCAAATGAACGAACACAAGAGCACATACCGTTGAATTTAGCCCCGACTCTATTCAAGATGGAGACAAAAGTTTTGTAATTATGGATAACGCACGAAATTTTCGACAATTTGAGACCGATATTATATGGATTCTATAGAAAGAATAATTAAAAATGCAGTCTTCTTGTGCACACTGGATTTCGGACGCTGTAAATTGTCAGACAACATACCGTGCACATGGTGAAAGCTGTACTTTTTACTATCTGACCAAATGAAAAATCCCTGTAAACATTGACTAAACGAAAAATGCACACAATTTGATAACAATTTTGAAAAGTTTACTTTTACTGGAAAAAAGTTATAAACAAGTGAAGTATGACTGATATCCCAGTTTAAAGCGAAATGAAAATTTCCCTAAATGAACGAACACAAGAGCACATACCGTTGAATTTAGCCCCGACTCTATTCAAGATGGAGACAAAAGTTTTGTAATTAGGGATAACGCACGAAATTTTCGACAATTTGAGACCGATATTATGTGGATTCTATAGAAAGGAATAATTAGAAATGCAGTCTTCTTGTGCACACTGGATTTAGGACGCTGTAAATTGTCAGACAACATACCGTGCACATGGTGAAAGCTGTAATCTTTACTATCTGACCAAATGAAAAATCCCTGTAAACATTGACTAAACGAAAAAATGCACACAATTTGATACCAATTTTGAATAGATTTCTTTTACTGGAAAAAAGTTATAAACAAGTGAAGTATGACTGATCTCCAAGTTCAGGGCCGCATGAAAATTTCCTCAAATGAACGAACACAAGAGCACATACCGTTGAATTTAGCCCCTACTCTATTCAAGATGGAGACAAAAGTTTTGTAATTATGGATAACGCACGAAATTTTCGACAATTTGAGACCGATATTATGTGGATTCTATAGAAAGGAATAATTAGAAATGCAGTCTTCTTGTGCACACTGGATTTCGGACGCTGTAAATTGTCAGACAACATACCGTGCACATGGTGAAAGCTGTAATCTTTACTATCTGACCAAATGAAAAATCCCTGTAAACATTGACTAAACGAAAAAATGCACACAATTTGATACCAATTTTGAATAGATTTCTTTTACTGGAAAAAAGGTATAAACAAGTGAAGTATGACTGATCTCCAAGTTCAGGGCCGCATGAAAATTTCCTCAAATGAACGAACACACGAGCACATACCGTTGAATTTACCCCCGACACTATTCAAGATGGAGACAAAAGTTTTGTAATTATGCATAACGCACGAAATTCTCGACAATTTGACAACGATATTATGTGGATTCTAGAGAAAGGAATAATTAGAAATGCAGTCTTTTTGTGCACATTGGATTTCGGACGCTGTAAATTGTCAGACGACATACCACGCACATGGTGAAAGCTGTAATTTTTAATATCTGACCAAATGAAAAATCCCTGTAAACATTGATTAAACGAAAAAATGCACACAATTTGATACCAATTTTGAATAGATTTCTTTTACTGGAAAAAAGTTATAAACAAGTGAAGTATGACTGATATGCCAGTTTAAAGCGAAATGAAAATTTTCTCAAATGAACGAACACAAGAGCACATACTGTTGAATTTAGCCCCGACTCTATTCAAGATGGAGACAAAAGTTTTGTAATTATGAATAACGCACGAAATTCTCGACAATTTGACACCGATATTATGTGGATTCTATAGAAAGGAATAATTAGAAATGCAGTCTTCTTGTGCACACTCGATTTCGGACGCTGTAAATTGTCAGACGACATACCACGCACATGGTGAAAGCTGTAATTTTTACTATCTGACCAAATGAAAAATCCCTGTAAACATTGACTAAACGAAAAAATGCACACAATTTGATACCAATTTTGAATAGATTTCTTTTACTGGAAAAAAGTTATAAACAAGTGAAGTATGACTGATCTCCCAGTTTAGGGCCGCATGAAAATTTCCTCAAATGAACGAACACAAGACCACATACCGTTGAATTTAGCCCCGACTCTATTCAAGATGGAGACAAAAGTTTTGTAATTATGGATAACGCACGAAATTTTCGACAATTTGAGACCGATATTATGTGGATTCTATAGAAAGGAATAATTAGAAATGCAGTCTTCTTGTGCACACTGGATTTCGGACGCTGTAAATTGTCAGACAACATACCGTGCACATGGTGAAAGCTGTAATTTTTACTATCTGACCAAATGAAAAATCCCTGTAAACATTGACTAAACGAAAAATGCACACAATTTGATAACAATTTTGAAAAGTTTACTTTTACTGGAAAAAAGTTATAAACAAGTGAAGTATGACTGATATCCCAGTTTAAAGCAAAATGAAAATTTCCTCAAATGAACGAACACAAGAGCACATACCGTTGAATTTAGCCCCGACTCTATTCAAGATGGAGACAAAAGTTTTGTAATTATGGATAACGCACGAAATTTTCGACAATTTGAGACCGATATTATATGGATTCTATAGAAAGAATAATTAAAAATGCAGTCTTCTTGTGCACACTGGATTTCGGACGCTGTAAATTGTCAGACAACATACCGTGCACATGGTGAAAGCTGTAATTTTTACTATCTGACCAAATGAAAAATCCCTGTAAACATTGACTAAACGAAAAATGCACACAATTTGATAACAATTTTGAAAAGTTTACTTTTACTGGAAAAAAGTTATAAACAAGTGAAGTATGACTGATATCCCAGTTTAAAGCGAAATGAAAATTTCCCTAAATGAACGAACACAAGAGCACATACCGTTGAATTTAGCCCCGACTCTATTCAAGATGGAGACAAAAGTTTTGTAATTATGGATAACGCACGAAATTTTCGACAATTTGAGACCGATATTATGTGGATTCTATAGAAAGGAATAATTAGAAATGCAGTCTTCTTGTGCACACTGGATTTCGGACGCTGTAAATTGTCAGACAACATACCGTGCACATGGTGAAAGCTGTAATCTTTACTATCTGACCAAATGAAAAATCCCTGTAAACATTGACTAAACGAAAAAATGCACACAATTTGATACCAATTTTGAATAGATTTCTTTTACTGGAAAAAAGTTATAAACAAGTGAAGTATGACTGATCTCCAAGTTCAGGGCCGCATGAAAATTTCCTCAAATGAACGAACACAAGAGCACATACCGTTGAATTTAGCCCCTACTCTATTCAAGATGGAGACAAAAGTTTTGTAATTATGGATAACGCACGAAATTTTCGACAATTTGAGACCGATATTATGTGGATTCTATAGAAAGGAATAATTAGAAATGCAGTCTTCTTGTGCACACTGGATTTCGGACGCTGTAAATTGTCAGACAACATACCGTGCACATGGTGAAAGCTGTAATCTTTACTATCTGACCAAATGAAAAATCCCTGTAAACATTGACTAAACGAAAAAATGCACACAATTTGATACCAATTTTGAATAGATTTCTTTTACTGGAAAAAAGTTATAAACAAGTGAAGTATGACTGATCTCCAAGTTCAGGGCCGCATGAAAATTTCCTCAAATGAACGAACACACGAGCACATACCGTTGAATTTAGCCCCGACACTATTCAAGATGGAGACAAAATTTTGTAATTATGAATAACGCACGAAATTCTCGACAATTTGACACCGATATTATGTGGATTCTATAGAAAGGAATAATTAGAAATGCAGTCTTCTTGTGCACACTCGATTTCGGACGCTGTAAATTGTCAGACGACATACCACGCACATGGTGAAAGCTGTAATTTTTACTATCTGACCAAATGAAAAATCCCTGTAAACATTGACTAAACGAAAAAATGCACACAATTTGATACCAATTTTGAATAGATTTCTTTTACTGGAAAAAAGTTATAAACAAGTGAAGTATGACTGATATCCCAGTTTAAAGCGAAATGAAAATTTCCTCAAATGAACGAACACAAGAGCACATACCGTTGAATTTAGCCCCGACTCTATTCAAGATGGAGACAAAAGTTTTGTAATTATGGATAACGCACGAAATTTTCGACAATTTGAGACCGATATTATGTGGATTCTATAGAAAGGAATAATTAGAAATGCAGTCTTCTTGTGCACACTGGATTTCGGACGCTGTAAATTGTCAGACAACATACCGTGCACATGGTGAAAGCTGTAATTTTTACTATCTGACCAAATGAAAAATCCCTGTAAACATTGACTAAACGAAAAATGCACACAATTTGATAACAATTTTGAAAAGTTTACTTTTACTGGAAAAAAGTTATAAACAAGTGAAGTATGACTGTTATCCCCGTTTAAAGCGAAATGAAAATTTCCTCAAATGAACGAACACAAGAGCACATACCGTTGAATTTAGCCCCGACTCTATTCAAGATGGAGACAAAAGTTTTGTAATTATGAATAACGCACGAAATTCTGGACAATGTGACACCGATATTATGTGGATTCTATAGAAAGGAATAATTAGAAATGCAGTCTTCTTGTGCACACTCGATTTCGGACGCTGTAAATTGTCAGACGACATACCACGCACATGGTGAAAGCTGTAATTTTTACTATCTGACCAAATGAAAAATCCCTGTAAACATTGACTAAACGAAAAAATGCACACAATTTGATACCAATTTTGAATAGATTTCTTTTACTGGAAAAAAGTTATAAACAAGTGAAGTATGACTGATATCCCAGTTTAAAGCGAAATGAAAATTTTCTCAAATGAACGAACACAAGAGCACATACCGTTGAATTTAGCCCCGACTCTATTCAAGATGGAGACAAAAGTTTTGTAATTATGGATACCGCACGAAATTTTCGACAATTTGAGACCGATATTATGTGGATTCTATAGAAAGGAATAATTAGAAATGCAGTCTTCTTGTGCACACTCGATTTCGGACGCTGTAAATTGTCAGACGACATACCACGCACATGGTGAAAGCTGTAATTTTTACTATCTGACCAAATGAAAAATCCCTGTAAACATTGACTAAACGAAAAAATGCACACAATTTGATAACAATTTTGAAAAGTTTACTTTTACTGGAAAAAAGTTATAAACAAGTGAAGTATGACTGATATCCCAGTTTAAAGCAAAATGAAAATTTCCTCAAATGAACGAACACAAGAGCACATACCGTTGAATTTAGCCCCGACTCTATTCAAGATGGAGACAAAAGTTTTGTAATTATGGATAACGCAAGAAATTTTCGACAATTTGAGACCGATATTATGTGGATTCTATAGAAAGAATAATTAAAAATGCAGTCTTCTTGTGCACACTGGATTTCGGACGCTGTAAATTGTCAGACAACATACCGTGCACATGGTGAAAGCTGTAATTTTTACTATCTGACCAAATGAAAAATCCCTGTAAACATTGACTAAACGAAAAATGCACACAATTTGATAGCAATTTTGAATAGATTTCTTTTACTGGAAAAAAGTTATAAACAAGTGAAGTATGACTGATCTCCAAGTTCAGGGCCGCATGAAAATTTCCTCAAATGAACGAACACAAGAGCACATACCGTTGAATTTAGCCCCGACTCTATTCAAGATGGAGACAAAAGTTTTGTAATTATGAATAACGCACGAAATTCTCGACAATTTGACACCGATATTATGTGGATTCTATAGAAAGGAATAATTAGAAATGCAGTCTTCTTGTGCACACTCGATTTCGGACGCTGTAAATTGTCAGACGACATACCACGCACATGGTGAAAGCTGTAATTTTTACTATCTGACCAAATGAAAAATCCCTGTAAACATTGACTAAACGAAAAAATGCACACAATTTGATACCAATTTTGAATAGATTTCTTTTACTGGAAAAAAGTTATAAACAAGTGAAGTATGACTGATATCCCAGTTTAAAGCGAAATGAAGATTTCCTCAAATGAACGAACACAAGAGCACATACCGTTGAATTTAGCCCCTACTCTATTCAAGATGGAGACAAATGTTTTGTAATTATGGATAACGCACGAAATTTTCGACAATTTGAGACCGATATTATGTGGATTCTATAGAAAGGAATAATTAGAAATGCAGTCTTCTTGTGCACACTGGATTTCGGACGCTGTAAATTGTCAGACAACATACCGTGCACATGGTGAAAGCTGTAATCTTTACTATCTGACCAAATGAAAAATCCCTGTAAACATTGACTAAACGAAAAAATGCACACAATTTGATACCAATTTTGAATAGATTTCTTTTACTGGAAAAAAGTTATAAACAAGTGAAGTATGACTGATCTCCAAGTTCAGGGCCGCATGAAAATTTCCTCAAATGAACGAACACAAGAGCACATACCGTTGAATTTAGCCCCGACTCTATTCAACATGGAGACAAAAGTTTTGTAATTATGAATAACGCACGAAAATCTGGACAATTTGACACCGATATTATGTGGATTCTATAGAAAGGAATAATTAGAAATGCAGTCTTCTTGTGCACACTCGATTTCGGACGCTGTAAATTGTCAGACGACATACCACGCACATGGTGAAAGCTGTAATTTTTACTATCTGACCAAATGAAAAATCCCTGTAAACATTGACTAAACGAAAAAATGCACACAATTTGATACCAATTTTGAATAGATTTATTTTACTGGAAAAAAGTTATAAACAAGTGAAGTATGACTGATATCCCAGTTTAAAGCGAAATGAAAATTTTCTCAAATGAACGAACACAAGAGCACATACCGTTGAATTTAGCCCCGACTCTATTCAAGATGGAGACAAAAGTTTTGTAATTATGGATAACGCACGAAATTTTCGACAATTTGAGACCGATATTATGTGGATTCTATAGAAAGGAATAATTAGAAATGCAGTCTTCTTGTGCACACTGGATTTCGGACGCTGTAAATTGTCAGACAACATACCGTGCACATGGTGAAAGCTGTAATTTTTACTATCTGACCAAATGAAATATCCCTGTAAACATTGACTAAACGAAAAATGCACACAATTTGATAACAATTTTGAAAAGTTTACTTTTACTGGAAAAAAGTTATAAACAAGTGAAGTATGACTGATATCCCAGTTTAAAGCAAAATGAAAATTTCCTCAAATGAACGAACACAAGAGCACATACCGTTGAATTTAGCCCCGACTCTATTCAAGATGGAGACAAAAGTTTTGTAATTATGGATAACGCACGAAATTTTCGACAATTTGAGACCGATATTATATGGATTCTATAGAAAGAATAATTAAAAATGCAGTCTTCTTGTGCACACTGGATTTCGGACGCTGTAAATTGTCAGACAACATACCGTGCACATGGTGAAAGCTGTAATTTTTACTATCTGACCAAATGAAAAATCCCTGTAAACATTGACTAAACGAAAAATGCACACAATTTGATAACAATTTTGAAAAGTTTACTTTTACTGGAAAAAAGTTATAAACAAGTGAAGTATGACTGATATCCCAGTTTAAAGCGAAATGAAAATTTCCCCAAATGAACGAACACAAGAGCACATACCGTTGAATTTAGCCCCGACTCTATTCAAGATGGAGACAAAAGTTTTGTAATTATGGATAACGCACGAAATTTTCGACAATTTGAGACCGATATTATGTGGATTCTATAGAAAGGAATAATTAGAAATGCAGTCTTCTTGTGCACACTGGATTTCGGACGCTGTAAATTGTCAGACAACATACCGTGCACATGGTGAAAGCTGTAATCTTTACTATCTGACCAAATGAAAAATCCCTGTAAACATTGACTAAACGAAAAAATGCACACAATTTGATACCAATTTTGAATAGATTTCTTTTACTGGAAAAAAGTTATAAACAAGTGAAGTATGACTGATCTCCAAGTTCAGGGCCGCATGAAAATTTCCTCAAATGAACGAACACAAGAGCACATACCGTTGAATTTAGCCCCGACTCTATTCAAGATGGAGACAAAAGTTTTGTAATTATGGGTAACGCACGAAATTTTCGACAATTTGAGACCGATATTATGTGGATTCTATAGAAAGGAATAATTAGAAATGCAGTCTTCTTGTGCACACTGGATTTCGGACGCTGTAAATTGTCAGACAACATACCGTGCACATGGTGAAAGCTGTAATTTTTACTATCTGACCAAATGAAAAATCCCTGTAAACATTGACTAAACGAAAAATGCACACAATTTGATACCAATTTTGAATAGATTTCTTTTACTGGAAAAAAGTTATAAACAAGTGAAGTATGACTGATATCCCAGTTTAAAGCGAAATGAAAATTTCCTCAAATGAACGAACACAAGAGCACATACCGTTGAATTTAGCCCCTACTCTATTCAAGATGGAGACAAAAGTTTTGTAATTATGGATAACGCACGAAATTTTCGACAATTTGAGACCGATATTATGTGGATTCTATAGAAAGGAATAATTAGAAATGCAGTCTTCTTGTGCACACTGGATTTCGGACGCTGTAAATTGTCAGACAACATACCGTGCACATGGTGAAAGCTGTAATCTTTACTATCTGACCAAATGAAAAATCCCTGTAAACATTGACTAAACGAAAAAATGCACACAATTTGATACCAATTTTGAATAGATTTCTTTTACTGGAAAAAAGTTATAAACAAGTGAAGTATGACTGATCTCCAAGTTCAGGGCCGCATGAAAATTTCCTCAAATGAACGAACACACGAGCACATACCGTTGAATTTAGCCCCGACACTATTCAAGATGGAGACAAAATTTTGTAATTATGAATAACGCACGAAATTCTCGACAATTTGACACCGATATTATGTGGATTCTATAGAAAGGAATAATTAGAAATGCAGTCTTCTTGTGCACACTCGATTTCGGACGCTGTAAATTGTCAGACGACATACCACGCACATGGTGAAAGCTGTAATTTTTACTATCTGACCAAATGAAAAATCCCTGTAAACATTGACTAATCGAAAAAATGCACACAATTTGATACCAATTTTGAATAGATTTCTTTTACTGGAAAAAAGTTATAAACAAGTGAAGTATGACTGATCTCCAAGTTCAGGGCCGCATGAAAATTTCCTCAAATGAACGAACACAAGAGCACATACCGTTGAATTTAGCCCCGACTCTATTCAAGATGGAGACAAAAGTTTTGTAATTATGCATAACGCACGAAATTCTCGACAATTTGACAACGATATTATGTGGATTCTAGAGAAAGGAATAATTAGAAATGTAGTCTTTTTGTGCACATTGGATTTCGGACGCTGTAAATTGTCAGACGACATACCACGCACATGGTGAAAGCTGTAATTTTTACTATCTGACCAAATGAAAAATCCCTGTAAACATTGACTAAACGAAAAAATGCACACAATTTGATACCAATTTTGAAAAGTTTTCTTTCACTGGAAAAAAGTTATAAACAAGTGAAGTATGACTGATATCCCAGTTTAAAGCGAAATGAAAATTTCCTCAAATGAACGAACACAAGAGCACATACCGTTGAATTTAGCCCGGACTCTATTCAAGATGGAGACAAAAGTTTTGTAATTATGGATAACGCACGAAATTTTCGACAATTTGAGACCGATATTATGTGGATTCTATAGAAAGGAATAATTAGAAATGCAGTCTTCTTGTGCACACTGGATTTCGGACGCTGTAAATTGTCAGACAACATACCGTGCAAATGGTGAAAGCTGTAATTTTTACTATCTGACCAAATGAAAAATCCCTGTAAACATTGACTAAACGAAAAAATGCACAAAATTTGATACCAATTTTGAATAGATTTCTTTTACTGGAAAAAAGTTATAAACAAGTGAAGTATGACTGATCTCCAAGTTCAGGGCCGCATGAAAATTTCCTCAAATGGACGAACACACGAGCACATACCGTTGAATTTAGCCCCGACACTATTCAAGATGGAGACAAAAGTTTTGTAATTATGAATAACGCACGAAATTCTCGACAATTTGACACCGATATTATGTGGATTCTATAGAAAGGAATAATTAGAAATGCAGTCTTCTTGTGCACTCTCGATTTCGGACGCTGTAAATTGTCAGACGACATACCACGCACATGGTGAAAGCTGTAATTTTTACTATCTGACCAAATGAAAAATCCCTGTAAACATTGACTAAACGAAAAAATGCACACAATTTGATACCAATTTTGAATAGATTTCTTTTACTGGAAAAAAGTTATAAACAAGTGAAGTATGACTGATCTCCAAGTTCAGGGCCGCATGAAAATTTCCTCAAATGAACGAACACAAGAGCACATACCGTTGAATTTAGCCCCGACTCTATTCAAGATGGAGACAAAAGTTTTGTAATTATGCATAACGCACGAAATTCTCGACAATTTGACACCGATATTATGTGGATTCTAGAGAAAGGAATAATTAGAAATGCAGTCTTTTTGTGCACATTGGATTTCGGACGCTGTAAATTGTCAGACGACATACCACGCACATGGTGAAAGCTGTAATTTTTACTATCTGACCAAATGAAAAATCCCTGTAAACATTGACTAAACGAAAAAATGCACACAATTTGATACCAATTTTGAATAGATTTCTTTTACTGGAAAAAAGTTATAAACAAGTGAAGTATGACTGTGATCCCAGTTTAGGGCCGCATGAAAATTTCTTCAAATGAACGAACAGAAGACCACATACCGTTGAATTTAGCCCCGACTCAATTCAAGATGGAGACAAAAGTTTTGTAATTATGGATAACGCACGAAATTTTCGACAATTTGAGACCGATATTATGTGGATTCTATAGAAAGGAATAATTAAAAATGCAGTCTTCTTGTGCACACTGGATTTCGGACGCTGTAAATTGTCAGACAACATACCGTGCACATGGTGAAAGCTGTAATTTTTACTATCTGACCAAATAAAAAAATCCCTGTAAACATTGACTAAACGAAAAATGCACACAATTTGATAACAATTTTGAAAAGTTTACTTTTACTGGAAAAAAGTTATAAACAAGTGAAGTATGACTGTGATCCCAGTTTAAAGCGAAATGAAAATTTCCTCAAATGAACGAACACAAGAGCACATACCGTTGAATTTAGCCCCGACTCTATTCAAGATGGAGACAAAAGTTTTGTAATTTTGAATAACGCACGAAATTCTGGACAATTTGACACCGATATTATGTGGATTCTATAGAAAGGAATAATTAGAAATGCAGTCTTCTTGTGCACACTCGATTTCGGACGCTGTAAATTGTCAGACGACATACCACGCACATGGTGAAAGCTGTAATTTTTACTATCTGACCAAATGAAAAATCCCTGTAAACATTGACTAAACGAAAAAATGCACACAATTTGATACCAATTTTGAATAGATTTCTTTTACTAGAAAAAAGTTATAAACAAGTGAAGTATGACTGGTATCCCAGTTTAAAGCGAAATGAAAATTTTCTCAAATGAACGAACACAAGAGCACATACCGTTGAATTTAGCCCAGACTCTATTCAAGATGGAGACAAAAGTTTTGTAATTATGGATAACGCACGAAATTTTCGACAATTTGAGACCGATATTATGTGGATTCTATAGAAAGGAATAATTAGAAATGCAGTCTTCTTGTGCACATTGGATTTCGGACGCTGTAAATTGTCAGACAACATACCGTGCACATTGTGAAAGCTGTAATTTTTACTATCTGACCAAATGAAAAATCCCTGTAAACATTGACTAAACGAAAAATGCACACAATTTGATAACAATTTTGAAAAGTTTACTTTTACTGGAAAAAAGTTATAAACAAGCGAAGTATGACTGATATCCCAGTTTAAAGCGAAATGAAAATTTTCTCAAATGAACGAACACAAGAGCACATACCGTTGAATTTAGCCCCGACTCTATTCAAGATGGAGACAAAAGTTTTGTAATTATGAATAACGCACGAAATTCTGGACAATTTGACACCGATATTATGTGGATTCTATAGAAACGAATAATTAGAAATGCAGTCTTCTTGTGCACACTGGATTTCGGACGCTGTAAATTCTCAGACAACATACCGTGCACATGGTGAAAGCTGTAATTTTTACTATCTGACCAAATGAAAAATCCCTGTAAACATTGACTAAACGAAAAAATGCACACAATTTGATACCAATTTTGAATAGATTTCTTTTACTGGAAAAAAGTTATAAACAAGTGAAATATGACTGATATCCCAGTTTAAAGCGAAATGAAAATTTCCTCAAATGAACGAACACAAGAGCACATACCGTTGAATTTAGCCCCGACTCTATTCAAGATGGAGACAAAAGTTTTGTAATTATGAATAACGCACGAAATTCTCGACAATTTGACACCGATATTATGTGGATTCTATAGAAAGGAATAATTAGAAATGCAGTCTTCTTGTGCACACTCGATTTCGGACGCTGTAAATTGTCAGACGACATACCACGCACATGGTGAAAGCTGTAATTTTTACTATCTGACCAAATGAAAAATCCCTGTAAACATTGACTAAACGAAAAAATGCACACAATTTGATACCAATTTTGAATAGATTTCTTTTACTGGAAAAAAGTTATAAACAAGTGAAGTATGACTGTGATCCCAGTTTAGGGCCGCATGAAAATTTCTTCAAATGAACGAACAGAAGACCACATACCGTTGAATTTAGCCCCGACTCAATTCAAGATGGAGACAAAAGTTTTGTAATTATGGATAACGCACGAAATTTTCGACAATTTGAGACCGATATTATGTGGATTCTATAGAAAGGAATAATTAAAAATGCAGTCTTCTTGTGCACACTGGATTTCGGACGCTGTAAATTGTCAGACAACATACCGTGCACATGGTGAAAGCTGTAATTTTTACTATCTGACCAAATAAAAAAATCCCTGTAAACATTGACTAAACGAAAAATGCACACAATTTGATAACAATTTTGAAAAGTTTACTTTTACTGGAAAAAAGTTATAAACAAGTGAAGTATGACTGTGATCCCAGTTTAAAGCGAAATGAAAATTTCCTCAAATGAACGAACACAAGAGCACATACCGTTGAATTTAGCCCCGACTCTATTCAAGATGGAGACAAAAGTTTTGTAATTTTGAATAACGCACGAAATTCTGGACAATTTGACACCGATATTATGTGGATTCTATAGAAAGGAATAATTAGAAATGCAGTCTTCTTGTGCACACTCGATTTCGGACGCTGTAAATTGTCAGACGACATACCACGCACATGGTGAAAGCTGTAATTTTTACTATCTGACCAAATGAAAAATCCCTGTAAACATTGACTAAACGAAAAAATGCACACAATTTGATACCAATTTTGAAAAGTTTTCTTTCACTGGAAAAAAGTTATAAACAAGTGAAGTATGACTGATATCCCAGTTTAAAGCGAAATGAAAATTTCCTCAAATGAACGAACACAAGAGCACATACCGTTGAATTTAGCCCGGACTCTATTCAAGATGGAGACAAAAGTTTTGTAATTATGGATAACGCACGAAATTCTCGGCAATTTGATACCAATTTTGAAAAGTTTTCTTTTACTGGAAAATTTATAAACAAGTGAAGTGTGTCTGATCTCCCAGTTCAGGGCCGCATGAAAATTTCCTCAAATGAACGAACACAAGTCCACATACCCTTGAATTTAGCCCCGACACTATTCAAGATGGAGACAAATGTTTTGTAATTATTGATAACACACGAAATTCTCGGCAATTTGTCACGGATATTATGTGGATTCTATAGAAAGGAATAATTAGAAATCCAGTCTTCTTGTGCAAACTCGATTTCGGACGCTGTAAATTGTCAGACGACATACCACGCACATGGTGAAAGCTGTAATTTTTACTATCTGACCAAATGAAAAATCCCTGTAAACACTGACTAAACGAAAAAATGCACACAATTTCATACCAATTTTGAATAGATTTCTTTTACTGGAAAAAAGTTATAAACAAGTGAAGTATGACTGATCTCCCAGTTCAGGGCCGCATGAAAATTTCCTCAAATGAACGAACACAATAGCACATACCGTTGAATTTAGCCCCGACACTATTCAAGATGGAGACAAAAGTTTTGTAATTATGGATAACGCACGAAATTCTCGGCAATTTGACACCGATATTATGTGGATTCTATAGAAAGGAATAATTAGAAATCCAGTCTTCTGGTGCACACTCGATTTCGGACGCTGTAAATTGTCAGACGACATTCCACGCACATGGTGAAAGCTGTAATTTGTACTATCTGACCTAATGAAAAATCCCTGTAAACATTGACTAAACGAAAAAATGCACACAATTTGATAACAATTTCGAAAAGTTTACTTTTACTGGAAAAAAGTTATAAACAAGTGAAGTATGACTGATATCCCAGTTTAAACCCAAATGAAAATTTCCTCAAATGAACGAACACAAGAGCACATACCGTTGAATTTAGCCCCGACTCTATTCAAGATGGAGACAAAAGTTTTGTAATTATGCATAACGCACGAAATTCTCGACAATTTGACACCGATATTATGTGGATTCTATAGAAAGGAATAATTAGAAATGCAGTCTTCTTGTGCACACTCGATTTCGGACGCTGTAAATTGTCAGACGACATACCACGCACATGGTGAAAGCTGTAATTTTTACTATCTGACCAAATGAAAAATCCCTGTAAACATTGACTAAACGAAAAAATGCACACAATTTGATACCAATTTTGAATAGATTTCTTTTACTGGAAAAAAGTTATAAACAAGTGAAATATGTCTGATCTCCCAGTATAGGGCCGCATGAAAATTTCTTCAAATGAACGAACACAAGACCACATACCGTTGAATTTAGCCCTGACACTATTAAAGATGGAGACAAAAGTTTTGTAATTATGGATAACGCACGAAATTCTCGGCAATTTGACACCGATATTATGTGGATTCTATAGAAAGGAATAATTAGAAATCCAGTCTTCTGGTGCACACTCGATTTCGGACGCTGTAAATTGTCAGACGACATACCACGCACATGGTGAAAGCTGTAATTTGTACTATCTGACCAAATGAAAAATCCCTGTAAACATTGACTAAACGAAATAATGCACACAATTTGATAACAATTTCGAAAAGTTTACTTTTACTGGAAAAAAGTTATAAACAAGTGAAGTATGACTGATATCCCAGTTTAAAGCCAAATGAAAATTTCCTCAAATGAACGAACACAAGACCACATACCGTTGAATTTAGCCCCGACTCTATTCAAGATGGAGACAAATGTTTTGTAATTATGGATAACGCACGAAATTTTCGACAATTTGAGACCGATATTATGTGGATTCTATAGAAAGGAATAATTAGAAATGCAGTCTTCTTGTGCACACTCGATTTCGGTCGCTGTAAATTGTCAGACAACATACCGCGCACATGGTGAAAGCTGTAATTTTTACTATCTGACCAAATGAAAAATCCCTGTAAACATTGACTAAACGAAAAAATGCACACAATTTCAAACCAATTTTGAAAAGTTTACTTTTACTGGAAAAAAGTTATAAACAAGTGAAGTATGACTGATATCCCAGTTTAAATCCAAATGAAAATTTCCTCAAATGAACGAACACAAGAGCACATACCGTTGAATTTAGCCCCGACTCTATTCAAGATGGAGCCAAAAGTTTTGTAATTATGAATAACGCACGAAATTCTCGACAATTTGACACCGATATTATGTGGATTCTATAGAAATGAATAATTAGAAATGCAGTCATCTTGTGCACACTCGATTTCGGACGCTGTAAATTGTCAGACGACATACCACGCACATGGTGAAAGCTGTAATTTTTACTATCTGACCAAATGAAAAATCCCTGTCAACATGGACTAAAGGAAAACATGAACACAATTTGATATCAATTTTGAAAAGATTTCTTTTACTGGAAATAAGTTATAAATAACTGTTAGTATGACTGATCTCCCAGTTTAGGGCCGCATGAAAATTGCCTCAAATGAACGAACACAAGACCACATACCGTTGAATTTAGCCCCGACACTATTCAAGATGGAGACAAACGTTTTGTAATTATGGATAACGCACGAAATTCTCGGCAATTTGACACCGATATTATGTGGATTCTATAGAAAGGAATAATTAGAAATGCAGTCTTCATGTGCACACTCGATTTCGGACGCTGTAAATTGTCAGACGACATACCACGCACATGGTGAAAGCTGTAATTTTTACTATCTGACCAAATGAAAAATCCCTGTAAACATTGACTAAACGAAAAAATGCACACAATTTGATACCAATTTTGAAAAGTTTTCTTTCACTGGAAAAAAGTTATAAACAAGTGAATTATGTCTGATCGCCCAGTTTAGGGCCGCATGAAAATTTCTTCAAATGAACGAACACAAGACCACATACCGTTGAATTTAGCCCCGACACTATTCAAGATGGAGACAAATGTTTTGTAATTATGGATAACGCACGAAATTCTCGGCAATTTGACACCGATATTATGTGGATTCTATAGAAAGGAATAATTAGAAATCCAGTCTTCTGGTGCACACTCGATTTCGGACGCTGTAAATTGTCAGACGACATACCACGCACATGGTGAAAGCTGTAATTTTTACTATCTGACCAAATGAAAAATCCCTGTAAACATTGACTAAACGAAAAATGCACATAATTTGATAACAATTTTGAAAAGTTTAATTTTACTGGAAAAAAGTTATAAACAAGTGAAGTATGACTGATATCCCAGTTTAAAGCCAAATGAAAATTTCCTCAAATGAACGAACACAAGAGCACATACAGTTGAATTTAGCCCCGAGTCTATTCAAGATGGAGACAAAAGTTTTGTAATTATGCATAACGCACGAAATTCTCGACAATTTGACACCGATATTATGTGGATTCTAGAGAAAGGAATAATTAGAAATGCAGTCTTTTTGTGCACATTGGATTTCGGACGCTGTAAATTGTCAGACGACATACCACGCACATGGTGAAAGCTGTAATTTTTACTATCTGACCAAATGAAAAATCCCTGTAAACATTGACTAAACGAAAAAATGCACACAATTTGATACCAATTTTGAAAAGTTTTCTTTCACTGGAAAAAAGTTATAAACAAGTGAAATATGACTGATCTCCCAGTTTAGGGCCGCATGAAAATTTCTTCAAATGAACGAACACGAGACCACATACCGTTGAATTTAGCCCCGACACTATTCAAGATGGAGACAAAAGTTTTGTAATTATGCATAACGCATGAAATTCTCGACAATTTGACACCGATATTATGTGGATTCTATAGAAAGGAATAATTCGAAATGCAGTCTTCTTGTGCACACTCGATTTCGGACGCTGTAAATTGTCAGACAACATACCGCGCACATGGTGAAAGCTGTAATTTTTACTATCTGACCAAATGAAAAATCCCTGTCAACATGGACTAAAGGAAAACATGAACACAATTTGATATCAATTTTGAAAAGATTTCTTTTACTGGAAATAAGTTATAAATAACTGAAGTATGACTGATCTCCCAGTTTAGGGCCGCATGAAAATTGCCTCAAATGAACTAACACAAGACCACATACCGTTGAATTTAGCCCCGACTCTATTCAAGATGGAGACAAAAGTTTTGTAATTATGGATAACGCACGAAATTTTCGACAATTTGAGACCGATATGATGTGGATTCTATAGAAAGGAATAATTAGAAATGCAGTTTTCTTGTGCACACTCGATTTCGGACGCTGTAAATTGTCAGACAACATACCGCGCACATGGTGAAAGCTGTAATTTTTACTATCTGACCAAATGAAAAATCCCTGTAAACATTGACTAAACGAAAAAATGCACACAATTTGATAACAATTTTGAAAAGTTTACTTTTACTGGAAAAAAGTTATAAACAAGTGAAGTATGACTGATATCCCAGTTTAAAGCCAAATCAAAATTTCCTCAAATGAACGAACACAAGAGCACATACCGTTGAATTTAGCCCCGACTCTATTCAAGATGGAGACAAAAGTTTTGTAATTATGAATAACGCACGAAATCCTCGACAATTTGACACCGATATTATGTGGATTCTATAGAAAGGAATAATTAGAAATGCAGTCTTCTTGTGCACACTCGATTTCGGACGCTGTAAATTGTCAGACGACATACCACGCACATGGTGAAAGCTGTAATTTTTACTATCTGACCAAATGAAAAATCCCTGTAAACATTGACTAAACGAAAAAATGCACACAATTTCAAACCACTTTTGAAAAGTTTTCTTTTACTGAAGAAAGTTATAAACAAGTGAAGTATGACTGATCTCCCAGTTTAGGGCCGCATGAAAATTTCTTCAAATGAACGAACACAAGTCCACATACCGTTGAATTTAGCCCCGACACTATTCACGATGGAGACAAAAGTTTTGTAATTATGGATAACGGACGAAATTCTCGGCAATTTGACACCGATATTATGTGGATTCTATAGAAAGGAATAATTAGAAATCCAGTCTACTTGTGCACACTCGATTTCGGACGCTGTAAATTGTCAGACGACATACCACGCACATGGTGAAAGCTGTAATTTTTACTATCTGACCAAATGAAATATCCCTGTAAACATTGACTAAACGAAAAATGCACACAATTTGATAACAATTTTGAAAAGTTTACTTTTACTGGAAAAAAGTTATAAACAAGTGAAGTATGACTGATATCCCAGTTTAAAGCCAAATGAAAATTTCCTCAAATGAACGAACACAAGAGCACATACCGTTGAATTTAGCCCCGACTCTATTCAAGATGGAGACAAAAGTTTTGTAATTATGGATAACGCACGAAATTCTCGACAATTTGACACCGATATTATGTGGATTCTATAGAAAGGAATAATTAGAAATGCAGTCTTCTTGTGCACACTCGATTTCGGACGCTGTAAATTGTCAGACGACATACCACGCACATGGTGAAAGCTGTAATTTTTACTATCTGACCAAATGAAAAATCCCTGTAAACATTGACTAAACGAAAAAATGCACACAATTTGATAACAATTTTGAAAAGTTTACTTTTACTGGAAAACAGTTATAAACAAGTGAAGTATGACTGATATCCCAGTTTGAAGCCAAATGAAAATTTCCTCAAATGAACGAACACAAGAGCAGATACCGTTGAATTTAGCCCCGACTCTATCCAAGATGGAGACAAAAGTTTTGTAATTATGCATAACGCACGAAATTCTCGACAATTTGAGACCGATATTATGTGGATTCTAGAGAAAGGAATAATTAGAAATGCAGTCTTCTTGTGCACACTCGATTTCGGACGCTGTAAATTGTCAGACAACATACCGCGCACATGGTGAAAGCTGTAATCTTTACTATCTGACCAAATGAAAAATCCCTGTAAACATTGACTAAACGAAAAAATGCACACAATTTGATACCAATTTTGAATAGATTTCTTTTACTGGAAAAAAGTTATAAACAAGTGAAGTATGACTGATCTCCAAGTTCAGGGCCGCATGAAAATTTCCTCAAATGAACGAACACAAGACCACATACCGTTGAATTTAGCCCCGACTCTATTCAAGATGGAGACAAAAGTTTTGTAATTATGGATAACGCACGAAATTTTCGACAATTTGAGACCGATATTATGTGGATTCTATAGAAAGGAATAATTAGAAATGCAGTCTTCTTGTGCACACTCGATTTCGGACGCTGTAAATTGTCAGACAACATACCGTGCACATGGTGAAAGCTGTAATTTTTACTATCTGACCAAATGAAAAATCCCTGTAAACATTGACTAAACGAAAAATGCACACAATTTGATAACAATTTTGAAAAGTCTACTTTTACTGGAAAAAAGTTATAAACAAGTGAAGTATGACTGATATCCCAGTTTAAAGCGAAATGAAAATTTCCTCAAATGAACGAACACAAGAGCACATACCGTTGAATTTAGCCCCGACTCTATTCAAGATGGAGACAAAAGTTTTGTAATTATGGATAACGCACGAAATTTTCGACAATTTGAGACCGATATTATGTGGATTCTATAGAAAGGAATAATTAGAAATGCAGTCTTCTTGTGCACATTGGATTTCGGACGCTGTAAATTGTCAGACAACATACCGTGCACATCGTGAAAGCTGTAATTTTTACTATCTGACCAAATGAAAAATCCCTGTAAACATTGACTAAACGAAAAAATGCACACAATTTGATACCAATTTTGAATAGATTTCTTTTACTGGAAAAAAGTTATAAACAAGTGAAGTATGACTGATCTCCAAGTTCAGGGCCGCATGAAAATTTCCTCAAATGAACGAACACAAGAGCACATACCGTTGAATTTAGCCCCGACACTATTCAAGATGGAGACAAAAGTTTTGTAATTATGAATAACGGACGAAATTCTCGACAATTTGACACCGATATTATGTGGATTCTATAGAAAGGAATAATTAGAAATGCAGTCTTCTTGTGCACACTCGATTTCGGACGCTGTAAATTGACAGACGACATACCACGCACATGGTGAAAGCTGTAATCTTTACTATCTGACCAAATGAAAAATCCCTGTAAACATTGACTAAACGAAAAAATGCACACAATTTGATACCAATTTTGAATAGATTTCTTTTACTGGAAAAAAGTTATAAACAAGTGAAGTATGACTGATATCCCAGTTTAAATCGAAATGAAAATTTCCTCAAATGAACGAACACAAGAGCACATACCGTTGAAATTAGCCCCGACACTATTCAAGATGGAGACAAAAGTTTTGTAATTATGGATAACGCACGAAATTTTCGACAATTTGAGACCGATATTATGTGGATTCTATAGAAAGGAATAATTAGAAATGCAGTCTTCTTGTGCACACTGGATTTCGGACGCTGTAAATTGTCAGACAACATACCGTGCACATGGTGAAAGCTGTAATTTTTACTATCTGACCAAATGAAAAATCCCTGTAAACATTGACTAAACGAAAAAATGCACAAAATTTGATACCAATTTTTAATAGATTACTTTTACTGGAAAAAAGTTATAAACAAGTGAAGTATGACTGATCTCCAAGTTCAGGGCCGCATGAAAATTTCCTCAAATGAACGAACACAAGAGCACATACCGTTGAATTTAGCCCCGACACTATTCAAGATGGAGACAAAAGTTTTGTAATTATGAATAACGCACGAAATTCTCGACAATTTGACACCGATATTATGTGGATTCTATAGAAAGGAATAATTAGAAATGCAGTCTTCTTGTGCACACTCGATTTCGGACGCTGTAAATTGACAGACGACATACCACGCACATGGTGAAAGCTGTAATTTTTACTATCTGACCAAATGAAAAATCCCTGTAAACATTGACTAAACGAAAAAATGCACACAATTTGATACCAATTTTGAATAGATTTCTTTTACTGGAAAAAAGTTATAAACAAGTGAAGTATGACTGATATCCCAGTTTAAAGCCAAATGAAAATTTCCTCAAATGAACGAACACAAGAGCACATACCGTTGAATTTAGCCCCGACACTATTCAAGATGGAGACAAAAGTTTTGTAATTATGAATAACGCACGTAATTCTCGACAATTTGACACCGATATTATGTGGATTCTATAGAAAGGAATAATTAGAAATGCAGTCTTCTTGTGCACACTCGATTTCGGACGCTGTAAATTGACAGACGACATACCACGCACATGGTGAAAGCTGTAATTTTTACTATCTGACCAAATGAAAAATCCCTGTAAACATTGACTAAACGAAAAAATGCACACAATTTGATACCAATTTTGAATAGATTTCTTTTACTGGAAAAAAGTTATAAACAAGTGAAGTATGACTGATATCCCAGTTTAAAGCGAAATGAAAATTTCCTCAAATGAACGAACACAAGAGCACATACCGTTGAATTTAGCCCCGACTCTATTCAAGATGGAGACAAAAGTTTTGTAATTATGGATAACGCACGAAATTTTCGACAATTTGAGACCGATATTATGTGGATTCTATAGAAAGGAATAATTAGAAATGCAGTCTTCTTGTGCACACTGGATTTCGGACGCTGTAAATTGTCAGACAACATACCGCGCACATGGTGAAAGCTGTAATCTTTACTATCTGACCAAATGAAAAATCCCTGTAAACATTGACTAAACGAAAAAATGCACACAATTTGATACCAATTTTGAATAGATTTCTTTTACTGGAAAAAAGTTATAAACAAGTGAAGTATGACTGATGTCCAAGTTCAGGGCCGCATGAAAATTTCCTCAAATGAACGAACACAAGAGCACATACCGTTGAATTTAGCCCCGACACTATTCAAGATGGAGACAAAAGTTTTGTAATTATGAATAACGGACGAAATTCTCGACAATTTGACACCGATATTATGTGGATTCTATAGAAAGGAATAATTAGAAATGCAGTCTTCTTGTGCACACTCGATTTCGGACGCTGTAAATTGACAGACGACATACCACGCACATGGTGAAAGCTGTAATTTTTACTATCTGACCAAATGAAAAATCCCTGTAAACATTGACTAAACGAAAAAATGTACACAATTTGATACCAATTTTGAATAGATTTCTTTTACTGGAAAAAAGTTATAAACAAGTGAAGTATGACTGATATCCCAGTTTAAAGCGAAATGAAAATTTCCTCAAATGAACGAACACAAGAGCACATACCGTTGAATTTAGCCCCGACTCTATTCAAGATGGAGACAAAAGTTTTGTAATTATGGATAACGCACGAAATTTTCGACAATTTGAGACCGATATTATGTGGATTCTATAGAAAGGAATAATTAGAAATGCAGTCTTCTTGTGCACACTCGATTTCGGACGCTGTAAATTGTCAGACAACATACCGCGCACATGGTGAAAGCTGTAATCTTTACTATCTGACCAAATGAAAAATCCCTGTAAACATTGACTAAACGAAAAAATGCACACAATTTGATACCAATTTTGAATAGATTTCTTTTACTGGAAAAAAGTTATAAACAAGTGAAGTATGACTGATCTGCAAGTTCAGGGCCGCATGAAAATTTCCTCAAATGAACGAACACAAGAGCACATACCGTTGAATTTAGCCCCGACTCTATTCAAGATGGAGACAAAAGTTTTGTAATTATGGATAACGCACGAAATTTTCGACAATTTGAGACCGATATTATGTGGATTCTATAGAAAGGAATAATTAGAAATGCAGTCTTCTTGTGCACACTCGATTTCGGACGCTGTAAATTGACAGACGACATACCACGCACATGGTGAAAGCTGTAATTTTTACTATCTGACCAAATGAAAAATCCCTGTAAACATTGACTAAACGAAAAAATGCACACAATTTGATACCAATTTTCAATAGATTTCTTTTACTGGAAAAAAGTTATAAACAAGTGAAGTATGACTGATATCCCAGTTTAAAGCGAAATGAAAATTTCCTCAAATGAACGAACACAAGAGCACATACCGTTGAATTTAGCCCCGACTCTATTCAAGATGGAGACAAAAGTTTTGTAATTATGGATAACGCATTAAATTTTCGACAATTTGAGACCGATATTATGTGGATTCTATAGAAAGGAATAATTAGAAATTCAGTCTTCTTGTGCACACTGGATTTCGGACGCTGTAAATTGTCAGACAACATACCGTGCACATGGTGAAAGCTGTAATTTTTACTATCTGACCAAATGAAAAATCCCTGTAAACATTGACTAAACGTAAAAATGCACACAATTTGATACCAATTTTGAATAGATTTCTTTTACTGGAAAAAAGTTATAAACAAGTGAAGTATGACTGATCTCCAAGTTCAGGGCCGCATGAAAATTTCCTCAAATGAACGAACACAAGAGCACATACCGTTGAATTTAGCCCCGACACTATTCAAGATGGAGACAAAAGTTTTGTAATTATGAATAACGGACGAAATTCTCGACAATTTGACACCGATATTATGTGGATTCTATAGAAAGGAATAATTAGAAATGCAGTCTTCTTGTGCACACTCGATTTCGGACGCTGTAAATTGACAGACGACATACCACGCACATGGTGAAAGCTGTAATTTTTACTATCTGACCAAATGAAAAATCCCTGTAAAAATTGACTAAACGAAAAAATGCACACAATTTGATACCAATTTTGAATAGATTTCTTTTACTGGAAAAAAGTTATAAACAAGTGAAGTATGACTGATATCCCAGTTTAAAGCCAAATGAAAATTTCCTCAAATGAACGAACACAAGAGCACATACCGTTGAATTTAGCCCCGACTCTATTCAAGATGGAGACAAAAGTTTTGTAATTATGGATAACGCACGAAATTTTCGACAATTTGAGACCGATATTATGTGGATTCTATAGAAAGGAATAATTAGAAATGCAGTCTTCTTGTGCACACTCGATTTCGGACGCTGTAAATTGTCAGACAACATACCGCGCACATGGTGAAAGCTGTAATCTTTACTATCTGACCAAATGAAAAATCCCTGTAAACATTCACTAAACGAAAAATGCACACAATTTGATAACAATTTTGAAAAGTTTACTTTTACTGGAAAAAAGTTATAAACAAGTGAAGTATGACTGATATCCCAGTTTAAAGCGAAATGAAAATTTTCTCAAATGAACGAACACAAGAGCACATACCGTTGAATTTAGCCCCGACTCTATTCAAGATGGAGACAAAAGTTTTGTAATTATGGATAACGCATTAAATTTTCGACAATTTGAGACCGATATTATGTGGATTCTATAGAAAGGAATAATTAGAAATGCAGTCTTCTTGTGCACACTGGATTTCGGACGCTGTAAATTGTCAGACAACATACCGTGCACATGGTGAAAGCTGTAATTTTTACTATCTGACCAAATGAAAAATCCCTGTAAACATTGACTAAACGAAAAAATGCACACAATTTGATACCAATTTTGAATAGATTTCTTTTACTGGAAAAAAGTTATAAACAAGTGAAGTATGACTGATCTCCAAGTTCAGGGCCGCATGAAAATTTCCTCAAATGAACGAACACAAGAGCACATACCGTTGAATTTAGCCCCGACACTATTCAAGATGGAGACAAAAGTTTTGTAATTATGAATAACGGACGAAATTCTCGACAATTTGACACCGATATTATGTGGATTCTATAGAAAGGAATAATTAGAAATGCAGTCTTCTTGTGCACACTCGATTTCGGACGCTGTAAATTGACAGACGACATACCACGCACATGGTGAAAGCTGTAATTTTTACTATCTGACCAAATGAAAAATCCCTGTAAAAATTGACTAAACGAAAAAATGCACACAATTTGATACCAATTTTGAATAGATTTCTTTTACTGGAAAAAAGTTATAAACAAGTGAAGTATGACTGATATCCCAGTTTAAAGCCAAATGAAAATTTCCTCAAATGAACGAACACAAGAGCACATACCGTTGAATTTAGCCCCGACTCTATTCAAGATGGAGACAAAAGTTTTGTAATTATGGATAACGCACGAAATTTTCGACAATTTGAGACCGATATTATGTGGATTCTATAGAAAGGAATAATTAGAAATGCAGTCTTCTTGTGCACACTGGATTTCGGACGCTGTAAATTGTCAGACAACATACCGTGCACATGGTGAAAGCTGTAATTTTTACTATCTGACCAAATGAAAAATCCCTGTAAACATTGACTAAACGAAAAAATGCACACAATTTGATACCAATTTTGAATAGATTTCTTTTACTGGAAAAAAGTTATAAACAAGTGAAGTATGACTGATATCCCAGTTTAAAGCCAAATGAAAATTTCCTCAAATGAACGAACACAAGAGCACATACCGTTGAATTTAGCCCCGACTCTATTCAAGATGGAGACAAAAGTTTTGTAATTATGGATAACGCACGAAATTTTCGACAATTTGAGACCGATATTATGTGGATTCTATAGAAAGGAATAATTAGAAATGCAGTCTTCTTGTGCACACTCGATTTCGGACGCTGTAAATTGTCAGACAACATACCGCGCACATGGTGAAAGCTGTAATCTTTACTATCTGACCAAATGAAAAATCCCTGTAAACATTGACTAAACGAAAAAATGCACACAATTTGATACCAATTTTGAATAGATTTCTTTTACTGGAAAAAAGTTATAAACAAGTGAAGTATGACTGATCTGCAAGTTCAGGGCCGCATGAAAATTTCCTCAAATGAACGAACACAAGAGCACATACCGTTGAATTTAGCCCCGACTCTATTCAAGATGGATACAAAAGTTTTGTAATTATGGATAACGCACGAAATTTTCGACAATTTGAGACCGATATTATGTGGATTCTATAGAAAGGAATAATTAGAAATGCAGTCTTCTTGTGCACACTGGATTTCGGACGCTGTAAATTGTCAGACAACATACCGTGCACATGGTGAAAGCTGTAATTTTTACTATCTGACCAAATGAAAAATCCCTGTAAACATTGACTAAACGAAAAAATGCACACAATTTGATACCAATTTTGAATAGATTTCTTTTACTGGAAAAAAGTTATAAACAAGTGAAGTATGACTGATCTCCAAGTTCAGGGCCGCATGAAAATTTCCTCAAATGAACGAACACAAGAGCACATACCGTTGAATTTAGCCCCGACACTATTCAAGATGGAGACAAAAGTTTTGTAATTATGAATAACGGACGAAATTCTCGACAATTTGACACCGATATTATGTGGATTCTATAGAAAGGAATAATTAGAAATGCAGTCTTCTTGTGCACACTGGATTTCGGACGCTGTAAATTGTCAGACAACATACCGTGCACATGGTGAAAGCTGTAATTTTTACTATCTGACCAAATGAAAAATCCCTGTAAACATTCACTAAACGAAAAATGCACACAATTTGATAACAATTTTGAAAAGTTTACTTTTACTGGAAAAAAGTTATAAACAAGTGAAGTATGACTGATATCCCAGTTTAAAGCGAAATGAAAATTTCCTCAAATGAACGAACACAAGAGCACATACCGTTGAATTTAGCACCGACTCTATTCAAGATGGAGACAAAGTTTTGTAATTATGGATAACGCACGAAATTTTCGACAATTTGAGACCGATATTATGTGGATTCTATAGAAAGGAATAATTAGAAATGCAGTCTTCTTGTGCACACTGGATTTCGGACGCTGTAAATTGTCAGACAACATACCGTGCACATGGTGAAAGCTGTAATTTTTACTATCTGACCAAATGAAAAATCCCTGTAAACATTGACTAAACGAAAAAATGCACACAATTTGATACCAATTTTGAATAGATTTCTTTTACTGGAAAAAAGTTATAAACAAGTGAAGTATGACTGATCTCCAAGTTCAGGGCCGCATGAAAATTTCCTCAAATGAACGAACACAAGAGCACATACCGTTGAATTTAGCCCCGACACTATTCAAGATGGAGACAAAAGTTTTGTAATTATGAATAACGCACGAAATTCTCGACAATTTGACACCGATATTATGTGGATTCTATAGAAAGGAATAATTAGAAATGCAGTCTTCTTGTGCACACTGGATTTCGGACGCTGTAAATTGTCAGACAACATACCGTGCACATGGTGAAAGCTGTAATTTTTACTATCTGACGAAATGAAAAATCCCTGTAAACATTCACTAAACGAAAAATCCACACAATTTGATAACAATTTTGAAAAGTTTACTTTTACTGGAAAAAAGTTATAAACAAGTGAAGTATGACTGATATCCCAGTTTAAAGCGAAATGAAAATTTTCTCAAATGAACGAACACAAGAGCACATACCGTTGAATTTAGCCCCGACTCTATTCAAGATGGAGACAAAAGTTTTGTAATTATGGATAACGCACGAAATTTTCGACAATTTGAGACCGATATTATGTGGATTCTATAGAAAGGAATAATTAGAAATGCAGTCTTCTTGTGCACACTGGATTTCGGACGCTGTAAATTGTCAGACAACATACCGTGCACATGGTGAAAGCTGTAATTTTTACTATCTGACCAAATGAAAAATCCCTGTAAACATTGACTAAACGAAAAAATGCACACAATTTGATACCAATTTTGAATAGATTTCTTTTACTGGAAAAAAGTTATAAACAAGTGAAGTATGACTGATCTCCAAGTTCAGGGCCGCATGAAAATTTCCTCAAATGAACGAACACAAGAGCACATACCGTTGAATTTAGCCCCGACACTATTCAAGATGGAGACAAAAGTTTTGTAATTATGAATAACGCACGAAATTCTCGACAATTTGACACCGATATTATGTGGATTCTATAGAAAGGAATAATTAGAAATGCAGTCTTCTTGTGCACACTCGATTTCGGACGCTGTAAATTGACAGACGACATACCACGCACATGGTGAAAGCTGTAATTTTTACTATCTGACCAAATGAAAAATCCCTGTAAACATTGACTAAACGAAAAAATGCACACAATTTGATACCAATTTTGAATAGATTTCTTTTACTGGAAAAAAGTTATAAACAAGTGAAGTATGACTGATCTCCCAGTTTAAAGCCGTATGAAAATTTCCTCAAATGAACGAACACAAGACCACATACCATTGAATTTAGCCCCGACTCTATTCAAGATGGAGACAAAAGTTTTGTAATTATGGATAACGCTCGAAATTCTCGGCAATTTGACACCGATATTATGTGGATTCTATAGAAAGGAATAATTAGAAATGCAGTCTTCTTGTGCACACTCGATTTCGGACGCTGTTAATTGTCAGACGACATACAACGCACATGGTGAAAGCTGTAATTTTTACTATCTGACTAAATGAAAAATCCCTGTAAACATTGATTAAACGAAAAAATGCACACAATTTGATACCAATTTTGAAAAGTTTTCTTTTACTGGAAAAAAGTTATAAACAAGTGAAGTATGTCTGATCTTCCAGTTTAGGGCCACATGAAAATTTCCTCAAATGAACGAACACAAGACCACATACCGTTGAATTTAGCCCCGACTCTATTCAAGATGGAGACAAAAGTTTTGTAATTATGGATAACGCACGAAATTTTCGACAATTTGAGACCGATATTATGTGGATTCTATAGAAAGGAATAATTAGAAATGCAGTCTTCTTGTGCACACTCGATTTCGGACGCTGTAAATTGTCAGACGACATACCACGCACATGGTGAAAGCTGTAATTTTTACTATCTGACCAAATGAAAAATACCTGTAAACATGGACTACGCGAAAAAATGCACACAATTATATACCACTTTTGAAAAGATTTCTTTTACTGGAAAAAAGTTATAAACAAGTGAAGTATGACTGATCTCCCAGTTTAGGGCCGCATGTAAATTTCCTCAAATGAACGAACACAAGACCACATACCGATGAATTTAGCCCCGACTCTATTCAAGATGGAGACAAAAGTTTTGTAATTATGGATAAAGCACGAAATTCTCGACAATTTGAGACCGATATTATGGGGATTCTAGAGAAAGGAATAATTAGAAATGCAGTCTTTTTGTGCACATTGGATTTCGGACGCTGTAAATTGTCAGATGACATACCACGCACATGGTGATAGCTGTAATTTTTACTATCTGACCAAATGAAAAATCCCTGTAAACATTGACTAAACGAAAAAATGCACACAATTTGATACCAATTTTTAAAAGTTTTCTTTTATTGGGAAAAAGTTATAAACAAGTGAAGTATGTCTGATCTCCCAGTTTAGGGCCGCATGAAAATTTCTTCAAATGAACGAACACAAGACCACATACCGTTGAATTTAGCCCCGACTCTATTCGAGATGGAGGCAAAAGTTTTGAAATTATGGATAACGAACGATATTCTCGACAAATGAATAATTACAAATGCAGTCTTCTTGTGCACACTGGATTTCGGACGCTGTAAATTGTCAGACGACATACAACTGACATGGTGAACGTTGTAATTTTTACTATCTGTCCAAATGAAAAATCCCTGTAAACATTGACTAGACGAAAAAATGCACACAATTTGATACCAATTTTGAAAAGATTTCATTTACTGGAAAAAAGTTATAAACAAGTGAAGTATGACTGATCTCCCAAGTTAGGGCCGCATGAAAATTTCCTCAAATGAACGAACACAAGACCACATACCGTTGAATTTTGCCCCGACTTTATTCAACATGGAGACAAAAGTTTTGTAATTATGAATAACGCACGAAATCCTCGACAATTTGACACCGATATTATGTGGATTCTATCAAAGGAATAATTAGAAATGCAGTCTTCTTGTGCACACTCGATTTCGGACGCTGTAAATTGTCAGACGACATACCACGCACATGGTGAAAGCTGTAATTTTTACTATCCGACCAAATGAAAAATCCCTGTAAACATTGACTAAAGGAAAAATGCACACAATTTGATAACAATTTTGAAAAGTTTACTTTTACTGGAAAAAAGTTATAAACAAGTGAAGTATGACTGATATCCCAGTTTAGGGCCGCATGAAAATTACCTCAAATGAACGAACACAAGACCATATACCGTTGAATTTGGCCCCGACTCTATTCAAGATGGAGCCAAAGTTTTGTAATTATGCATAACGCACGAAATTCTCGACAATTTGACACCGATATTATGTGGATTCTATAGAAAGGAATAATTAGAAATGCAGTCTTCTTGTGCACACTCGATTTCGGAGGCTGTAAATTGTCAGACGACATACCACGCACATGGTGAAAGCTGTAATTTTTACTATCTGACCAAATGAAAAATCCCTGTAAACATTGACTAAACGAAGAAATGCACACAATTTGATACCAATTTTGAAAAGATTTCTTTTACTGGAAAAAAGTTATAAACAAGTGAAGTATGACTGATCTCCCAGTTTAGGGCCGCATTAAAATTTCTTCAAATGAACGAACACAAGACCACATACCGTTGAATTTAGCCCCGACTCTATTCAAGATGGAGACAAAAGTTTTGTAATTATGGATAACGCACGAACTTCTCGGCAATTTGACACCGATATTATGTGGATTCTATAGAAAGGAATAATTAGAAATGAAGTCTTCTTGTCCACACTTGATTTCGGACGCTGTAAATTGTCAGACGACATACCACGCACATGGTGAAAGCTGTAATTTTTACTATCTGACAAAATGAAAAATCCCTGTAAACATGGACTAAAGGAAAACATGAACACAATTTGATATCAATTTTGAAAAGATTTCTTTTACTGGAAATAAGTTATAAACAAGTGAATTATGACTGATCTCCCAGTTTAGGGCCGCATGAAAATTTCCTCAAATGAACGAACACAAGAGCACATACCATTGAATTTAGCCCCGACTCTATTCAAGATGGAGACAAAAGTTTTGTAATTATGGATAACGCACGAAATTCTCGACGATTTGAGACCGATATTATGGGGATTCTATAGAAAGGAATAATTAGAAATGCAGTCTTCTTGTGCACACTCGATTTCGGACGCTGTAAATTGTCAGACGACATACCACGCACATGGTGAAATCTGTAATTTTTACTTTATGACCAAATGAAATATCCCTGTAAACATGGACTAAACAGAAAAATGCACACAATTTGATACCAATTTTGAAAAGATTTCTTTTACTGGAAAAAATTATAAACAAGTGAAATATGACTGATGTCCCAGTTTAGGGCCGCCTGAAAATTTCCTCAAATGAACGAACACAAGATCCCATACCGTTGAATTTAGCCCCGACTCTATTCATGATGGAGACAAATCTTTTGTAATTATTGATAACTTACGAAATTCTCGACAATTTGACACCGATATTATGTGGATTCTATAGAAAGGAATAATTCGAAATGCACTCTTCTTGTGCACACTGGATTTCGGATGCTCTCAATTGTGAGACGACATACCGCGCAAATGATATTGCTATAAATCTATATTTTCGAATCTAATTGAAAAGCTAACTGAAATTTACTGCCTCATCACATATTTTTTAAATGAATTTTGATTTCTTACTAGAATTATTTTCATTTGTAAATTTCAATTTGAGTAATTTATTAAGTTTTAAATCTTTTAAATTTTGGTATTCATATGTACGTGGCTAATGAAATTGCGATTAAGTAAAATCTATATTTACTAATCAAATGGAAAAGCTTACTGCAAATTAATGCCTTATCCCTAAATTTAAATTGAATTTCTAATATTTATTAGAATTATTTTCATTTTCTTTAATTTTAATTAGAATAATTTATAAAGTTTTAATTCTTTTAAAATTTGGTATTAATTTGTACCTGGCAAATGATGTTGCTATTAAGTAAAATCTATATTTACTAATCAAATGGAAAAGCTTACCGCTATTTAATGCCTCATCCCCAATATTAGAATGAATTTTGGATTTTTAGTAGAATTATTTTCATTTATTAAAATTTTAATTAGAATAATATATAATGTTTTAAGTCTTTTAGAATTTTGTATTAATTTGTACCTGGCAAATGATTTTGCTATTAAGTAAAATCTATATTTACTAATCAAATGTAAGAGCTTACTGCAATTTAATGCCTCATTCCCAAATTTAAATCGAATTTCTAATATTTAGTAGAATTATTTTCATTTTCTTAAATTTTAATTAGTATAATTTATAAAGTTTTCATTCTTTTAAAATTTGGTATTAATTTGTACCTGGCAAATGGTATTCCTATTAAGTAAAACCTTTATTTACTAATCAAATGCAAAAGCTTAATGCAATTCAAGGCCTCATCAAATGTAAGAGCTTACTGCAATTTAATGCCTCATTCCCAAATTTAAATTGAATTTTGAATATTTATTAGAATTATTTTCATTTATTTAAATTTTATTTAGAATAATTTATAAAGTTTTAAATCTTTTAAAATTTGGTATTAATTTGTACCTGGCAAATGATAATGCTGTTAAGTGAAATCTATATTTACTAATCAATTGTAAAAGCTTACATCAATGTAATGGCCCATGCCCCATTTTTAAATGAATTTTGAATTTTTATTATAATAATTTTCATTTATTTAAATTTTAATTAGAATAATTTATAAAGTTTTAAATCCTTTAAATTTTGGTATTAATATGTACCTGGCTAATGAAATTGCGATTAAGTACAATCTATATTTACTAATGAAATGGAAAAGCTTACTGCAATTTAATGCCTCATGCTTAATTTTTAAATGAATTTTGCATTTTTAGTAGAATTATTTTAATTTATTTAAATATTAATTAGAATAATTTATAAAGTTTTAAATCTTTTAAAATTTGGTATTAATTTTTAACTGGCAAATGACATTGCTATTAAGTAAAATCTATATTTACTAATCAAATAGAAAATCTTACTGCAATTTAATGCCTCATCCCTAATATTAAATTGAATTTTGAATTTTTAGTAGAATTATTTTCATTTTTTTAAATTTTAATTAGAATAATTTATAAAGTTTTAAATCTTTTAAAATTTGATATTATTTTATTCCTGGCAAATGATATTGCTATTAAGTAAAATCTATATTTACTAATCAAATGTAAAAGCTTACTGCAATTTAATGCCTCATCTTCAATGTTAGAATGAATTTTGAATTTTTAGTAGAATTATTTTCGTTTTTAAATTTAAATTAAATTTTTTTTCAAATATGGACCAGAAAACAAAAGATCAGAGGCCATGCTGCTGGACATAGTTTATCATCTTACACTAGACTCTCAAATAAGGACCAGAAACCAACAGATCAGAGGTCATACTGTGTGGACATAGTTTATCATCTTACACTAGACGCTAAAATATGGATAAGAAACCAACAGATCAGAGGCCATGCTGCTGGACGTAGTTTATCATATTACACAAAACGCTCAAATATGGACCAGAAACCAATAGATCTGAGACCATGCTACTGGACGTAGTTAATTATCTTACACGAGACTCTCAAATAGTGACCAGACACCAACAGATCAGAGGCCTTGCTGCTGGACTTAGTTTATCATCTAACACAAGACGTTCAAATATAGACCAGAAACCAACAAATCAGAGGCCTGCCTGCTGGATGTAGTTTATCATTGTGCACTAGACGCTTAAATATGGACCAGAAACCAACAGATCAGAGGTCTTGCTGCTGGACGTATTTTATCATCTTACACTAGACTCTCAAATATGGATCGGAAACCATCAGAGGCCTTGCTGCTGGACATAATTTATCTGCTTACACTAGACGCTCATATATGGACTGGAAACCAACAGATGAGAGGCCTTCCTGTTAGATGTAGTCTATCATCTTACACTAGATGCTCTAATATGGACCAGAAACCTAATGTCCATGTCCCCATATCGTTGAATGCCGCCTCGTCCCTAGTCATGTTGGAGAAAAAACTTTTGTAATTATGGATAAGGCAAGAAATTCATGACAATTTGACACTTATATTATGAAGATTCGATAGAAAGGAAAAAGTAGAAATGAAGGCTTATTTTGCGAACTGGTTTTCGGACACAGTAAATTGTCAAACGACACACCGCACGCATGGTGAAAGCTGTACTTTTCACTATATGACCAAATGAAAAATCCTTCTAGACATGGACGAATGAATAAATTGCACACTATTTAATACCAATTTTTAAAATATTTCTTTTAATGGAAGAAAGTGAAATATGACTGATCCCCCAGTTTTGGGCCGCATGGAAATTTCCATAAATGAACACAACTCACCCTATGGTTGAACGCTGCCTTTTCTCTACTCAAGGTAGAGCAAAAATATTTGTAAACATGGATTAAGCAAGAAGTTCATTACAATTTGAAACCTATTTTTCACTCGATCTTTTATTTTCCAACATTTTTCTCACCAACTAAGTTAGCAAATTATTCAATAAAATTAGTAAACCCACCATGTCCGATATACTGATGATATCTTCACACAAACTAAATCTCGTAATGTCATTACAGAACATAAAAATTATTACATTATATTTTTCATTTTTTAACTAAATATTGATTTAAAATATCCCATTTCTAGCTACTCTCATTTACTCCATCATAATTTCACTACATCTTGTAGCTTTGATGTAGCACAAGCCAAACACCACTTCTGTATATAAAAAGTATACTAATTCTAGCTCTTACTTTATAAAGTATGACAGTGACTGCCCTGAAAAATATCCATCTGCTGTCATTAATAACTGAATCCAAAGAGCTAAAATGATTTCTTTATCCAAAACAATATTCATTATAGAATTAAATAATATTAAACTAATACTTATCAATAATGGGGCCCCCAATTATGTAGTTGAACAAAAATTTTAGCAATAAAATCATAGTTATAAAAATATTATTGACAATAATCCTATTAACATATATTATCAAAATCAAAAACACCACATTTACAAAAATCTCAAAACAGCCATAAAAAAGTTCATACATAGCTATATAAAAGCAGTCAATAAAATAAATACATTAGATTCATTATTTATCATAATACAAAACTGTCAACTTATTCATTAAATGTAATATATCCTAATCTTTCAAGTCCTTAATAAGACTAATGTTGTGTATGAATATACTTACCCACTCAGTGAAAGTTTCTCTGTAATTCAAAAGCATGAAACTTTTAATATAGGATATACCACAAACACATTCTCATAAGGACTTACCTGCCACCTATCGGAGCAGAGTACCATCAGATAACATTAATAAGCAGCATCAAGATCTCATAGTAACATTAAACATCTACTCACAAACAATGCCAAATTCTTATCATTCTTCAAGCAATACTCATACAATGAATACAATTATCGATAAATAAATAAAAAATTATAAGAGCTCACATCCTTAAATATACAGGGTGATTGAAAAGTAACTGTATTTTATGTATGATAGACTCTCCAATCAGTCTATACATTTTACAAGACAGGAGAGTCCATCATACATAAAATAGGCAGTTACTTTTCAATCCCACAATATATAAAAAAAAACACACTTCACACCTATGAGAGAACAGTTTTTGCCTACATTACAACAGTCACCAGTTCTATGAAACTCACTGTCTCTAACTACCTTAATGATGATGTAAGTTGAAAGGTTGGACCATATTTCTGGTACTTTTCTTCTGACATGAATTTCATACAACTTCTGACAAAAATTTGGTCCTTGTCTAAAAGTGATTATCCATAATTTGTAAAAGTTCATCATTAATCAACACAAAATGTTTCTTATTTTAAAAATGGAAATTTAAGTGGAATTTGAGTACAGTAGGATTGTGAAAATATTTACAATATTAAAATACTCTCTCACTACATGCTATGTTTCTTCAGAATATGGGCAATCGTGGCTCTCTCCAACTTCCTTTGGTTGTCCAGAATAATACTTGCTCCTATATGCTTTCCTTTTCTCTTTGAAGTATTTCTTTTGCTATCCATTTGTCCAGACTGAAATGTCTGCCCAAAAGAACTGGAACTGATCAAGAGACATGGTGCGAGTCTTTGACAACCCAAGGTTTGCTGATCCAGATGAAGTAACTGAAGCTGTACTGTCAATAATGGTACCCTTGTGGGTTGACAACTCTAAAACTCTGTAGAATGCAGTGTGTATTATACAATGCACAGGCCGATGGGTTGAGTAGCAATGGCATTGAATTAGCATGTGATCAGATGTTTCATTGTATCGTTCTCATCATTGTCAGTTGCCAGCAGCCTCATTCATGCATTACATTTGGGTAACAACAGTTTTCATGTTTTTTCCTTTCTTTTTTTTTAGAATAATATTGACCCTGTGTAAGGCTCAAAAGCCACTCAGTTTATGAGGATATAAGGGGAAGATAACTGTTGACTCTAGACTCGAACAGGTTCAGATTGTTGGGATTGGATAAGCATTCTCTTGGGAGTTGGATCAACAAAGCAACATTTCATGGGAAGAAGCTGCTCAAGTGCAACTTACATCTCACCAATGGAATACAAAAGGAATGAAGGTGGTTCCATACAATGTGCATGGCATGATGGCTCTTAGGTTAGAACTGGCGGAACTAAAGCATATAGTTTGTCTGAAGACTTTCCCTGGAAATAGTGATAGAGATGTGAAGTATTTCTTACTAATATTTATCTGGAAAATCAAATATTCCTGGTATATCTTTGTTACTGTTTCTTCAGAGAAAAAAGCCTAAACTTTATCACCTTTGAAATGGATTAACTCTACACTTTCTTGTGCCTAAAATCATTCCGAGATTGAACAGTGTTAAATTCTGTCCACATAATCATGGCATCTACAGCTAGACTTTTACATATTTTGTATTATGAGATATCTGACAGAGTCCTTTTCCACAAGTGCGGGAGGGTGAAATCATGCAGTGTACTGTTTATTCTCATGGTATTGGAAATTAATTATCACCATTATACCATTCTCATTCCCAGAGAAGGAAACCATCTACTATCATACCCCAAATGTGTCAGTAATATCATGGTTTTATCTCATGGGTTACTAAGGAGTTTCTTTAATTAATTCAATATTCATGTGACTAATATAAATTAAGTTCTCTCTTATTGATAAAGATTTGGTTAAAATAGAATATTTTTCTGATGATGCTATTTCATTTTTTTCACTATTTTATCAAGTTTTCCTATGCTAATTCTGGGGGTGGCTTCAGACTTTTGAACAATATATATATATATATATATATATATATATATATATATATATATACACACACACACACAAGTTAACCAAAATAGTTCTGTCCTTTTTTAAAGGAAAAAAGAAAACGCTTTACAGTATGTGTAACTTATATTTAGTCTTCGAAGTAATCCCCATTGGCATCCAGCACCTTCTGCCAATGAGTCTGCAGCTGTTCAATGCCCTTGTGGTAGAACTGGGGGGGGTGACACAATGAGGTCCGTGAGGGTTCTGCGCAAGTCTGCTTCATTGGTGAAGGATTTCCCACAAAGAAGATTATCCAGGGAGTGGAAGAGGTGGTAATCAGATGGCACAAGGTCAGGTGAATAAGGTGGATGGCACAAAGTCTCCCACCCAAGTTGCTGTATGGTATCCCTGACCACTCGTATGACATGCGGCCTGGCATTGTCATGGAGGAAAAGCACACCTTTGCGATTCACCAGTGCCGGCTCCTTCTGGCACAATGCCTGTTGCACACATTTCAATTGCTGCGAGTATAGGTCTCCAGTGACCATTTGACCCGTTGGCTGCAGTTCATAATGAACCACTTGACGACCTGTCCACCAGACATAAAGCATAATCTTACGTGGGTGAATATGTGGTCTTGCGGTGTGAGGCACAGCATACTGAGGAGACAACCAATGTCTGGAACGCTTGGGAGTTTTGTACAGAACCCACTTCTCATCACTAGTAAGCACTCGATTGAATAAGGATGCAGTACGGTGGCAGGAAAGCAGCAATACGCAGGTTGCCACTCGTTGACACTTGTGGAACTCCAACAGCGTTTGTGGATCCCACTTGCTCAGTTTGTACATCTTACCTAGGCAGTGCAGGTGAAGTTTAACTGTTTCATTGGAAACGTTGAACTGTCTTGCAAGTTCACCACACGTTAGACTACTGTCCTTTTCAATGGCCACCTTCAGGACTCCATCATTCGTCCACTGTGAGGCTCATCATGGAGTGACAAATCTCCCGACTTGAATTTTCCAAACCAATGCCTTGCAGTACATTCATCCACAGCACTATCCCCAAATGCTTGACATATGCGGCGACTTGATGCAGCTGCTGATAAGCCCACTTTGAAGTCGTAAGGCAAACGAACAACATCTCTAGACACTTCCATCCTTCTAACAGCTGCCCGGCTTATAAATGATGGCCGGGAACAGTGTGTGTGTGTTTTATAACGTCTGATGTTCCTACTTCCAGCTTGATAACAATTGCTACACACATTTCATATATATTTCAACTTCATTCAATGACTAATCAAAAAACGGACAGAACTTTTTTGGTTACCTTGTGTGTGTGTGTGTGTATATATATATATATATTACAAGTAGATAAAATTCAATAGCCCAGAAGATAAACATTCATTTTACCCAGAACCAGCTCGTCAACACCAAGGAGTTCGATAAAGAAATGAATCAATGTTTTTGTAAATACAAAGAAAGAGGAGGGAAATCCACAACTAAGAGCAAATGTATTTAAAAAGGGAGGGGGAAGAGAAAGATAAGGAGAGAAAAAGAGAAGAATAAATTTGGGTGGGGGATAGAGTAAATGGAAAGAAATTAAGATGAAAAATTTTCAAATTTCTCTAGACATGGGCTGACCTTGACCTATATTTAACACGTTAAATCTTGTTCAAAATGAGAAATTACATAAGATTATATAAATTAAATTTTTTATGTAAATCCTTGGTGTTGACAAGCCCATTCTGGGTGAAATGGCTATAAATCATATGGGGTATTGAATTTTATCTATGTTTAATGTTTGCTCTATAATAAATATATTGAGCTCTCTTCTGTGGATCAGTTTTAATATTTTATATTACTAGGACTCACTTGGATTACTTACTATAGATTTATATATGTTTTAACTTATGCTGTATTTATGAGCTATAACTGCCTCAGCAAGTTGGCATAGTACTCACCATTGATGGTAACTCCTAAACCGTATTCGTCTGCAAACTTTTATTTTTATATTTTTAATAATCGTGTACATTTACACCAGAATGGAAATTTTCATTACAATTGGTTTCTGGGGCTTAATAAGCAAGTTTACTGAAAAATGACCCTGGATCTTTACTAACTGAGCACAAAAACACTATAATATTCGACTAAGTAATTAAATGAAATTACTTATTATTCAACATTCTAGTATTTTCACTGAATAAACATTAAAGAATTTAACACTGAAAAATGATGAGACCTCAAACAAAAGAAACGTGATTCTACAGAAGGATACCGAGGATTCCAAAGACTGAATATGTAAGTAACAAAGTTTTAGAGAAAATGGAAACCAGAAGGAAACTTATACTTAACATGTTGACAGTTGAAATTTCTATGGCACATAATGAGGAAAGAGAGCTTGAAAAATCTGATACTCACAGGAAAGGGTGAAGGCAAGAGGGACAGAGGAAAACAGCGTATAACCTATTCAGTGAGCTTGAGTAAATGAAACAAGGGTTAGGAGAAATAACAAAATTAAAAATTATTAAGAGCTATGAAAGACAGGAAGTTGTGGAGAGTCATGATTGCCTCCATCGTGAACAGAGGAAGTCAGATTTTAAGACATCCCTTTTGCTATTAACTTCTTTCAAGGAATCTTTGAGTAGATTGTAACTTATAGCTTTATCATTTTTTATTTCAGATCCTTGTTTCTCAGTTGGTGCATTCATGCACATCAATGTTCTCTGAAAGATAACCAGATGTGCCCCACATTAACAGAACAGTAAGTTATGGATCATTTTTATATTATAAAAAATCTTTCTTTTTAAAAGTTAAAGACACCAAGCAAGGTAATATCTAAAAAAAAAAATTAATGCTTATTTCAGGAGACCTCTGTATTATTTTCCTATTTGCAAATTTCATGTTTAATGATTTCCTTATTAAAATTTAAAGTATGCCCCAGAACTTCAGTTATTCTACAAGTGTGTCCTGAATTTTTTTTAAAATGTTTGAGAAATACTGATTTAGATTGCATTAAAGCTAAAAGTAACAAGACCTCGACAGAATCCAGAAACGGAGATAGAATACGATGGGTCCTGATCTGGTATTTCATCTACTCACTTTCTCACAGATGTACCATTTCTTCCCTCTGTCTTTTTATGCAAGTATTTTCACAGCAACTGCTCTGATGAGCTACTTTTTCTGGTTCCCAAATTGCATGAATTCAAGCATGCTACTAGGTTAAAATGATCTCTTCTACTCGAATAGCTTCTTATCTCGCACTTCCCATTTGTAGAACTCCCTTCCTCTTAGTTGCTTCCCTAATAGCTACAATCTCCAAATATTAAAATGTAATGTCAATAGACATGTTCTAATGCTTTGATCTAGTTTCCTGTCCTTCTCTTTCTCCTTTCCTCAAACACACCACTTTACTCTTGCTCTCATTCACTGTACCACCTACATGCTCGTGGCACTTCCGCCTTGCTTGGGTTGGATTGCTTAAAAAAAACAAGCAAAAAAAAACAAGCAAAAAAAAACAACAAAAAAATCACCTACCTTATAATACATCAACATGCAAGGTCACCTGTCACTTTATTTTCTGATTGTAGAGATGAGATGAGATGGTCGGACAAGCAATTCAAAACTGAAAATGCTATAAACAAAGGAAATTATTCAATCAATATTCTAGTATTAAAAATCAATCTGCTGGATCAATATACATTCATCAAAATCAATAACAGATCAATAAATAGTTATATATGGTATCAGACTATTGATAAATGCAGGGCTAATATCATTCTTTAGTCAAACAAATCACAAACAAAAATTGATTTCAATTGCTTCATCGATTTAGTTTTTCATTTTGGATTATTTTTGTAATTATTTCAATTAAATAACAGTGTTTAACTCTAAATGTCAAATTTACCATTTATTTTTCATGTTGTAATTTAAATATGAATGTAATGACTGCTATTTTTTTCTGTGACTTTTTTTATTTACAAAGTGTAATCCTTTTCCACAACTGTTCCTAAGTGATCCTGATAATGCTTTGCCATTGCAAAGACGAGTTTATCAGATGAACAACTACTTATTTCTCTACATATTTAACTCTCCTGCTCTATTTTGCCCCCCCCCCACTGGTGGCACTCACAGAAGATCAGACAGGAAGAGTCTGATGCCTTGCTGAATGATTGCTACAAATTCATGAGTTGAATTGGATGCTAAAATAAATGGTTATTATTCAGAGAAAAAAGATGATAATTCTTTTTTAGTCATGAGTATATACTCCAAAAGGATATTAATATGCATGCAAAATTTGATTAACCAATGATTAGCTGAGACAGCTTCTCTGTTGACCAATCAGAAAACAGAATTATGTAACTTTATCTTATACATGAATGTCCAGGAGCTATGTTATCAGCAGAGAAAATAGAATTAAAAAGTCAATTTGGTTTGGTTGCTTTTTTATGAGTGCCATGTCAAATGGCTTGTTTAATATCAAAATCTAAATATTAAAAATTCAAAGCATGTGAAATAATATCATTCTTTTGAATTAATTATAAATTCAAGAGAATGATATTATTTCATGATTAAATTATAATTACGGATCTGCATTTTTTAAACAAATAACCAAACAAAATGAAATGAGAAGTAAAAACTTGTTGCTCTTTTCAATAAATGAAATTAATCATAAATTGTTTTTTATTTTAAAACTTTTTTCACAATCTATGCCATGTTTTCAATTTTGCTAATCTAGTAATATTTCATCATTAGCAAGCAGACCGTATGCACACTGAAATTAAAACATTTTCACACTAAGTATTTACTCTGTCTCACCACTAAGATGAGTTGTGACACAAGGTCTGTTTTTAAAGTGGGGACCCAAGTGTGTACGCACGGGCCAAAAACAAAAATTGCCAGCAGCCCCCTGCAACTGTGGGTGTGTGCTGGCCTTGGTACAAGCATTGATCACACTTTCTGGTGCAATGAGAGGGCGTGGTTTCAGGCAGCTGTTCCCCAAGTCTGGGCACATCTCAGTATAATTTTCCCCAGTTGTGACTGTCCTTTGAAAGAGTTGCCCCTGAGCACAATCTGCCCAAAGGCAGAGATGCAACTGAGAGATGACAAATGTGTTACAAGAGAGCAATTTACATACTGCATAAATGTGTTACTCAAGAGAGCAATTTACACAGTGTATTTATTTGACACCCCACTGAGTCAGGTAGTAACACAAGGTTAGTTCTTAATATGGAAACCCAAGTGTCTTCACTCGGGCCACTGGTCTTAGCTCATCAGAGTTGTTCTAAGCTGGATAGAGCCAGTCCAAGCTAGTCATAGCTGTGGGACTACCAGCACAGGGACAGATCCCTGTGCCTGATAAGTATTAGAATGTGAATACCACATGAGAGAGAGGAATGTATACATTTTATTTGCTCTATCTCCCCACTAAGACGCGTTGCGACAAAACGCATACACCTGGACAAGGAACAAAAATTGCCCACAGCACCTACAATCATCGGTTGCACTGACCTCAGTGCGAGCACCAATCCATCTTTCTGGTGCAACAGGAGGGCACAGCCTCGGGCAGCTCTTCCCTAGGGCTGGATACCTCTCAGTATAATTTTTCTCAGTTGCCACTCTGTCCTTTGACAGAGTTCGCCCTGTGCACACTCTGCCCAAAGACAGAGCTGCAAATGAAAGATGATAAATAGGGTGTTATGAATTAATCAAAATCAATTTACACACTAAAAGCTCAATATCTGTATATTATCTTCTTCTAGGTAATATCACTCTTCAGGTTTAACCAATTTGCATATTGATTTTTAAAAAGTTTATTTCATTAATTAACTGTCCTTCATTACTGTTCTTTTATGTGAGGATTGTTTTGATTTTCATATCAAAAATAGTTCTCTTTAGGGATATTGTCTTATATAGTGCAGAAAAGTGTTTGAAATTTGCATTTTACTCAGTTTTCAACAAGTTGGCATCAATTTGTAAAACTTTCCTAAACAAGACAATTTAGGAATTAAATGTTCATTTAAAATTTTTGTTTCAAATATTTCAAGTAGTGAATATATCTTACTTTGCAAAACAATAGCAAGCATGCAACACCTTCTAGTTTTACTATAAAATGGATCTTTGGAAATTTTACTATAAAAATTTATTGTTGGTAACTATCAAAAAAATGTGTTGCTGGTAATTTTACTTAAAAAGTTTATTTTTATACTTTCCTAATGTTTTGATTTCTGTTTAAGAGTTCACTGTTTGTCCATAGTTGGGTCCCTAACAGGTGCTACTACCCTAGATCAGGGTGAACCTAGGAACAACAGAAATTGTGAAGTGGTTAAATGCTCCTCAAAACGTCCAATTTCCTGATCAGAAGTCTTGCTGTCAGATGGTGTTGATAGTCATCCACAAGACCATAGAACATCAAGTTAAAATTCAAGTCCAACCACTTGCATTCACTTCATGGGAAAAGCATTTCTTTTATTCTCAGCTGTGATTAAATTAACATAGAAGAATAGATCTTTTTAATCTGGATTGGCTGCCACTCTTGGCAATAGATGCCATACTCTACTTCAAATTAGATTTCTTTCTGATTCGCTCTATATGTTTCCTAGATGTAAATGCTAAGAAAGCAAAATAAAAATGAAGCTCTCTGCGCAGAGGCTCTGAGCATCATATCCAGCTCACAAAATAAATCCTCTCACAAATAAATGTAAAACAACATAAAAGGAGCCAATCATGAATGTCACCACCAAAGCAAAATCATGAAAAAAAAACAAACAAACAATGAGTTATGATCCACCACAGCTGCTTTTAAGAATGCTGCTCACAAACTGTAGACAGTTGTGGTGAATGGGAGAGTCATCAACACTTTGGTCAATGGACCTGACAAATACATCAACTCCAGGGCCTAGTGACTCTCCCTTCCCTCCAAGTCACTTCCCTTGCCCACAAAGAGACACAATCCACTCATACCCTCTGTATTGTCATACAAATAATTTTATCTTAACAACTCGTCTTCTTTCTTTTTCACCTTACCAGCATTAATTTGTGTGTTTTTGTTTGCTAATATGCACATCTTTATAACAAGAATAACTCTGAATTCAAAATCATGTAGAAGGAAATAGAAAACTACTCCAATATCTTTCACAACAACAGTCATGGTGATTCACTATTTTCAGATATTAAAGACAAAGCAATTTTTTTAATTAATCATTTCACACCAAACAAGGCAATAAAGCCACTAAGACACTGAGGTAACTGAGTTTGAAATATGAGAAAAAAAACATTAAGAATAGAGAACAAGCAGTAGTTAATGATTGACATTGCATTTAAATATTTGAAGATCAAGGTTAAGTGGAAAGCAAGAAGCCTGAAGAAATTTCCACAGGTGGGAAGCGTGAGAGAAAAAGTGTTCAGGAAAGACAGCAAAAAGACAAAATTTACTAAGAGTGACAAAGGATAGGAAATTGTGGAGAGTCATAATCGCCTCTGTCATCAAAGGACACAGCATGAAAAAGAAGCAGCAGCAAGTTTTATAAATAAACAAGTGCATGGGCTTTACATAAATGTACACTTTTATTCTCAGAAATAAATTTAATTCATTGTCCCTTCACCCATATCGTATAGATTAAAATCTTTCATTTGTTTTCTCTCATGCATCATAAAATATATAAAAGATTATATAAAAATAAAAATTAAATAATGATAATAATGCTACCTATTAACACACATAAAATTCCTGACCCAACATTTTCACTTTCCACTGTCATGCGGCTTTCCTCATTCTTTTTTTACAAATATTTTCATGGTAATTGTTCCACTGAGTTATTCTCCTTATTACTGAAATTGCATGAATTTAAGATTGGCAAATAGTTATCACCATTTTACTAGCTAGATACAACAACAGTCAATTCTAATTTTCTTTTCTTGAGTGTCTTACCTGTGGAATTCCATGTGTAGACAGAGTGTCGAAGGACAAATGGTCAAAAAGACAGAATGTTAAATGGACTAATCATAGAATGGACAAAGTGGGAAAGTGACTGAAGCCAGGTCAGAACCGCAAACATTACAAATTCTTCTTAAGATTTTGTCAAGAATCTCTAGATACGTAGCAGAAGCACCAGAGCAGATGTGGTAGAAATATTCAATTCCTGGATAAATGGCAGATTTACTATTAACAATAATATTTATCTCAATGCTTTTTGGGAAAAATGACTAAGACATCATTGATATGTCTGAGATAAAATGAGTTCTTAGGAAGAACTTATTGAAATTGGTCTAATTTTCTAATTTCTAGAAATAAGCATGCTGAAAGAAAACTAAGAGGGTCACTCATAGGTAATTCAATTTAAGTTTTTAATCTCTTGTTGAATTTAAAACAACTATAAAATCCATGTATAATTTATATGTACTGATAATTTGTTAATTTATTCAAAAATATGTAAACAAATTGAGTATAAATTTAACTCTACCTTTGCCTACTGATTTTGTTCTCCTTGCAATCAAACAAGACTCAATTATGACACCTGGAAGAATTCGATTTATTTCAGGTAATTTCCTGTTAATGAGCAACGTCTGTCAAGGTAAAATGACTGGCCTGAACATGATCCTTGTGAAAGAAGGATTTATTATTTCAGCTAGAGACTGTTTTATTTTTTTCTTCCTGAATTTTAAATAGATAATTAAACACCTTCTACTCAAAACTACAAAGATTCTGAGTACCTTAAGCAATTCTATTCATGAAAATATTCTGTTCATAATGAAAATCGGGATATTTATGTTCATTGATTATCTACAAAATGTTTTTACTAAATGATCACACAAGGAAGAGTTTTTATCTATGGGATATATAGGAGAGGTGTGTAGCACTATATGTATATAATTATATATTTGCATTTGGGTATATATAAGTACATTTCTTTAAATCTATTTTTTGTATTTAATGTATTTTACACACACACATTATATATATATATATATATATATTTTATTGTAACCTAGGAAGGGTTACTGAATGAGGAATAACCAAAATGGAGGATGGAAATGAAATGGTAATCTTTATAACATCAACAAAATAAAATACAAGCATTTAACTAAAAGAAACTGCACCCTGTCAATGGACCTGATGTCTGGTCTGATCTGTAATGCAACATTAACTTTTGGGAGGCATCTTTCACTATTCCCAAATCACCTTTGGATTTCAGTGTGCATACGGTCTGCTTGCTAATGATGAAATGTTACCAGCTTAGTTTTGGACAATTCCAAGCAGCAGCAGGATTTTCTCTCTTCCTTTTAACTTGCATTTGCCCAGTGAACCAAATATAAGCTGGTTAAAATTTCTCATTCATATTCTTCTAATGAAATGTTTTCAACTTTAACTTCTGACGTCTACAGAGACTATGCTACTTCATCTTCTGCGGACTGTAAATAATTTCTACTGGGTTTAATGTTGCTCTTGTAATTTTTGCTGATTGGGTGTTTTATGAATGTGGCCTTGGACTGAAAGTAACCTCCAGGAAAATAACTCATTGTGATTTCTGTGGTTAACATTTTCTGCCGACATGAAGTGGAAATATAATCAATAAATGGCTTCTCAAAACTGAAACAGCTCTCTTTTTATCATCTTAGATAAACTTTTGTGCTATCCATCAGCATCACTAAAATAACTCACAGTGCTTTCTGTGGATAACATTTTCTGCTGACATGAAGTGGAAATCTTGTATTAAAGCAGTTGCTAAGTCTACTGCTAGGCAAGTTGAGCCACTGCGCTTAACTAGACAATTTTTCTCTCTAGAACTTGTCTTACCTATTTATAAGTCTAGCACTCATCTATGCATTGTATATTGTTGTCATATAGGATCTGCTGCTATTAATACATATATAGGGATCCTTGATAAAATCCAAATAAGAATCTGCAATATTATTGGTCTTGACCTGGCATCTCAGGCACAGTTACTTTCCCACTGACTTAATATTGCTTCCCTGTGCCTTTTCTATAAACACTTTCATGGTTATATTTCAGATAAACTTTTCTCTATGGTTCCTAGACTTTCAGCACAGTACGAAATTGGCAGCAAGGTCTCATCATTTTACAGTTGTAGATGCTAGTTGTAACCATAAGTCCTAGACTAACAGTTTCTTTTCTCACACTTAACAATGCTTTTTCTTTTTCGTATGTTCATTCCACTTAATAATGCTTTTTCTTTTTCTCATGTTCTTTCACACTGAATAACCTCTTAGTTACTTTATTGCTTTGCTTGGGGTGAAATGATTAAAAACAAAAAACTGGAAATCCTATCAGGATTTATTATTTGTAGACACAATGTTAACATAAGATATGCAAATGACATGGTGTTGAGAACAGACACACAAAGGAAACTACAGTAATTCCTTCAGAAATTAGTAAAAGAAAGCAAGAAGAAAAGACAAACCATCAATTATATCAAGACAGAATGTACGGTTGTCAGAAAGCGGAACAGCTCAAGATTCAAACTATGAAGTAGAAATGGCAAAATGAATACAAAAATATAAATAACTGGGAAATGTTCTAAAAGAAGACAGAAAATCTGCCATCTAAGTTTGAAAGGACATAGGAAAAGCAAAAAAATACCTTCCAAATGCTAAGTATTAAGAAACAGGAAACTGTCTTTAGAAACAAAGAGTACAGAACTGTTATGTAATATCAGTCCTCCTATATTTTTTTTCTTTTTTTTTTTTTAAGCTTATCACCCCAAGCAAGGTGGGAAGCCATTAGCATGCAAGGGGTTGAAGAAGGTTTGGAGAAAAGAGCAGATAGGAGTGGTAAAGGAGAGGATGTGGAGAAAGATAGTGGATCGATCAAGGCAAGGGGGATACAGAAGATTTGAAGCGAGAGCAGATAGGAATGAAAGGGGAAAGGATGTGGAAAAGGGAAGTGGATAGATCAAGGCAACTGGAGAAGTCGATTGATGTTACACTTAAATAGTTGGAGATTATATTCGTCAGGGAAACAGGAATAAGGAAGGGAGTTCCACAGGCGAGAGGTGTGAGACATGAAGCTATTGGAGTAGAAGAGACGTCTACATCTAACAGTTTCAACGATGAAGGGGTGGGAATGGGATGCCAGCCTCGTAGGACGCTTAAATTCATGAGACCTGGGAACCAGTGAAAGCAACTGATCAGAGCAATTACCGTGAAAGCATTTGTAAAAGAGACAGAACAAGGCAACGGCGTGTCTGTGAGAGAGCGACTGCAGATGAGATGACAGATCAGGGCCAATTACATTGCATATCCGTCTCTGGATCTTATCAAGAACCCTGGAGCAAACAGCAGGGGCTCCAGACCATATATGGCAGCAATACTCCATGCAAGGGCCAATGGTTGATTTATAGATTTGGAGGATCGATTCCGAGGAGAAAAATTTCCTGGCCCGGCACAGGGAGCCAACTTTCCTTGCGGTGGATGAAGCAATTGACTCGATTTATTTGTTCCATCTCAGGTCAGTGGACAGCGTGAGATTGAGCAGCCACAGAGAGGAGCTCTCGAGAAGTTGGGCTTCAGACATTCTAATGGGATGCAGGGATGGATCCCTGTGGTGGTTAATAGAGAGCAGTTTTGTTTTAGAGGCGTTAAAGTTAACCAACCAATTCTTGCCCCAGTTCACAACCGATTGTAGGTCCTTTTCTATTTGAACTGCCAGGTTAACTTTGTCAGCATCACTAGATTTGTTTTTGAGGCAGGAGTAAATTGTGGTGTCATCCGCGTAGATGCCGACTTGAGAACCTATGGCGTCAGGAAGATCATTTATGAATATAAGGAACAGAGTATGGCCTAGGATGAAGCCTTGAGGAACACCTGCGTTAGTGGGATAGGAGCTGTAGATGAATCTGTTGAGAACGACCATCATTTCACGGTTTGACAGGAATGATTGTATTAGGTTAAACAATTGACCTGTAATACCATAACCCTGAAGCTTGCGAAGAAGGCCGGCATGCCAAACCTTATCAAATGCTTTGGAGATGTCTAGGGCCACAGTACGAACTTCACCATTATTATGAATAGCTTCGTAGACAAATTCAGTGATGGCCGTAAGCACATCGGCTGTAGATTGGGCAAAGCGGAAACCATACTGCTTGTCTGAGAGCAGATCATGGGATATCAGGTGATTAATCACTTTGGTGGTGATAAGGGCTTTGAAGACTTTGCCAAAGAGAGGTAAAAGACTGATAGGACGGAAGGGTCGCCAGACAGGAACAATGGATGAGGACTTCAAGCAGTCAGGAAAACAAGACTCATTGAGGCAGTAGTTGTATAATTTAGAGAGGGCAGGTGCTAATTCAGGCGCGCATTTCTTCAGGACAATAGCTGGTATCCCATCCCCACCATAGCTTTCTGGTGATCTAAGTTAGAGATAATGCCCAATACCAATGACGGGGATATGTGCAATCTGCTCAAAAGGGCCTCAGTTCTGGGAAGGAAATCGGGCATGGGTACCCCGGAAGAGTCAAGCGTTGAATTGGAAGAAAATCTCTGAGCAAAGCATTCAGTCTTGTTGGCAGAGAGGGTCAGGACTTCGAACTGATTGAACAGGGAAGGAATGGAGGGTTTGCTATTGTTCAGAACGCTCTTGCTGAGACGCCAATAATCCTTGGAGACGAATTTGCGAGATGCAATACGTTCCTTTATCCGAGCAGCATATAGTGACTTAGCTTCGTTGAAGACACACTTACACTCGTTACGGGCGGAGGCAAATAGGCGTCTATTGCAGTCGAACATAAGGCTACGAAATAGGTGGAAAAATTGGTTCCTATGGGCAATTGACCTTAAATTTCCTTGAGGGGATGAAAGTGTCAATTCCAGCTTTAACCCAGGAAGAGACCTCTAAAGCACATTCTTGAACAGGGAGCTTAAATACAGCATCCCAGGGGACATCGCAGAGGAAATCACGGAATGAGTGCCAGTCAGCTCATTGGTAGCAGAACGAGGTTCTGGTGGTAGGAGGCTCTTTGCATGGGGTGGGGTTGAAGGAGATACTAAATTGACAGTACAGCATGATAGGAGTTACCAAGAGGACAAAGCTGCGTGGCAGTACAAGACTGAGGGATGGAGGTAAAACAGGTCGAGGAGAGAGGCCTTACCATCCCGGTTGTAAGCAAAATGCATGGGGAAATCAATTATCTGTGTGAGGGATTGAGAAACTGAAAAGTTGAGAGTATGAATGCCTGTGAGGTCGGTAGTAGCATTCTTAAGCCACTTGTTGCGATGGGCGTTAAAATCGCCAAACACAAATATGTGAGCGAACGGATGGAGAGAGAGAGCCTTGTCTATGCTGTCAGAAATGACATAAAGTATTCCACAGTCCTGAGAGCATGGAGAGCAATAGAGGAAGAAGAGATAGCTTACAGCATTGAGAAGAGATAGCCGGAGACACAAGTACAAATGTTCCGGGGATTCGAGATAGCACTCTCTAGCTAGAGGGGGATGGTCCTTGACGTAGACACCAAGGCCATGCATGTGGGTTAGAGAGTCTTTTCTGAGGAGAGGAAGGTAGCCAGGGATCAAGAGATCAGAGGAAGGGATAGAGGTGTCAAGATTGGTCTCACACAGAGCCAGTATATCCAGGCACTTTGCAATGAGGAAAGATTCCACACTGCAGCAATTGGTTCTAATGCCACGGATGTTGGAGAACGAAATGTTTAAAGGGTTTGGTGATTTTTGGAGGGCTGGTTTAGGTTTGTATTTACGGTCTTTGTAAGTCATGTGAAATTCGTGTTAGAAGAAGAGAAGGCCTGAGTTAAAGGACGCCGACGGTTATCACCCATGACGTGGGCAGAGAGAGTTTGGCACAACCTGACTCATAATGTGGCCTCAGGGTTACCCACCGGAGATGACTGCAAGGACACCTATCCATGCGCGACATGGCACTACAGACATCCCGATATTATACAACTGTTGATCAGAGCGACCACTCAAGATGCTACGCAAGAGTTAGGGCTCCTAACTACCAGTCAGAAATAGCAACCAGGGACTGTCAACCTTGTACCCTCAGAATGAACAGGCAATGCCACAGACTGCACACATTACGGGAGAAACACAGCAGCACCAGTACAGAGGCCAGAGAGAGACAGTGAGAGAGAGAGAGAAAGATCTGGGAACCCCTTCCTAAACACGAAACAAGGTTTGAGCCTCTACTAGAGTCCAGTAGATGGGGGAAGAGTGTAGACTGGGCAGTAGGAAAGCCTACCTACTTCTATTACATATAACATATACAATGACAACAACAACAACAACAAAAACAATAGAGGGGGATGTAGTTGGCAGAGTCACAGGGCTGACACTAGTTGGGAGTACTGGGGGATAAAAATAGCATATTGTCTGTATTATACACATACACAACAATAAGTTTTAACTTAGTCCCATTGACCTATAATAAAAATATATGGTTAGCCAGCTTTGTGAGTACAGCATAAACACCAACCCACTTATGCTGGCAAGTGTTACAGTCAGACAATTCCATTTCGAAACAATATTTTTACCTAGCAAGCAGAGAAAAGGCCAACTAGAACATGGAAAGTAATGACGACTCACAAACTTAATTCTCAAAGAATGTCCCTTCTATAGATTCAAAGACAGATTTCTAACTAGACGAAAATGCAGAATTACAAGTTAGGTTAGAATGGTTAGTAATAAAATATGTTAGGGTGCTCAAACAGAACGAGGGTTAAAAAAATGGCAGTGAACGCTGGAAAATCTCCTGATAAGTGAGGATGATCCTTGAAGCAACCGAAATGTAGTTCTAAAGGATGCTGGGAGTAAGATGGACAAAACATGTGAGTAACGATTAACTTGTAAGAGAAATGGAAGAGAAATGGAAACAAAATGTTGGTTGGATGCAGTGAAATGAAGCAAAAAGTTCTAAGGTCAATACCTGGCTATGACAATGGTGAACAATAAATGTGGAGAGATGAATTAAAGGAGATAACCGAGACATTCAAAAGAGGCATGGCACATGGAACTAGAACAATCTACCCCACTGGATGAAATAAGGGGTTCAGTTTTGAAATTCAAATCACCTGAAGAAGGCTGGAGCGTACAATGTCTGAAACATCGTGAACATGACAATAAAGATGAGGACAACAGTCTGATCAAAGTAAATAATGTAAATAAACTGCTTCTTAACATAACCCTCTACCTCAAGTGGCCTCCAGGCCTTGTACAGGGTGAACCTTACTGTAAAAAAAAATTGGTCAGGAGTATTGTGGACTTTTTTGTTTTTAATATCTATGTCCAACAAGGGAAGTAAGTTCTTTTTTTAAATATCAATATGTATAGCTTTGGCATGGCTCAATTTCTGCAACACATTTATACAGTTTTCGCAATTATTACTGCTACTTCCTTTTCTCTCTAGGTTCAAATTCAGGCAGGCAGCAGCGATGTTTCTTTACTAATAACGATCACGAGGAAAACACAAAAATATCGCCATCTAGGTATCTCCAAAAATTCAGTATACCTAAGATTTAAATGTATTTTTTATGAAATTAAAAATCCTTCATGCATGACACACACTAGGAACAGTATACACACTATATAAAGGAAGATGAAGACAGAAAAATTTAAAATATTTTGTGAAACATGAACAAAAACTTTGAAAATTATCATTCGATATTTATAAAGAAGCTTGTTGAAACATAGGGATGATGAAACACGGCAGTGAAATGAAAGAATTAGCCACAGCTGAAAATGTTTATATGTCAAGGAGTTTTCCCTAAAGGGTGAGAGACAAGCCTTGAAACACGCAACCTTTTAACCATATCACTTATGATACACCATACTAAAAAAAAAGAAAAAAATAACATTGACTCACAAAAAAAAATACTTTTAAATTAAAACTCATGACACCAAAACTTTTTAACATAATCGTAAAAAGTTTTGGTGTGATGATTTGTATTAACCCTTTTAATTTTTGCTTAGTTAATAGTCTTCAATTTATTATAAATACAATTTTAATATGATTTGAATTTCTAGAAAATTTCATGAATTCATGGGGTGGGGGTACCAGATGTAAAAAAAAAACATATATATATGTATACATATATATATATTTACCAAGATTTTCTAGAAATAAAATTTCAAAAATAAATTAATTCATTTTCATATAAGTCCTAAAAATTTCATTAAAATCTGACAATTATTTGATTTTTGCAAGAATTTCCAAATTAATGTCATTTTATCAGAAACACCTACACAAAAATGTCCATTCCCACAAGTCTTACACAGTTGACAAAAAAACAAATTTAAAAAAAAAGATTTTTGACCCAAATTTAGAATGTGTTAGAAAAGAGGAAAATTTTTTAAAATATAATTAAAAAATATTTTGTTCATTCCTCTTAATAATAACAAACATTTTGACGATAAAACTTTGTTTTGAGTTTGGGACCTTTTTCATCATGCTATGCTGTTTTTACGCAAAAAAGTGGAGCTAACTAGAGGACGCCTATGTCCGGGCAAAAGAAATTGTTGCAACTCCTGCATCAGGAAAATTGTGAGACAGGAAGCCAGTGCAATTTCTACATCATTTGCAACATTGAGCTGGAGAAAGTAATGTGAATGGCATTATATGTCATTTTTCTCCAACGTTTGCCATGTGTGTATCACGCTGTTTTAGCTGTGATGGGCTAAAATGCACCCATCAAAAAGCTAGTTAAAATAGCAGATAATGTGGCACACTTAGCTTCATGATTCACTGCTCCCATTTCTGTCATACAGACACAGAAACCAAATCTTCTCGTTAGATTCCTAATGGGACAGCAAAGTTTAAAGGCTAGGATGGAAGACTTAGAGAGAAGGTTACAGAAGTTTAGCATTCCCCACTTCTAAAGTAAAGCTCACACAAGAGCTAGTAGGAAAGACCCAATGTGTTACTCATACAGGAAATTTGGGGATAGGGGTAATTACTATAAACCCCCCTATTTATTCCAGTTAAAGAAAGTAAAAGACCAAGCTCGCAACTAGAGGTGACTTGGTGTGCTGGAGTGGGAGATGTTTGTTGCTTACTATTTGTTTGAGACTGCACTACTGGTATATGTTTTCTGGTGGACAGTGGTGCACAAATATCCTTATATATATTGAGACAAGGATTCACTCACTTCTTTGGCTTAGCAGATGTAGAAAAGGTCATATTGGGGACAGATTTCTTACACAAATTTGACCTTCTCATTGATGTTCACAGACATTGACTGACTGACCCTAAGAGAAATACTCAATCACCTGGAAACATTCATAATATAATTCCATTATATCCTACAGTGGCTAACACAGAGGATAACCCTATATTTTGTGAACTTTTAAAAAAGTTTGACAACATTACAAAACCGTTTTTTTCACAAGGATACTCTATCCTACACTATCACACACCACATAGCTACTAGCAGTCCTCCTGTTCGCAGCTGTCCCTGTCTTTTCTCATTCGGATTCAGTGTTAGCGTATCAATGGCTACACTAATGCTAACATTAGTACTCAACGTACAGGAAAGCATTATTCTTCTCAGCACTAAATAGCTGATCAATTATGGTTGGCTTATAAAAGATAGTAATAAGACTTTTTTATTTTTTTATTTTGCTTGCATTTTGGGAATTTTATTTCAGAAAATGCTCTATGAAATTATTTTTAATAGCATTTTGCTATCAAAGGAATTGAAACCAAAAAAACTTTATTAGCTGAAATGGACTTTCGATACTTTAAGTCACGTCAACATTGGCAAGGTCAGATTTTTATATCAAAATCAATGTTTTGTCTCGGAAATTCATGTTAACCAACCGATGTTGGTAAAGTTTTAGCACATGTTTATATAAATATACCATATGAATTTCAGACTATTCTTTTCATTAGAAATATTTATAACTGGTATGAGATTTGATTATGCAATTCAAGGGTTATAAGTACATAGTTACTGAGGCATCTGTTTTTTTTTTATTTCAGTTAGAAAGATTGTGTAATAGGTTAGAAGAAAGATATCTTGGAGAAATTAAAGTGATGGAAATTGCTACAAAAAATTAGAGAATGATCAAAAAAGAAACTGGCAAGGTAAGCATGAGAAAAACATACTTGAAGACTAATGTGAGCAGGGTTTTTTTTTATATACAATAAACATTTTAAGAAAATCTTCTCCATAATCTAATGTTTTATTGAATTTTAGGTGTTTGGGTTTTAATTTTCTGATAATGTATAGTAACAACAGTAACTAGAAAAATAAGGACTTTCTAAAATAATTGCAGCAGTGGGATTGGAATCCCCAGGACAAGGAATTCCCTTAAAAGTAATATGGCTTTTGTCCAAGCCTGAAGGCCAAGAACAAGAAAATCATCTGTGTACAGTTGTTCAGGGCTTAAATTGTAAAGTCCGTGATTAGTTGAGGTGGCACAGAAATTGCCATGATGCTCTCTATATAAAGGCAGAAGTTACGTGAAGCTTCCTTTTTTGCTGGTAGATAGCACACAACACACTGTCATTTGTTTTATCATGGTAAGTCACCATTTTCTTCATCACAACCAGCCATTAATGAAGTAGAAGAAACAGTAAATTTCAACCATTATGAATACAAGAAGGGTTGAAAATGGGCTAAGCTGTGATTTGGTAGTATTTCAGAATTTGGTGAGATACTTTACCAAAGACTACTGTATTGCATATTAATGCTATCTTTGAATTGGACAAGACGGCATAACCCTAGATGCAAGCCACCAATCTTCCACTGAGTAACATGCCACTAGCATTTACTGCTGGTGGTCTGCTATATGTAAAAGAGGCACTTGTCATGGCAGTATTATGTTCTTATGTCTTTTATGACACTGCAACTGAATGGGATAGAACTTTTGTAAAAAAAAAAAAATGTCTAAGTACTCATATTTGAAATTCCTTCACTTACTTCTGCTTTCATAAAGTTTTTCTTTCTTTACTGGACGCAGAACATTTAAATTTATTCTAACCATGTCACTATTATAGTTTATTGAAAATGTGTAAGTATTGAAACCAAATGCAAGTCCTCATCTTTTTTGTAGCAATGTTTTGGCCGTTGTACCGTCTGACCCTCATCAAGTGTGTATAGAGCTTTTAACTTACAGCAAATTCTCAACTGAAGCCATTATTTAATCTATAGCGATAGACTCTCCTTGTTCTACTGCCCATGTCTACGGATATCTCATCTTGTTAATATTAGTACTGCTCAATTGTTTGCACTGAATCCAAATAAATAATGTCTGGCCAGGGATTGAACTCACAATTACTATGTCTTTTTTTTTTTCAAAATTTGGAATAACTGTTACTCATCATTATCTGTTTATTTAAACTTTCTTGATCATACCTTTAATAAATTTGTGAATAAAATATTTATTTCTTTTTAAATTAATAAATAATAAACTTTGTATTAGCTGGTTAGCATTTTTAGAATGTTGTAAAGAACAAAAAATGCATTAATTCACTTTCATATGCTTGGATTTTATTAAAATTCAAATCATTGCTTTTTATAACAAACATTGCCAATGAAGTGAAAGCAGTTAAAATAATAACAATGTCAACAAAAAAAATGTCCTTTTGATCCAATTCTTTTGTGTGCATGAAGGTTAAAGAGTGTAAGAAGATTTTAATTATTTTCAAAAAGATTCTCCATCCTGCAGCCAAAAAGCTGTGTGTCTGGTGATGTTAGCAACATTTGTTAAGAGTTTACAAGTTGAGACAATAGATTTCACATCAGCATTTTTGCAGGGTAATATGCTGGGATGAGAGGTATCACAATTTACACACACTTAGAGATAACTAATTAAAGCCAAATTTATGCAATTATTAAAAACGTAAGTGCACACCAATTTTTGTCTAGTTAAGTTACACACATACATACCACACTACACTCAAAACAAATTTTAAAACAAACACAAATATACCAGAGTGCTAGCCATTATCAACACAACTCTTGCTTGTCACAGATGCTTACAACTATGTCAATACATTTCTCTTGTATAGGCTATAAGAGAAGCTGAACAGAGCAGAGAGAGATTTCACACATGCACACTAACCTGGAGCATGGCTGGTTGCCTGTCTGACCATTATGCTTTGAAAATGACCTTCTGTGAACACAGAAAGAGAATGGACTACACTATTGCACATGACAAGCCCAAATTGATAGCTACCATGCAGTCAACCTGGTTAAGCCCATGCTCACTCCACACCTCATAGCACCACACATTTGAATGTCACAGTATACAACTTACCAGAGATATTTTAATATCTTGTAAATGATAAGAAACCTTTGATCATTTCTTCAAACCAGTGTCTAATTTGTTTCTCTACTCTAACCAATTTCCGCCTCGGATCAGTACTCTCGTAATGCATTGGGGATGATTTTACATTCTATGGAAATAAATATTTCAACAAAGATGTGATCTCAGAATTAAAAAGGATGTTCAAAGTAGGTACTCAGGACAATGGAATATTCAAATGTTTTTGATTGACTATCAAGCAATCCAAAAATAGAATTAATCTAGATCAAATCATCCACATCACCAATTTAAAAAAAAAAAGGAGAAAAAATGATGATCTGAGTCTAGATGAAAAGATTGAAAAAGATTTGCTGGTCAAATGACGTGGGTATCTATCTATCTATCTATCCAGATACATATCACATATATAGTTTGATGTCTGTAAAATGAGTAATATTGCAAAATAGCTTAAAGTGAAAATGCATTTTGAGGCCAATAAGTCATTAGCAAATATGAAACCCAGCAGAGGTTTTATATTTTATCGAAAGTTGGGAAAATGCTCAAAACTGAAGATTGGTTGTTATTAGTATAGCAGCTGACGTTGGTGTTTTAATAATGGCTATGTTACAGGAAATATTTCAACTGTAGTGCTTTGCAAAGCTAACAAAGCATCTCTCAGGTAGAGACATTCAATTCAACAAACCTTGTTAGTGATCATCTTCTGAGGGTTGATGTGGCAAGAGTTAAAGAGATCTAAGATGAAATCCAAATTGAATGGATTAGGGGTTGCAAGCAGATCACAGACTGGCTTACAAATACAGGGGCTCCCCCTGAGATACTGAAAGATATTTTGCCTCAATAACTGTTTTAATATTTGTGCCCAATAATTTCAGAAGAGATTTACAATATTAATGTTGAGTTATTTAACATTTTGTATTTGTGTAGTTGTTTCCCTTATTTAGCATAGCATTGGGTTTTAAAATAAAAATGCTGAACAGCTAACACCTGTTATACTCAGCTGCAAATTAGATCTCTTTCAGATTCACTGTGCATGTCGTCCTGATGTGAACATTAAGAAAGCAAAACTTAAAAAGGTCATTTTTGTGCAGGGGTTCTAAGCATGATATCTGGCCAACAAAACAAATCCCATCAAAAATACAAGATCGTGAAAGTTGCTGCCAGAGAAATAATATAAACAAAAGATGAGCTTAGGAGTCTCGACATTTTATTTATAAGAATGCTACTTATGAGCGATACAAAACATGTTCAACAAACTGGTGACTCGACACTAACATGGGGATTCTATTCAACTGACTTGACACATATCTGCTTGAGAGCCACCCTCCTCTAAATATCCACACCATACACACATAGTTATTCTCCTCACATCCTCTGTATCAGCAAGGTTAGATTTGTGGTTTGACTAATCCACTTCAGGCCCCTCTCAATATCTTCACTATGACCCAACATATCTGTTAACTCCTGGTTTTACTAACACCACCCTTACACCAAATCGCTTCCATGACCAATGTCAACTAAAGAACGTTCTATCAACAATTCTGTTATCTTTTCACACCTCCTCACAGGTTGGTTATTGCTGTTTTCATTTGATTGTGCGTGATCACGATTCATTAACCACTTCAAGCCTCTTTTATCATCACTACCATAATCTCAGTCAACTGACCCACCAATGCATCAACTCTATGCCTTACCAACTCTACCCACATCCAAAATCGCTACACCTCACCTGCACAAAGACATTCTACTTGCATCTGCTGCATCAGCAAATACAAAAGAATTTTATATTTATAATTTTTATCTTTTTATTTTGCCTCACCAATGGTATTGTTTTGTTTATTCTCTCATGCTACCATACATGCATGGCATTTAGTCTGTGATGCAAAATCAAAACACTCTTGATTTATTAAGCATAACTTAGATGTGTCACAAGCCAGCAAGTATGGAGCACCCAGTCAGGATTGAACTCACTACTCATCTGTAACTGATTTGGTGAAACAAATTTACTAACCATTCCATTACATCAAATAGCTTAAGTTCTCATTGTTGTGAACATAGTTCTCACTGAATTTGGGCCATGTACTTGTTTAAGATGACTTTAATAAATGTTTGTCGCAAAATTTACATGATGGAAGCTGCTGCAAACATTAAAGGTAAGTCTAAATGTAAAATCTCAAGGTTATTAGCATTGCATTTTACCAAAATATTCATTAAATTCTATCATCCATTTCAGGTATAATTATTTTCTTTTTAAATAAAGATTGTCAATTATGTATGCAGTCTAAGTTCTCCATGATGAATCACTCTTCTTTGGAATATGGTTGATCGCATTGTTTTGGTTAAAGAAAAACATTCCAAGAACCGTTAGTCTGCATCTCTTTTGAAATATCAGAAAGTATTTTGCTATTTATTTGAATATCAATCATATCCTTTTTTTTATGTTTGCAAGTCAAAGATTGTTAAGAATTTCAGAATTACTCCATAATGAAATTTTTTCCTTAAAACAAGGGAAACTTAAACTGATCAAGTTGTTTGGATTTATCGTTTTATTATTATTACTTCTGGAATTTTATTTGCTTTCAATTCCTTGAAAATTGATGGCATCATTGAAGACACTTGGTATTTAAAAGATCACAAATTATCAGGAGATATTTTGATGCCATTATTGGGAACTCAGTATAATGAAATATTGATAATGGATAGACAATACCTTATTTATTAGAAAATTTGAATTTCTTTCATTGGAAAGATCACTGACTTCATAAAATGAAGGTTTAGGAGATCATTCAAAACAATACAATCATGGTTTTATTGTTGAGATTTACAGTTTAGCTTAGTCTGGAACAAAATTAAGTATGGAGTACTTAGTATGGAGCAAATTCACTAAACTTCAGAGTAGTAATGGTCTGTTAGACTAGAACATGAGCCATTAAATTGAAAATCTACTTGATTAATCATCAAGTTTATTTTTGCACTGATTCAACAATACTTTTAATTTGTTGCATACCTCAGACTTATTTCATATTAAGAGCATATTTTCATGGATCTCGCTTTCATCTGCATTACTTCACAATGTCCTTTTAGTTAACAACATCTCTTCTTATCTACAATTTGAACTCGAGCAATGACAGCAATGCTATAGTTGTTTATAATGATATAAACATATATATTATATAAACACTGCTATAATTTTTACAAGCCATACTGTTGTGCTTGGTAAGAGGAGAATTTGGCCTAGATGCAGGAAAAGACTGTGTAGATATTATATGGGAGAAATCTCTGAAAGAATGCTGAAATATATTGCACCTACCCACATCACAAACAGAGAAATAATTGCGTAGCCAGTTTCCATTTGGTGACAATAACATAAATGTTGAAAACACTTGAATTCCACTCGATTGAAAATGTGTTTAGGTTTTTCTATTTTTCTAATTGATCTATATTTCACAAATAAGCATGATATTTTCAAATTATAATAAATTTCACAAATTCCAATAAATTCTCGATTTAATTCAATATCAAATTATAGCAATTTAGAAGAATAAAATTATGGTCTAAGGGAAATAAATATGCCAATATAAAAAAACAGTAACTTTCAAAATCGGTATAATAAAATATAAAATAAATATATATTGAAATAACATATGCATATATTCTGTCATTAATATGATAAGAAACAGCAATTAACAATATCCAACAAATTTGATTGAAAAACAAACAAGAAATGTCTAACAGAAGTTACTTTCCATTGAGGACAACATTTTCCTGTGTTTAAATTTCCAGTTTAATGGAGGTAACAACATTCTAGGCTACTACAAGTGTTAATAAATAACAAAATTTGAGAATTCATCAAATTAATGTGTTTATCAATCCCTAAAAATTGCTGTCTTGAAATTGTTTTCACATCAATTTCACTCATTTTCCATTGTTGTTTATTAGTTTCAAACTTTGGCCCATGATGCAAATAACATGTCAAGAACATCTGGGAAATGGTTTATAAGAAATACAAAATAATTTGTTTCCTGTGAAGACTCTGAAATAGTTTTTTTTTTTTAAATATAAATGCACTCTCGTTTAGACATGGGTGCAAATTTTGGAGGATTTAGACATGTTGCAGTTCCTTTGTGCCACAACATTTATAGTAAATTACCTTAAGCAAAGACACTAAGCATCATGGAAAAGTTCACAAGGCCCAAATAATATAATACAGATTCAAATTCATTTTAGGGAGCAAAACATGCAAGTGTTGGTTGGGAAATTTCAATAATTTTGTAGAATCTCTGGTTGCAGAATCTTAACCTACTTGTCACATATATGGAATCCAAATCCAGAATAGGATGACGCCCTCAAGACTAAAGATAATATAAATTAAATCAAAGAATAGTTTTTTTGCTTGACATTTTTTCAGTGTTTGGTTTGGTTTGGTTTGCTTTTACGGCATATCAACCTCAATGGGTCATTTAATGCCAACAAAATTTTTATTGTTGGTAATATTTTTTTTTAAATCTATTTCTGGTAAAATTTTTACTTCAACAATTCTATTTCTGGTAATAATTTTCTTTCAATTATCTATTGCTGGTAATATTTTTTCTTTTTTTAAAAAATGTATACCTGTAATATATATTTTTCTTTTTTTCAAAAATATTGTTTTTCAAAAATGCATTGATTAATTTTAGATTTTTCTGTAGATCCCAATTTCTTTACTGAAATTTATGATGTTACTTGGATTAGGATTTTTGAATAGATCCTTTAGGTTATCCGATTTATAGTGTTTACTATGGATTTGTTGGAGACTATGGCAGTTTAGTAGGATGTGTTTGACTGTATAAGATTCTTGGCTTGGGACACATGTTGGAGGTACCTCACTTTTTAGCAGATGTTGGTGGGTTACCTATGTGTGACCAATACAGAGTCTGGCTAGAGCCACCTCCTTTCTCCTTATCTTTCTGGAACTTGCCGGTATTTCACTGATGATAGGTTGAATATTGAAAAGTTTCTTGTTATCGCAGTTGTTCCATAACTGCTGCCATTTGTTTTAATGGTCCTGTTTATGCAGGGTCTGAAGTCAGTGTGAGGCACCATTGCTTTAGAGGCAGCCATGTTCAGAGATCCCTTGGCCATTTTGTCTGCATTTCCATTTCCTTGTATGCCAATATGACTTGGTATCCAGCATAAAACTATTACTCTATCTTTTTCCTTATAAATCGAGTCAAATCTATTTAATAAATTATTAATTAAGGGGTTTTTCATGTTTTTATTATTCAAAGCTGTGAGAAGAGATGGTGAATCTATCTGACTCACTAGATTTTATAATATCTAAAGCCAGATGTAGACTGAACATTAAGACATTATCTAGCTATCTTTTCTGCATTATTACGTTGTCAAGTATAGTGAGCACCCAACTCTGATCAACATTTTAGAACCATCTGTGTATATATGCTTATGGTTTGGGTGATTTTGTAGAACATTATTTCTTCCATATAATTGGATGAGTTAGAATTAATTTTGGAATATTTGGTAAGGTTTAACAAAATTATAGGGTACTTCATTAACCAGGGAGGATTTTTTTGAGTTGGTGGATTTAAGTATAATAGTTGGATTTAATTGTGTTTCGTTGACTAGCTTTTTCATGTAAAGGCCAAAAGGTTTGACGGCATGTTCTTTTTTATCGAAAAGAAATTCTTATTTAGGGTTGATGGTACAGTGATATGCAGTGTTAGTTGGACATGATTACAGTTTTAGATAATATTGCAATGCTAGTTTTTCACGTGTTAACTTTAAAGGTGCCTCATGGGTTTCTGCATATAGACACTTTCTACGGGTGATGTTTTGAAAGCCCCCAGAGCCAGTCTTAATCCTGCATGGTGTATTGTTGCAAGGATTTTTAGATAAGATTTCAGAGTCAAACCATATATGAAACATCCATAGTCCAATTTAGATCTTATTAGAGCTCTATATAATTTTACGAGTGACATGTGATCAGCTCCCCAGTCAGTGTTTGCCACAACTCGTAATAATTGTAATGCTTTGAAACATTTCTGCTTTATGTACTTTAAAGTGAGGTATGAATGTCAGTTTTTTATCAAAGAATATTCCCAGAAATTTATGATGATCTGTCATTTCGATTTCGTTCCCTTCCAGTTTCAGGGTTGGGTCATTGTGCATTTTTCTCTGATTACAGAAATGAATACATTTTGTCTTGGTTGGAGAGAATTTAAAGCCATTTGCAATGGTCCATTGATTTCATTTATCTAGACACGTTTGCAGTTGCCGTTCTGCTGTATGTATGTTCTTCAATCTGTAGCAAATCAGAAAGTCGTCTACGTATAGTGAATCATCAACACCTTGATTCAGACAGTTAACGATGTTGTTTATCTTTATGTTAAATAGTGTAACAGATAAGATACAACCTAGTAGAACACCATCTTCTGGGATTTTGGAGTCGGAGAGCGTTGATCCAACCCTAACCTTGAAACTTCTATCAGATAAAAAGTCATTTATCAAATTGGGCAATCTGCCCTTTAATCCCAACTTGTATAAGTCATTCATTATTCCCAGCCTCCAAGTTGTCTCATAGGCCTTTTCTAAATCAAAGAAAATGGCTATTGCAAGTTGTTTTTTAATAAAAGCTTCTCTAATGAATGTCTAACAATGTTGCCTTTTATTTCAAAAACCACACCGGAGTTTGGAAATTAAACCATTAGTTTTGAGATACCAATTCAGTCTTATTTATTATTCTTTTTAAGGTTTTGCATACACACCTTGTTAGTGTTATAGGTCGAAAGTTTTTGGGATCTGATTTATCTTTATCTGCTTTAGGTATAGGGAATCACAGTAGCTTGTTTCCAGCTATTAGGTAATATTCCCTTAAACCATATCTCGTTGAATACATTTTACAAATATTTTTATAATTTTGGAGGGAGTTGTTCAAGAAATTAATAATGAATTTCATCTAGCCCAGTAGGTGTACCAAGGTGATTTCCTTATGGCATTTATGAGTTCCTCTAGAGTAAAAGGCTGATTATATACTTCTTTGTTATTTGAATTAAAGTTCTGCCTTCTTTTGTTTTTTTTCTGCATCCTGTGGAATTTTTTTTAATTGTTGCTTATAGTTTTCCCTCGCAGAATTGTTTTTAAAAGTTTCTGCCAGAAGATTTGCTATATCCTTTTTACATGTTATTTTAATATTATTTTGTGAAAGATGTCCATTTCTCTTGATTCTTCCCTAAAAGTTGAGTTTTTTTTTATGTACCTTTTGATTCTCTTGAGAATGTTTAGAATTTTCTATTTCTTGAATTTTTGTACTTTGGTTAAGAATTTCCGGATTTAATTGTTTTGGACATGTAGAGATATTTTTGTTTTGGCAGGACAGGATGTTTTGTCTATGGCTGTTTGATTTATGAGTGATATACTACATTTTAGTAGTTCTATTAAACTTTTTAATTCGTTAATAGGAGTTCTAAGATCTTGGCTTCTTAATGCATTGTTTTCTTGGATGACTTTTTGTTGATTTGATATTTTAGTGATATTTGCATATGATGCTTGAAGTGGATTAGATTCAACCTGTTTCCTGGCTTCTTCGAAGGAGATATTTTGCATGTATTTTCTTCTAATTATTTCCTTTTCCTTTTTCCAAATGTTACACTCTTCAGAGTCTACTGAATGTTTTTCTTTACAGTTTAGACATAAAGGGGGCCTTTCACAAGGTGATTCATCATGCTCAGTTTCTGGTTCCCCCACACCTTCGACAGACTGATGTTCTAGTACAAATATTTTGAAGATGACCACATTTTTGACATTTATGACATCTACGGGGATTAGGAATGTATGGCTCTACCTTGGCTATTGTGTAACCTATCTTTATTTCTTTTGATAGAGTCGGCTTTTCGAATGTCAAAATGTATGTGTTGGTGTTTATTATTGTGTCATCTCTTTTTACTTGCATTCTTTTAACATCTGTTACTCCTTGCTTTTTTAAGGTATCGTCATTTTCAATTTCTTCTGATGAACAAAGTGACAGTTCTGGGCATTTTGTTACTCCCTTTGATAAATTAAGAAATTGATGGGGGAAGGCCTTGACTTTATTGTTGTCAATTTGCTTGATTTTTAGTAATTTCTCTGCATCATTTTGGACATCACTTAAATTAATAGAGTATTATTATTCTTTATTTTGCAACACGAAAGGAGACACTTTTGATATATCACCCTCTGCTGATTCTACATCAATGAAAGTTGGAAATTGATTTTTTTTTCTATTTCATTGTTGCTTTCAGAAGTCTCATATCATCTCTTAAATCGCTTATAAGAGATAGCCATATAATTTTAATTTTTGTATTCGCTGTGTGTGCTCCTCACCCACCTCAGAGTTCCTTCTTAAGGGATGCTATTGGGGGAGACTAATCCCATTCACCCTAATCTACCAAGGCTACACAGACAGTATAGTTGTGATGAGAGTGAACATATTTACACTTGATCTCTTACCAGAAGAAAAAGGCAGAAGAAAATACACAATTCTAGATGTATTAATTTGATAAACACAAAATTCAAAATTGCACAAAGAAAAGTTGAAATATTACAAAGAAAATTTACCATTTGAAAATTTGAAGAACTTATTAGTTAACTTATAAAGGATAGTTTGTTGTTTCATTTTCAAACACCCGACAAAAAAAATGAGCAAATGTCGGAGAAAATTGGTTGTTATGGAATGTTATTTTTCAAGGTAAACAAAAAATATTACCTGCCTGTTTTCTCATTAATTGCAGTCTTATTCAAACAATTTCCCTATAATTAGTGTTTTATTCTTGTTAATCATTAAATGATGAAAGTATTATTAATAGTGGTACCTGTAAGAATAATTAATTTATAAGAAAGAGCAATCAGAATATCAAGTAAAAAAAAAACAAGAAATAAAGATATGAGGGAGTACCAAAAAGTTATCAATCCCTTCAAAAATAAAAAAGAAATTGGGCATATTTTGGGAAATGGTTCAGGCTGAAACCTTTTCAGCATCTCCCTCATAATAAAATCCTAACTCAAATCATTTTCAAATGAACAAGTTTAAAACCATGTAGATATTGTACGGATCATGAGTCCTGTAACCTCTTAGGGTCATAGGAGTACCACATCTACTGCAGCCACAGCAGCAGTGGTATTTCCTGGGCAAACAACAGGAAGCCCAACCCTATCCAGACTGGGTTGAATTTAGAGTTTTGCTTCTCCTAGACATGTTGCCAATCAAAGCCATAGGGTCCAAACTGTCCTGCTATTTACCATAGCTAGCAGTAGAGATGGATTCATACTTTTCCCCAAGAGTATAGCATGTAAATGGATGTAATGAACTTGAATGGAATTTGAACTCAGCTATCCAGTTCCTCAATCCAAGCCAATTTTCATTAGTACACCATGCTTTGGGCTTCTTAGCAACTCCTCAATGTGTACATACCAATTTAAAATATAAAAATTGGTTAAAAAGTTTGTAAAATATGTAATAAAATTGTTTCTTTTTTTTTGTTTCCATATCATTTCATTAGAATCTGACTGAAGCTTGATATGTGTCTCCCAAGGAAATGAGATACTGCTTTTTTATATCATTAAATAAAATCTTCCTGGTTTGATCCCCGAAATATTGTTTGTTGGCAGAGAAACCATTAACAGCATTTTCTAAAAACTAAGAAATGTAAATTTGATTTGAGAAAATGGAAGAAGATGTAAAGAGTGGCTTGGAGGAGAGAGTAAATTGAAACAACTCCTGGCTAGAGCAGCAACCATGGTTGCAAGCATATTAACAGATTCATTGCTTTTTACAAGCATTTATAACATTGGTCTTTTCAATCTGCATAACAGAAAAAAAAAACAAAAAAAACTGTCTCCAGAAAACAGCTTTTGTTTATCCATAATTCATGCATTTTAAATATCTTGTCCACAATCAAAACTAGTGAAAAAAAATAAACTTAAAATTTGGCGATATATTTTTAAAATCTAAAACAAACCGAGGATTGTAACAATATTTAATAATGCTTTATATTTTCATCTTTCATCAGTATGTCAGATAAAAACTTGATATGATGTACTTTCAAAAAGGCTACAATCTGCACAGCCTCACTGCTTTATAGAAACAAGGCATGGAAATTCTAATTGAAATAAGAGTGGCATCTCAATGCCTTCCACCTCAAAAATATGGAACTTCTTCCTGACTAATGGAATATGAAGGGAATGAAGAGGAGTCAGTTCATGCACACTGAATCTACATCCTCTCTTCATATTCCATTCATAAGGATGAAGGTTCACTCAAACAGTTTCATCTCCAGAATTTGCATTATAGAAGAGGCTGCTGAGAGGATGCTTTCCTGATCACAAACCTCTTCTTAAAATTGAGGCTTAACTGTTATCTATAGTACATATCTTCATAATATGCATCTTTAGTTTCTTCCTTGTAAATCCTTTTAGCAACTTGAGTAACCCTTTTCTTTGAGTGGCTCTTGTTACTTGCATTGGATGAACAATAGTAAAATAAACAATTAAAATAAAAAGTATAGTGGCAAAAATGCAGTTTGTAATAGACAATCTCTTCATCCTGCTTTGGGCCATGTGCTCTACATGGAATTCAATGGAGTCCAGCAAGAGAAGCCAAAGTCAGGCCCATCTTTGTTTCAAAGATGTCTACAAGAGTGACAGAACTAAATAAGAATGTCAATAGGGGAGAGTACGATTCAAGTTATGAATTTCACTCAAGGCTGTTACTGTGCGAAGGTCTAAAAAGAGGTGAAGCAAGCAAATAGAGCTGAACAAATGTAAAATGACAGATCAAAAATCAGCCCAAAGACAACTCTGGAAAAAAAACCACTGTCAGGTCTAGGTACTGAGACTGTCACTCTCATTGGAACTTCTGCATCTGCAATTATATTGCTTTGCTAACTTTCCATCATTTGGCAGCACTAACAGATGACATATACTGAGGAGAAAGAGCAGATTGAGACAATACTACAAAAGACAATATTTGCCATGATCTGAATTAATAGTCTATTGGCTGAAATGATCAGGTGAATAAAAAAAATATATTTGTATTTGTCATTTTGTGAAGGTTATCTCAAATGTCAAATGTCAATTCCTTTGATTATCATCAAAAGAATTACATTAATTACCTTTCAAACAAGATTTTGAAATAGTTTAATTAAACTATTACATTGATTTATTTTATTTGCTTCAGGATCAAAATCCTGTCAGTGATTTCATAACATTTAGAATGACTCACTAAAGTTCAACAGCTTTACATCTGCTACATCCCATAACAATGACTGATTCAGAAGAAGAAAAAAATACCAAAATTAAGGGAAAACAAACAAAAAATCTTTATCACCAAGCATTAACAGGTTTAGTTAGGTAAATCCTCAGCAAAGAAAAAAAACTATTTTTTAAGGTAGATACTGTGTAAGTTGCAATTCACCCCAGCTATGCAGTGATTCAGTGATTAAAAATGCTTCTCAGAAACTAATGATTGCTCCCCAAGAGACACCTAATATATTATGTGAACAAATTCTCAAATTAGACTGATGCTTTTTGTCATGATTTTCATCAATCAGTTGACAAAAAAAAAAGGTATGAAAATAGCCTTGTCTAATCACAAGATTTATTTGATCCAATAGCAAAAGGACAGCATTCACACTCTCAATTATTTAGTGAGTAATAAAATTTTCAAACATTTCCCTACAGATATTTTTTTCCTTCTTCTCAAAAAGGAAAAATAAAACAATTCTTAATACAATCAAACATCATTCTTCATCAGTAACTGACAACATGTGTAAACAAATCAGATTCCTTTGTGATTAATGTAATGGTATACATTAAAATTTTGCAGAATGGTTGGCATTTCAAAACCTTTGATACTTGAAAATTTTCTGCACAGAAGCTGCTAATCAGAGATTGCCCAGTCTGTTAAGTTTAACACCCCTCATCCCAAATGCAACAGTCTTTATACAATACACATTAACAGTGCTACAAGCAATTGAGCTTTGGCATCTAAATCAGCTATAATTTTACACTACCTTTGGTAATACTAGTCCTGTTCAGGTCAAGCAGTTCTGAGTAAACAATGCCTTACATACCCAGAAGAAACAAAAAAAAAGTAGATTCTCTTATGACTTTTACATTCGTATCCTTCATATACAATGCAGAGAAAAATTTTAGAATGCACAAAAGGAAAATCACAAAAAACTTTGATAAAATGAGACACACAACATTGACTTATGCTTTGTTGCAATCCAATTGCTTTCTGATTCAGTCTGCATGTCAGCTGGATGTGAATGCTTTGAAGGCAGAGAACAAAATAAAAAGAAGTCATTTTCTGCACATAGGCTCCAAGCAATACATCCAGTCCATGAAGCAGTGCTCACAATTAATGCAACACTGACCAATTGTGAACATTGATGTCCCTGGTGACTGCCAGATCTGCTTCAAAATTGTTTGGCTATCCTGAGTTTTGATTGGACCAAATAAACATCAATATAAAACTTCCTGCATGAGGAGAAAATTTTTTTGTTTTTATTATAAAACTTTTTTTTTTTTTTTGTCTGGCATGAAAACAACTACTATAAAACACCAATGAATACCTTCATCCAGGATTTTTTTCTTTTGACTCATTTCACCTCAAACAAGGCTTGAAAGCTACTAAGAATCAAGGAGATACAGAGTGTGCAAAATCTGAGAAAAAAAGAAACATTAAAGTAACAGAACAATAGAAGAACAGGAATCAAGACAGATGATGATGATCGGCATCACATTTAAATTTTTGAACATCGAAATTGACTAGAAAGCAACAGGCCAGAAGAGAGTGTTGCAAGCAAGAAGTCTAAGAGAATAAACTGTTAACATTACCATTATAACTTACCATTACATCTAGCCATTTCAATTGTAAAATGATGAGACCTTGCTGCTAATCTAGTACTGCACTTAAATTTGTAAAGTCGAAGTACCAAAGAGAAAAGCAAATCAGAAGAATTACCATGAAAATATTTATAGAAAAGGCACCGAGAAGCAATGTCACGGTGGTGGGAAAGTGAGTGAAGCTTAGATGCCAGGTCAGGACTGATAACATTGTTATCTCCATATTCCCAATGTGTTGGCCATTGTATGCTCCGGCCTTCATCAGGTGATTGGAATTGTGATTGAAAGATTAGGTGACATACAAGGTCCTTCACCAATCAGTAAAGGCAGTAGTCAACACCAGCTGAGTAGCTCTGAGGAGTCAGTTCTAAACAAGGGTCTCAACTTCGCCACATCCATCAGCTGGATATCATACTTGATCATTGGTTGAATCGAGGAAATAGCCTTGAAATTGCTTCAGTCTCAGGTGGATGAACTAAGATGGGAAGTGAGACAGACGCTGGAGAAAGCTAAGCCACCCAAATCAAACATCATGAAACTGGAGAGGTTGGAAATCAGAACTCTACAGAGAAATGAAAGCATCATCATACTACCAACTGACAAAGACAATGCAACCATAGTTATGGACAAATAAGAATATGCAGAAAAACTGGAAGACCTCATTGCAAATAGCAGCTACAGTAAAGAAAGATCCGCGAATGAAAACAGAACGCAAACTGTCACAGATTGTAATCAGGAACAAGGACCACATCGCTCCTAAGATATACAGGCAGTTGTCACAGCATTACACTAAGCGACCTAACATATATGACCTCCCAAAAGATTCAAAGAGCTGGTATTCTGCTCAGGCCAAATGTTAGCTGCCAAGGCTCTGTGTGCCATATTACGAGTTACTTCCTAGTAGATATAATCAACTCATTAATCATAAAGACATGATCATATGTTCAGAACTCTGCCCACTTCATGGAAATAATTAAAGATGCTCCAATCCAATACAACCAGAGGGTAAGCCTGGACGTGGTGAGTTTATTCACCAAGGTACCCACGAAGGAGGCACTCTTGGTAGTTAGGGATAGATTGGCCTTGGACTATTCCCTAGTAGAACAGACCAGTATACCAATAGATAACCTGATGGAGATGCTGACTTTCTGGATGCAAACAACCTACTTCAGAATGAGATCAGACATATATTGACAGGATGAGGGCCTAGCAATGGGCTAGCCATTATCACCAGCAGTGACAAACCTATATATGGAATACTTTGAGGAAATGCCATTAGAATCAACACCACTATAGACAAACCTAAGGCTGAGATATGCAGATGACACCTTCATACTGTGGTCACACCAGGAGGACATCTAGCTACTACTGGACCATGCGAACTCAGTAAGTCGAAAGAGTTCAAAATGGAATGAGAAAATGATAACAAACTCGCCTTCATAGTTGTACTAATATCTCAAACAGAGCAGGGGGTTCAAGACATCCATATACCTCAAGCCAACATTCACCAAACAATACCTCAACTTTAATTCCCACCATCCATACAGTTTAAAGAAAGGTATTGTTTTCTGCTAACAACATCAAGCAAAAGTCATAAGTGGCGACCCAGAAACATACAAACAAGAAATGATCAGTATAAGCAGTACCCTACAATGTAACAATTACCCAGGTTACATGACAGCAACTCCAACAAATTGGGATGGTAGGTTACAGGAGGGTAACAGCAATCAGAAAACAGCTTCAGTCTGCCTACCCTATGTAAAGTGATTATCAAAGAAAATACCAAGGATCTGAGGTCCATATATCAGGACAATTTTCAAAGGGGGTTCAACACTTCACAGACACCTCTTCAGAGAAAGACACCCTCCCCACTGTAGCAGAGAATATGGCAAAGGACTATGTGTATGCCATCCCATGCAGCTGTACTAAGAAATACAAAGGAGAAAGTCATCGTCCTCTTAAGGTAAAATTGCAAGAACATTGTAAAGCAGTAACACAAGGGGAAATAGAAATATCAGGCCTAGCTGATCACAAATGGAAAAGTGAGATCACTGCCCTCTATGGAATTAGGTTGAAATAATAGACAGTCCCAGAAATTCCCACGCAGATGTCCTCCAGGAGACAGTCCCATGAATTCCCACGCAGATGTCCTCCAGGAGACAGTCCCATGAATTCCCACGCAGATGTCCTCCAGGAGACAGTCCCATGAATTCCCACACAGATGTCCTCCAGGAGACAGTCCCATGAATTCCCACACAGATGTCCTCCAGGAGACAGTCCCATGAATTCTCACACAGATGTCCTCCAGGAGACATAACCCAGTGGATAAAGATGTTCGTTAGATCTAGTTACTAGACCCAAAGAGTTGTAAGTTGAATACCAGGCCACAGCAGTGATGAAGAGAGAGTTCATTCAAAAGGAAATAACTAAGACATCTGGAACAGGCACATGGAACTAGAACAATATAGCCCCAGTGGATGAAATAAAGGGTTCAGTTTGAAATTCCAATCACCTGAAGGTGGTTAGAGTGTACAATAACAGTACGAATAATGTAAGTAATCATAAATCTCTATCTCAGAGACGTACATTTAAACCAAATTAAAACCAATCCTCAAGAAGGCTGCAGCATACAACGGCCAAATATTGTGAATATGACAATGAAGATGAGGATAACAGTCCCTATAATATAAATGCAAGTCTTCTTTTATTGTTCAATCAATAAATGCAGATGCCAATCTTCAGACTAAACATAATTGACGTAAAATAATTATATTTTCATGTTGTGAGTTGATCTTCATAAAAAGTAATTTCAGAGCAATAGTAAGTCACCTTATTTGCTAATAATCAAATTACAGATAGAACCATCTCTTATATATTATTGCTGGTTTCTGAAAAGAAAATCTGATTTGCCAGAGTTTGGTCAAAAGATGAATATAATCTAAACAAATGCTTTCACTTCTAAGTTCACCTTGACATCTTGCCAGTACAATAAACTTACTTTTTCCCTTCATAATAACATCACTATAATCTTTTAAGATGTTTTAAATGCTTGGAAATTAAAATACATTTCTTCTAAAAGTAATGGTAAAAACTGCTGAAATGACAAAACCAAGAATGAATGTTTTTATCGTATCCTGGTGGCATTCCAACATTTTTTAAAAATAACTGCAAGCCAAAAATCTTAAACAGCATAATTGTAAAACTGGTTCAGGGTATAAAAAGGCATGAAAGCAAAAAATAGCATTCCATGGTCAATGAATGAATATGTTGTGAATCAGATTAGTTACATTTATGATAGAAATGACCAACATCACCTCACTTTGTGCCACAATTTTCTTTTTATATAATATATATATGCTTTCTATAGTCAAAATGATGAGGCCCAAAGTGTGGTATCTGTTCCAACCAGCCATCATCATCTTTCAAAATTGAATACATGGCAGATACTCAGCTTTTGTGCATATACATTTTTGTGTGGACATGATTGCTACAGGTGGTAACGCATCTTATGTTGTACAGGGTACGATGTGTAAATTGTCACTGTTTTATATTTTTAATTTCATACATGCACATTGTTTTTAATTTTGTCAACTGAACAGTATAGTATTGTCAATTGGGAAAAAGAGAATCTGTAAGAAAAATAGCACCATGACAATTCCCTCCTCCAGAAATTTGTAAATGGTATGCTGTACTGCTTGACATTCATGCCAGAATCTCCAATACAAACATTGCAGAGTGTTTTGGATGCCAATCTAAGGACAGTACAGAGCATTTGGAAAGAGTTAGATGAGTCTAATGGTGATTATGAAGGTGTTTGGAGTGATCACAAGTTATGGCGATATTATGCTTCCATTCATCTTCCCACAGGGCCTCAGTCTCAACACAGAAGCCTATATCAAGTGCCTTGAGGAGGTAGGGCTGCCCTGGATCAAGAAGGTGACTGCTGGAAAGCCCTATGTCTGGCAACAGGACTCTGCACCATTGTGAAAAAAATTGACAGTTCAGGTTAGAGGAATAAGATACTTACCTGGCTTGATGTTCTGGACATTAAAAATTTGTAAAAAGAAGGTAACAACTTTTAATGTCCAGAACAACAACCCAGGTAAGTACCTTACTCCTCCCACCTGAACAGTCAATTTTTCCACACTTTCTGGAGAAGCAAAATAAAATTAAAAGAATAAAAAAAAAGACAATGTCATTAAGAATTGTTTTGGTTATTCTTTTTTAGTCAATAATCGCCCCTAACCTATCGAGGTTACGTAGGTAACTTCATGAAAATCGGTAACACGACAAGAACAGCCTGAAAATTAATGAAAAAAATTTTTCTTCGTGTTAAATGTATATTTCATTATTTAGAAGAAACACTAAAGTATTTTTTGAAATTTTTTAATCATTCTTAGCATGTCTTAAATTTTAGTTAAAAATCTTGTTTACGAAATATCAAACAAAAACTCGGTATCAGCCATTTATTTTAAATTTTGATTTTTGAAAAATAAGTTAAATTCCTTGTTTAAAAATCGTTTAAAAATTTAATTATACGTTTTTCAAAACTTATTCAAAGAAAATTAGAAAATTTAAAGTTTATTTAAAATATTTTGAAAGAAACTTTTACTTACTTTCTTCGTAGAAAAATGTTTAAAATAAAAGGGAGCCGATCTTAACATTGCCGGCAAGTGCTGAAAGTTGACGTTTATAAATTATTGACAGCTGACGTGAGATTCGTGTTCTCATACGGAAGGACAGAATGGAATATTTTTTAAGTGGACTTGCTTAAGTAGTACCTTGTAATAATTAAAGTAAAAAAAAACTTTCAGCATTCCAATTTTTTGGTGTTTTTTTTTAGTACTGTAGCTTTCACCATAAGTTTGTTGATACTATCTGGAGAAATTATAAATACTAAAAAAATAATTAAGATACAAGTGATGTACTGCTGTTTGAGGGCCCATATAGACCCCAAAAGACAAAAGTATTTTTTGAGTATTCTTTTAATTTTTTTAATCCTTTCTAGCATGTCCGAAATCTTAGCTAAAAATCATGTTTTTTTTAGTCATCAAAACTGACGAAAATCGCTAACATCAATCAGTTATTGACAGTTTTATAAACAAAAATAAAGTTCCCCATTTAAAAACCATATAAAATTCAATGATACTTTTCTCAAAAGTTATTTTAAGAAAATCAGAAAATTTAAAGTATACTTAATGCAATTTGAAAGAAACATTACTTACATTTTCATCAGAAATTTTTTTAAAAGACATTTTACGTCAGGGGAAATTATCGCACGGGTAGGGCAAAAGTGACATAAATTGTTCTAGATTTAAAGTGAACCAGTTTATACTTCCAATTTTTTTTTTTTACCTTACGTTTGAGGGAGAATTCTTGAATAAAATTTTTTTTTATTATTTATAAATTATTATTTATAAATTATTATTATTTATTTATATTATTATTTATTTAAATTATTATTATTTATTTATAAATTACTATTTATTTTTTATTAAAAATAAGATTTAAATTACGAAAAAATAAGTTTATAGTTAAAATTTTCTAAGACAAATATTTTGTAACAATATTATTTTCACAAAATTTTACGCTCATTTTTTTAAAAATTTATCTTAGGCTAAGATAAATTTTAAAAAAAAAACCTAGGAACCCTCAAAAAGCAGCTGTGCTAAGATTCTTAGCACAGCTGCTTTTTGAGGGTTCCTAGCCCCACTAAACTTCAGTCAGTTCAGGTTTGCTAAAAACAAGCGTTAACCAGCTTTTTATGAAATATTTTTCTGAGAATTTTCCCCCAACGTCCCTAAATTTGAATTTTTAAAAAAATGTTTGCGGTATGTCTCTCACTGAAAAAGAATTTGATTATATGTAAAAAAAAAAAAAAATTAGAAAAGTTTTGAGTTGACGAGGCGACAATAATGAGAAGTTATAATGCGTCTAGGGGGTATAACTAACATTTTCATTTCGGTTTAGATATGGCCATCCGTAGATGAATTTTAATGCATTTTTTTAAAATAACAAATTTATTTTAAAATAACTTGCGGCCCTCAGATTGTAAATAATCTTTCTAATTTATGATCTATAAAAATAGATCTTTTTAATGAGCGAAAAAAATGGGCGAACGCACTCGTACTTTATTTTTGTAAACATTTAACAATATTTTCACTTTGTAAAAAAAAAAAGTAAACAATTCTAGTAAAAATTTATTATTCTCCCGAAAAGGATTTTGACTTCACAAAAAAAAGTCCTTAGTATATATTATTTATAAAAAACATTAAAAGCTATTTTCATTAAAAAAATGTCTTAGTTTTCAAATTCAGAGCTAAAATTGGGAACTTTACGATCCGAAAATTTAAAAGGAAATTTATGATTTATAAACCTCAAAGTCTCCTTTGTTTAATTAAAAAATAAAATTGGCGAACGCACCCATACATAAAAAAGGGTCATAAAATTAAGTAAGGTAAAAAAAAAAAAACGTAAAAGACGTAAAAAAAAAAAATGTTTTTACCATGACTTTCTAAAAGACAAACATTTCTTAAATAAATTCAGTCATTTCGGAATAAGTTCTGAAAGTTTCACTAAATTAGGACAATTATTTGATTTTTACAATAATTTCCAAGTTCATGTGTTTTTAAGTGAAAAAAAGCTAGTGCAAAAAAATATTATGTAATCGTTGAACTAAAAAAAAAACAAGATTTTCAACAAATTTAAACGTGCTAAATATGAATAAAAAATTTCAAAAAATAATTAAAAAATACCTTGGTCTCCACTCTTATTAATAACAAAGGTTTTCGTGATAAAATTTTATTTTTATTAAGTTTCGGGCCTTTTTTCATCTGTATATATATAATTTTTTTAGCGACAACTGGGACATCCCTTGAATTCAGATCTCCTATTTTCTTTTTATTGGTAAGATAAAAAAAAAAATGATTTATCATCTGAACAAAATATCAAGGAAAGTTTATCTGAACCTCATGAAACTAGGTATTTTCTGAAAGCAAACAATATGATCTTTCATTTAAAAGTAAAATTGGCCAGTGTAAATGACTCCTGAAATTTTTCCAAGGAGGTAAAAAAATAAACATAAACATGTTTTGGTTTCCTCAAAGCCTTAACGAATATAATCACTAAACTCCTCAAAATTGAAATTATAGAGTTTTCCTATAATTAGTTGGGGGGTGGGGGTAATACATATGATAAAAAAATTCTGCCATGACTTTAATAAAAGACATATTTATAATAAGCTCCATCATTTGTGATAGTAGTAGCCAAATTTCTGTTTTAAATATGTTGCAAAAATAAAATATACGTTGCTGATACGTCATTTAAGTCAATTTTTAAAAATTAAAACTTACCTTTACCCGATTTCAATCAAGTGATAATTGCTTACTGCAAATTTTAAAATTTCATAAATTATTAAATAATTAATAAAAAAATAAAAAATTGAAACAATCTTTTAAAATTTTATTATTAATCGAAAAAAATATTTTTCTTTTGACTATGTCCTTAATTATTTATTCCAGCAATTAAAAGCTTATCAAATTAAATTATATCAAAGTTTTCTGCATTTTTTATTTTACTCTTCGGGGCAGATTTTCGGATAGTGCATTTAAACTTAAAATAGAAAAAATAAATGATTTGTATTCCCCAATGAGTTCTGCGTTGAAATAATAAAATAAAAGTTAGCCACCAATGAGAAATTTATTAACATTCTATGGATTTACGTAGAGGTGGGGTAACAGGTAAAAAAAATATTTTTACCAAGATTTTTAAAAAATAATAATTTTAAAAATAAGTTCATTCATTTGTGAATAAGTCCTGAAAGTTTCATTAAAATCCAACAATTATTTGATTTTTGCGAGAATTTCCAAATTAATGTGTTTGTCACCAAACAAATGTGGGTGATATAATTTTTACCTTTTCCATTGTAAAACAGTCGTAACGTTTGTTTAACCGCTAATTCAAATCAAATCAAAATTTTCTGACAAAATTTAGAAAATGTTTGAAGGGATTAAAAAATTTTATAAAATAATTAAAAATTACTTTGATCTTTCCTCTTAATAAAAATATAAACATTTTGATGAGGAAAATTTGTTTTATTAAGTTTGGGACCTTTTTTTTATTCATACTATGCTATTTTGTTATTGATTTAGTGAAGGTGCCCAAACACTCATATCTGCACACGAGAATACAAAATTACTGTCACAATCATAGTACTTGTGTAACTTCTTGCGAAACCCCTGGCCTTTACTGGCGGAACGCTAGGGTTCTGCTGAACCCTGATTGAAAACCACTGCTTTAGAGAGTTACAGGGGTCACATCACAGTTTTACTATGTGATCCCTGAAGTTGCATAAGGAGGGGGGGAAATCTTTTTTTGTTACTAAATTTACCTTCTATATTTATACATAACAGAGAAGTGGCAAACTATTTTGCAACTTGTGATAAGTGCTATTGCTTCCCCCTCCCTCTCTTCAACCTGACCAGTCTCCGTTCGTTTTGCGGATTTGGAGCATTTTCTCAAGAATACTAATCAAAAATATTGGTTGACAATATTTTATCTAATAAAGAATAAATCAATATTACCACCACTGCTACTAATACTTAAAATTGGGCTGAAGTTTAGTTTAGATTTATAGCCAGACATTTGAATATGGTTTCTGAATAAATAAAAAAAACAAACCCCTAACTTGTGATTATATAATTTCTCTAATTTTAGGACTTCATTTTAAACAATTTTTAACAGCAACGAATAAATTGAACGTTGTTAATTACACATAAGAAAAAGAAGAGGCACTAGAAATGCTCAAATGTCTATGACTTCTGGAAGTGTATTTAAGTTTCAATTTGAAACAGTTCAATTCAAATGGCCGTCTTACAAAGAAAAGGAAAAAAGTTCGGTTACCTTTTGCTGTTGAAATTAAATCTTTTTTTTTATCTCTCTTTTACTTGTTTTGATTTTCTTCATCTTCTCTTTTCTCAGCAACTAAAAACACCAGTTGAGGTTTGGGTTTTTTTTTTTTTTAAGCGGGGTGGGGGGGGATCTTATGCCGAGTGACAAAAGTTCCCCCGGCAACTGAAAATGCGCAAACGAGTGAGGAAAATTTAGTCTTTTATACACTTCCTATGCATGGACGATCTTATTTCAGTTGACAGGGGGTGACATTTAGCAGCTCGCTAGCTCGTTAACTGAATGCTGTAAGTTCAATCCTTGCGCTAGGCAGTACATTTTAGTGTTATTTTTCTCTTCAATATCACATTCTATAATATTTCGAAATAAACAACATTTTCAGCAAGACATCAATTTTCGAAATTTCCTTTTACCATTATGAGAAGTCCATTTGAATTTCGAACTCTAGACATTGATGCATATGAGTTACCATGTTAAATAAACTAATTAACTAACTAATGTTTGTTATTTACTGCAACAAATAATAATAATATCTTTTAAAATTTGCTGTTTTTCATCTGTTTAAATAATTCGCTACAGACAGTTTTCACAGAATCTAATTAAGTACATTATTTTGATTTATTTAGATAATTCTGTAGAACTTTTTCGGTTTCGCTTGACTTTAGTGTAGTAATGCCAGACGAGAACAATTGTTATGAAGAAATATGAAATAAGATCGTTAACTAATGATGCCAGTCCTAAAATATGGAAACTTATAACAAAATAATATTTCTAAATTATTTATACCCCCTTCTAAAAAAGGAACTTATTCTTAGAAGTCAAAATTATATATATATATGTCTTACATTTACTTTACGTAGATAACCCCTTCATACTCTTGTCAACCCAAAAAGAAGTCCAATTACTACTGAACCATGTGAAATCAATAAGATCATCGAAACAGTTCCCAATGGACAAAGGAAACAACAACAAACTCGCTACCTGCATTAATATCTTGAACAGAGCTTATGCCTGCGGCTGGGAATGATCTTTTCTTTTTCTACGCTTCAAACTACATAGGAAACAGTAATAAAATGAATATGCAAAAATAAAATTGAAAATCGTCATTTTTGGTCGACTCTTGACTGAAACCTCCACCTTCAAAGTGCGATTTAAATGATTTATCTTGCAGGCCTGCGACTGGGAATTATCTTTTCTTTTTCTACGCGTCAAACTACATAGGAAACAGTAATAAAATGAATATGCAAAAATAAAATTGAAAATCGTCATTTTTGGTCGACTCTTGACAGAAACCTCAACCTTCAAAGTGCGATGTAAGGGATTTATCTTGCATGCCTGCGGCTGGGAATGATCTTTTCTTTTTTTTTTTACATAGGAAACAGTAATAAAATGAATATGCAAATATAAAATTCCCTTAAAGTAATCGTCATTTTTGGTCGACTCTTGACTGAAACCTCCACAATCAAAGTGCGATTTAAGGGATTTATCTTGCGTGCCTGCGGCTGGGAATGATCTTTTCTTTTTCTACGCCTCAAGCTACATAGGAAACAGTAATAAAAATGAATATGCAAATATAAAATTGAAAATCGTCATTTTTGGTCGACTCTTCCCTGAAACCTCCACCTTCAAAGTGCGATTTAAGGGATTTATCTTGCATGCCTGCGGCTGGGAATGATCGTTTCTTTTTCTACGCCTCAAACTACATAGGAAACAGTAATAAAATGAATATGCAAACGAACCAAGCTCGCCTCTTTTACCCACCTTTCGTTGAAGACTGTCGAATGCAATCGTTTTCGATCAGTTCTAATCTTCATCCTGAGCTGATGCTCAAAGAATCGGATCAGATCCTGATGCGAAAGACGATTGCCTCGCAAGACTTCCTCCATGCGCGTCGTCCATATCACCATTCGAGCCGTGGCTAGCAGCGTGAAAAACACCATTCGTTTCACCCCGAAATACAGGGGCGACACATTGTCACACGCGCGACCAATGGACACGAGTTCTTCGGGAGCGAGACGAGCCGTCATCTCGCCGACATGGTCCCATAAGGGGCGGACCCGAGGGCAATGGTAGAAGGCGTGCGAAGCCGTTTCTTCTAAACAAGGCCACACCGTTCACAGTCTGGCAAATCCGCCAAGCCCCATACGAAAGCCTTGTCGTTGAGAGGCAGCCGATTCCGAGGTTATCGCCAGGCAAGCGAAAACTCATGGTTACTGAGATAATCCGCCGCTGGCGCCCAAGACCAGTAGGAGCGATACTCCGCTTCCGAAAAGCAGAGCGTATCACGTAGGGAATCCCTTGTGCGCCCCTCCACTAATCCCCGATAGAAGACTTTCCTAGGCCGTGACAGGTCACTGGGCCGCGGAATAGCATTCAAGGCTGACCGACACTCGCGGAGGAAAAGCGATTGATCCCGGGGTTTACGATGGCGCTCAACCCTCGAGATGGGGGGAATGATGGTAAGGCTAGGGAACGCGTCCCTAACAATCCCCTCCAGAATCGGATCTCCTCTAGTCAATGCGCGGCGTAGGAAAGCCAACCGAGAGGCACGGATGTGACTCATCAAGTGTGGCATTCCCAGCCCCCCATGACACGGACGTTTAGTGCAGACTCGTCTGTAGACCCTGTTCACGCGTCCCCTCCATAAAATGGAGGATAGCGATCGCTCGAGCGCCTTCCTGTGGGCCTTACAGAGAGAAAGTACTGACAATCGATAAAGAACCAGGGGGAAAATGTATGTAACACACACGTCCGCGCTGTCCTTCACGGACAACCGCCGTCGATTCCAAGTCTTGCCAGCAGAATCGACCTTTGCTAGTACTTCTGACCAATATTTCTCCAGCTGGAGTTCGGGTCCAAACCACACTCCAAGAATGCGGACAAGACCGTCCGTCCAACCGAAGCGGCCTGGAAGATCACGCCCGTTCCAGGCACCAAACCGCAAGCCGGACGTCTTGTCGCGGTTTATCTTGGTGCCTGTCACCATCTCGTACCGATCAAGCGCCTTCTGTACCGCCTCAATGTCGCTGCGGGACGATACGAAAGCAGATACGTCATCGGCGTACGCGGAAACCCTGGCTCGAGACCCTCCAGGAACGGCGATCCCGCGTAGGGCCGGACTGCACGTCTCGTCCTTCGGCCGGCGAAGGAGAGGCTCCAACGCCAAAGCGTAAAGGAGAGGCGACGGCGGACAACCCTGACGAACTGACCTCGACAGAACAAAAGCGCCCGACAACTTTCCGTTCACCTGTACCACAGCACTGGGGGAGCGATACAGGAGGCTAATCCAGCGGCAGAAGTCGGGTGCGAAACCGGCGGCCTGCAGGACAGTAGCAAGATAGCGATGGTCGACCCTATCAAATGCCTTGGACTGATCCAAATTGATCAGCGCGGCTTCTTTGTCCTCTTTTACTCCCTCTAGGATCGTGCGGATCAAATGCGGGTTGCTCTGAATTGTTCGGCCCCTCACAGAACAAGTCTGCTCGGGTCCCAACAGAGACTTGGCAACTGAGTGCAAACGCTCCTGCAGGATCTTGGACATAATCTTTAACTCTGTGTTTAGCAGAGTTATGGGCCTGTAATCGTCTAGTTTCCCCCCAACACCCTTGCCCTTTTTCAACAGAGTGATCACATCCCTGGAAATGCGATTGGGTATGGACCCCGACCGAAACCAGTTGTTGAACACTGCTGTAAAAATCGGAACAAAGATGTGCGACAGCCTCAAGTACAATTCATAAAGCAAACCATCCAGAGCGGGCGACTTGCCTCTGCCGACCTTCTTCAATGCCTCGTAAACTTCGCCCTCCGTGATCTCTCCCTCGCAGTTAGCCGCTTCATTCGGCGCAAGCCGAGGAAAGTCAGCCAAATAGCTGCGAAACTCCTCCTCACGGAGACCAGGCTCCTTGGTAAAGCGGCTCTCGAAATGCCGCCGAAACGCCTCGCATATGTCGTCAGTCGACCGCAGAGTACGCCCCTCCGGGGTTTTGACTTGACGAATGTAACGATCACCACCTCGACGGACTTCTTCCCGACGCTGATCTGCGCCCAGGTTCACGGCTTCAGAAGACATCTTACTTAACTTATGTCTAATTACCTGACCCATGTAGCGCCCGCTATTCGAACGCTGCAGGGCCTCCCTAGCTAGTGCTATCTCTAGGGGATCTCCCCCAGCCTCCGCCAGGGAAAAATTAGCCTTGTGTCTTCACCTTTTCAGCTCTATCTAGAGCGAGCCGTTTGCTGAAATCAGCGGTGAAGGACCTAATTCTATCCTTAAGACGCTCCCACCACTTATTCCCGATAACCGCCTCCACTAGCTCCCGCTGCACTACTCTAATTAGCTGCTCCTGGAAGTCCCGCCTGTCCAGTAAAGACAGATTGAACTTCCAGTAACCAGCCATTCTAGGCCCTTGTTCTAACGCCACACGGGCACAAACGAGTTTGTGATCCGCGTAGCCTACCCAGTGGAACGTGGGACAATCTAACAAGTCTATGTCGGCTCTACGAACTAACATTCTGTCAATGTAGCTAACTACCTTGACAGACGGCCAGCTAAGAGCTCATGTCCACATTTTCTCCCTGGGATGATCGACCCGGTATCTATCGACGAGACCATAATCGTTGATCAGATTGACCAGGCTACGATCACCCCTACTCCCACTAGAGCCCGGCCCCTTGTCTAACTTGGGGTCCAGGATGGCATTCCAGTCCCCCATTAAAACTAGGCTCGAAGAATCAACTAGGAACGGCCCCAACCGCCGAAAAAGGAACCCCGCTCCTCCCGGTCGTTGGGCGCATAAACCGCAACGACCCGAAACGAACCACTTTTCACGGCAATATCGGCCACGATTAACCGGCCCTCGGCATCGGTATGCACAAGGTCCACCTTCGCATCAAGAGTCCGTCTGACCAACAAAGAAACCCCTCTGGCAAACCGGTCCCCATATGTTGAATAGACGACAAAGTCATCCTCCAGCACACACGCATCGGAAGTGCAAACAAAGTGGGTCTCCTCGATCGCGGCAACTTCCACGCCGAAGGACAAGAGATCCCGAAGCAGACCGGCATCCTTACTCCGATCTCTCAAGCCCCGCGCATTCAGACTGGCTATCTTTATTTCCATTTTCTAGGCCTGCAAATATAAAAGAGAGTTAAGGCAAACACCTACTCACATACGGGGCGGAAATCTGAGCTGGACAGGACCCCGACGGATTGCCCCAGGCTCCTTACACCCAACTCTGACGTAATACGTCTATCCAGGGCAATACCGCCGGTGTCCGTGGAGTATGTTAATTTGATGGCCCTATATAAGGAGGGATGGACCAAAACAGGGACCCTCCCAGCATAAAATTGGCGTAGCTTCTTGATCTCCGGATCGTCTATTTCCAGCATTCTGATGTTGGAGAAGGCCTCTTTTGCTTCAAAAAGATGGCTCCATACTTTTAAGAAGCTCCCCGTGTCCCTCACACACGTAATTACCCCTGGGGCCCTGGGGAAATTGCGAGGGTCTTCTGTTGATTTACCATCTACCTCATATATTTTATACAAACCTTTTTATATTCCTCTTTGTCTACCTGACAAATAGTTTCGGGGCCCTCAAATAGTTTCTTTTTCTTCTTTTTCTTCTCTCTTGAAGGATGGGGAGAGGAAGAAGTGGATGTATGGGGTGGCGTGCTCACAGAACTGGGGGAAGATATAGAGGGAGAGGGAGATGGAGTACGTGTAGGGGAGGAAGGGAGACTCCTATCTTTGGGAACAACAGTATGTCTTATTGGCGATGCAGGAAAGGAGCGCCGCCTGGTTCTATCCATGCTACGCTCCGCCCTGCTACGGCCAGAGATATTCTTTTCTTGTTCTTCAGAGTCTTCCTCCCTACATCTTTTCAATGAGGAAGCTCGAGGCGGAGGCATACTCTCCACCTCCATTGGTGCTTCCTGTTGCTGCTGCATTTGTGGATGCTCTTGCTGCTTCCGTTGTTTGAGTAGTTCATGTTTGTGCTGAGACCGCTGCTGTTGAGGCTGCTGTTCTTGTTGCTTCTGCTGTTGCTGACGTTGCTGGTTGGCTGTTCTTCGGGCCGCTTGTTTTAGCCTTCTTTAGGATGTTGTTTTACTTCCACTTCAGCCTGCCTTTTTTGCGGAATTTCCTTCTGGCGTCGAGATGGAGCACTTGAAGACTTCCCTCCTCTGGTTACTTCCGTCCATTCTCCACCAGTTTTCGGAATCTCCTCAGGTTTCTTAGCTGTTGTTGTTGCTGTAGTTGCTGTAGTTGCTGGGCTAGGTGGGACTTGATCTTTCTTCTTAGTCGGGCACACCTTCGCCATGTGGCCCACGTCTCCACATAGCCAACAACATGGTTTTCTCCCCTCCACCACCACCAACATTTTTCTCTTACGGCAGATCAGGGTGTTGGGGATTTCTTTAAAACCGTCTCTATCTAGGGTAATCTGTATTTCCATATCACCTGTCTCTATTCCAGATTTACTGCTTATGGCCCTTACTTCGTTTACCTCTCCATATATGGAGAAGAAGGCCCCCATTCGGTCTTCCGGGATGTCTATTGGCACCCCGTGAATAGTTACTTTGGTCCGGCGGGTGCCCAAATATTCAGTTTGAAGCCTTAGGGCTTTGGTGTTTAAAACACATCCAGCCAGCCGCTTGGTCTGTTCTTCTATCTGGAGAAGAATATCCTACAGTGCATTGGTCCTTCTTGCGAGTATCTTTGGACTTATGTTTAGGGTTTTCAGGGCCTCCTCCATACTTTCCCTGCTCACTCCAATCAGTCTATGTGACTTGACGTCAGAGGTAAGCAAGGAAATGGTCCGCGTGTTAACAGCTTCAAAAGCTTCTTTTATGGTTAGGAATTCATTCCCATTGAAGCTTTTTTCGTATTTTTCTCTTTCGTTGGCATAAAATGTGCCATAATTTTTTGGCGGCCTATTTTGTCTCCAGGCCGTTTTTTTTTCAGGTTACACCGGTATTGTTACCGGTGTATATGTAATGTCGCTGATTTTGTCAACCATGGTGGCGACAAATCCCACCACAGTTGACACACAATATAGTTTCTTTTCTCACTTTTTTTTTGTTTTGTTTTAAACATTAAACAATGACTAGAAATAAAAATAACCGGAAAGAAAAACGTGGACAACCAAAGATAATTCAAACAAATAATACGGAAAAGTAACAGAATAATGCAAACGAAAACAGTCAGGGGGAAAAATGCAAGAATGAGAATAAACAAAAGAGAAAAGAATGTATAAATACAGATAACCAGAAAAATAAAAGAGCAAAAGTTTTAGCAAATAAAATATTAAAAACAGAAAATAAAATATCAAAAACTTACGTTCGCTTCAAGCTCGTCTTTCAAAGCAAAACAGTAAAAACCACTATGTATGCACTAGCGACAAAACTCAAATGACTGGACTCACTTGATAGTTCCCCAAAATGAAGGTTAACCAACCAGAAGGCGTAAAATATTCAATCCGTCTTATATAACGGCGGCCATTTTGGTTACTCTCTACGAATGTCCAATGCGAACCTGTCAGAACCAAAGATGACCAGAACAGAAGAAAGAACTAAGCTCTGCTACTGAAACGAGATATCCACTGCTAACCTGAACTACGCTTTCCTACTGTCTTCGAAATATTCACTGCCAACCTCTGGATTCTATACTCAAAGAGTACCGTCATCATGAACAACAGTTACCACCTTCAGTCTGTACTCAGCTTACACTACGGACCGACGCCTGATTGATCTTATCTACCTAAGATCAAAGTCACAACGTGGGTAGGTTAAACTTGAGATCGAAGCAGTTACTCCAGTAACCAGACGTTGCAAGTGAGCTGGGAACGATAGAGGTGGTATTGAACCGGTACAGCCGGTGAAGCCGTTAACATCGACGACCAGAATTCGACCCTGGACGAGCCAGTGTCACATATTGGTATCTTGACCAGGAGATTTCGCCAAGTAACGACGGCCACCGATCGACTGGGACACTGGCTGGTGGCAGCGACAAAGAGTCAACCCCTAAACGCCGGTAGAAGAAACATTACAGCTTCGCGCCGCGACTGGGAGTTGACCACGGGCCGAGTGCTGTTGTCACAACTTGACGTTTGTTGTATTAATACGCTCGTCTCCTTCTCTCTGGTGACAGGCGAACTTGCCCGTCTTTTATTTTGTTTGTGGGGCTTGAAAAGGTCATTTGGGAATTCACTCCCGGATATGATTCGGGCCTCTTCATTGGACGACTACAAACTTCGAGTCGGCTCGCGAAAAGGTCCGTAAAAGAATTAGTTTCTAAGAATTAAAGATTATTTGAATTTTGTTTTTAAATGTTTCCTATTTTTCTATTGGTCAAAAAACATTTCGCATCAAGGTGTGAAATTACGTAAGTTTTGTTTGGGATTCGCCTTTGCGTGTGTGTTAAGCAAAGTTTGTAAATTCGAGTCTTTTTACTTTCTAACAAAATTAATGTGTCAGTGCTTAGCATTTAAGTTTTAAATCTAGATTTTGTTTTCTTCACTACAAGGGAAGAGAACTCTTTTATTTATATAAAACTGTAATGTAGAACTATTTACTTAAAATCTTTCAGCTAACAGGGCATGATTTATCGAAATCATTTTCAAATATTCTTCATCTGACGAAATATAAACAAACAAATTGTTAAGAATGATTAAAAATGTTCAACTTAGCTGCTTTGAAGTCTTTTCTCTCAAAGGTTGGAAAATGGATGAGAAAATTCTCACAACAAAATGAATTTAATTTTAAAATGTTTACTTTTTCTTTTAGTAAATGTAAAATTGTGTGATATGCACTAAAATCAATTGATTCCATTCCTTCTGAAAGGATATTAATTGTTTATGTAATAAACAAATATTGTTTTTATACAAAACAACACTTTGATCAAATTTGTTATAAATTCATTTTCGTTTTATCATAAAAAACGAAGGGGAAAATATTCAGATAAATAAAAGTATATTGATGAAATGATGATGACATAACAACTACAATTTCCCTGGAAAAATAATTAATAATATTCACATTTGGACTACTGTCCTCATCTTTGTTGTTGTTATCACAACATTTCGATCGTTGGACACTGACATTCATCAGGTGTATATCGATCTGGGTACGCTGTAATGAATTCTGAACTGAATCGTTTAGGGGATAGACTGTTCTTGTTCCAATGCTCATGTCTAGGGATATCACATCTAGTTCTTATTTTTAGTACTGCTCAGTTATTGCTCGCCCTGTTTCCACTGATTCCATGTACACACTACCCCGTCCAGGGATTGAACTGAAAGCCTTTATTTAATCTAAGGGTTTAGACTGTTCTCGTTCCACTGCCCATGTCTAGGGATATCTCAGCTAGTTCTACTGTTCAGTTATTGCTCGCTCGTATACACTGAGTCCAAGTAAACACAGCTCGTCCCAGGGTTTGAACTTACCGTTAGGCTATTGTCCCATAGATATTGAAGATGGAACCTTAAAACTAAATGCCTTATTTTTTTACATACCCAATTTAATGCTGATTCTTATTTAGTTCGATGTGTAGAATCAGAAAACATCAATTAAAATCAATTTTAAGCGATATTTAAAACAGTATTGGAAGTCTCGAAATGGTGAATTTCAGTAATTTCAGCATTATTAATAACAGTAATAGAAGACTCAAAATTACGATTCATTTTTTTACATACCAAGTTCATTGTTGATTCTTGATTCTTACGTAGTGTGATGCGTAAAATCAGAATACATCAATTAAAATTAATTTCCTGCAATTTTGATAACAGTAAACTCAAACTTCGTGGTTTTCATCAGTAACGATAATCGAAGCCGCTGAGTACGATTAATCTTTTTACATACCCATATTAATGCTGATTCTCATGTAGTTTGATGCGTAGAATCAGAAAATATCAATTCAAATCAATTTTCTGGAACATTAATTTCGCCAGTAACGGTAATCGAAGCCTCAAAATGGCGGATTACAATTAATTTGTTACATCCAGGTGTTTATTTTCTATTTTGATTATTATGTAGTTTGATGCGTAGAATCAGATTCCATCAATAAAAATTAATTTCCTTCAATATTAATAACAGTAATCGGAGCATCCAATTTCGCAGTTATCAGCAATAACTTTAATCGAAGACTCAAAATTGCAGATTACGTTTAATTTTTTATATAGCTATTTTAATTCTGGTTCTTATGTAATTTGATTCGTAGAATCAGAAATCAGCACTTCAAATCAATTAATGAAAGTAATCGAACACTCAACATACGCGTTTTTCGCCAGTAATGGTAATCGAAACATCGAGATTTTGGATTACGATTAATCATTTCCATAAGCATTTTATTGTTGATTCTTGATTTTTATGTATTTGATGCAAAGAATCAGAATAAATCAATTTAAATCAATTTTCACCAGTAATGGTAATCAAATCCTCAACATTCACGGTTTGCACAAGTAACAGTAATCGAAGCCTCAATATCGGGGATTATGATATGTTTGTAAAAATAATAGTAATCCGCCATTTTGAGGAATTGATTACCGTTACTGGTGAACACAGCTAATCTCCTGGCTTCGATTACTGTTATTAATATAGCAAGAAATTTATTTTAGTTGATGTATACTGATACTACGCATCAAACGAATTAAGAATCAACATTAAACTGTGAATGTAAATAATCGTAATCCGACATTTTGAGTTTTCGATTTGCCTTTACTGGTGAAAATGCGCATGTCGAGGCTTCGATTACTTTTATTAATATTACAGGAAATTCATTTGAATTGATAAATACTGATTCTACGCATCAAACTACAAAAGAATCAACATTAAATTAGGTATGAAATAATTAATCGTAATCCGACATTTTGAGACTTAGACTACCTTTACTGACGAAAACCTCGAATTGTCATGCTTCGATTCCAATATTATTTAATATTAATTAAATATTATTTAAAATCAATTTCCTGCAATTAATATTGCAGGAAATTGATTTTAAATAATATTTTCTGATTTGAGGCATCAAACTGCATAAGAATCAACATTCAAATGGCTATGTAAAAAATAAATCCTAATCCACCATTTTGAGGTTTCGATTATCGTTACTTGTGCAAACCGCGAATGTTGAGGCTTTGATTACTGCCATTACTATTGCAAGAAACTGATTTTAATTAATGCCTTGATTCTACACGTAAAACTACTCAATAATCAAGAATCAATATTAAACTGGGTATATAAATAATTAATCATAATCGAACATTTTGAGACATCGATTACCGATACTTGTTAAAACCGCTAATGCATCGATTAATGTTATATTACAGGAAATTGGTTTTAATTGACGTTTTCTGATTCTACGCATCAAACTACATAATAAACAAGAATGAACATTAAACTGGATAAGTAAATAATTAATACTAATCTGCGAAAATTGAGGCTTCGATTACCGCTATTAATATTGCAAGAATTTAATTTTAATTGATGCATTTTGATCCTACTTCAAATGAATCTACGATGAACTGGGTATGCCAAAAAACAATCGTAATCCGCCATTTTGAGGCTTGGATTACATTCACTGGTGAAAACTGCGGATGTTGTGGCTTCGATTACTGTTATTAATATTTGCTGGAAATGGATTTTCATTGATGCATTCTGTTTCTATGCATCAAGCTACGTAAGCATTTTTTGAGGCTACGAATACTGTTATTAATATTGGCTAAAATTGATAGAATTAATGTTTTCTAATTCTGCACATCAGTTTACATGAGAATCATCATTCAACATGGAATGTATAAAATTAATCATCATCTGCCATTTTGATTACCGTTACTGTTGAAAACCGCGAACGTTGTGGCTTTGATTACTGGTAATAGTATTGCAAGAAAATGGTTTTAATTGTTATTTTCGGATTCTACGCATGAAATTACATAAGAATCAGCATTAAAAATGGTATTTAAAAAATTCATCGTAATCCTCCATTTTAAAACTTCGATTGCCGTTACTGGTAAAAACTGAGAAATGTGGAGGCTTCGATTACTGTTATTGATATTGTAGGAAATACATTTTAATTGATGTTTTCTGATTCTATGAATAAAACCACCAGAGAATCATTATTAAAAAGGGCATGAAAAAATTAATCGCAATAAGACAAGTTTGGCTTTGATTACCGTTACTTGTAAATACCGCGAATTTTGAGGCTTCTATTACTGCTATTAATATTGCAACAAATTGTTTTTAATTGAATTCTGATTTTACGCGTCAACCTACCCGCGAATCAAGAACCAACAATAAACTGTGTATAAAAAAATAGTAATCGGACATTTTGAGGCTTCATTAGAGAAAATTGGTTTTATTTGACGATTTCTAACCCTACGCATCAAGCTACATGAGAATCAGCATTAAACTCGGTATGTAAAAATACATGTAATACATAAATCTGGGTATATAAAAAAATAAATCGTAATTCGCTATTTTGAGGCTTTAATTACATTTATTATTGAAAACCGTGAATTATAATGCTTCGATTACACTTATTAATATTGCAGGAAATTGATTTTGATTGATGTTTTCAGATTCTACTCATCAGTCTCCATAAGAATCAGCATTAAAAAGCGTATGTACAAAATTAATCGTATCCGCCATTTTAAGGTATCGATTGACGTTACTGGTGAAAACCACGAATGTTGAGGCTTCGATCACCGTTCGTAATATTGTAAGAAATTTATTTTCATTGGTGTTTTCAGATTCTAAGAATCAAACGACATAAGAAAAAGCATTGAAAAGGATATATTAAAAAAATCAATGTTCTTCAATATTAATAATTGAAGATTGGCGGCAAGATCTCATCATTTTGCAGTTAAAATGACTAGATGTAACCGTAAGTTCTATGCAAACAGTTTCTTCTCTCATACTTGTCACTTGTGGAACTCTCTTCTGCTATCTTGCAGCAAAAAATTTGTATCTGATTCTGCCAATGCAGAATGAAAGAATAGCAAATCTAGAAATGCCAAGTCTTGTAGCTACATCGTTTAAAATCTTTTTAAGTGGCTTCGACATTTTCCACTGACATGAAGTAGAGTGACTATATAGAGTCAACTGCTACAAGGACGAGGAAGACTGTTTCACTCTGTTGTGCTTTTTTGCATCATAATCCATTTTGCGCAATTATAAATCTACCATGCGTCCATATATTTAATATTAATGCCATATCTGATCTGGTTTTATTACTTTGCATCTCATGGTTCTTGACAAAATCCAAAGAAGGGACTGTAATACAAACGACCCTGACCAGGCATTTAGTCTCCAGTTACTTTTTCACCGACATGACATGACTTCTCTGTCTGTTCTACAAATATTTGTGACACTATTTAGCTATGGTAATTGATTAACTAATTAACCATAAAAATTAAACAAGAAAATACTGAGGACGGAAAAGAAGATACCCCGAGATTTTATTTTTACTTACAAAAAAAGAACCTCAAGAACCCGAGAATTTGCGTAAACGGTGGACTCACAAAAAGGCCATATGGCAAAATTTTGACAATTGATTAATGAGGTTTATAAAATTACTGGTTAAGGAAAACACGAGAATCAGAAAGTGTCTAGCGAGATTTTAGAAGTTGCCCAGGCGAAAGGCCATATGTTGATTGTAAAAAATCTTTTGGCATGGGAAGATGTTCCGAGAAATATATCGTTCAAATGGAAAGATTTTATTTTTTTACTTTGCCAAGAAACCGAGGATTGGCGTAAACGATAAATTCACAAAAATCCATGTGGCGAGCTTTTGACAATTGATTTATAATAATTATAAAGAAAACACGAGATAGCCAAAGAGCGTCTGAGATATCATTCGAAATCACCAGATTTTAGAAGTTGGCCAAGCCACGGGGGCCATATGTTGTTTGTAAGTCGAAAAAAGGGAATTTCATAAACAATAACGTTGATAATTTTGGAATTCAAAAATCCAGAAATAAACAGCGGTGTCAAAGAATTAATTAATGAAGCAAGGTTAGCCACACCCCCACGACCGAGACGCCATTGGTCGAGTGGTAGCAATGGTGATAGGCGGAGGTAAATTGGTAAGAAAGACGAAGAAATTACTAACCCCAATCGAAAGGATTTGATATGAGGTACCAATGTGAGAAGGAGGGCGTTTAGGAGGATAGCTATCCTGTAACCTCTCCTCACGGATGAAGGGAACCCCCCAAAATTTAATTTTCCAAAATGGGAAGTAATCAATTTTCCTAGTCGGACAACAAAGAGGTCAAATTGTCAGAAATCGGGAATTACCAAGAACCTCAGGCTGCGCCTAGCCCCGCACCAGTTTTTGGTCGATGTCCATATAAACGAGCGCCCTCGGTTTGCCAGTCAGTCAGTAGCAGTTAGAGCCAGTTTGCTAGCAGGAACCAGAGAGTTGCCTCGCAGAAGCTGACCGAGAGATTCCACGACTTCCTATCTTCGATTTTGCCTTCCTACGAAACAGCAAGTTATACTGACAAACGAAGCTAAGCCAGCACCTAGAAACTAAATCAGTTGACTTAGAAAACCAGAACTTGCCTGAAGCATAAAGTGTCACTCTCCAAGAACGGGTTGGGAAAAACACATACTCCTGTATAAAACGGACTGATAAAAGTTGACTTGCTTTCTATCAACATAACAGAATCTTTTTGGTTTTTCTTTCTTTCATTTTTTTTTTCACTTGTGCGACGTCACCTCCAGTTTAGACTCATCTTACACTACGGCCCCGATGCCTGATTTATCTCGTCTACCTAAGATCAAATCACAATGTGGGTAGGTTAGACTTGAGATCGAAGTAATTACTTCGGTAACCAACCATTGGAAGTGAGCTGAGAACGACGGAGCTGGGGTCGGAACGGTGGCATCTGGCGTGAAGCCGTTCGAATCGACCGATCATCCCATTTGGTACGCTGACCAAAGGATTCCGCCGGGTAGCGACGACCGCCGATCGACCGGGTCACATATTGGTGGCAGCGAGTAAGAGTCAACCCCGAAACGCTGTAGGAGAAGTATCCCAGCTTCACGTCGCGACTAGGAGTTGACCCTGGGCCGACAATATTGTGTCACCATGGCAACTGCTCAGATGAGCTTTTTTCCTGGTGACCCAACTACAAGAATTTAGGCTAGATGTAACCATAAGCTCTATGCTAACAGTTTCTTTTCTTGCTTATGGAACACTCTTCCGGTTTTATGCTTCCCAGTCAACTTCAATCTTCAAAAATTTAAATTCAGTGTCAATTGCTATTTACTGCCTTCCTGATTACACTTCTTTTCTCGCTCTTTAGTAATGTTTCTGTTTTCTAATTCTTTCTCACCTAGAAACCCTTTGTGATTTTACTACCTTCCTTGGGGTGAACTCGATTAAAAAAAACTTGGCTGTTTAGTCATTATGTTTCCTAATGAAGCAAGTATCAAAACATTTGTAGACAAGAGTTATGAGGTAAAGTAAGCCTCACTGGGGAATTGAAGAGACCAGTTTACATGTTAACATTGAGAAATCCCAGTCTCTTTCTTTCTCTCTATTCAATGATGCAAGAGATCAATTTTACCATCTTTTGGGGCATTTTTCCTTACTTGATGTCTCTTCTGATAGAAACTTTTGGAATTGCAAACAGTTGGCACCATTTTGCGATTTGAGACATTTTTGCATTCATTTCTAGTCGATCATCAAGTGTACATTGTTTTTTTAAAGGAGAGGGGTTTCAACCAAATAAATCTGTTTTGAAGTGCATCTTGTTGAGGAAGATGCTTTTTAGCATTCAGTTGTTAATCTCAAAAATACGAACGTGGTTTAAGGGGATTCAGAAATCAGTGGAGATTCCTTTTAACATTTGATATTTGAGTTATGTTGATGAATACTGAATTACAATCGTAATGCTTCATCACCTAAATTAGAAAAAAAACGTCATCGTTTGGCACTAGGTGGTGGGGTCAAAAGTCCTTTTCAGATATAGAAGACTAAAAATTTCTTGCTGATCTAAATACTTTCAAACAAGAAAATAGTATTTTAAGTGGTATTTGCATCTAGCTAGTCCAACAGTAAAACGATGTGGCTTCATTGACAATCTTGAAGAACACTTAAATTCTTTTATCAGGTCATCCATAATTTCTGTCCGAAAGTTGAATAAAGAAATGTTACATTTAATTACAGATTCAATCAACAATGTGTTTTCCCTGATTATCTATGACTTTCTTCCATCTATGAACAAGCTTACTAATTCCATTACTGTAAAATTCTTTTGGCTTTGATTCGAAGAACTCACAAATGTCAGTTTTAACCTCTTCCTGTGTTACAAAAGCTGTTTCTTCCAAGTGATTCTGTAAGCTACGAAACAAATGGTAGTCTGAAGGAGCAAGGTCGGGAGAATAAGGTGGATGAGGAATTTTCTCCCAACCAAGTTCTTCGATCTTTTGTGACGTGATTCTTGCTGTGTGTGGTCGCGCATTGTCCTGATGAAACATCACCCATTTTCGATTCACTAGAGCAGGTCTTTTTTTTCCTCAAAGCTTGGTTCAAACGCTCTAATTGCTGACAGTATATTTGAGCATTAATTGTTGCATTAGGTGGTAAGAATTCAAAGTGGATTATTCCTTGGCAATCCCACCAGATTGAAAGAAGAACCTTTTTCCCATGAAGTTCCCTTCTCGGCTGTGGCTGGGGTCCTTCCCCTTTACCAAGCCACAGTCTACGACGCTTGACATTTAGATAAAAGATCCATTTTTCGTCGCCAGTCACAAGTCTATCCAAAAAAGGTGAAACAAGTTGGCGAGAATGGAGAGAAGAGCAGATGTCAACTCGGGATTTGAGGTTGTTTTCAGACAATACATGAGGCACCCATTTTCCAAGTTTAGGAACTTTTCCAATTTATTGAAGATGACGATGAACAGTTGTATGGTTTGAATTGAGAACCACTGCCAATTCCTCAACTGATAAAGCAGGATTTTCTTCAAGGGCTGCTTCAAGAATCTTTTCATCAAACTCAACTGGACGTCCGGTTCGATCTTCATCTTCAAGGGTGAAATCTCCACCTCTGAATTTTGCAAACCATCTTCTGCAAGTTCTTTCATTCACACATTGCTTTTCATAAACTGGGTGAATGTTTCTAGCCGCTTCGGCTGCTGAGTTTCCTTTCTTGAACTCATAAAGCATTATGTGCCTCAAATGATTCTTGGGTACTTCCATCATAGCAAGGTTTTAATCAAACAAAATTTTATTTTATTGTTCTCTGAAATAAAATTTGGTCAGTTAAAAATAATGTTCAGCTCCATTAGACATTCTAGACTCTTTAAATTTCGTTCATTTTAACAAAATGTTAAAATTCGGACAGAACTTATGGGATGACCTAATAGTTGGGTTGCAATGAAAATATTTGTACAACAGACTGAGGGAAGCCATGTCACATAGATGAGGAGATGACTGGAGACTAGATGACTGGTCAGGGTCGATTGTATTAGAGACCCTACTTTGGATTTCGTCAAGAATCTTGAGATGCACATAAGGAACACCAGATCATAAAAGTGACCCTCCACAACGATATAGATAAGTCTACCCTCACACATTAACGTGTTGGGTATTTCCGTAAATTGCTAATGATAAGGAGACGTCCCCATATTTAGAAAAGACAAAACCAAGATGGTCTTCAGATATGTAGAGTGGCGCCCTATGTAGAGTCACCTTTGCCTTTCTTGTCCCCATATATTCAGTCTGAAGCCTGACTGTCGAAGTAGTTAGAATACAGCCTGTCAGCGATTTGGCTTTCTCTTTTGTCGGCAATAAGATGTCCCACATTGACTTACTTCTTCTTGCTAGAATTTGGGCTGCAATTTGAAGACTTTTCAGGGCCTCCTCCATCACTTTCCTGGTCACGATATTTAGCTTCCGAGTCTTGGGGTCCATTGTTACTAACGAGATTGTCCGTGTATTCACCGTGTCCAATACAGACGGCACCGGTAATAACTCATTTCCATTAACATATGGATCAAACTTGTCTTTTAAATTTTTGAAATATTCTGGCCCTTTTTGTGGGGGCCTATCCCTTGCCCATGACGAAGGAGTTACTTCTGTAGGGGAAGCAGGAAGAGATTCAGGCTCCGACGTGATGTCGGCGTACCCTCGTCATCCCTACACAATTCGAAACAATACACACAATTCAGACGAATAAGACGACAAAGAAACAAAACAATGGATACACAAGATGATGGTGGTGGGCAAACAAAAATATTACTTACTCCGAAGAATATCCAACAAAAATGTCTTGTACAGTTCACGTTAAACTCGGTAAGACAAAAAGTGTTTGATAGATAGATAGATAGATAGATAGATAGATAGATATGAACAAGACAGAAATAATATACATAGATAGATATAACAACGGAGAGAAATTAGTGAAGGGGAGAAGAAGGCGTAAAGAGAGAGTGAGGGGAGACTTTTTCCCTTCTCTTATCTTTTAAATAAACAGACAGACGGATAGATAGACCAATATATGAGAGAGAGAGAGAGAAAGGGGGGAGAGATGGGAAGGTAGGATTTTTTTTCTCTCAATATTAATTCGGTTAAAAATAAAGAAGAGGAAATCCAATAAAAAAAAACAAAAAGCAAAAAAAGAATTTCTCGTCGTTTCATGAAATCATTTCGGAAAATTCGATTATTTGGTAATCCATGGGAAAATTCTGACTTGAGTTGAGGGGCTGTGATGTCATAGGAGCGGGAGGTATTTCATTGAATGAGAATAACCACACCCTACCCGGTCTGAAGGGCGGTACATGAGATAACAAGGGAGGGAAAGTAGGGAAGGAGAAAGTGAAGGGGACGAATAAGGAATAAGAGACAGAAGAAAGGGATGTATGAAAGAGAGAGAGAGAGAGAGAGAGAGAGAGAGAGAAGAGTATTTGTTCCTTTTCTGATTGACAGATAGATATGAAAAGGACTGAGATAGATAGATATATAGCTAGATAGATAGACAGACAGACAGACCAAGATTTTAGTTGATGAATGAACTAACCGATATATTACAACTTCAACGAACAGATTTAAAGAAATAAAAGATTTTTGTTTTTTTTTAAACAAGCGGACCACTTTATTTAAGTAGTCCCTCTTCGTCTTCCCTTAATAAGTATTTTTCTATTAAAAAAAGAAAATAGGCAAGAGATGATAAAATTGATTTTAAATCCTCCTGTCATTTCGTAGCGAGATCAGTAATAGAAATAGACAGACAGACAGATAGATAGATAGATAGATAGATAGATAGATAGAACCAGTTTTCGGAAGTATTACAAACATTTAAATTTCAAACGTCTTTTTTTTTTTTGTCTTTTAACAAGCGGACCACTTTATTTAAGTAGTGCCTCGTCTCGCTTTTTAATCCTCCAACAAACATTAAGGAAGCAGATAGGAAATTGGGGTGGGGGTGGGGCAAAAAACTTATGGTCTGCTTTCCTTTGTTCAATAAGAGATCAAGAAGAAACAAAGAACGAGTCAGACAAACATTTTCCTATGAAAAAAGAAAATGGTGAAGAAATGATAAAAATGATTTCGAATCATGAGAGAGAGAGAGAGAGAGAGAGGGAGAGGAAGGGGGATTTCTTTTTTCTTTGCTTTTAAAGAAATAAAGAGATAGACCGGTAGATACGAACAGACTGACCGACTTTTCGGAAATGAAATTGGGGGACAAAATAACTTATCGTCTGCTTCATTCAATAACAAATCAACAAGTTGAAGACAACGATTCAGACGAACATTTTTCTATTAAAAAAGTAAAAAGTTTTCCAAATTAAATTCAATTTTTTGGGGGAGAGAAAAGAAAAAAAAATGGATTTAATAAAGAGATTTTTTTTTTTTCAGACTTAAAAACCGCCTTGCGTCGTAGTGGCTTTCTTGCCTTCATTGGGGTTGAAATGATTTTAAAAAAAGGAAGAAAAAGTCTCGTTGTGTTGATGGAAACATTTATGAAGAAGGTTGAATGATTTGGAGAAACGATAAGAAAATTCTTACACTTGATTTTGATTTCACTTTTGGGATGAAAAGAAACGAGACGGAAACAAAACACGTCTTGTCTGTCGAATTTTCTGAAATCAAACTGCAAAGGGCGTCGGTCGTACGGATGACGTCATCGGAATACAAGGCATTTCATTGGACGACAATAATCACGCCACTGGACACGTGAGTTTCTTTACGTGTTATAGATGAGAGAAAGAGGGGGAAAGAGAGAAGCAAGAGAGAAAACATGTAACGATTAGAGAGGGGCGAATTCTCTTCTTTTTCTTTCCTTTTTTAGTTCAAATAACTCACGACATTTAATCATTTGAAAAAAATACTATCAACTCTTATTAATTGTTGGTAAAATAAAATCAAAAACTTATTAAAAATAAAAAAAAGTAGTATAAAATAAAAACACGACTATATAACAATTTATTGGTTAATAATACTAGTATAAAATAATTAATTATTTTTTTTGCAAAATATAAAAATATTTTTTATTTGCACAAATAAGAATCTTTATTGTAAAAGTCTTTTATTTTATATTTTGAGACATTTAACTAATTATTATTTTAAATTATTTTATACTAGTGATTAATATTTTTTTTTATAAACGGATACAAATTTAATTATTTCCGATTAATTATTATAAAAATTAACAATACATGTTAAAAAGACATTTTATTCGGGTTTACAAGATGACTTGTATTAAAGTAATATTTTATCGGTAATAAAAACGAAAAATAAACTCTTCTTCTTTGACTCATGGAATTAGAATGAAACCTCAAAATATTTCTATTAATGAAATAATTTTTGAACTCTGGTGTTTAATAAAAAAAAAGAAGGTCAACTTAATGTTGATGATAGTCGTCAAAATTCTAAAAAGTCTTTTGAATTTCATGACTTTGAAAGAAAGACAAAGTGAAACTAGTTTTATTGGTGAAATTCCGGGAAATGTGAATTTCACCAAGACGAAGTAAACAAATTATGATTTATCAGGTATTTCCAATGACCTCTCACCTCGACCAAAGGTAAGCAGATAGAGAGATAGATAAATAGATAGATAGATAGATAGATAGATAGATAGGAACAGTGTAAGATAGATATGGCAACGAAATACACACGATCCCCCGTCTCACCCCAACACGCACATTATAAATAAGGGTGTGTCTCTTCAATAATACGCAACCTCCCCCCCAAAAAAACAGCATAGATTGATGAAAAAAGGCCGTAAACTTAATAAAAACCAAGTTTTATGTGAAAAGGTTTCTATTATTAATAAGAGGAAAGACAAAATTATTTTTTATTCATTTTTGAAAATGTTTTATTCTGTTTTAACACGTCCGAAATTTTGGCTGAAAATCTGTTTTTTTTAGGTCAAAGGTCGCGTAATATTTTTTAGCAGTAGTTTTTTTAGCGTATCGCAGCCGCTTTCGGCTGCTCACTAAAGGCGGTAGAGAACAGGGCGTTTTTTTTCAACCTTGACTTTTCCATCATGATCCCTACACGCTTGTAATTTCGTTTGGAGATGAACTAATTACCCTTTTTGTTCACGGTTGTTACGAACCTAATTGTAATAAACCTCCAAGCGTTTTTACACCGTAAGTTTCGCATAGAAATCTCCACTCATTTTTTTTAGAGATTTTTGACATTTCAGTAATGCCATTTTCTGTCGTGAAGCACTCCGAACTTAACACAGCAACTCCTCGCCAAATTCGAGGTCGGTACTGACCGGTCAGCTCTGACATGGTCAGGATGCCGCCCCGGGCTGTGTATTAAGTTACGCTCTCATTTTTTTCGTCTGCCAACTGGACGCGAGTTGGAACACACACACACTCTCTCTATATATACTTCCGTCTCTCGGCATGCCACTACTACTGGCTGCCCGCACGTCGTCCGCAACCATTCCCCGTACACACTATTGTTAGTAATTATTACGGGAGGTTTCGATTGGACTCGACCCGGCAGACCTGCAACGCCAGCAACCATCCGCAACTACCAGCAGCGATCACCAGCCGACCAGCAGCAATAACCAGACCAGCCGACCAACGGCGCTAACCAAACCAGACGACCAGCAAAGCACACCTGCGACGACAAACCAACCTTTCCCGTACACTATTGTTAGTAATTATTTACGAAAGGTTTTTCGACACTCACTTCGACTCCAAACGCCGACACGACCGGAGCAACCGCACTCATCAACAACCCACGACCGGAGCAACCGCACTCATCAACAACCTCCAACTGTCGACACGACCGGAGCAAACGCACTCATCAACAACCTCCAACCGTCGACACGAACGAAGCAGCCACACATCAACCCTCAACCGGAGCAGCCACACATCAACCCTCAACCGGAGCGTCCGCATCAGCAACGTCCAACCGCCGGCATTACCAGTATACATCCTATTCTCCTTCATGTAATAAACCCTGCGTAAATCATACACATCTTCGTTCTGTTGTCCATATTGTTTCACCTGGTTAGATCTCAAAGTAAAAGTGTGGCGGGCTCCCTGTGACAACGTTCATTTACGACACGGTGGCGGCCGGGCCATCGCGCCCCCCTCCAGGGTGTCCGCTACAAGCGCTTTTTTCAGTTGAAAAACGCATTAATTTGGAAATTCTTGCATAGATAGATATTCAGATAGATAGATTGATTGGAACATCCTGAGATAGATAGATAGATAGATAGATAGATAGATAGATAGATAGATAGATAGATAGATAGATAGATAGATAGATAGATAGATATGAACAGTGTGAGAAAGATACATAGGGACAGATAGATGGTTGTACAGAGATAGTCTTAGAGATAGGTGTGCTTTATGCTTAGAAGAAAAATTGTAATAAAATACAATAATCAAAGCCAGTTATTGAATCAGAGGAATGAATTAGTGTTAAAAAGTCGACATAAAAACAAATTTAAAATTCTCTGATATAATTTCACCTTAATTATCTACCTCAAATCACTCCCCTCTAACTCCTCAAATGTCGACAGGAAAACCAAAAACTAATTCTATTTTTCATATTGGAATCCCTCCCACCTCAAAAACATCTTATACTATATCAATTATAATTTATAAACTTTCCTCTACGTACAATATCTCCCTAACTCTCTTTCTGTTAATCCTTTACATCTCTTTATCTATATATTTTTAATTTATTTTTGAGTTCATTTTTTATTTATTTTTAATTTTAATTTTAAAAATTATTTTTCCAAATACCCCCAATTTGTCAATAGGTTAATATTCTGTTTTTTTTTAATAAAACTTTTCCCCTTTAAGGATATGTACCAACCTCCATGACCCCTGATTCGTGCCTATAGTCTGACTGAAACATTGAAAAGTATAAACTCTGTGTTTTAGGCAAGTTGGATTTTAGGTTGACCCTTTAGCTTTCAATGTTACTTCCTCACTATTAACTGCTACTTCCCGCTTACTATAACTTTATAGATGTGAACTTCATTCTATACTGGGGTTGAAAAGACAGGCAATAAGGGGGGGGTGTAATATTAATCGTAAAAATGGATAAACAAGAGAAGAGAAATTAAATATTTTACTGAATCACAGAAATGAATTAGTTCCAAAGGTTGTCATAGAAGTAAATTCAAACTGACATTTTCAACCTCGGACAATCCTTTATCATTTACCACATATAGTTTCATTTTCTTTCCTGATCACTGCCTTCAAATTACCTTCTTCCTATCTTTTTTTTAGTTGATAATTATTTGTATCAAGTTAGGTTTACGTAATACTCTTATTTACCCTTATATTAATATTTTTTAATTGCTAGCTGTAATTAATTTGTCTAATGTCTTTTAAAATATTTTTCCCTCCCTCTTTACATTTAATCTATAATTACATTAACTGATTTATTTATATATATACTTATATCTCACCGATATGGCACTTTTTTGGATTCACTTAGTAATTCATTAATTGATATATATTTATATATTTTATATATAATTTTTGGATTTTGTTTATCCCTTTTTACGATTAATATTAACCACCACCCTTATTTATGTTTTAAGATAATAATCTTTTAAATTTGCCTACATCATTTAATATTTTTTATATAAGGTTTTCTTAGAAATATAGTTATAGAAAGATAGACAGATACTGAAATATAGTCTTATTTTTAACTTTTAATTTCCTTCTTTTTAACTAGTACCGTCCGTTTATTAAATTATATCTATACTGACTTTGTAGTTTCCCTCCTTAAAGAGCTCTTTAATTGTTAAATTTTAACGGCTTCTTTAAAAGATTTTTTTCTTTTTGCAGAGGACGAAAAATTCGTAAGAGAAGCAGATTTTGGATTCTGTCAGAATTAATGAATGTCATGACGCGACAAGGGAGACAGAGATACGGGAAAGAATTGTGATTCCCCACACACGTGGCAATAATAAAAATTTCGATTCGGCCAGTTGCATGTAAACAAGAGATAAATCGAAATTAGGTTATCTTGTACACCGACGAGGAAGCCAGCCGTATGAAAACAGATCTTGATATGAAAAAAAGTAATTCGGTTAAGATTGCTTATTCAAACTGTTCGCGACAGACCTTCGGTCGGCAAGAAAAGGGCATCTGCACAGGTAAACGAGAAAGACAAAAACGTTCGGTCGTCAGGTGGAAACGACCACCCAGTTAAAAGTTGACTGCGATCATTATTGAGTCGGCTGAGAATTCCGCTAATGAATTCCAGGTGCCCCAGAATAAGATAAAAATTTAATGACCCGCAAAATGCGATTCATGAGAATTCTGGCCGACAGAAAAGAAAGAAAGAAAAGGGAAAATATTTTTTTTCTTTGGACGATAATGTAAACTAATGCCAGTCTAGCCACACCCACACCGCCAAGAGATCATTGGCTAAGTGGTAGCATGGGTGATAGGCGGAGGTGATTGTATGAGAAAGAAGGGAACCTTGTTGACGCCCACTGAAGAGATTGGTATGAGATACCAATGTGAGAAAGTTGGAGACCGTGCCTCGCAGAAGCTGACCACAAGATTCCACGTCTTTTCGACTTTAGACTTTCCACCAAGATCGACTTAGATTTTTAACCAGAAGCAAGTTTTACTGAATATCAACTTAGATACCAAAAGCAGTTTTATTGAAAAAACAACTTAAGATATCAGATCTCGCTTAAGAAAAGCAAAAAGTGTCACGAATCCATAGAAGCCGGCTGGGGGAGAAACGTACTCCTGTAATCAACAGACAGATATAAAGATAATTGTTATTTCTTAACACATTTGAACCTCTTGAATTACATCATTTTTCTTTTACATACACTTGTGCGGTATCACCTTCACTCCGGATTCAGCTTGCACTGCAGCCCGACGCCTGATTGATTTCGTCTACCTAAGATCAAATCACAGCGTGGGTAAGTTAGACTAGAGATCAAAGTCGTCACTTCGGTGACCAGACGTTGGAGGCGAGCTGAGAACGACAAAGTTGATACTGAATCTAACCAAACACAGGGAAGTCAGTGTCACACATTGGGGCAGTGATCGACGCTCGAGTGGTTGTGCGTGTCACACAATTGGTGCTGCGACCAAGACATCGACCGCGACCACCCGAATCATCCAGGGGTTAGTGTCACATTTATCCATAATCAATATTAATGCCTAATTTAATCTATATTTTCATATAATCTTATTTATACTTCATTCATTCATTCTTGGTGCTGACAAGCTCGTTCTGGACAAAATGGCCATATGTCATATGGGGCATTGAATTTTATGTATATATATATATGCCCCATCTGTAAAGTAATTTTTAACTTATTAATGGTGACACAATATTGTCGGCCCGGGGTCAATTCCTAGTCGTGGCGCAAAGCTTTGATACTTCTACCAGCGTTTTGGGGTTGATTCCTAGTCACTGCCACCAATATGTGACCCGGTCGATCGGCGGAATCCTTTGGTCAGGATACCGACTGGGATGGTCAGTCGATTCTAAAGGCTTCACACCAAATGCAACCAGTCCGATTATGTGTTTTTCCCCAACCCGTTTCTTCTGAGAGTGACACTTTTATACTTCTAGGCAAGTTCTGGTTTTCTAAGTTTATTTTTTAGGTGCTGGCTTAGCTTCGTTCGTCAGTATAACTTGCTGTTTCGTAGACAGGCGAAGTCGAAGGCAGGAATCATGGAATCTCTCGGCCAGCTTCTGCGAGGCAACTTGAACTTAATTTAGCCCAAACTTAACTCTAACTGCGACTGACTACTGCTTATATGGACATTGACCAAAACCGGTGCGGGGTTAGACGCAGCCTGTAGTTGTTTGGTAATTTCTGACAAGGGTCCTCTTTGTTGTCTGGCTAGGAAAATTGATTACTTCCCATTTTGAAAAATTAATTACTTTCTATTTTGGGGGGAGCCCTTCGTCCGTAAGGAGAGGTTGCAGGATAGCTATCCTCCCAAACTCATTCCTTCTCACATTGTATCTCATACCAAATCCTTTCTGTGGGCACTAGTAATTTCCCCGTCTTTCTTACCAAGGTACCTCCGCTTATCAGCATTGCTACCACCCGACCAATGGCGTCTCCGTCGTGGCTAAGCTTGCTTCGTTAACCCTTTGACATCCTTGTCTTATTCAGGATTTCTGAGTTTAGAATTATCAACTTGTTTTTGAAATTCCCTTTTTTGTCTTACAAACAACACATGGTCCCGTAGCTTGGCCAACATCCTAAAATCTTGCGATTTCTAACGATATGTTTATATTTTCTTAACCAGTACTTTTAACGGGCGTCATTAATCAATAGTCAAAGCTCGTCACATGGTTTTTTTGTGAATTTGCTGTATACGCAAATCCTCGGTTTCTTGGGAAAAGTAAAAAAAAAAAAAATCTTTCCATATTGAACGCGGATATCTCGGAACATCTTTCTATGCCAAACATTCTTGCAATTAACATGGCTTTGTTGCTTGATCGACTCCTGAAATTCTTGCCATATCGGACGCTCTCTGGTTCTCAGGCTTTCTTAACCAGTACTTTTACAAACATCATTAATCAATTGTCAAAAGCTCGCATATAGCCCTCTGTGAATTTATCGTTGACGCAAATCCCGGGTTTCTTGAGAAACTTTTATTTTTAAATAAAAAAAAATAAAATCGCGGGATATCTTCTTTTCCGTTCTCAGTATTTCTTGTTTTATTTGTATGGTTAAAAAATTATCATAGTTAAATAGTGTTACAATGTATTTTTTAATCCGATATTATGTGACACTATTTAGCTATGGTAATTTGCTAACTAATTAACCATAGAAATTAGAACAGGAAATACTTAAGGCAAAAAAGAGCTATCCCGAAAGATAGACTTATCGATGTTAAAAAAAGATTTTATTCTATTTACGAAAAAGATACTTTTAACAAAAGACAGTAAACTCGTGGAAAAAGCCATATGTGAGATTTTGTCAAGTTGATTAATGTCTTGCCGAAGGAGATAGAAAGAAAATCAAATATTAAGATATCGGGCAGACAATATGGCGGTTATAAAAATTTCGGCTTGAGACGATCGCCGATACAGGACAGGGAGAATCAATATTAATTATCTTTCCAAGATATCATTTTTTTTCCTTCGGGCCAGCAAGGAAAAGCAATGTGGTCATTATAAAATTTTGGAATGTGTCTCGACACAGGTGGAGAGGATTGTTGTTTACCAACGGCCGGCTTCAGACGCCAAGACGTTGAATGACAATTATAAAATTTTGGCATGTGACAGAAAATAGAGTGGAGAATTGATATTTGGTGAGATAAAAGAATTTAATTTCTCAACAAGCCAAGGGTTCCATGATAAAGCTAACTTCACGAAAGGACCAGATAGCAAACTTTGACAGTGATTGATGGAATTGGTAAAGAGTGCTGGCTAAGTGAATTCTGGGTGGTTCTGGTATGAGATATCAATGTGAGAGGAAGAGTCTAGGAGGATAGCTCTCCTCCGACCTTCCCTCACAGACGAGGGAGACTCCCCCCACTCGAGATGGAAAGTGATTAATTTTCCAAAAATAGGAAGTAATCAATTTTCCTGGCTTGACAAAAAGAGATTTCTTATTAGAAATCGAGATTTACCGAGAACCCCAGGCCGTATCTGGTCCTACACCGGGTTTTGGTCGGTACCCATATAAAAGAACGTTCTCGGGTCGTTCCCGTTAGAGTCAAACCAAAGTGTTGCCCCGAAGAAGCTGACCGAGAGATTCCATGACCTCCGACTTCGCCTATCATACCAATAGCAAGTTATTCTGAGGAACGAAGCTAAGCCAACACCTAAGAACTAAATCAGTTGACTTAAGATACCAAACTTGCTTGACACTTCTATGTGTCAAATTTCGTAGAAAACGGACTGGGAGAAAAAACACATTCATGTATATAACAGACGGATAAAGTTAATTTGTTATTTCTTAACATACTTGAACCTCTTGGGTTTTTCTTTTATTTCTTTTTCTTTACGCTTGTGCGATACCACCTTCAGTCTAGACTCAGTTTACACTACGGCCCGACGCCTGGTTGATCACGTCTACCTAAGATCAAAGTCAGAACGTGGGTAGGTTAGACTTGAGATCAAAGCAGTTACTCTAGTAACCAGACGTTGCAAGTGAGCTGGAAACGATAGAGCTGGAATTGAACCGGTACAACTGGTGAAGCCGTTAACATCGACCCTAGACGGGCCAGTATCCCATGTTGGTATCCTGACCAGGGGATATTGCCGAGTAGCGACAACCACCGAACGACCGGGACACAGTCAACTCCAACGCCGGTGGAAGAAACATTACAGCTTCGCGCCGCGACTGGGAGTTGACCAGTGAAAGGGTAGGAACGGGATGCCAGCCTCGCAGGACGCTTGAATTCATGAAGTCTGGGAACCAGCGAAAGCAGCTCATCGGAACAATTACCCTGAAAGTTTTTGTGAAAAAGACAGAGAGAGGCGACGGCGCGTCAGTGAGAGAGCGACTGCAGACGAGACGCCAGATCAGGGCCAATTACATTGCATATCCGTCTCTGGATCTTATCAAGGACCCTGAGGCAAACAGAAGGGGCTCCAGACCATATATATACCCTGCCTGAGCGTCAAAAATTATAAGGGGGGGGCAGGGAAGGATCTCTGTGGTGATTAATAGAGAGCAGTTTTGTTTTTGATGTGTTAAAATTAACCAGCCAATTCCTGCCCCAGTTTACAACCGATTGGAGGTCCTTTTCGAGGAGAACGGCCAGGTTAGTTTTGTCAGTGACGCTAGATTTGTTTTTGAGGCAGGAGTAAGTTGTAGTGTCGTCCGCGTAGATGCTAACTTGGGAAACTATGGCGTCAGGAAGATCGTTTATGAAGATAAGGAACAGAGTAGGGCCTAGGATAGAGCCTTGAGGAACACCTGCGTTCGTGGGATACGAGCTGGAGGAGAATCCGTTGAGAACGACCTTCAATTCACGGTTTGACAGGAATGATTGTATTAGGTCAAACAATCGACCTATAATACCATAACCCTGGAGCTTGCGAAGAAGGCCGGCGTGCCAAACCCTATCAAACGCTTTGGAGATGTCTAGGGCCACGGCACGAGCTTCTTCGTTATTTTGAAGAGCTTGGTAGACAAATTCAGTAATGGCCGTAAGCACATCAGCTGTAGATGGACTTTGAAGACTTTGCCGAAGAGGGGTAGGTGACTGATAGGATGGTAATTAGAAGGGTCAGAGGGGTCGCCAGAGTTCTTAAAAACAAGAACAATGGATGAGGACTTCCAGCAGCCAGGAAAACAAGATTCCTTGAGGCAGTAGTTATATAATTTAGAGAGGGCGGATGCCAGTCCAGGCGCACATTTCTTCAAGACAATGGCTGGTATTCTATCTCCACCACAAGCCTTGTGGGGGGTCTAAATTAGAGATAATACCCAATACCAATGACAGGGATATGTGTAACCCGCTCAGTAGGGTCTCAGTTCTAAGAGGGAAATCGGGTATGGGTACACCGGAAGCGTCAAGCGTTGAATTGAAAGAAAATTTTACCCCGATTAACCAATCAGATGTCAGACCTACCCTAAATTCATAACCTCCGACATATATTCATTGTTGTGCAATTTATTTTTAGCTCAGTAATATATGTATTGTAGTATAAATATAATTTATCCAATCTATAAGCAAGTGGTAAATACGACATATTTTGAACAAGACCGTCTCATTGTAACGATGACTAAGTTAAATGAAGCAATTTTTGTTTCAAATTTTCCTTAATTGCGTTTCAGGTTTTAGGAAATCCTCCCCACATTCTCAGTATATATTTGTTTTTGCTTCGTTACAATATTTAGTGGGAAAGTGTAACAATATATAAAGGTTATTAAAACAAGAAAATAAAAACAAAATGAGAAATTTTACTCGTTTGAATCTCCACCCATCGGATAAGTTGCTCCCGCTTTATAGGTGTTTGTACCTCATACTTCAGACGTTAATCTACTTTGATGATTTTTTGGGACAAACCTGGCAAAGAATCCTACAGTCCAAAATATGAATTAAGTGAAATTGGCAAGACCTACAGAAAAGTAACATCACTAAGTCGAGAGAAAAAGCTACATTATTTTTTGGTCACTTTATTGAAATTATTAAATAGCATTTTGGAAAAAAGTTTCATTTGTAACATTTGGCCTGCTAAAATGACAAACTATCCCCAGCTCCGTCATCATGTGTGATAAGAAAAAGAATAAAGCAAAAGAACGAAATTTTTAGTCCACCTACCCACTACCATCTACATTTTTTTTGTATTAAATCAAGCCAACTTGGTTACTAAATAGTCAACTACAGAGACAATAGGTAAGGGGATATATTAAAATATTAACGATTTTATTATTTGAAATCTGTCGGACGAGTGAGTTAGGAAAGGCAAACACAGTAACAAATTAAAATGGCAGTTGACAAATTTGATTGTTAGAAAAAAAAATGTCCATTTCAAAATCGTGATTTGTTTCAACTGTTTTTAAGGGAAATAAGCTCCTCTACTTTGATGTGACATGCATCTTCCTTTAAGATGTTCTGCAACTAATTTTAGAAGCCATTCATTTTGTGAACTGTGCTATTTCTTCAAACAGGAAAGACAACATAGCATCCAGAATAGCGTTCTAAACTTCATGATTGGTGATCAGTTGCTGTCACCCAATTTAATAAATTCATTTCCAAAATGCTAAAGTTTTGCGTGTGTTAAAATCAAGCAAAAAAACTAATCCCATCCGTTTCATCAAGCAAACAACATGCATTAGTTTTTGGACTTAAATGTGATTGAGCATTCTTTTTCTTCTTCCTAAATGTATTTGCTTTCTTCTTGGGCCATGGTTACATGAATGCTGTAGTCTGGTGGTGAAATCCAAAGAATCTGCAATGTTATCGGCCATGAGCTGGAACCTTGGTTTCAGTCTTCAGAATGAAGGGTCATTATGACGATGATGACCCTTCATTCTGCCTTTTCTGTAAATATTTTCATAGTAATTGTTCTTATAAGCTTTCTTCTTTGATATTTTGACTCTACATTTTTAAGTGCAGTACTAAATTGGCAGCTAGGTCTCATCATTTAAACTTGAAATGGATACACATAACCGTAACTTCTATGCTAACAGTTCCTCACTTGTGGCTTAGTTTTCAATGCAATTTGATTTTCAAAAATTTAATGTGATATCAACTGTTATCTTGCATTTTCTTAATTCCATTTTTTTCTCCTTAAGAATGTTTTTCCTTTTCTCATTATTTTAAGAGTAATCATTTGCGTTTTAGTGTCTTTCTTGCCTTGCTTGTAGCGAATGATTTAAAAAAAAAAAAAAAAAAAAAAAAAAAGAAAGAAAAATGACTTAAATTTGACTTTTTCAATACTTCTGATAATTATTTTTAATATTTTCTTACCAAGCAGAAATCCTCCTAAATATTTTTAAAATATTAAAATAGTAAATAAAAAAAAATGTCAACATATATCTCAAAACATCAAAGTTTCTGGCACCCTGGGTAAGCTGAACTTCGGTGCCCTTACATGCATAATTTTTTTTTCATTCCAACAAGGAAAACAAATGAAAAAAAAATGTACAAGTTTATTACAATATAGTTGTACCGCCACTCTTTGTGCTTCGACAGTCTCAGTTTTGCTATGGTGTTTTTTTTCCAAATCTTTTCATTAAAAAAAAAATCCTTGCTGCTTTGTGGTTGACAACAGGGTTGGAAAAAAGTTCTTGCCCAAATTTCAGGAGCAGACACACATTCGATTGATAGTAAAAATAATACGATGCGTGATCAGTTGTCTTGAGTCAATTATACATCCCTGTATTAAAATGTAATGTCTAATATGTCTTATTTTATCTAATATATTGGAAAATAGAAGTGTAAAAGTGACTACAGGGGTGTTATTTCACATCTAGAGAGCTCTTACAATGTCAAAAACTGTATTTAGGTCATAAACTTATTTTCTATGCTCTATAAAAATATTCAATTTATAAATAAAGAATCCTACTTAGCGGAAATTCACTTATCGCAGTAGGGTTTGGAATTGATTAACTGTGATAAATGATGGAGAACTGTATACAATTTAATACAAGTTAAAGAAAACATTTATTATCCTACCTAAAACATTTTTGTTGCCTTTAGATCTACAAATCTTTTCAGTTTTATAAAAATAATTTATTTACAAAAGTCAAAATATAAATATTACATTTACAATTAAATGTGCAAAAGAAATCAAACCAGAGGGGAAAAAAAAAAAGAAAAAAAAGATAATATTGTCTCCAACAGAAAGTCAAGTCTTGGTCATAAATATTAAGATAGAAATAAGAGTTTGTGTTAAGAGTGTGCGAAGACTGATTGTGGAGAGTTAGGATCAGTTCTTTTCAGTGATAGCGAAATTGTCTGCAAGTGAACTGAACTGGTGAGACAAACCAGCCCTTTTATTTATATAGGCGGGTGGCCTCTTTCAAGAAAGTCCTCGCCATTTTCTAAAAAGGGGCTTCTGAAACACAATGTGAGGAAAAAATAACAAAATACGTGTGAGCTAAATTGGAGTTTGCTAAGCAATTTTTGAAGGTTGAAAAATAAATTGAATGAAAAAGCATTAGAAAAATAAACAGACATCAAATTTAATGTTTAATAATACTAATCTAGGGGTTAATTATTTTTCAGTTATATTTTAAAACTTAGAACCCCCCCCCCAAAAAAAAACGCAGTATGAAATATGGAAGTAAAAAAAATCATTTTATAGATTAAATTTATGGTAGAGACAAAAACAAAATCGTATGCCAGCGAATAGAATTCTTGTTTAAATTTGATGGGTGTGAAAAAGAATCGACTAAACTTTTTTCAAATAATTCTTTTCACTATTCTTTGATTATGTTGTTTGAATATTCAGTTTTTAAAGAGTATTTTTTAATTTAACTTTTTAAAATTTTCCTTTGAGTAAATGATTGACCTTTTTTCATATAATTTGTATTTAACATTCTTTGTTTAATTCCAGATTTTACAAAATTATATTGAATTATGAATTAATACTGTTGAAATTTGCATGGAGCAATTTAGTTTAATAATTTTTCAATTTTTTTTTTCAAGTATATTACTCTGAAATTTATATAAAATGAAAATAACATTAATTGTACTGGAATTGTTGTTATATTTTTTATTGTACTTTTGCGCACCCGTAATTTGAAATGAAGTGCAGATAAGTTCAAGGAAGGGCAATTGGTATTGTTTACATAAAGTACATTTGTCTATTTGTGGGGGGGACGCTACTCTTACTTGACTGCAATAAAGGAAGTTCAGGTGTTAATAAGCTGTCAATTGTTTTTTGAGATCCTGCTTCACAATGGATCAATTCCTTAAAAGAAAGAATTGTGACCGGTGTGAGCCTAAAAGTGAACATTCATTGAAACCAATAAACTCCAGTGCTAAAAAAGACAAAAGTTTGCCATGATAGACAGTATTGCAATTATTTGAAATTCAGATTTTCTTGGTTTGAAGACGTTGATCAACCAAATTGATTGTGTAGTTTGCAGCAAAGAAAATGTCAAATGAATCCATGGGACCATATCAGTTAAAAAGACATTTCACTACTAAACATTTATATTTGCAAGATAAATCTCAGAACTTTTTGAAAGACTATTAGAGCAATGGAATGTTTCTGAGAGAACAATAACCATATCTGAATGGGTTCAATTCAATTGAGGTAGCAGAAATAGTAAGATTGAAATCTATATCTCCCACCCTTGCTGAGTCAGTCACCTTACCTGCTTTTAGAAAAAGAGTTAAATCCATATTTGGTGAAAAAGGGGTTTCAATGCATAGAATTCTAGATTTAACTAAAAATATTGAAAAAAGTTTTCAGAAAAAGCTGAAGGATTCTAATTTTGCTTTAACTATTGATAAACAACAGAAGTCATAAATAAATAGATAAAGTAACAAAAGTCAATTGTTTACATTTGTTCTTTTTATTGATGGAGATGAAATAATCAAGCAGGTTTTGTGTTTCAAAACAATGTCAACTAGAGATTCAAAGTATGTTTAATATGATGACAAGCTATCTTAAAGAAATGAATTTAACTTGGAAGTCTTGTGTTGGCATTTGTACCGATAGAGTCCCATGTATGACAGGACGTATTAAAGGATTCTATCCCTTGTAGAAAAAAAAAAAAAAACATCTTACTCGTACTCATTGCTTTTTATAGAGAATTTCTCGTTTCAAAAATATCACAAGATCTAAAGCACGTGTCACAGCAGGTAGCTGGAAATAGTCAATTATCTGAAAAGTAAGCCATTGAAATTGAGATTATTTGAACAACAATGCAAAGAAATGACCTCTCAATATGTTAGATTATTGTTGCACACCAAAGTTTGATGGAAAGGCAAAGTATTAATTCATGTTCATGAAATACACAAGGAATTAATAGCACTTTTGGATCAAGAAAAATAAGACACATTCTGTGAACATCTTCATTGTGCATTTTGGATGTCGAAACAGAAATACTTAAATATATTTAGTCAACTTTACAAAATCATGCAAAGTAGAAACCAAAATATTCTCGCTTCAACAGCTAAGTTGGTTGCCCTCAAAAAGAAAATTGTGATTTGGAAAAATAGAGTAAGGTTGGTAATTTTGATAAGTTTCCTTCAATGCGTACTAACCATATTTAAAGCTATTATAGTTACTATTCTGAAAGCTCTCAATGAAACCATTACTAACCCTCTGACTCAGTCTGTTCATATCTATCTTTTTTCTTCCTTAAATCATTTCAGCCCAATGAAGGCAAAAAAGTGACGACACTAGGGGTTTCTAAGCCTGAAAAAAAAAAAGGAAAACATTTAGCTCTCTTCCTTTCTATTTATTGCTCTTGCTGCAAAGTTAGGGCAGGAGAACTCAAAATCACAATTAGGTGTCATCTCTTTATTAAAAATAAAATAACTGAATTTAATTTCTAAAACTTTTTTTTAATAGAAAAATGTTCACCTAACTCATTCTCTTTAGCTTCTTGATTTGTTATTGAATAAAGCAGATAAATAATTTTGTCCCTCAATTTCCTGCTTCTGAAATATTTGTAAATACTTCCAAAATCTTCATATCTATCCATCAGTCTGCCTATCTGTGGAGGAGGAGTTAATTGATTAAACTATATGGGTCAATAATTGTTGAGAAAACAGGCTGCGTGATGAAATGAACAATTTCCTCTCACAGTAAAAGATTAGTATTCAACAAACATAGAATAAGAACATGAAAAACAACAATAAATCGCTTTTTGGGATAACAAAAAATAATTTTATATATCATAAGACATACAAAACAATTTGAAGTGATTGAGATTTGTCAGTGAAAAGGTGTTTGTGAATTTTAATTTTTATATGTTGATTGACAAGTGATTTTGAGTTTACTGAAAGAAATACTTTTTTTAAATAAGTGTATGTAATATTCAGAGTTTGTGAATTAATAAACTTGTTTAAATAAAAATTAAACAGTTTGTGTAGTACAATTTCTGTAATGTAAATTGTAAGAGTGCTTATGAAGTTGTCTTTCTTTGACTGTACTTTTTTTGACAGAATGAATTAAAATTTTTTTTATGGATGCTGGATGAAAATTTCTTCTATTGTTGAGAATTTTAACTGTAGTTAATGAAATGTTCTATAGATTCGGGCTGAAGATAAGTTCTGTGGTCTAGAACTTGCACTGTGTGGTGAATGAATCCAGTGAATGATGAGCGAGTGAATTGGAGTTTGTTTCATGTTAAGAAATTTTAACATGCAACTTCAAAAGTCTTAGTCACGTGATCAGATCAATAATACGTTTCAAGATTTTGGCAGTCTTTTGAGTTTAAACACTTGTGTAGGCATCGTTACAACTTAAAGATATATTGACTCATCAGAAACTATTATAATACTCAAGTTTGGATTGTGTTTAACTTGCACATGAAAATATACAGTAGAAATATCTTAATATTTGTTAACCAATGAGGATGTAGTTAAATCATGGTAATAGGTTTGGTTGCACTGTCATACAAAAGTTAAGCTCTACATATCTATCTGCCTAGCGGGTTATCTATATGTCGGTGTTTATTTAAAAGAAAAGGGGGGAAAATGACCTCTTTCTTTTTCATACAACCCTTTCTTCTATTGGTCAGTCTATTTAAAAGAAAAGGAAAAATACTCACTTCTCTCTCTTTCATATATCCCTTCCCTACTTAAATGAATGGGTTCATTTGTAATAGAATAGTGAACATTGGAGAATTGAATTTTTCATTTTTTCCCCAATTTATAAAGGGAGGATTTTGTTCATAATATTGATATCATGTAAAATCAATCCCTGAAACTGTGCCTCCATCAGAGATATCTGCATATTTTTTTTATATTTTTTATTTTCATGAAGAAATTCAGACTGTGGAAGAATTCTTTATCTTACATGAAGAAACGAATGCAGACTTTGATTAATTTATATAACTTTTTTTTTTTCATACAAAAGCTTTTTAAAAAAAAAAAAAAGAAAAAAAAAAGTGTGTAAAGTCAGGGATCGATTTTACACTATTGAAATTATAAACAGGACCCCCTTTGTGTAAAGAGTCAATATTCTTTTCTGACAAGCATCATGGTTTAAAAGTCTAATTGATGCTAATCTACAAAAGTACTATACACCCCAAAAATAAACCTATTTTTTAAAATATTTTAATGACTGAACCAGTTCAAGATGTGTTCAATTCTGTTGTTAAAAAAAAAAAAAAAAAAAAAAAAAAAGGTATATCTTCGTAAGCAGATGATAAAAGGCCATCTTCAAATTTTTTTAAAGCGTGCATAGTGAAAGAGACACAAAACCAATTTACTTAGCATCTGATTGTTAAAAGTGATTGTGACGGCAGCAAATTGAATTACTGTCTCTTTCTCTTTAATTGCTCATCTGCCCCCTCTTGTTTCTGCATCAATAACCACTGTTTCTTCAGATTTCTCACTTTCCACGCTACATTTCACCCCCATACCTATATATTTTTTTTCTCTCTCACTCTCACTATTATTCCCGCTCTCGTTCTCTCTCCTCTTGATTCCCCACCCGGTCATTTTACTCTCGGTTTTATAAATCGACTTTTTATGATTTTGAACTTTGAACGTTTTTTAAGTTTTTTTTTTTCCAAAAAAGATTTTGTTTTTGCATTTTCAGATTTCATTTTGCTGAAAGAAATAAAGGAATGGCTTCATCGTCTTTGAGGAAGGAGATAAAGGAAGTGAAAAAGTGCCTCCTTGACCTGCAGCAAGATGTCAAAAGGCGGCTCTGTGAAATAACCCAACAGACTAAGCAATCCATTGACCAACTCTCAATCGATTTGAACTATTCAAAGTCTGGCAGGAATTCGATGAACTTATAGAAAAGACAAGGATGAAGGCTGAATAGTGCCCAAATGAGACGTAAAACAATTAAGAACAGTGCAAATAGTGTTCAATTCTGTTGTTAAAAAAAATGTAAACGAAAGAAATAGTAAACTGAACGCTAAGAAGTCCAAGGGAAAACTTTAAAAAAGTCAATGAGATTTCTACTTAAGTCATACTAATGCAGTCTAGATAATCATAGAACTAGAGGCTGTGGAGAGCCATAAATCCATTATATCTAGAAGGGAGATGAAATTTAATAAGGAAATAGACAAAAATAGATTTGAGTAGTAGCCATATTTATTGTTTTATTAATGCATTTTCTTTCTATTAAACAAAATATTAAACTGAATCCAAATGGCTGGTATTATAGCAAGGTGATTTAATTCAACATAAGATTCACATTCAAGAAAACATAATTCCAAGACAAAATTAAAAAAGACATTAGAGCCATCAAAAATTCCCAGAAATTATGGATTAAGTTTAAAAATATCAACAAAATTACTCTCAGATTATCACAAACTCCTAAACAAAATCACTAATACATATATAAAAAACACAACAAATTCGATATAACTAACAGAGTGGGAGCAACTCATATGAAAAATGCCCATTTAAAGACCATAAACCTAATTTTGATAACAACCAACGATACCGATTAATAACCCCCCCCCCAATCTGAATTAGGCTTAATTTCCAAAAACATTCTAAAAAGAATAGTACTATCTGTACAGGAAAACTACTCTATGAATCTTTGGAAAGATTCTTCTGATACCATTAAATGGTTCTTAAATATCAATAAGAAAAACGCTACATTTATTCAATTTGATATCATAGATTTCTACCCACCTCCATTTCAGAAGAGCTATTACTTAAAAGCTTAGACTTTGCTAAGAATTATATTAATATTACCGATGATGAACTTCAAATTATCATAGCATCTAGATAGTCTAATGCATAACAACTCTTCCTGGATAAAAAGTAACAATAATAACTTTGATGTTCCTATGGGAGCATAATTATATTTAAATGTGTATTTCTGGAAGATGCTCTTATTAACAGATCTATTTTTGCATATAAATTTGAAAGCTTATTACAATCTGCGAGAGCATCTATTTTTACAATAATTTAATATGCCAAAAAATGTATTAAAATTGTCTCAGACAAAACTATGGAAACAATTCTGAAATAATGTGATGTGTGCTAGAGTTGTTTCTCCCGATAGTGAGGATCTGGCCTCAAATTGCATTGATCTTGTTTCAAATTTTCTGACTGACCCACCATCATTGTCACTTTTTTTTTTTTTTTTTTTTTAGAATTACTTTATTGTTAAATAAGCTGGTTCATAAAAAAAATACTGTCACCTCTACCCTTCTGTTCAATAAATTGCCCTAACGTTAGTTGTCGATACATTGACAAATTTCAATTCACACGTCCAAACACAGTCACCATGGTTAGACATGCTTCTTTTATTTCCGACTAAATTGAAATACTTAGGTCTTTCCTCTTAATAATTACGAACATTTACATGATAAAATAATTGTTTAATCAAGTTTGGGGACTTTTTTCATCATGCTATGCTGTTTTTGGGGGGGGGGGGGGAATTATTAACACACTATCGTAACATATTGATTAGTTCTTTCATTAATGAAAATCATGGTCTATCTGTCTGTCTTTTTATTTGAAAAATTCCCCTCTGCCTCACTCATGAACAGAAATCTTTTTATCAAAAATCAATTTATATCCGTCTCTCTTTTAAAAGAAAAGGAAAAAAACTTCTTTCATATAACCCTTTTCCCTTAATACTTTACGTTTTGGATTCTGTCGGAATTAATTAAAGGCATCATGCGCCAAGGGAAACAGAATACGGAGAGAAATGTATGAGCAGACGAGAAGAGTGGAAAAGTACTGAGATTCTCATACGGTAATTTTATAAACAAGTAGTGCTTGGCATCGAGTATCAAATTTCACAGTCGAATAAAACACTATAAATAGCAAAGAGCGACTAGAAAATTCATACAATGTCACTGCGAACAAGATGGAATCGACAAAGGATCAAGACTTGAAAATAGAATTCAACAACGCAGTGTTGAACGATACAAACGATGGAAGAAAAATAACGTCATATACATGGATTTATAGATGGGAAGACGAAACAGAATTCCAAATAACTACACAAGAAAACATTCTACATCCAGCAAATGACGTGATACGATTTAAAAAGGAGGCACACAAATATCTCCAAAACATTTTCGAAAACAGGCCTTACATCATAATATAGCATAAAGCAGGCCCATCAAAACTAAACTGTTCAGATGTAGATCACTTCCACATAACGCCCATCCGACTTCGGAACACAGCTTCACTACGCTAAAAAAAAAAATAAATACTGGCAGAAAGGTCACTACGTCCGTACGTCATCAACTGCCTGAAGATATACAACCCGTACGGACTAGCTGCTTACTTAGAGAAAGAACCCTAGAAAAGAATAGTAGTAGCAGCAGATCATATCGCTACACCAGGTATGAAAAAAATGCTATCTGGAATAACAAACAAAAAAATAGCAGAAACATTTGACAATAACGAAAAATCAAACGTAGGCTCAAAAATAGACACAATAAGAGGACAAAAATATGATTTCATTATAAAAATAATGAAAAGATGTAAAATCGACAGACACTGCAGACATCATGGTGTACTGTAAAAACACTTCAAATGATTACATAAAATCAACATGGGAAGACATCTTTAGAAACACACCACAACTAAATAACATAATTCAAGCGGCAGCTACAGACATGAATGTAGTGACTCCGGTATGGGAACAAATTAGACAGAAAAAGGATTATTTTGAAATTGAAAGAAATAGGTACTGGGACGTACAAACATCAATAAATATATACGAAGAGTGGGTGTCATTTCCACAACATAGACCCAGAGGAATTCGGATGAAAATCATTCGAGGTCTGCCATAAAATCAGACCGAAAATTAACAGTATGCATATCACCAGCGTTTCCAACAGCAGAAAAAGTTACATATTAAGATCAATTAGAAATGGCCCGATGAATTGCGGCAGAATGAGACGCCAAGCTAGCGATAATTTCACGTACGGGAGCTGTGTAGACAAAACACTAATCTACACAGACGAACTATGGTTTACACCGCAAAACGTGGAAGAAGGGAAATGCATATTGGAAGGCACTCCTGGTGCCATTTTTCATGAGGTTTTTGGGGCGCAGTCACCTGGAATCCTTAGTATAATAAAATATTAAAATGTGAATGAAGAAGACATTCCAATGGTCAAAATGTGCCCAATTCTTCGACTTGGCATTGAAGACGTTGCCAGGTCTTCATTCTTTCTGTGGACCGTGTGTGAAGATGATTCTTGAAAGAAATGGCCTGTGTCCCCAGTGCCAACAAACTGACGGGTTGAGAATGGCACCATTTTTGGTCAAGTCTTTGAGGTGCCGTAACCTGGAATCCAGAAAATGGCGGTAAGATTTGTGCTTTGAAGACGGCATAGAATCAACCGGTCAGATTTGGTGCCAAGACTGCGAGAAACGCTTGTGCCAGACCTGCAGCAGAGGCCACAAGAAATTGGAATTGATACACAACTGGGAAGAACTGTCCAGCTTGTAGAGGGTGGAGACCATCCGAGTCATCTCAATGGATGACTGTTGCCGGCACCGCCAATCCAAAGACACCTTCTGTGAGCGGTGCAAAGTGTACCTGTGCGACATGTTATGAGGATCACATGACCGATTCTCCGCAGTGTCTGCTTTGACTGTTTTCAGTGAAGGAGTCAGCATTGAAAAGGGAGCAGGAGGATGGCTCCACCCTAGAGTGGGAATGCCACAGGTTCGATGAACGAGGCAATTCATTGACTGTTCAACAGATTGCGAATCCGAATCCTCAAAACTTGGTAAGATTTCCGGGCATTGATGGAAGAGGCAAAAGTCAGGTGGGGAGAGCAAAAATGAGAAATATTGTCCGAACTGTGAGGATCACATGTGAGGATCACATGACTGATTCTCCGCAGTGTCTGCTTTGACTGTTTTCAGTGAAGGAGTCAGCATTGAAAAGGGAGCAGGAGGATGGCCCCACCCTAGAGTGGGAATGCCACAGGTTCGATGAACGAGGCAATTCATTGACTGTTCAACAGATTGCGAATCCGAATGCTCAAAACTTGGTAAGATTTCCAGGCATTGATGGAAGAGGCACAAGTCAGGTTGGGAGAGCAAAAATGAGAAATATCGTCCGAACTGGAGAGAAAATGGCACTTCTCTCACAAGGAGACAGACCTTTTGGGGAAGGTGAAGATCTGGAGCCACACCTTGTGACATTTGTTGACAGACGACGCTGACAACGTTGTTTGTGGACTGAGGTTGGTGCGAGCAGAGCTTTCTGCACGGTGTTGCCAATTGCTTGCTCCAGCTAAAAGAGGACACTGGGTGGTGACATTTCCTGAAATGGTGTAACGACGCCTTAGAGACACTGAAGAAAAAATGACTGATTGAATGGTAGAGACATCTGGGCATTTACAGATGGAAACAGAATGCCGTTTGCAAGAATTGAACCTGCTGAATATTTATTCGACTGTCACCAGTGACAAAGACAATTGCGTCTTTGTTGGCAATTGGAACACCGATTCAATCCAAGAATTTGGTCGGTCAATATCACTTACCAGATGGAGAAAAGAAAATTTGCTCCTGGTGCCATTTTTCATGAAGTTTTTGGGGCGCAGTCACCTGGAATCCTTAGTATAATAAAATATTAAAAAAAAAAAGTTTATATATAGTTTGTCATTTATATTGCATGTCGCCATCTTACCTGGCATGTGAAGAGAAATCTTTTTTCAATAGTAAGGGGGGAAGGGAGGAGAGAAAAATAATTTATTTTTCAAAGGTATGGTAAAATTAAAGAAGGCACCTATGGCACCAGACATAAAGGTAAGACACTCATATTCTATTTTATTCTAAAACTTCGAAAAGAAAAATGAGGGCAGCCACCCACAGGCCTATCCCCCTCCCATTGAATGTTCAATGGGAAGGGGATAGGCCTTTAAGAGGGCCAGCCTAGCCACACCCATGCTGCCGAGCGATCATTGGCCAAGTGGTGGCGTGAGTGATAGGCAAAGGTGAATATATGAGAAAGAAGTTGTTAACGCCCACTAAGAGGATTGGTATGAGATACCAATATGAGAAAGGAAGAGGATAATTCTCCTCCGACCTCTCCTCACGGACGAGGGAGAGAACCCCCTCTAAAACAGAAGGTAATTAACTTCCAAAAATGGGAAGTGATAAATTTTTCTGTCCGAAGACGAAGAGAATTCTTGTTGGGAATCAAGAATTATCGAGAAAACCCAAACTACGTCCGGCGTCCATATAAACGAACGTCCCCGAAGTTAGTTTGAGAGACAGCGGGGTTCAGAGAATAGCGCCTTGCAGGAGGTGACCAAGAATTCCACGTCTTCCGACTTAGACTTCCCACCAAAAGCAAGTTTTAATGAAGATCGACTTAAGATATCACGAATCCATAGAAGCGGGCTGGGAGAGAGACGCACTCCTGTATTCGACAGACAGCAATTTCGGTCATTTTATGTCCGGTTTTGTAAATGAAATTCACCCTCCTCTTTTTATGATTTTAAACCTAGACGTTTTTTTTTTCTTTTCTTTCAGGTTGATTTTTATTTCTGGAGAAATTTCCAAATGGCATCAAATGTGAATGAAGAAGACATTCCTATGCTCAAAATGTGCCCAATTCTTCGACTTGGCATTGAAGACGTTGCCAGGTCTTCATTCTTTCTGTGGACCGTGTGTGAAGATGATTCTTGAAAGAAATGGCCTGTGTCCCCAGTGCCAACAAACTGACGGGTTGAGAATGGCACCATTTTTGGTCAAGTCTTTGAGGTGCCGTAACCTGGAATCCAGAAAATGGCGGTAAGATTTGTGCTTTGAAGACGGCATAGAATCAACCGGTCAGATTTGGTGCCAAGACTGCGAGAAACGCTTGTGCCAGACCTGCAGCAGAGGCCACAAGAAATTGGAATTGATACACAACTGGGAAGAACTGTCCAGCTTGTAGAGGGTGGAGACCATCCGAGTCATCTCAATGGATGACTGTTGCCGGCACCGCCAATCCAAAGACACCTTCTGTGAGCGGTGCAAAGTGTACCTGTGCGACATGTTATGAGGATCACATGACCGATTCTCCGCAGTGTCTGCTTTGACTGTTTTCAGTGAAGGAGTCAGCATTGAAAAGGGAGCAGGAGGATGGCTCCACCCTAGAGTGGGAATGCCACAGGTTCGATGAACGAGGCAATTCATTGACTGTTCAACAGATTGCGAATCCGAATCCTCAAAACTTGGTAAGATTTCCGGGCATTGATGGAAGAGGCAAAAGTCAGGTGGGGAGAGCAAAAATGAGAAATATTGTCCGAACTGTGAGGATCACATGTGAGGATCACATGACTGATTCTCCGCAGTGTCTGCTTTGACTGTTTTCAGTGAAGGAGTCAGCATTGAAAAGGGAGCAGGAGGATGGCCCCACCCTAGAGTGGGAATGCCACAGGTTCGATGAACGAGGCAATTCATTGACTGTTCAACAGATTGCGAATCCGAATGCTCAAAACTTGGTAAGATTTCCAGGCATTGATGGAAGAGGCACAAGTCAGGTTGGGAGAGCAAAAATGAGAAATATCGTCCGAACTGGAGAGAAAATGGCACTTCTCTCACAAGGAGACAGACCTTTTGGGGAAGGTGAAGATCTGGAGCCACACCTTGTGACATTTGTTGACAGACGACGCTGACAACGTTGTTTGTGGACTGAGGTTGGTGCGAGCAGAGCTTTCTGCACGGTGTTGCCAATTGCTTGCTCCAGCTAAAAGAGGACACTGGGTGGTGACATTTCCTGAAATGGTGTAACGACGCCTTAGAGACACTGAAGAAAAAATGACTGATTGAATGGTAGAGACATCTGGGCATTTACAGATGGAAACAGAATGCCGTTTGCAAGAATTGAACCTGCTGAATATTTATTCGACTGTCACCAGTGACAAAGACAATTGCGTCTTTGTTGGCAATTGGAACACCGATTCAATCCAAGAATTTGGTCGGTCAATATCACTTACCAGATGGAGAAAAGAAAATTTGCTCCTGGTGCCATTTTTCATGAAGTTTTTGGGGCGCAGTCACCTGGAATCCTTAGTATAATAAAATATTAAAAAAAAAAAGTTTATATATAGTTTGTCATTTATATTGCATGTCGCCATCTTACCTGGCATGTGAAGAGAAATCTTTTTTCAATAGTAAGGGGGGAAGGGAGGAGAGAAAAATAATTTATTTTTCAAAGGTATGGTAAAATTAAAGAAGGCACCTATGGCACCAGACATAAAGGTAAGACACTCATATTCTATTTTATTCTAAAACTTCGAAAAGAAAAATGAGGGCAGCCACCCACAGGCCTATCCCCCTCCCATTGAATGTTCAATGGGAAGGGGATAGGCCTTTAAGAGGGCCAGCCTAGCCACACCCATGCTGCCGAGCGATCATTGGCCAAGTGGTGGCGTGAGTGATAGGCAAAGGTGAATATATGAGAAAGAAGTTGTTAACGCCCACTAAGAGGATTGGTATGAGATACCAATATGAGAAAGGAAGAGGATAATTCTCCTCCGACCTCTCCTCACGGACGAGGGAGAGAACCCCCTCTAAAACAGAAGGTAATTAACTTCCAAAAATGGGAAGTGATAAATTTTTCTGTCCGAAGACGAAGAGAATTCTTGTTGGGAATCAAGAATTATCGAGAAAACCCAAACTACGTCCGGCGTCCATATAAACGAACGTCCCCGAAGTTAGTTTGAGAGACAGCGGGGTTCAGAGAATAGCGCCTTGCAGGAGGTGACCAAGAATTCCACGTCTTCCGACTTAGACTTCCCACCAAAAGCAAGTTTTAATGAAGATCGACTTAAGATATCACGAATCCATAGAAGCGGGCTGGGAGAGAGACGCACTCCTGTATTCGACAGACAGCAATTTCGGTCATTTTATGTCCGGTTTTGTAAATGAAATTCACCCTCCTCTTTTTATGATTTTAAACCTAGACGTTTTTTTTTTCTTTTCTTTCAGGTTGATTTTTATTTCTGGAGAAATTTCCAAATGGCATCAAATGTGAATGAAGAAGACATTCCTATGCTCAAAATGTGCCCAATTCTTCGACTTGGCATTGAAGACGTTGCCAGGTCTTCATTCTTTCTGTGGACCGTGTGTGAAGATGATTCTTGAAAGAAATGGCCTGTGTCCCCAGTGCCAACAAACTGACGGGTTGAGAATGGCACCATTTTTGGTCAAGTCTTTGAGGTGCCGTAACCTGGAATCCAGAAAATGGTGGTAAGATTTGTGCTTTGAAGACGGCATAGAATCAACCGGTCAGATTTGGTGCCAAGACTGCGAGAAACGCTTGTGCCAGACCTGCAGCAGAGGCCACAAGAAATTGGAATTGATACACAACTGGGAAGAACTGTCCAGCTTGTAGAGGGTGGAGACCATCCGAGTCATCTCAATGGATGACTGTTGCCGGCACCGCCAATCCAAAGACACCTTCTGTGAGCGGTGCAAAGTGTACCTGTGCGACATGTTATGAGGATCACATGACCGATTCTCCGCAGTGTCTGCTTTGACTGTTTTCAGTGAAGGAGTCAGCATTGAAAAGGGAGCAGGACGATGGCTCCACCCTAGAGTGGGAATGCCACAGGTTCGATGAACGAGGCAATTCATTGACTGTTCAACAGATTGCGAATCCGAATCCTCAAAACTTGGTAAGATTTCCGGGCATTGATGGAAGAGGCAAAAGTCAGGTGGGGAGAGCAAAAATGAGAAATATTGTCCGAACTGTGAGGATCACATGTGAGGATCACATGACTGATTCTCCGCAGTGTCTGCTTTGACTGTTTTCAGTGAAGGAGTCAGCATTGAAAAGGGAGCAGGAGGATGGCCCCACCCTAGAGTGGGAATGCCACAGGTTCGATGAACGAGGCAATTCATTGACTGTTCAACAGATAGCGAATCCGAATCCTCAAAACTTGGTAAGATTTCCAGGCATTGATGGAAGAGGCACAAGTCAGGTTGGGAGAGCAAAAATGAGAAATATCGTCCGAACTGGAGAGAAAATGGCACTTCTCTCACAAGGAGACAGACCTTTTGGGGAAGGTGAAGATCTGGAGCCACACCTTGTGACATTTGTTGACAGACGACGCTGACAACGTTGTTTGTGGACTGAGGTTGGTGCGAGCAGAGCTTTCTGCACGGCGTTGCCAATTGCTTGCTCCAGCTAAAAGAGGACACTGGGTGGTGACATTTCCTGAAATGGTGTAACGACGCCTTAGAGACACTGAAGAAAAAATGACTGATTGAATGGTAGAGACATCTGGGCATTTACAGATGGAAACAGAATGCCGTTTGCAAGAATTGAACCTGCTGAATATTTATTCGACTGTCACCAGTGACAAAGACAATTGCGTCTTTGTTGGCAATTGGAACACCGATTCAATCCAAGAATTTGGTCGGTCAATATCACTTACCAGATGGAGAAAAGAAAATTTGCTCCTGGTGCCATTTTTCATGAAGTTTTTGGGGCGCAGTCACCTGGAATCCTTAGTATAATAAAATATTAAAAAAAAAAAGTTTATATATAGTTTGTCATTTATATTGCATGTCGCCATCTTACCTGGCATGTGAAGAGAAATCTTTTTTCAATAGTAAGGGGGGAAGGGAGGAGAGAAAAATAATTTATTTTTCAAAGGTATGGTAAAATTAAAGAAGGCACCTATGGCACCAGACATAAAGGTAAGACACTCATATTCTATTTTATTCTAAAACTTCGAAAAGAAAAATGAGGGCAGCCACCCACAGGCCTATCCCCCTCCCATTGAATGTTCAATGGGAAGGGGATAGGCCTTTAAGAGGGCCAGCCTAGCCACACCCATGCTGCCGAGCGATCATTGGCCAAGTGGTGGCGTGAGTGATAGGCAAAGGTGAATATATGAGAAAGAAGTTGTTAACGCCCACTAAGAGGATTGGTATGAGATACCAATATGAGAAAGGAAGAGGATAATTCTCCTCCGACCTCTCCTCACGGACGAGGGAGAGAACCCCCTCTAAAACAGAAGGTAATTAACTTCCAAAAATGGGAAGTGATAAATTTTTCTGTCCGAAGACGAAGAGAATTCTTGTTGGGAATCAAGAATTATCGAGAAAACCCAAACTACGTCCGGCGTCCATATAAACGAACGTCCCCGAAGTTAGTTTGAGAGACAGCGGGGTTCAGAGAATAGCGCCTTGCAGGAGGTGACCAAGAATTCCACGTCTTCCGACTTAGACTTCCCACCAAAAGCAAGTTTTAATGAAGATCGACTTAAGATATCACGAATCCATAGAAGCGGGCTGGGAGAGAGACGCACTCCTGTATTCGACAGACAGCAATTTCGGTCATTTTATGTCCGGTTTTGTAAATGGAATTCACCCTCCTCTTTTTATGATTTTAAACCTAGACGTTTTTTTTTTCTTTTCTTTCAGGTTGATTTTTATTTCTGGAGAAATTTCCAAATGGCATCAAACGTGAATGAAGAAGACATTCCTATGCTCAAAATGTGCCCAATTCTTCGACTTGGCATTGAAGACGTTGCCAGGTCTTCATTCTTTCTGTGGACCGTGTGTGAAGATGATTCTTGAAAGAAATGGCCTGTGTCCCCAGTGCCAACAAACTGACGGGTTGAGAATGGCACCATTTTTGGTCAAGTCTTTGAGGTGCCGTAACCTGGAATCCAGAAAATGGTGGTAAGATTTGTGCTTTGAAGACGGCATAGAATCAACCGGTCAGATTTGGTGCCAAGACTGCGAGAAACGCTTGTGCCAAACCTGCAGCAGAGGCCACAAGAAATTGGAATTGATACACAACTGGGAAGAACTGTCCAGCTTGTAGAGGGTGGAGACCATCCGAGTCATCTCAATGGATGACTGTTGCCGGCACCGCCAATCCAAAGACACCTTCTGTGAGCGGTGCAAAGTGTACCTGTGCGACATGTTATGAGGATCACATGACCGATTCTCCGCAGTGTCTGCTTTGACTGTTTTCAGTGAAGGAGTCAGCATTGAAAAGGGAGCAGGAGGATGGCCCCACCCTAGAGTGGGAATGCCACAGGTTCGATGAACGAGGCAATTCATTGACTGTTCAACAGATTGCGAATCCGAATCCTCAAAACTTGGTAAGATTTCCGGGCATTGATGGAAGAGGCAAAAGTCAGGTTGGGAGAGCAAAAATGAGAAATATCATCCGAACTGGAGAGAAAATGGCACTTCTCTCACAAGGAGACAGACCTTTTGGGGAAGGTGAAGATCTGGAGCCACACCTTGTGACATTTGTTGACAGACGACGCTGACAACGTTGTTTGTGGACTGAGGTTGGTGCGAGCAGAGCTTTCTGCACGGCGTTGCCAATTGCTTGCTCCAGCTAAAAGAGGACACTGGGTGGTGACATTTCCTGAAATGGTGTAACGACGCCTTAGAGACACTGAAGAAAAAATGACTGATTGAATGGTAGAGACATCTGGGCATTTACAGATGGAAAGAGAATGCCATTTGCAAGAATTGAACCTGCTGAATATTTATTCGACTGTCGCCAGTGACAAAGACAATTGCGTCTTTGTTGGCAATTGGAACACCGATTCGATCCAAGAATTTGGTCGGTCAATATCACTTACCAGATGGAGAAAAGAAAATTTGCACCTGGTGCCATTATTCATGAAGTTTTTGGGGCGCAGTCACCTGGAATCCAGAGAATGGAGGTGTGACTGGGGCTTTCTTTTTTCTCTCTTAACTTTTGTTTTTCTTAGTGGTTTCTGAGGCTAGCATCCAGCAGGGTAGAAATTAGTCCTTCAGTAGATAGAGATATTTGGTTCTTCAGTTTTAATATTCAATGAACTTGTTGTCAGTGTCATCAACAGTGTTGTCCAATTTATTCAAATTCTCATTCCAGTCTTAATTCCTTACTCTGTCCTGGAAGCAAAGAAGTACCTTACTATAGCTGCAATTGAGAATTTCTCATTTCCTATTTGCAATACATAAAAATGGTCCACCACCGTTAACTCCAATATTGTAATATTTTGGGAAACCTAAATGTAACAAGGGGACATAAAAAGAATAACTTTCATTCCTGCAACATTGTGTGTGTGTGTGTGTGTGTGTGTGTGTGTGTGTATTAAGGTAAGCTACTTAACACACAAACCAGCCATACTATCTTCCTAGTCATGTCTCAGTGCTTAGAAAACTACTTATGCTACGTAAGCTCAAAAGCACCTCCACTGGGCAGGCCATGTACCCAGAATGCATCTCACTTGACTCCCTCATATCATCCAGTTTGGAAAGTACACCAGTGGAAACAGGCTACACAGAAGCAAAAAATGATGCTTCAAGAATCAGTTGAAGACATCTCTGACAAGTAAAAATTAATGCTGAGACCTATTAATCAAGATATAAAATGAAAAAACAAAACAGACATACACAGAAACAATATTGAAATGGGAACTATATGAAATTGGTAATCTTTCCAAGCAATCCATTTCAAGAAACTAAATAAGTTAGGGTTAGGTTACAGTTAAACCAATTATTACTGAAATGAAAAATCGTTTCCATTTTCATAGTAGTCAAGATATAAAAAGAAAACAAAAATAAACATCAGAGATGAGAATCATGTGAAATTGGTAAACTTTTCAAAAAGGCATTATAACAATTTGTGTCTAAAAAAGGGCCACCCCAATGATAAGTTACCCAGCTTGTTTTAGAACAGCTGATGATTTAACAGTTTATAATTAACAGATCTATTATAATCAATTCTGAAGAATATATATATATATATATATATATATATATATATATATATATATATATATATATATATAAATAAAGACTGCAAGTACAATACTATTTTTTTTTTCAGATTGTATAATTTCTGCTGAAAATTTAAATGAATTTTCTCACCTATTCCATCATCAGTAGGCTATCTATGTGAATCAGACACTTCTTACCAGACATCTGTGTTCTTAGATCCTATTAGGGAGGAAGCCTATGATGGGTTGAAGTTTGATTGTGAAGACAAGACAGACCTAGGGATAGTGATTAAGAAGTTTGAGGAATTTTTTGTAGGCAAAACACAAAACCTATGATTCTTACAAATTCCATCCCCGAAAGTATTGAAAGCTATGTGGCTGCTCTGCGGCAACTTGAAAAGAAATGCAATTTGGAGCAGAAAGAAGAGAGGCTTATTCAATACTAAGTTGTCCTTGGGGTGAGAGATGATGCAGTCAGATAAGCTACAAAAATTTTATTTTTACCATTTTAAATTGAAGATTTAAGCATTAAAGAAATATTCAATATTTTGTTTTTTTTTTTGCTTTTTTGAAATACATGTTCTTTTGAGAGAAGTGTAATTTTATGAAGGCCAGAGTTTGTATAAAAAATTGTTACACTTGTATATCTTTTTCAGCTCAAAATTTGTGAAGGACCCATTTCCAGTTTATGGAAAATTATTTTTTTTGTCTGTACTGACCAATGAGAGACATGGTCTCAAACTCTAATAACAGCCTGAATGGAAGGTGTGTCTGTGGGGGGGCCCGGTGAGCCAAATTTTCCAAATATATACTGTTTTGGCTTTGGTGTTGGGGATCACATTGAGCTTAATTATTCTGTGTGCTTTAGCACTATTTATTTTGTTGATATTCAGATTTTCTTGAGTTGAATGTAATTTGAACTTATGTAGAGCCACATGATACAATCTGATCACTTTACACTTGCCATTATTTATTAAATAAAGAGTCGAACCTGCTGGGTGATTTAAATTTAACAGCTGCGGTATTTTAACTGTTCTAAGGTAGCATAAAAATTTGCCTTATAAATTGAAGCTAGAATGAAAGGTTTGACGAAGGTTTATCTGTCTCTATTTTATTTATTAGAAATTAATTTTTTAGTGAAAAAGCTAAAATTTTTTAAAGGGACGAGAAGACCCTATTAAGCTTAAATTTAAAAACATTAAATTAGTTTAATGTTTTGATAAAGTTCTATCTTTTTATCGTCCAGGGATGTGAGTATTCTCGTCCAATGAAATGTCTTAAAATCCTATGACGTCACAGCGCTTTCCCGCTAGCCTCAATTTGCGAGAAACACAAAGAAGAAGACGACATTTTTTTAGCTCTGTTGTCTTTTGAGGAAAAAAAAAAAAAAAAAAAAAAAAAAAAAAATCAGTTTCAGTGGCAGTGAAATTGGAACGGAATCAATTGTAAGTCAGAATTTTCCTATCGTTTCCCAAATAATCGAACTTTACCAAAATGTTTTCATGAATACAACCAGAAATCCTTTGTTTTATTTGATTTTCTCTTGCCTTTTTTTTTCCTTTAACTGATGACAGCAATATACAAACTGTTAATATTTATATTAAGAAAAAAAAAAAAAAAGAGTAAGAGTTAATTGAGGATTATCAAATTGATAAACAAGCTCCCCTGAATGGATATATAGCACCGCCAAGCTGTTTAAGTTTCAAATATAAATTAGTATATTAACTATTTACACTACTAAACTAACTTCACTTGAACTATAAAAATATTATTTAAATAATTAATAATAAACAATAATATTGGATAAAAATGAAGAAATAATAAGTATTCATTACAAAATTATTAAAATTACTATTTATAAAACTTATAATACCCCCATGCTGAATAATAGTAAATATAATTAAATTATATAAACCCCCTATAAATAAATACTATTAATAAAATAATAAATAATAACTATATAAGTACAAAGAACAAAACAATATAACTTCAGTAATAAGATTAATAAAAGGTGGAGCACCTATTACCAATACAAAATAAAAATCACCATATACATACTATAGGGTTAATATTAATTATCCCACTATAAAGAAATAAACGACTTTTTACTTTTTCATACAATAAATTAGCTAAACAAACTAACCCAGATGAGCAAAATCCATGTGAAATTATTATTGCTCCTTCTCACCCTCATATAAATGTACTTAGGCATCCTGCTATAATCTGTTCAGTCCGGCGCAGTACCACCCAGCGAAACAAAAAAATTCAATTATTTAATTAACAGTTAAAAATGCCTCATATAATGGCTTTTCGTTGATATATATATATATATATATATATATATATATATTTTCTAGCTAATGCCTCTAGTCCTCAACTATTAGGATCCCGTCCACAAGCATCACAGGTTGCAACCCATGGCAAACGGGTAGGCTTATTGGGAGGGGGGAGAGAGAGAGAGAGAGATATTCCCCTCCCCCTGCAAAGGTGAAATCGGCATATTTTACAGACCCAGCTGACTGGGCATGACTATCAGACTTTGAAATCAACTTTCTTATGAGATATTGGTAGCCTCTCTCAGAAAGATAACATTAAATCAGAAATGAGTTAGTATTCACTTGGACAAGCGACTAGTGTTCTAATATATTCATACATTAATCATAGTAAGACATGAGTTAATGAATGCCCTAGATCAGAGGTCAATTTGTTAGCTTTTTACAGCAACCCAGTCGATATTTACAGACCTTTCTTACTGCAATTTATTTTCCTCTTCTGTGGTAGCAGAGTGTTTGTTGACTGGTAAAGCCAGTTTCTGAGGGTGATGTATTCACTTCACAGATCTGGTCAGCAAACCTTGTTTTTGCAATGTTTGCCGTAAAGGTTACATTTTGTTCATTTTGTGTTGGACTGAGAAATTGGTTTGTGTCATCAGTTTGACAGGAAGTCCTAACAAGTGACTGGAATGCCTCGATCCTTGATCCCAGTTTAGACTAAAGTGGGTGAAAATTAACCTGGACAAGCCCTGAAAAAAAAAAAAAAAAAAAAAAAAAAAAATTAATGTATATCTGACTATTAAAATATACTTTAAGAAAAAACAAAAACAAAAACAAACAACAACCTGTGAAAGAAAATAATTTTAAAAAATGAAAATCACAAACATTGACACATTTAGGCGAACTTACCTAGACCTTCTTCAACCAGGTAATTTTTAGAAAATTTGCTGTCACTTTAAAAAAGAAACAAAAACACGCAAACTTTTCTTAGGAATTGTAAATAGGTTAAAAATCTCTCTCTCTCAAATACAAGTATAATAAGTACAAGTATAATAAGTACAAGTATAATAAATATAAATATAATAAATATAAATATATACACACACGCAAAACCCTTCTTCCCAATGTTCAACATAATTTTCAATACCTCACTGGTAGAAATCACTGTTTCAACTAAAAATTCACCCAAAAAAACCCTCAATTCTGCATCAGTATAGAACGAAAATCTGCGCATAGTATTTGAAAGTGGTGGAAATCTGTTGGTGCTAAATCGGGAGAGTACAACAGGTTTGGTAGCACTTCACAGCCATACGTTTGAATGGCTTCCTTGGTCAAATTGGCAATATGAGAGCAAGCGATGTCGAGCAGCAAAGGAACTTCATGCTGCCAATTAGGTCTTTCCTCTTGAATAGCCAGCCGTGTTGAGTCGTTCCATCTGTTGAACAGTTCCGTGTTGACTGCTTGGTTCCATTAAGGCAATTCATAATGGATAATCTCTTGTCAGTCCCAATATATGCACCACAATTGTTTTACGCAGATGAAAATCTTGTTTCATGTGCTATGTTGCTTGTTTATCAGGGGCTAAGCCATTCCTCGTGCTGCTTCATATTGATGTACAGGCACCACTTTCCATTGCCAGTAATGATTCGGTAAAGAAGTCTTTGCTTGTGCCCATGGATTGAGCAGTGACGAGCAAGCAAACCAGCGGAAATTGTGTCTTGATTTTCTTGTCACTTAAAGCATGTGGAACTCATGCTACAAACTTCCGAACCTTTCCCATCAAGTAAAGAAGCTTCTCTATAGTAGTGTGGAAGCATTCCATTTTCTCTACCAGTTCCTTTGTCATTTGACAAGAATTTTCATACAAAATTTGGTTTAATCACTTCACATTGAACTCACCTGGATGGCCTGAACAAGGTGTGCCTTCGAGGTCAAGATTTCCATTTTTGAACTTGGTATACCAATTGCAAGTGGTTCTTTCAGCTATGGCACCCTCTCCATACACAGCACAAATATTGCAAGTGGCTTTTACGGCATTTAAACCTTGATTAAAAGCAAAAATGAGGTGCCGAAAATGCTCATTTTTCTTAAGTTGACATACCATTTTAAGGATCTGAAAATAAAAAAACCAGTGAGAACTTAGTTGCCAACTCTCACACACACACACATATATATATATATATATATATATATATATATATATATATATATATATAAATAAAAAGGAAAGAACAGTAAGATATAAAATCCGGTGTTCTTATAGATATTTTTATTTTTACACAATAGTGCTCTATGTAAATTTAAATTTACAGAGCATTAATATTATAAATTAATAGATTTAAAATATGGTTTTACCGCTACACAGTGATAAACATGTTTCAGAAATGGAAGCTAAAGCCCCTGAATTTAATTTTGTTATTAAACCAAAGACATTAGTTCCATTTCCTCATCAAGCGAATTTTGGAGTAACTTACTTTTTAAAATTTACGGTTGTTAATGGCACAGGAAAGATTCATAGTTTGAGGGTTTCCAAGGTTACCGATAAATCCATTCATCTAGACAAGGGGTGGTAGAGGGTTCAATTTTTAATTTTCGTTGTATCAGTTAATAGTTACATTTGAAAGCGGGGTTATGTTTAGGGATGGGTAGGGATGTATCTTAACAAATTCTGACATCCGCTAAATTTAGCGGATATGCATCCGTACACAGCTCTATTTAAAATAAATATTGCACGTTATATGAATATATATGGTGTGTGCGTTTGGAGGGGGGGGATGTATGAAACATTTTCATCTTTAAAGCTACACATGCACAAGAGTAATTTTAAATTTACCCCCCCCCCACTTAGTACGTTTTTTTTTTAGGTACAGAATCTAACCAATGAAAAAATTTAACAAAATGATAAAAAATACATTGATTTTTACTCTTAATAAACATTTTGATGAAAAAAATTTTCACTAAATTTGGGACCTTTTTTCATCAAGCTATGCCTTTTCAATGCATTAAAAAAAAAAAAAAATCTTGTAAAAATTCATTTAGTGAAAAAAAAAAAATTTTTTTAAGACGATAGTATCTTTAATATATCTTATTTGATTTTACTATTTACAGCAAATGTTCTGTAAATGGGGGTCCTGTTTTACAAAAAAAAAAAAAAAAAAAAAAAAAAAAAAAAGATAAATAAATTCTCCAAGGAGTCCAGCTTTTTAACTAATACAACAAATTTCAAGATGATTGCCATCTCGAAATTTGTTGTATTAGTTAAAAGCTGGACTCCTTGGAGAATTTATCTTTTGGGGGGGGGGGGTAAAACAGGACCCCCATTTACGAAATATTTGCTGTAAATAGTAAAATAAAATAAAAAATGTGCTTGATTATTTCACAGAATTTTATCAGACAAACACATGCAAAAAAAAAAAAATTTAAATAAAAGTTCTTAAAAATAATTTAATTTATTTAAGAATCAGCCCTGAAAAGATTATTAAAAGCATTTGATTTTTTAAAGAATGCTGAAAGTTTATCTGAATTGAAAGAATACTTTCAGCATAATAAAAAAATAAATAAATAAAAAAAAAAAAAGGTACGACATTTAAATTGACAAAATTTTGTGTGATCAAAATCTAATTGTACAATAAGCATTGCTTAAGTTAGATTTTTGCCAGGTATTTTCTTCTAGGTACAGAAATGAAAGCAAAGAAAAACTCAGGCTATACAAAGTTTTTTTGAAAATTAACTATTCCTCAACGACGTTTAGTAAAGAAAAGTTTTATCATCAAGTGTTTCGATTCAAGGTAATAATGCTCTCACCTCCAGTGACAATGTATATAGATTCAACAATATTTTGCCAAGACTGTAAACTTTTCCAAAGGATCTTTTTCTTGAGATGCCTTGGTTCTGTGTTGTTACTATGGCGGTTCTTGGATGACCTCTTAACTTTTTGAAGTGAGTTTTTTCAAAGTAAATATGGCTTTGTTAACTGGGCATTCTGGACCAATCTGAGGAGAGAAAGAGAGAGAGAGAAAAAAAAAAAACATCTATAACAATTTCCGCCATTTGTGAATAGTTTCTGAAAGTTTCATTAAAATCCGATGATCATTTTTGCAAGATTTTCATAATTAATGTCTGTCATATATATATATATAAAAAGCACTAAAATTTTCTGTCATTTTTTAGGACATCTGATGGAGAGAAAACAAGGTTACAAAAAAAAAAAAAAAAAAAATACTTTGTTCTTTCCTCTTAGCTAGGTACCTCCAACGAAGTTATGCAAAAAACAGATCCTAAACTCAATAAAAAAAAAAAGTAAACAATTCTCGTAAAAATTTATTATTCTCCTGAACAGGATTTTGACTTCACAAAAAAAAGTCCTTATTTATAAAAAACATTAAAAGCTGTTTTCATTAAAAAATGTCTTAGTTTTGTTGCATTTTTGTATTTTAAATTCAGAGCTAAAATTGGGGTTTTCGCGGTCCGAAAATGTAAAAGGAAATTTATGATTTATATTCCTCTAGGTACCTTCATGAGATTGCCAGAAAATGAGCATAGCATGATAAAAATGGCCTTAAACTTGACGAAAATAATTTTTATTTGTCTAACTGTTTATATTATAATCAAGAGGAAAGATCAAAGTATTTTTTGATTATTTTTTTTATTTTTTTTATCATTTCGAGCACGTCCAAATTTGTCGTTTAAAATCATGTTTTTTTTTTCTCGATTATCTGCCATTTTTTTAAATTTCTAAAATTTTATAAAAAAAGTTAATTTTTCCGTTTAAAATTCTGCCAAGAAATAGTTACACTTTAAAAAATTTATTTTTACAAAATTTAAAATTTAAATGTTTTATATTTAACATATTTTGAAAGAAAACATTACTTACTTTACGCGCTGAAAAGTGTACTTAAAAAAAAAAAAGACAGCAGGTCTGAACAGTAGCGACACTTTCAATGTGTTGATTGATTCTGTCATTAAGTATTGACAGCTTACGCGACCTAATTTCATCGTACGGATGGACAAAAGGGAAATAATTTAGCTTTTTATTGAACTAAATTACGTAACCAGTTATTAAGGGAAAATTACAGCGTTTTAATTTTTAATTGTTTCTTAGCGTTCCATCTTTACGTGTACGATACTTTATGAAAATAAAGCTTTCCATCTTTACGTGTACGATGCTTTATGAAAATTTTTTAACTAAGACTGTTGACAGAAAAAATTTCATAAAGTGCATACAAATTAATATAATTTAATTACAGTGTAACTCAGATATGAGACCCGGGTATAAGAGAAACACGGATATAAGAGATTTTATGTGGTCCCAAATTAGAGCCATACTTACCTAAACAAAATAGATCAAACCTGGATATAAGAGAAACCTGGATATAAGAGAAACCTGGATATAAGAGACTTCGTCTCCGGGCCCCGACAACTCTCTTATGTCAGGGTTACACTGTAATTACTTTAATTAGGTATCTTTCTTATGAAAGGCTAAGTGTAGAATATAAATATATACATTTATTTTATTTTATTTCATGGTATTATTTGTATTTCCCTTCATTTTATTAATTTTGAAATGAAAAGGCTAACTGACAGTGGAGAACAACATTTAGTCATGCAAACCACGTGGCTTTCTTTTGTTTTCATGATGTTTCGTTTCCGGTCTTCCGTATATTTGAATTTAAGCTATTTTTGACACAAAAAAAACATGTTATATTAGATTTTTACCTAAAAGCAACTTTCTGATTGTAACCAGGTTTATTTTAAAATTTGTAAATGATATTATCTACTTAATAATACATTGACTAACTGCAACACCATTTTGATCAATTTTAAAATATTTAACAACTTTAAGCAATAAACATAAATTTAACAATAAGAAATAATTGTTGTAAAAATTTATTTTTCATCGAAAATGTTTTTTGCTTTCAGGAAATGTTATCCATAGTCATACAAATAAGTAAAAGCAACTAAAAGTTTTTGAAATTAAATAATATCTTTGTTTTATTGAGTTTTGTATGTTACAATTCAGAGCTGATTTTAAGGTAGACGGGTCCGAAATAAAAAAAAAAAAGTAAAATGGATTTGCTTTGGTCAAAGCCTTGTGCTTTTAACTAATTAATCGCTAAACCTTAGAATTTCATGAGTTTTCATGAAATTACTTATGGGGGGGGGTGTAATAAATAAAATAAAAAAATTACCATGATTTAAAAAAAAAAAATAAACACATTTATAATAATTTCCATCATTTGTGAATAGTTTCTGAAAGTTTCATGAAAATCCGACAATTATTTTTATTTTTACAAGATTTTCAAAATTAACGGCCCCCATTAAAAAGAAAATTCAAAAAAAAAATACACGCTCTCATGAAGGTACCTATTAGGTATGTTCATGAGATCGATAAAAAAATAGCATACTATGAATAAAAAAGGCCTTAAACTTGATGAAAATAATTTTTTATCGCTTAAATGTTAATGTTATTATAAAGAGGAAAGATCAAAGTATTTTTTTAATATTTTTTTACATTTTTTAATAATTTCTAGCACGTCCAAAATTTTCGTTAAAAATCTTGAATTTTTTTGAATCAGAAAAATTGACAGAAAATCGATCGTCAGTCATTTTTTTACTTTTTGTTTACAAAGTGAATGTCACCATTTATATTTCAATTAAAATAATAATTACGACTTTTTAAAAAATAATTTTAAGAAAATTAGAAACTATAAAGTTTATTTAATATATTTTTAAACAAACATTACTTATTTTTTGCGCTGAAAAAATGTAGTTTAAAATGGGAGAAAGCCGGTCTGAACTGCGGTGTTGATTGACGAGTGACATGTGCGCAATGTAATCACGCAGTGACATGTTACGGGAGGAAATTTATAGTACGGAAGGGCATAAGTGACAGTTTACCTTTACGTTAACAACTTATTTCACAGTTATTTTTAAGTACGCATAGCATGAAAAAACGACCTTAAACTTGACGAAAGCAGAATTTTATCACCAAAATGTTCATGCTTCTATTACGGGGAAAGAACAAAGTAATTTTTTAAAAAGTTTCTGTCTCTAGAACGTTTTTTTTTGATTGAGAAATTTTCTTTATCGTCTTCACCGGAACTACTACGAATAACAATAATAACATGGCTAATTTTTGTGTTTTTTGACAGACATTATTTTTGATAATTTTGCAAAAATAGAAATAATTGTCAAATTTTAATGAAATTTTCAGAAACTATTCATGAATGATGGAAATTATTATATTTTTTTTAAAGTAATATTTAATATATATAATACCCCCTCCCAATTTAATGAAAATTCTAGAAATTCACTGTTGAAGCACACAAGTCATTAAGGAAAACTATCAGTGCTCATTACTTTTTTTCTACTTACCTTTATCATGCCTGATAGAAAAGCATAATATAAAAAAAAAAAAATAAGACATGAAGAGCGAGATGAAATTTCATAAGAAAGGTACCTAATTAATTACTTTTCTTATGAAATATCAGTTGTGTACATTGTTTGTATGGTATTTTGATTTCCACTCATTTTCATATTTCATTGATGGAAAACATGACATAACTGAACTAATATAAATTTTTGTACTTCTGCCGCTACTTGGTCGTATATTGTAGTTCAATTATTTTTTTTAAGTAAAAATACTCCACACGTGTTTCACTAATTAAAAATGTAAAAGGGCGTTAACAGAGCCGTGCAACATTTGTATACAATATCAGGTCACGTGATGTTTTCATTGTATCCTTTGTCTTCCGGTCCTCCGTACATTTGATTTAAGGCGTTTTTTTATCATACATTGGTGTTTCGTTGTGTGTAAAAAACTTGTGCTATTTATAATCAGTACAGATACATGTACTTAAGTAACCAATGAAATAAAGGATTTGACCAATCCTAATATTTAACAACTTTATGTAAAAATAAAAAAAATATTTTTCACATAACAATTTAATTCTTTTATAAATTCATTTTTTATTGAAAAAGTTTGCCTTCAGCCAATATTATGCATATTGATAAAAACAAATAAAAACAACTAAAAGCATTTAAAATTAAATAGTATCTTTGTTTTATTGAGTTTTTTATGTTACAATTCAGAGCTGATTTTAGGTTTACGAGGTCGGATTTTTAAAAAAACAAAAGATGATTTACTTTCCTCAAAGCCTTGTGTGTTTATCGAATATACTAGCGAGATTTGAAATTAAATTTTTAGAGTTTTCATTAATTTTATTAGGGGGGGGGGGTAATGTATATATGAAAAATATATTTTTATAATGACTTTAAAAAAAAAATAACATCTTTATAATAATTTCCATCATTTCTGAATAGTTTCTGAAAGTTTCATTAAAATCTGAGTTATTTCTATTTTTGCAAGATTTTCAAAATTAATGTGTGTCATAAGGAAAAAATGCACAAAAAAATCGCCATGTTATTTCCTACAAGTTCCGGTGATGACGAGAACAAGGTTTTTTCAATCGAATGTTAGAATATTCTAATAAACGCAGAAAAATTTTGAAAAATAATTAAAAATTTACTTTGTTCTTTCCTCTTAATAGTAACATAAACAATTAGACGATAAAATTTGTTTTTAGGCAAGTTTGGCGTCTTTTTCATCGAGCTATGCTCTTTTTTTAACGATCTCGTGGGCATACATTTATTAGTGCTTTTTTTAGCATTTTTCACCTACGAACGTGGTTAAGCAAATGAATTAACAAATTTATAGTTCAATGCGATGTCTAAAAATTTTGACATAAATAGATAGATACTAAAGATAAAGCAAATCGAAAAATTCAATTCCTACCTTCTTAATGTCGACCTTTCTTGTCCACGGTGAGAGAGAGAAAGAAAGATGGACTTTTTTATTCTTCTATATTTCTTATTTCGTGCCCATTTTAACACATGTAATGTGTCAACCTTAAAAAAAAATAAAGGATTGGTCAGTAGCATTTATTTATTTTTTTTTTTTTTATTTGGCCAAATCTAAATGGATGGGTAAATAAATATGCAGTTTGGCACCCGCACTCAGTTCGCATTAAAAATGTCCAGAATATTTACATCTATATGTAATTCTATAGGCTTCACCCGAATCCGGCTGGATATATTTGATAAAAATCTACCGTTTTGGAATTATTGAAAGTAAAAGTTCGGATTCATTCGTGTTGTTGTTGGTAGCCATTTCTGGCGTTGTCTGCATACATTCGCTGCGGAAAGCTAAACGCGGAAGAATGTAGTTAACGGGCTCATTCTTACTGATCTTACGTGTCTCAATTACTACGCAAGCAAACTATTTACTTACACGCTCAATTGTGCGCTGCATGCGTAATAATCAAGATAAATGGATATTACACACGATAGCTATTCGGCAGCCAATGTGTGCAAACAAAGCCAGTAATGGCTACCGCGACACGAATGAATCCAAACTTTTACTGTCGATAACTGCAAAACGGTAGATTTTATGATAAAAATGGTGTGGGAAATTAATTCACTCTTGTCACATCAAGTTTTCAGCATCGATATGAAACAATAGGTAAGCAGTTAGCTTGCGAATTTAATTTTCTGTGTGCGGACACTACAAGCTTGGAATATGGCTTGTAGTTAAAAAAAACGAGTTTTTTTGTATTCATAGGGTTGAATGGTGGATTTCTTAAATAACCATTGGTAAGCTCCCAGACAGTTTATTTGTATTTAGAAATACAATTATGGCAGAAGGCCGAAGGGAAAGTGGGGAAGGGCTGGTCATCACTGACCATCCTACATCTAGCTATAATATGATGCACGATAGAATTTTGAATTTGGCGAGAAGGTATTTTATCGGTCTGTTCCTTTTGTAGGGGAGTTATAACTGAGTAAATTGTTATAAACCCTCTAACATTTATATATACAAAAATAGTCGCAAAACGCGAAACAGAAAGACGTAGAAACAACAAAACTAGTCTTTATTTATTATCTGGTTGTTATTTGGGGTTGAAGAAACGAGATATTCTAATAATGGGTAAAATTGTGAGCTTAAACGTCAAATATAGTGTGGGATCGACGCTACCCACACCTTCATTGTGACGCACGCGCGACATTTTCACCCCTTCCTCTCACGTTCGGTCAGTCATAGTAGTAAACCGTCGTCTTAGCCGAGGATGAGGAAGAATTTATTTTTCGCGCGCTTTTGCGTGACGTCACGGCAATTTGGCGTTTCAAAATTAGTCGCCCCGTGGTCGCCCGACCATCGGCACGGGTCGGCTCACTTTCCTCTCGCCGGTGAACCCATAGATACTGGCAGAGAATTTTATTCGGCAAAAACCTTGCCTAGACCTCATGGCTCGTCTCGGTATCTTAATACAGACAACACAGTTGTCACCTTCATGACAGAAGCTAACATCTACCGAGATCTCAATCCCAGGAACTTCCAACCTGATGAACGAGCATTTTTCACATTCTTCGAACTCATACTTTCAGAACCTGTTACTTTAAAAAGAACTACATACACTCACAATCATAAACTCTCGCAGTGAGTATTTTTCCTTGCCGTATGTTACTATGCATTACAACTGACTTTCTGAACATTTCTTCTCGAAGAACTCCTTCCCGCCATAGTCATCTTTGATTTGAATTTTGGCGCGTGATCTAATTTCATTCACTACAACATATCCAGTACATTTACTGAAGGTCTTCACAGAAGACAATTTACTAATCTACTTGGCCTCTTCTTCAACTACGTTTCCAGTACATTTACTGAAGGTCTTCACAGAAGACAATTTACGAATCTACTTGGCCTCTTCTTCAAATACGTTTCCAGTACATTTACTGAAGGTCTTCACAGAAGACAAATTACTAATCTACTTGAATTCTTCTTCAACTACATTTCCAGTACATTTACTGAAGGTCTTCACGGAAGACACTACTTGTTAAACTCTAAATAAAATCTATGTTTGTTCTTAACATTTTGTTGTTTTGCCTGTCTACATCTTTTCACTTTGTACGTTTGTACGGTGGAAAGAGCACGTCTTTATATTTTCTTTATTCTTACTTTGATTGTGGATTCGGTAGTGGTGTGTGGTGTCTGGCACAAGGCCATTCCGTAAACCAGCGCTGCATCCCTATCGTGGTCTGCAACAATAGATCAAGATCGGACAATGATAAAAAGAATAAGTCAAGTGTATACAGTTTATTTCGTATATATTTCTTTTTAGATGTGTGCAATGAGTGTGTGGGATATGTCACTACCCTCACCTTCATTTTAGACGCACGCGCGACTTTTCACTCCTTCCTCTCACGTTCGGTCAGTCATAGTAGTAAACTGTTCTTAGCTGAAGATGAGGAAGAATTCATTTTTTTCGCGCGCTTTTGCGCTGACGTCACGGCAAATTTGGCTTTTCAAAATCAGTCGCTCCCGTGGTCGTCTGACCATCGGCACGGGCTGGCTCACTTTATCCTCTCGCCGGTGAACCCATAGATACTGGCAGAGAATTTTATTCGGCAAAACCTTGCCTAGACTTCATGGCTCGTCTCGGTATCTTAACGCATACGACACGGTCGTCACCTTGCGATGACAGATTTCTTGTCCCGAGGCTAACATCTTTATAGAGCTGCTCAACTTCCAGGAACCTTCAAAAACTTCCAACCTGATGAACAAGCATCTTTTATATTCTTCGAACTGTACTTTCTGAACCTGTTACTTTAAAAAGAATTACATACACTCACAATTATAAACTCTCGCAGTGAGTATTTTTTTCCTTGCCGTACGTTCACTATGCATTACAACTGACTTTCTGAACCTTTCTTCTCGAAGAACTCCTTCCCGCCATAGCCATCTTGGATTTAAATTTTGGCGCGAAATTTTATCTTGTCAACTACCATATTTCCAGTATCTTACTGAAGGTCTTCACTCAAGACAATTAAGTTTCATTCTCTACAACATTTCCAGTATCTTACTGAAGGTCTTCACTCAAGACAATTAAGTTTCATTCTCTACAACATTTCCAGTATCTTACTGAAGGTCTCCACAGAAGACAATTTACAATCTACTTGGCCTCTTCTTCAACTACATTTTCCAGTACATTTACTGAGTGTTTTCACTGAAGACACTACTTGTTAAACTCTAATAAAATTTATGTTTGTTCTTAACCTTTTGTTGTTTTGCCTGTCTACTTCTTTTCACTTTGTGCGTTTGTACGGTGGAAAGAGCACGTGTCCATATAATTTAATTGAAAAATACAAGAAATGCCCGGGGTTTTCTTAACTGGATTTTTTGTTGACTGTTAAAAGTAGGTATGTCCAATTTTGGCCATTTTAGCGTTTTTTTTTTTAGTTTTTTTGTCAGTTGAAAGACATTAATTTCGAAATTCTTGTAAAAATTAACTACTTGTTGGATTTTAATAAACTTCAGAACTTATTCAGAAATGAATGAACTTATTTTAGAAATGTTTGTCTCTTTGAAAGTCATGGTATAAATATTTTTTTTTATATCTGTTACCCCCCTCGAACTTAATTTTAGGAAAACACAAAAAAAATTTATTTGCAACCTGAATTTTTTTTAATTAAATGCACAAAACTCTGAAAAATCTAAATCATCGATTTTTTTGTTAAAAAAATGTCCGAAATTGTCCAAACTTTTACCTCAATTGTAAAAATACAAAACCCAATAAAACTAAGACAATATTTAATTAAAGTTTTTAATGGCTTTTCTGAATAATATATACGAAGGTAATTATTATCTGAAAGAAAAAAAAATTTTTGATGAACAATGAATTTTTACATTAATTTTCTTTTTTTTTTTTTCAATTTTAAATACACAATATGACAAAAGGTTGTTATATATTTATACATTAAGTTCTTTCTGCAACCTTATGGAAATGATATATTATGTTCTCTACTTTTTAAAGATCATAAATTTGAAAGCTTATTAAAATCTGACAACCATAATTATTTTAAAAATAATTTTTAATATTCCAAAATTGTATTTAAAATCGTCTCCAACGAAAGTACGGATGCACATTGTTGAAATAATGTCACATTAGTAGTTTCCTTTGATAGAAGCAAGTTTTTTTTTTTTACTTCAGAAATGGCTTTGATTCGTTCAGTAACAACAAAACAACGCTTGTCAAGTTTTCTGAATATCGTATTATTTTCAATTTTTTTCTTTTTCTATTCAAATATAATCGAATAGAGTGGGATAAAAGAAAATATCGACTATTTACAATTACAAAAAAAAAAAAAAACTCCCTTGGAAGTCCACCCAAATTTTCAAGTTTGAAATCGAATGCATAAATTCATTGTAGATTACTTTGGAATTATTATCCACACGACAAATTATCAATTAAAACGATTTTTGGAGTTTAAATTTTCTGGAGTTAGCTCGCTAACTAAAAAATACTTGTTGAGTCAAAACAAAACCAACATAGCATGTTAATTTTATTAATAAATAAAATAAAACTCATATTACTGCCATATAATTATTAATAAATAGAAAAAAAATCTGCCTTAATAAAAAAGAAATAAAATCTCATTTCATTAAGTTAACCCGTTTCAATTAATGGTGTTTCATGTAATTTTTATATTCTCAGAAAAATATTTCATGACTGAAATAATAAACCTCAATTTAAAAAAATGTATTTTTTTTACTGTTTTATTTTTACTTGTGAAATTTGATTTTCTTTCATAATTTACATGTTATTTTCAGTGCAGAATTTTTCCTCAAACGTAAGGTAAAAAAAAAAATAAAATTTGAAAGTGAATTTTTTTTTTTTTTTTAAATCTACTAACCAGATTCACTTAAAATTAGAACGAATTATATCACTTTGGCGCTACCGTCCAATAAATTTCCGTGCCGTAAGTTGTGAATATATTGACGTACATCAATTAACGCCTGTCAAAAATGACTCAAAATAGACCACCCTGGTTGGAAATATCTCTCTTAAAAAATGTTCTGCTAAAAATGTAAGTAATGTTTCTTTCAAATTACATTAAGTATACTTTAATCATTCTAAATTTCCTAAGATAACAAAAGAAAAAGGTGTAATTGATTTTTCATGATTTTTTAACTAACAAACTATGATCTTTCCGACAGAAATGTCGATAAGTTCGATTTTACGAAATTTTTTGACTCGAAAAAAAAACAAGATTTTTTAATAAAATTTTTAACATTTATAGGAAGGATTAAAAAATCTGAAAAAATATTCAGAAAATACTTTGGTCTTTCCTCTTTAATAACAACATATATATTTAAACGTTAAAAATTGTTTTATCAATTTGGGGACCTTTTGTCGTCAAGGTATACCACTTTTTAGCGAAATATTGGACATACCTAGTTAAAAGATAAATGTTAATACCATGGCCTGAAAAAGGAAGAGACAAAATTTTCATTGAGACACGTATGAACGACCTGTCCCTGTGAACTGCTTTTCTGATAGTGAGCATGTCATGTGTGTAGAGGAGAAAATTTGGGTCAATTTTTATTGATTTAGAATGAGTGAATTAATGATTATTATGATTGTCATAGTTATTTTTAGACACTATGATTAATTTTTATTTTACTTTTTTATGGAGTGTGAAATTATAATTATCTTTTATTTGTGTATTTCTCTATGGACATGACACTATGCGGATGTTGTGTAGGTGGATAGCAACACGCTTCATTTTATGTCAGGCATATGATTATAATTATAAGAAAACCTAAACATATGAAAGTCAATTTATACATTTACTTTGTTCTTTAGAATTAGCTACAAAACTAATAAATAGCAACAATATTTATTTTTTTATTGGAATTGTTTGCAAAACATCGGCTAATTGTCAGTTGCTTTTCGAGACTTAGCATTAGCAAAACGAATTCACAGATTTGGATGGGGTCAAAATCTACGAATATTTTTCAGCTTTTTTCAAATATTAATCAGTTTAAACCCTAAACCTAACCCCAAGCCCTAACCACTCATCCATTCATAAGTAGTCCTGGAGAGCTGTGTTTGAATTCCAGTCAAATCCATTACATTCACTTATGTGCTAATACCTTTGGGAAAGTTATTAATCTTTTTCTTCTCCCCCCCCCCCACTATGGGTAAATAGCAGGACAGACCAGGTTCTCTAGGTTTCGATGGCAACTGGCCTACTGCAGAAAGAAATGGCAACCTACTGCGAGGGGAAAAAATCTGCCTCGTCAGTCATGTATCGAAAGATACATGATTGCCTAAGTGTGTATCACGCATGGCACATAACTGACTGAGCATTTGCTGGAGGAGACAGATTTAGACTCAGTTCTGGCTACTTGGCCCAGGCTAAAAATGTAACTGCTCAGTTTGACTGCAGTAAACAAACTGAATGACCATGACCGTATGATGTGACGACATGTGACTTGTGAAGTGACATCATGTGACTTGTGAAGTGAGTTCTATTTCTCGTTGGGGACATTATATTCACTTATGTGTAAATAACTATGAGTCCAACTCTTCTCCCCACTAGCTATAGGTTAATTAGTAAGACTTGTATCACTAAACCATTATCTACCCACACAAATAATTTCTTACAATCTAAAAATATTTTCTGGCTTTAAATAACCTGCAAACACTTGATAAGCTGTAGAAAATGAATCAATCAATGAAATACTAATTAGCTACACAGGCATGTCTTTTAGATTTATTTACATTCTCTGGAAGATAAATGTATAGAAACTACCGTGGTCAGAAAGTGAGGGATCTTGTTTATCAGATTATGATTAAGTTTGAATCCACCTCTTCTCTCTCATCTATGGGTTAATCAGTAAGCATTGTCTCAAAAAAAAGAAAAAAATTTTACAATCTAAAAATATTTTCTGGCTTGAAATAACTTGCAATGTGTTGATAAGCCGTAGAAAATGACTGAATCAATAAATATCTCACACTGACAACAGATATCTACCAAGAAAGGTGAAATGTAAGAGCTCGGATACAAATTATCGTGGATGATTTAACAATCAGTATACTTCCTATATATTTTTACCTCATCATTTTAATAAAAGCAGCATTTTTAAAATCAAAATTACTTTTAACCTTAATCCTCCTAATAGAGGGACCATCTTCAGGTATAAAACATGGACCTTAAATTGTGTGGTCTATGGTAAGTTTTTAGAATGGGAAATTTTTTATAGTAGGCTGACCTTGTCTCCTTTTTTTAATGATGTTGAACAAAAACAATTGGATATGTGTCTCAACAAGCAATTACAAAATTGCATTTGAGAACAGTGGAATGAGTGGGTGGTGAGCGGGGAAAAGTCATTCAAGCTAATGTAATAGGCTACTGGAAACACATTCACCCACTCATGGGGTATTGTAGATTGTGATAGTTTCCTGGCAATATTTACTCTACCCTCTGATTTTTCATTAGAATTGGAGTGAAAAGAAACTATATGCTTTCTGAATTTAATAAATTTAATACAATACATTTTGAAATACTATTGGTGGGGCATTGTCTTGTATAGTAAATATAGCCCCAAAACTATATTTTAACTTGAATATTTGGGGGCTGTCACATTTTATGCAGGTAATATGCTATGTTCACACTCATGGTGAGTGACGCATTGAGTGTATTGTATTATAAGAGATCCGTTTTGTGTTCATATAATCTTTTAATCAAATTTCTAGAGGTTTCTCCTATATATTCCTTGTGGCAACCATTACCGGCTATAGAGTAAATTCTTGCTTCAGGTTTTACGTAGTGGTTATTTTACTTTGTATTAAATCTTTTGTTAGTTTTTGTTAATCTGTTATTGGGCCAAATTTATAAATGAAACTTTATCATAGATCTGGATGGATAGGAAAAATGTGAGTTTGTGTGTGTGTGTATATATATATATATATATATATATATATATATATAAGATGAATTACAATTAATGCACTGACCTTTCTGTTGTTTTAAATTCATAAACAACAAAGATATCAGTGTGAAAGAAAAACATTGTTGTCTTGAGAATGCATACAGCTAGAATTTTATAAGTATTTTATATTTTACTCATATTGATAACTTTAAGGTTTTTATACGAATAAAATATAAATTTAGCCTATTTTATTCGAATAAAAATGAAACATTTAAATTATGGATGAATTTGAGAAAGATTTTTTTTATGTCAGTTGAGCCTATTTTATTTGAATAAAAATGAATTATCTGTCAAAATAAGAAGAAAAAAAAGAACTTATCAAAAAAAAACCTAAAAGAAGACAAATGGCGCTGGTTGTGAAATTCAAATGACATTCTAAGGAAATTCCCCACAAAAAAACCTTTTCTTTGATTGGAAGGGAAGGGGAATAACTCTAAATTATCAATTTTTAAGTTATTCCCCTTGACTTTATCTATATTTTTTTTTATAATCTACTGTTTCTATCTGTGTTTGCTATCAAACGCCCCATTTAAAATATGATAAATATATTTTTTAATTCTTTCCTTATGTTGATTATTTTCCGGGATTATATCTCGGGAAAATGAAAATAAAGAAAGAACGAAAACTTATTTTTAAAAATCGAATTAAAAAGCCAATATTAAGGAATTTGTAGGTTTAAAAAATTCAGATAAATTAATTTAATTTTCAGTTTACAAAAATCTCTTTGTAATTCCCAGAAATATTATGACTAAAACCAAAAATAACTTGAAGTTAGTCGTTAAAGATATTCAGGCAGCTATATGAGTAATCATGAAAATTTAACTTACTACCTGGTTAAATATTAAACTCAAAAGAAAAAAGATGTCCCTTCAGAATGGAGAAAATCAAGTATCTCCTCGTTTATTTTTTCTTTGTGTTTGTTTGTTCCAATCCATAGGAATAGATACTAGGAATGCACCATGCCTGAATTAAAAAAAAACAAATCCTACTGATGCATGCTGGGATATCTCGTTAGCAAATATCTATCTATCTATCTATCTGTAGTGGATCTAAGAAGGATGTGTGAATATTTAAAATTGTGCTGCAAATAAAATATGCAATATCCACAAACATAAATTAAGAAATGGCCAAATGGTAATGATATTCAATCACAACAAAAATACATGTTTGAAACAACAGATTAAATTTTATATACACAATTTACAATTTCTTTGTTTGTAATGATCTGTGCAAAGGTATATTTAAGAAAAAAAGCTCTTTGCTGTTTCGGAAATGTTCAATGTCTAAAAAGTCTGCCATTGATTGAAAGGTTGAATTTAACTTAGACAAAAGATTTTTCTGTGAAAGATATTAAGAGAAAAAGTTTGTTGTGTAAATTTTTCTAATCTCTCATAAAGAAAGTTTGTTTCTTTGGCGGCAATTTTGACACATAATTCCCGTGTGTATCTTTGCGTGTGTGAGATTCAAAATGCGACGAAAATTCGTTTGCTGTTTCTATTTATATATATATATATATATTAACGAAAAATCGGCTCCAGCGTTCTGTTAGCTTGTTGCAAATTTTTATGAGAAATGCGTGGGAGAATGTTGTATTTTTTTATTTTTCAGTTCTTGAAACATTTAAATTATGAATGAATTTGAGAAAGATTTTTTTTATATCAGTTGAGCCTATTTTATTCAAATAAAAATGAATTATGCTGTCCAAATGAGAACAAAAAAAAGAACTTATCAAAAAAAAAACCTAAAAGAAGACAAATGGCGCTGGTTGTGAAATTCAAATGACATTCAAAGGGAAATCCCCACAAAAAAGACCTTCTCTTTGATTGTAATACAAAGGGAATAACTCTAAATTGTCAATGTTTAAGTTATTCCCCTTCAATTTATTTATTTTTTACTTTTTAATTGTTTTTTTTTTTTTTTTGTGTTGAATATTTTCCAGGATTATATCTCGGGAAAATGAAAAAGAAAGAACGAAAACTTTTATTTTTAAAAATCGAATTAAAAAGCCAATATTAAGGAATTTGTAGGTTGGAAAAATTCAAATAAATTAATTTTATTTTATTTTCAATTTACAAAAATCTCTTTATAATTCCCAAAAATATTACGACTAAAAACGAAACGAGTGTAGTTACTTCTACATATAAGAATACTAATATTATATATATATATATATATATATATATAATCAACCTGATCATCTATCTATCTATCTATCTATATATTTTTCGCCGATCCATAAAGTGGAAGAGAACATGGCATTACAGCATTGAACTTCCGGTCATGTTCCCTATGTTCCTGGGTATGACGTTAAACAGCATCCAACATCAAGGCTTCTGATCAGGAGGTTTTGAGGAAGCATAGAATGACCTCTTAATTGCTGGTGGTCCCAGGTCCACCCTGACCAGGGAGGAAGCTCCAGTTGTGCACCCATCTATGGGAAAATAGTGAACTTCTTAAAATCATCTTAAAAACATCTTAAATCCTAATTAGTCTTTTCTCTCTCTTTCATTCTCTGTAAAAACCTGCTTCCTGGTGGCATTCCTGGTATAATTCGGGGATTGAAATGACTTAAAAATTTTAAAAGCAAAGGAAATCACCAGATTCTATATTATTGAAACCTCTATATCTTTTGTCATTTACTTATTTCTACTTAGTCTATTATTTCCCTTTAATTCTCTGTAAAACCCTGGAAATGATTAACAAAATTTTATCTATATTTTGCTGACTAGAGGCATTCCTGCCTTGCTTGGTTCATTGGAAATCATTATCAAAATTTAAATGCAACATGAAAGGGCACATACTGTCTTCTACAATCCCCTTTAACTTTAGTCCTTTATTCATTAACCCTTCAGTCATTTGTCTCACTTTCAATCCTTGTGAAGCCCGGCTGACTAGAAGCATTCCTGCCTTGCTTGGTTGGTTGGAAATCATTATCAAAATTTAAATGCAACATGAAAGGCCACCTTCTGTCTTTTTCAATAGTCTTTAACTTTAGTCCTTTATTAATTCTCCCTATAGATTTTTCTCTCACATTCCATCATTGTAAAGCCCAGCTGACTAGAGGCATTTCTGCCGTGCTTGGTTTGTTCGAAATCATTATCAAAATTCAAATGCAACATGAAAGGCCACCTTCTATCTTCTTGAAACCTCTTTAACTTTAGTCCTTTATTAATTGTCCCTATAGTCCTTTCTCTCACTTTCAATCCTTTGAAAGCCCAGCTGATTAGATTCATTCCTGCTTTGCTTGGTTGGTTGGAAATCATTATCAACATGTAAATGCAACGTGAAAGACCACCTTCTATCTTCTTCAATACTCTTTAACTTTAGTCCTTTATTAATTAACCCTACAGTCTTTTCTCTCACATTCAATCCTTGTAAAGCCCAGCCGACTAGATGCACTACTGCTTTGCTTGGTTGGTTGGAAATCATTATCAAAATTCAATTGCCACATGAAAGGCCACATTCAAATTTCTCCAATACACTTTGACTTTAGTCCTTTATTCATTAACCCTACAATCTTTTCTCTCGCTTTCAATCCTTGTAAATCCCAGCTGACTAGAGGCATTCCTGCCTTGCTTGGTTGGTTCGAAATCATTTAAATTTATTCCTTTATTAATTCTCCCTATAGATTTTTCTCTCACATTTAATCATTGTAAGGCCCAGCTGACTAGAGGCATTCCTGCCTTGCTTGGTTGGTTGGAAATCGTTATCAAAATTTAAATGCAACAGGAAAGCCCAACTTTCATCTTCTTCAATCCTCTTTATCTTTAGTCCTTTATTAATTAACCCTACAGTCCTTTCTCTCACTTTCAATCCTTGTGAAGCCCGGCTGACTAGAAGCATTCCTGCCTTGCTTGGTTGGTTGGAAATCATTATCAAAATACAAATGCAACATGAAAGGCCACCTATCTCGTCAATCCTCTTTAAATTTAGTCCTTTGTTAACTATCCCTACAGTCTTTTCTCTTGCTTTCAATCCTTTTAAAACCCAGCTGACTAGAGTCATTCCTGCCTTGCTTGGGTGGCTGGAAATCATTATCAACATTTAAATGCAACAGGAAAGGCCACCTTCTATCTTCTTCAAGCCTCTTTATCTTTAGACCTTCAGTAATTATCCCTATAGTCTTTTCTATCACTTTCAATGCTTGCAAAGTCTAGCTGACCAGAGGCATTCCTGCCTTGCTTGGTTTGTTGGAAATCATTATCAAAATTTAAATGCAACATGAAAGGGCACATACTGTCTTTTTCAATCCACTTTAACTTTAGTCCTCTATTAATTATCACCATAGTCTTTTCCCTCACTTTCATTCCTTGTAAAGCCCAGCTGACGAGAGGCATTCCTGCCTTGCTTGGGTGGCTGGAAATGAGTATACAAAACTTAAATGCAACATGGAATGCCACTTTCTATCTTCTTGAATCTACTTTAACTTTAGTCCTTTATTAATAATCACTGTAGTCTTTTCTCTCATTTTCACTCCTTGTAAAGCCCAGCTGACTAGAGACATTCCTGCCTTGCTTGGGTGGGTGGAAATGATTAACACAATTTAAATGCAACATGCCACATTTTTTATCTCCTTGAATCCTTTTTATACTTAGACCTTTATGGATAATCCCTATAGTTTTTTCTCTCAATTTCACTCCTTGTAATGCCCCGTCCTGGGTACGACGTTAAACTGCATCCAACAGCAAGCCTTCTGCTCAGGAGGTTTTGAGGAAGTGTGGATCCACCTTTTAATTGCTGGTGTTCCCAGCTCCACCCTGACCCGTTGGCATCCCATGTATATTACAATAAATAATTATTGTATGTATTTTCAATTTTTCTAGTTGATTTGTTCACTTCTATTGCATATGATCCATTAATTTATATAATTGGGTTACAATAAAATTTGTATTTTATATGAATATTACTTTATGAAAGCTGAGATGTAGTAGAGTGGGGGCATATCATTGATTCGGAGGGGGGGGGCTATCATAGATTCGGGGAAGTAGTAGATTCTTACACCGGCTCTGTGAGAGACCAATTTCTCAGAAAAATGATATATCATTTCATGAATGAGAACGTTTAGATTCTGACACCAGCACTGAAACTAAAAAAAAAAGAATAAACATATATAAAATATATTACATAAAAATATATTTTTCAAAAATATGTAGAACCTAAATATAGCTTGGTAAAAAGATCCAGCCTTCTTCAGGTGGTTGGAATGTCGAACTGAACCCTTTATTTCGCTCACTGGAGTAGACTGTCCGAGTTCCACGTTTAATGTATGTTAGTTATCAGTTATCTCCTGTTAATTTCCCTCGCCAAGTTCTCCACTGCATTAACCAGGTATTGAACTCACACTCTTTGGGTCCTGTCACCGGATGTAACTAATGACTTTATCCCCTGTGCCATGTGACCTTCAGGACATCTGTATATGAATTTCTGGGACTTTTAAACCTATGTCTTCAGCAACCGTTTTTACCAGAACTCATATTGCAATTTTCGTTGTTATTATTGTTGCTTTTCTCTGACACTCCTTATTACTGGTTCCCATATTCATTTCTATGCTTGGTCGACTCAAGAGATTTTTGTGGCCTTGGGAACTAGAACAGTCTACCCTAGCAAGCGAAATAAAGGGTTCAGTATGACATTCCAACCATCTGAAGAAGGCCGAAGCGTACAACGACCCAAACGTTGTAATAAATATGGCAACAAAGATGAGGACGATAGTCCGAATAATGTAAATAGTGTACATGATGCCTCATGTCAGAAATATAGACAGATATTGAAATTCTTTGTCGAAAGAAACAGGTGGTATATTCCGATGTTAATTATGTTCGTTCCTTAGTTCTTATGGTGAAATCACGCTGAAGATAACGGTTCTCGCTTGATTACCAAAGTTAAGATATATCGAGCCCGGTCAGTACTTAAATGGGAAATCTGCTTTGGAATATCGGGTACTTTAAGCAACCTTCTACAATCCGAAATAATCCACAAAGGGTTGATAAGTCGTGTTACCGGATTGCTGGTATATTTGGGTAAATATTTAGTCACTATGATGCACGTGACCGAGTGGTTAGAACATTAGAACTCAGATCAGTTGGCGATCCCAGGGTGCGGCACCTTTGGAAAGTGCCTGAAAAACTATACCACGGGTTGACTCAAGCCTTGTGAGTGAAAGTGGGTAAACAGAACCCTTGAATAGCTGTACTAGCACGAAGCCACACGTCATCGTACCCGATGGTTTGAGCGTGCTGGCCTTGTTCAGATTGTTGATCACGCTAGATAACACGCTCTTTACTAGAAACTGTAGCTAAGGTCTGCTCGGCATAGTTGCAGTATAAACCACAGTGGTTGTTGATCAAACACAAATGCAGTAAGGATTGGCTAGCCGCCCTAGTAGATTGGGTATCCTTGAATACGAGTGGCCAGTTATACATACATGATGTTGTAGTAATCAACAATTTGGAGAATAAATATTTTGGGGCTCCTGTAAAATTTTTCCCACAAACAATATTGGCGGACTCAAATGTGAGTCCAGGTAAAAAATAAGTAACACAAAATAGCAACAAAAAAACAGTACATCCATTAACAAAACAATTACATGTGACGAAATGAAAAAAAAATTCATTTTTTTTCATTTCGTAACATGTAATTCTGTTGTGTGTGTGTGTGTGTGTGTGTGTGTGTGTGTAACAAGCGTGTGTGCAAAAGTACGAAAGTCAGGAGAGAAAACCATGCAAATGAATGTGCCTCTGTTGGGGTTATTTTTCGCATGTGCGACAGCATCTTATAGCAAGTTGTGAAAAAAGAAAAAATAGATTAGGGAGATAAAGGTAATCTTTTTTTATAGGCTTAAGGAGCGTTCCATCAAGGCGTTGGGATAATCCGCAAGATTCCCACCAGAAGGGGAGAATTTTATTCTGTCCATAAAGTTCGCAGATGTTTGTGCTGCCTATCGTAGGCTGAAAAGAAAAAAAGTTTTTCAATGATGTACATCTTTAATCCTCATTAGTCTTTTCTCTCACTTTCATTCTCTAGAAAAACCTACTTATCAGTGGAATTCCTGCCTTTCTTCAGGGTGGTGGAAATGATTAAAAAATATAAATGCAACATGTATCCCCAGCTTCTATCTTCTTGTATATATGTATATTCGTCAATTAATAAAAGTAAAAATGTATATTAGACAATAAAAAAGTAAAAAATGTATATTAGAAAATTTAAAAAAGTAAAAAATGTATATTAGACAATTCAAAAAGTAAAAAATTGTATATTAGACAATTAAAAAAATTTATATTAGACAATTAAAAAAAGTAAAAATCTATATTAGACAATTACCAAATGTAAAAAATGTTCAATAGACAATTAAAAATGTAAAAAATGTATATTAGATAATTAAAAAAAGTAAAAAATGTATATTAGACAATTAAAAAAAGTAAAAATGTATATTAGAAAATTTTAAAAAAGTAAAAAATGTATATTCGAGAATTAAAAAAGTGAAAAATGTATATTAGACAATTAAAAAAAGTAAAAAATATATATTAGACAATTAAAAAATGTATATTAGACAATTTCAAAAAGTAAAAAATGTATATTGGACAATTAAATAACTAAAAAATGTATAGTAGACAATTAAAAAATGTATATTAGACAATTACCAAATGTAAAAAATGTACAATAGACAATTAAAAAAGTAAAAAATCTATATTAGACAATTAAAAAAAGTCAAAATGTATATTAGAAATTTAAAAAATGTAAAAAAATGTATTTTCGAGAATTAATAAAGTGAATAATGTATATTAGACAATTAAAAAGTAAAAAATGGATATTAGACAATTAAAAACAAGTAAAAAATACATATTATACAATTAAAAAGTAAACAATGTATATTTGTCAATTGAAAAAGCAAAAAATATATATTAGACAATTAGAAAATTAAAAAATGTATATTAGACAATTGAAAATAGTAAAAAATGTATATTGGACAATCAAAAATAAGTAAACAATGTATATTAGACAATTAAAAACGTAAAAAAATTATATTAGACAATTAAAAAAATTTGTTTGTTTTTTATGTCATATCAACCACTATGGGTTATTTAATGCCAGATCCAGTATTTACTAGATATATCAAAACCGTATAGCTGGGAACATCATTGTTTCAAAAACGTATAGCTGGCAACATCATGGTTTCAAAAACGTATAGCTGGCAACATCATTGTTTCAAAAAATGTATCCCTGGCAACATCATTGTTCCAAAAACGTATAGATGGCAACATCATTGTTTCAAAAAATGTATCCCTGGCAACATCATTGTTTTAAAAAAAATGTATCCCTGGCAACATCATTGTTTCAAAAACGTATAGCTGGAAATATCATTGTTTCAAACACGTATAGCTGGCAAAACCACTGCTTCAAAAACGCACAGCTGGCAACATCATTGATTCAAAAACGTATAGCTGGCAACATCATCGTTTCAAAAACGTATAGCTGGCAAAATAATTGTTTCCCATCACATTTTAGGTGTTAGTATATTTAGTGTAGGGTTTGGGAGGGAAAGTTAATTGTAAGTTGTAGTTATTTTGGGATGGGTTAGATGTGATGGGGCATGACATGACCAGCTGATTGATCGGATCGACGGCCTTTTGGTTGGACGTAGTTTATCGTCATACCCAGGACGCGGATGTAGTTTAACGTCATACCCAGGACGTGGACACACCTTGGGATTTCACTATTTTCCCATAGCTGGGACCCTAATAGGTGCTACCACCCCGGGTCAGGGTGGACCTGGGAACATCAGCAATTAAGAGGTGGTTCCACACTCTTCAAAACCTCCTGATCAGAGGCCTTGCTGTTGGATGTAGTTTAACGTCATACCCAGGACGGAAAATTAAAAAAAAAAAAGAAAAAGAAAGTTTAAAAATGTATATTAGACAATTCAAAAAAGTAAAAAAATATATTAGACAATTAAAAAAAGTAAAAAATGAATATTAGACAATTTAAAAAAGTAAAAAATGTATATTAGACAATTAAAGTAAGTAGAAATGTATATTAGACAATTAAAAAATGTAAAAAATGTATACTAGACAATTACAAAAAGTAAAAATGTATATTAGTCAATTAAAAAATGTAAAGTATATGTGACAATTAAAAAAGTAAAAAATGTATATTAGACAATTAAAAAATATATATTAGACAATTAAAAAATGTATATTAGACAATTTCAAAAAGTAAAATATGTATATTAGACAATTAAAAATTAAAAAATGTATATTAGACAATAAAAAAATATATTAGACAATTAAAAAAATTAAAAAATGTATAGTAGACAATTAAAAAAATCACAAAATGTATATTAGACAATAAAAAAATATATTAGACAATTAAAAAAATTAAAAAATGTATAGTAGACAATTAAAAAAATCACAAAATGTATATTAGACAATTAAAAAATAAAAATGTATAGTAGACAATTAAAAAAAGTAAAAACTTATATTAGACAATTAAAAAAAATGTATGTTAGACAATTAAAAAATTAAAAAATATATATTAGACAATTAACAAATGTAAAAAAAGTATATTAGACAATCAAAAAAGTCAAAAATGTATATTAGACTATTAAAAAATGTATATTAGACTATTAAAAATTAAAAAATGTATATTAGACAATTAAAAAAATGTACAAAATGTATATTAGACAATTAACAAAGTAAAAGAATGTATATTAGACAATGTGAAGATTGTCAATGACTAACATGTTGCAGTTATTATAGCCGTGTTCAGAGTTATGGCCGAGTGGTTTGAAGAAATAGATTGATCACACTTCATATGTGTGCATGTGCACTGCCTATCACCATTCCTCAGATAATTAAAATAATTATTTTAATAATTGTTCACCTATTACAAAACCCAAAGCCAATTCAAAGTCAAACTGAGGTTGATTCACGTTAGACTTGGAGGTAAGAAGTGCAGTTTATGAGGATATGTATATGTAGGAAAAGTAACAGTTAGATCTTTATTTAAAGGAAGTACCCTCTCAGGAGTCCGTTGCACAAAATAGTGCTTATTGGTAAAAAGCTGTCCAAGTTATCGGACATGTTCAACCATGTCCTGAATGGAGACGATGCGTAGAAGATGAAATATTTGTGTATTCCGGTGTTGTCAAACTCTGCGAAACACTTGTACACATGCTGTCACCACTTACATGATACATGTGTGTTTAAATTTGAAATGAACATTCCCCAAATTGACTGGATGTTATTGAAAATGACCGAGACGGTCGTAAAAATAGACTCAAACAAAACAGAAAATTAAGAACTTTGGACAGTTTAACCACAATTTGATTGGGATATGCAACAAATTCGAAAATTACTTTAATTACATGCATACATACAACTTGCCATATATATATATAATACAATATAATATAATATAAAAAGCTCAAACCCTAATATTCCATGTTTATAATTTATTACATTGGAATCGTAAATGATTTGCATCGTGATTACGATTCCAATGCAATGAATTATAGCCAGAGAATATTAGTGTTTGAGCCTTTTATATTATACTTTTACTCTGTCCTGGACATTGAGTTCTACCTGGATTTTATTCTATCCTCTTGGGAATATATATATATATATATATATATATATATATATATATATATATATATATATATATATATATATATTTGTGTATTTAGGCAGCAATCCTTCTTTTAAGCACATTTCATTAAAAACGACTGACAAGGTGCTTTTATTTAGTTTTTGATATAATTTCTCGTGCGATCTAATAAAGTTTTTCTTTTCAGAGGATAAATTATATAAAAACTGTCCGAATGTTCTTTCGGCTATACATTTAGCCATTTTCAAGGATTATATTTCAACTGTTAGAATTAGAAATAGAAATAGTTTGTTATATGTATGTTTATAAAGTGATTCATTTTTTTGTTTCAAAACACGGTCAAGATATTATGTCCATGTTCAAAGTTAATATTATTAAGTGTTGATTTGTTTATTTTTATTAGTAAGGCTTCCATTATTTTTAGCCTTTTTTTGCAAGTGGATGATGCTATTATATTAGTGTTGTCGACAAGTATATTCCGAATAGTGTCCGGTAGGTCTCCATGAATATTTAAATGAGATCTAATTGAGCTATTGTCAGAAAAGTGTAGAGTTAATCTGCGTGTTAAACAATTTGTAGAGTGGCCTATATAATTATTTACGAAAGTTGATTCTTGAGGAATACAATTCCTTAATGGACATTTGAATTCGTAAATAATGTTTGCTCTATTTAATTTTGTTCTAGGTGTGAGACTACCCACCTCTGCAACTCGTTGCACAAAGATATAGACCCCACGTCGTAGAATTTCTGTGCGGCGGATCGAGCGAGAGGCAGGCTCACAAGCAAAAGAAAAACACAACTACAAACTTGGGTAGGACGAAAAGAGGAGGGAAGGCGTGTGACCTTTTTGTGGATGATAACTCTGGGCTGATTCTCGGCTGGCGGAAAAAAATATATATCTTAACTAACAATGTCCGGCTGCTAATGGGTCGCTCTTCGATGTTACATGCTCCGGCCTAAATCAACCTTCCTCGAACCTAAAATAAAGTCTAACTAACCCCGTGGCCCAAGGCGCTCCCGTATATATGCAGAATCCTCTTTCAGCATTTCCGGACAAGGGACACCCACGAATAAACCCATAACTTTTTCATGACCATTTCTCTCTTTGAAGAAAGTGGACATAAAAATATTTCTTAGCCTAGCTGACTCCGATTCAGGGACATTAAATTCAAACCCTTTTAAGTTTTGACCAGAGCCGGTCTTTTTCCTATCTTCGTATTTTGACAAGTAATTAACACTTATCTACCCTTTTCGCCATATGTTTTTATCTAGATTCCTAATCTAATCATTTGGTCTTGAAGTTTGATGCCCACCCAGGTCAAATCTAACTAATCTTCTCGCACATATGTGTGCGCGCGCACGCACACACAGATGTGGGGGTGTATATATACACACACACAGATGTGCGGGCGCGCGCACACACACGCGTGCGCATATATCCCAATCATCTTTGTCATTTATTTCATAAATTACACAAAGAATTCAACAACAATGAGACACTATGCATCTCCCCCTGCACATTATGACCCTACTCGGGCGTCCCCGAAGAGAATACAATAATGTACAGGTCACAAAAACAAATTACCACAGAATTTACAACAATTATCGCCACTCATCAGAGGTGGACAACAGGTTTCAACAATACAATATGATACTATGTATTCTCGGCCGAGGAGAAAACAAAATAAAAATATACAACACACACAAAAAAATATATATATACAGACAACAACAACCGAAATTACAAGAATTTCAAAGGGTTTCGGTCATCCCCTAACAAAATAAAACAACGGCATAGCCAACACTGCACTGTGGTGGTTGGGATCATCCACCCCTTACAACACTAACATACATATAAGGAGAGAGGAAGAAAAAAATTGTTGGTTTCAGTCCTTCCACATTGCTTTCCTGTGAACAATTTTGACTCATTCCTATTCCGCAATCCAGGAGGACTTTTCGATTCACCTCCAACATCATTCAATTTTTCAACATTTCGCCCCCCCCCAACAAACACAGGGGAATTTTAACCACCCCTATCCAAATATTCAGGAGTATTTTTCGGCTTATCTCCCCTTTTCCTTACGACGTGGGAACATCATAATTTCCGCAGTTCTTTCGGTGTCGTAGCAGGAATAATGTTTTTGGAAAGCATTGTGGAATTCACTCCTCCACCAGGGATCTTCACTACCTCCTGTACAAAACCACAAACTCTCTCCCTGTGTTTACTGGGTATGTCAACATGACTGACTTCCCAGCCGTCCATCACACCATCTACATACAACACAAAAAAAAAGGAAGAGAAAAAAAAAATATTCACCTTCAATGGTTAAGCTTGGGGAGTTTTGCCCTTTTTTTTTTTTTTTTTTTTTTTTTTTAGTCATTCATTTTTATGACGCCAAGTTGAAGCGGCTTTGTAAGTGGTGTCTCCACTGAGCCTGCAGTGTCCGATTGGTCCATAATTGGGAAAACTATACTGTCTTTTGTTTCCTTGGTCCCTGCTATCCTGACTGACATTCTATCTTGGTCACTATGTCTCTTTTCTGCCATATTTCTAATCCTACATCTTATCAACCACTGCCTTCCCCGGATTATCAATATCACTACAATTACAATTACGACCATGACACACACACCTAGTGACGAAACCTCCTACCTCCGGATGCAACCTCCTTTCTGGAGCACTCCCTCCGTATGTGACCCAGCTGTCCGCACTCCCAACACCCCGGTTGTCTTGGGTCAGGGAGTGGCCTTCTCCAGCCCCTTTCATGGGGGTGGTCTCTCCAACGATAGCCCGAATGGCCACGCTCCCCCTGATCCCAAGCAACAGGAGGAGTCTCTGTCCACCCCGTTCTCGTATCTCTTGACCATCCCTTTTCTTCTCCCCTCCCCTGGGTGGCTGTGAGCCTATTATAGAGCCTAAGACTCTTTCCTGCTGTTGCAAACGCCTCCGCAAGTGAGGCTGGGGCCGCCCTTGCTGTGTCTTCTCTTACGAACGTATTTTCTATATCGTCCGTGTAGTGCTCAGCTAGCTGCGCCTGCACCGCCTCCCCATCACGTTGAACAGCGTCTTTGTATGCAACCTTAGCTAATCCTAAAACTCTACTTGCTAGTTCCGAGAGAGTTTCTCCTTCCCTTTGCTTAATCTTAATTAAGGCCCTAGCAGCATCAGTCGCACTAGTATAATCACTGTACTGGTTCGTCAGCTGTTCTAAAAGGTCTCTCCAGTTACTTTCAGGATTATCATCTAAATATAATCATATGTACTCCGATACCACCCCGTCCGAATAGTCATAAGTCAGATTCACCAACTCTGTCTGTGTAAGTTGGTAAATTCTAGCCTTTTTCTTCAGAGCTTCTACCCAGGCCTGAAACTCACAGGCTTTTCCCGTGAATATAGGGATCTTGGATCCACTTGCGGCTACCTTAAAAATAGAGCGCGATGGGACATCTATATCTATCCTATCCATATTTCTATTAAATGCCAGCCAGACACACTAGTTACAAACAACAAGGACAAAAAAAAAAAAAATAAAACAAAAGAACAAATTTTCAGCCTACCTTGCAGGGACCGGAATAGATTCCCTTTTTCTGTTTCTTTCTTTCTTTTTTTTTCTCTTAGTGTTTGTTTACTTGTTCATTGCAGTCGTCCTCCTAGATGTAGTAAAAATTTAAAAAAATAAAAATCTCCAGTACTTGAAGTGTCCGTTCTCTAAGGGGGAAAGAAGTGTGTATCTGTCTGTGCCTCCTTTCTTGCTTCCTTTCTCTCTCTCACTCTGCGTCACTTTCTTTTTAACTGTTCCCTTTCCTCCTTTTTCCTCTGTTTTTATCTGTCTTTGTTTCGTCGTTCGTCTGTTTTTGTTTTGGTTTGGTTGTTTTTTGTTTTTCCTAAATTTTTTTTTTTTTTTTATACACACGTATCTGTGTCTATCGGATTATCGAAGTCTTCACTCATTTACACATATATACACATACACCTATGCACATATATTGAGTGTTTAATCGGACGATTCGATCTTTCCTTCCTTCTCCTTCCCCCACAAAGTCTATCGTACTAGCGCGCAACCCAAGGTCGATCCTGGTCGGCGGCGCCAATGTGAGACTACCCACCTCTGCAACTCGTTGCACAAAGATATAGACCCCACGTCGTAGAATTTCTGTGCGGCGGATCGAGCGAGAGGCAGGCTCACAAGCAAAAGAAAAACACAACTACAAACTTGGGTAGGACGAAAAGAGGAGGGAAGGCGTGTGACCTTTTTGTGGATGATAACTCTGGGCTGATTCTCGGCTGGCGGAAAAAAATATATATCTTAACTAACAATGTCCGGCTGCTAATGGGTCGCTCTTCGATGTTACGTGCTCCGGCCTAAATCAACCTTCCTCGAACCTAAACTAAGTCTAACTAACCCCGTGGCCCAAGGCGCTCCCGTATATATGCAGAATCCTCTTTCAGCATTTCCGGACAAGGGACACCCACGAATAAACCCATAACTTTTTCATGACCATTTCTCTCTTTGAAGAAAGTGGACATAAAAATATTTCTTAGCCTAGCTGACTCCGATTCAGGGACATTAAATTCAAACCCTTTTAAGTTTTGACCAGAGCCGGTCTTTTTCCTATCTTCGTATTTTGACAAGTAATTAACACTTATCTACCCTTTTCGCCATATGTTTTTATCTAGATTCCTAATCTAATCATTTGGTCTTGAAGTTTGATGCCCACCCAGGTCAAATCTAACTAATCTTCTCGCACATATGTGTGCGCGCGCACGCACACACAGATGTGGGGGTGTATATATACACACACACAGATGTGCGGGCGCGCGCACACACACGCGTGCGCATATATCCAACTCATAGTGTCACAAGGAGGTGAATTATTATTTTTAACTATAAGGTTACAAGTTTTAAATTTTTTATAATAAATAATTAATCTAATTTTTTTGCTATTATCAACTGGTGCTATGCATTTTTTTATAATGTTATTAATTCTGCATTCATCCTGTTTATAATTATCGTTCATCTGATTATTATAAAAAATATTAATTTTATTGTTTATGTTTCTATTCTCATTATTTATTCGTACAAAAATGTACAAATTGTGGCACAAGGCCGAAAAAAGGGAGGGGTTAAGGCTGGTCTTAACTAACTATCCTATACCTAGCTAATCAGATTCGCGACCCATTCATACATTACAATTGACACATTCACCACAAGAATTCGTCCGTCACCATTCAATCCTCCATACACCATAATACCACATCCTCACCAGAGGGGACCTACAAAAACGCGCCCCACACCATAAAAATTTGATGATAATAAAATATATAAAATTCTAAACATGAAAAGATGAAAGGGGAGGGAGATGAACCCCATAACAAACTAAAATTCAACAAATTTTTAAACTAAACATAATTTATGTTAGTAGGGCCCGTCCAACCCTCAAAATAGAGAGGCCGCTGTATTCTGCCCAGAGGACAAAATCAAGAAGCACTCTCGCTAAGGGAGTGGGAAAGAGATAAAATAACTCGGACATGGGGGAGTAAAAGGCTGATCCAGTTGAGATGAAAAGGAAGTCAAAACAAACTAGGGAGGTTGGGAATCTCGACTTGGATCATAACTAAAAAGATGGCCGGGAAACAGGCCGGGAACAACACTTACTCATATTAACTAGGTACACTTAAGCTTGTCTAACCTAACCAAGGGGAGGGTTCCACAGGAAACCACCCCGATGTGACTTAGGTTGACCTAGAAAAGAAAATCAAGTCTAGCCCCGTTCAAACGAACCAAGCTCGCCTCTTTTACCCACCTTTCACTGAAGACTGTCGAATGCAATCGTTTTCTATCAGTTCTAATCTTCATCCTGAGCTGATGCTCAAAGAATCGGATCAGATCCTGATGCGAAAGACGATTGCCTCGCAAGACTTCCTCCCTTCGCGTCGTCCATATCACCATTCGAGCCGTGGCTAGCAGCGTCAGAAACACCATTCGTTTCACCCCGGAATACGGGGGCGACACATTGTCACACGCGTATGCGCGATCAATGGACACGAGTTCTTCGGGAGCGAGACGAGCCGTCAGCTCGCCGACATGGTCCCATAAGGGGCGGACCCGGGGGCAATGGTAGAAGGCGTGCGAAGCCGTTTCTTCTAATCCAAGGCCACACCGTTCACAGTCTGGCAAATCCGCCAAGCCCCATATGAAAGCCTTGTCGTTGAGAGGCAGCCGATTCCGAGCCAATCGCCAGGTAAGCGAAAACTCAGGGTTACTGAGATAATCCGCCGCTGGCGCCCAAGACCAGTAGGAGCGGTACTCCTCCTCCGAACAGCAGAGCGTATCACGTAGGGGATACTTCGCGCGACCCTCCACTAATCCCCGATAGAAGACCTTTCTAGGCCGTGAAAGGTCACTGGACCACGGAATAGCCTTCAAGGCTAACCGACACTCGCGGAGGAAATGCGATTCATCCCGGGGTTTACGACCGCGCTCAATCCTCGAGATGGGGGGACTGATGGTAAGGCTAGGGAATACGTCCCTAACAATCCCCTCTAGAATCGGGTCTTCTCTAGTCAATGCACGGCGTAGGAAAGCCAACCGAGAGGCACGGATGTGACTCCTCAGGTGTGGCATTCCCAGCCCCCCATGACACGGACGTTTGGTGCAGACTCGTCTGACGACCCTGTTCGCGCGTCCCCTCCATAAAATGGAGGATAGCGCTTGCTCGAGCGCCTTCTTGTGGGCCTTACAGAGAGGAAGTACTGACAATCGATAAAGAATCAGGGGGAAAATGTATGTAACACACACCTCCGCCCTGCCCTTTACGGACAACCTCCGTCGATTCCAAGTCTTACCGACAGAAACGACCTTTGCTAGTACTTCAGACCAATTTTTCTCCAGCTGGAGGTCGGGTCCAAACCACACTCCAAGAATGCGGACAGGACCGTCCGTCCAACCAAAGCGGCCCGGAAGATCACGCCCCTTCCAGACACCTAACCGCAAGCCGGACGACTTGTCGCGGTTTATCTTGGCCCCTGTCACCTTCTCGTACCGATCAAGCGCCTTCTGTACCGCCTCAATGTCACCACGGGACGACACGAAAGCAGATACGTCATCGGCGTACGCGGAAACCCTGGCTCGAGACCCTCCAGGAACGGTGATCCCGCGTAGGGCCGGACTGCACGCATCGTCCTTCAGCCGGTGCAGGAGACGCTCCAACGCCAAAGCATACAGGAGAGGCGACAGCGGACAACCCTGACGAACCGACCTCGACAGAACAAAAGCGCCCGACAACTTTCCGTTCACCTGTACCACAGCACTGGGGGAGCGATACAGGAGGCTAATCCAACGGCAGAAGTCGGGTGCGAATCCGGCAGCCTGCAGGACAGTAGCAAGGTAGCGATGGTCGACCCTATCAAATGCCTTGGACTGATCCAAATTGATCAGCGCAGCTTCGTCGTCGTCTTTTACGCCCTCTAGGATCGTGCGGATCAAATGCAGGTTGCTCTGAATTGTTCGGCCCCTCACAGAACAAGTCTGCTCAGGTCCCAACAGAGACTCGGCAACTGACTGCAAACGCTCCTGCAGGATCTTGGCCATAATCTTTAACTCTGTGTTTAGCAGAATTATGGGCCTATAATTATCTAGTTTCCCACCAACACCCTTGCTATTTTTCAACAGAGTGATCACACTCCTGGAAATGTGATTGGGGATGGACCCCGACCGAAACCAGTTGTTGAACACTGCTGTCAAAATCGGGACAAAGATGTGCGACAGCCTCAAGTACAATTCATAAGGCAAACCATCCAGACCGGGCGACTTGCCTCTGCCGACCTTCTTCAGTACCTCGTAGACTTCGCCCTCCTTGATCTCTCCCTCGCAGCTAGCCGCGGAAAGTCAGCCAAATAGCTGCGAAACTCCTCCTCACGGAGACCAGGCTCCTTGGTAAAACGGCTCTCGAAATGCCGCCGAAACGCCTCGCACATGTCGTCAGTCGACCGCAGAGTACACCCCTCCGGAGATTCGACTTGACGAATGTAACGATCACCACCTCGACGGACTTCTTCCCGACGCAGTTCTGCGCCCATGTTCACGGCTTCAGAAGACATCTTACTTATGTCTAATTACCTGAACCATGTAGCGCTATTCGAACGCTGCAGGGCCTCCCTAGCTAGGGCTATCTCTAGGGGATCCCCCCCCAGCCTTCGCCCGGGAAAAATTAGCCTTAAGTGTCTTCACCGTCTCAGCTCTATCTAGGGCGAGCCGCTTGCTGAAATCAGTGGTGAAAGACCTAATTCTATCCTTAAGTCGAACCCACCACGTATTCCTGATAACCGCCCCCACTGCACTAATTTAATTAGCTGCTCCTGGAAGTCCCGCCTGTCCAGTAAAGACAGATTGAACTTCCAGTAACCAGCCATTCTAGGCCTATGTTCTAACGTCACCCGGGCACAAACGAGTTTGTGATCCGTGTAGCCTACCCAGTGGAACGTGGGACAATCTAACAAGTCTATGTCGGCTCTACGAACTAACATTCTGTCAAGGTAGCTAACTACCTTGTCAGACGACCAGCTATGAGCCCACGTCCACATTTTCCCCCTGGGATGATCGACCCGGTATCTATCGACGAGACCATGATAGCCAATCAGATCGACCAGGCTACGATCGCCCCTTCTTCCGCTAGCGCCCCGCCCCCTGTCTAACTTGGGGTCCAGGATGGCATTCCAGTCCCCCATTAAAACTAGGCGCGAAGAATCAACTAGGAACGGTCCCAACCGCCGAAAAAAGGAAACCCGCTCCTCCAGGTCGTTGGGCGCATAAACCGCAACGACCCGAAACGAACCACTTTTCACGGCAATATCGGCCACGATCAACCTGCCCTCGGCAAGCACAAGGTCCACCTTCGCATCAAGAGTACGTCTGACTAGCAAAGAAACTCCTCTGGCACACCGGTCCCCATATGCTGAATAGATGACAAAGTCATCCTCCAGCACACACGCATCGGACGTGCAAACAAAGTGGGTCTCTTCAATCGCGGCGACATCCACGCCGAAGGACAGGAGATCCCGAAGCAGGCGGGCAGCCTTGCTCCGATCTCTCCAGCCCTTCACATTCAAACTGGCTATCTTAATAGACATTTGCTAGGCCTGCAAAAAAGAAAAATTATTGCAAAAAAAACCTGAGTACATACAGGGCGGAAATCTGCAGCTGACAGGACCCCGACGCATTGTCCCAGGCTTCCTGTTCCCAATTTCGTCGTCATCCGCCCGCCGACGTCCGTGGGATAAATTAGTTTTATAGCTCTATATAAGGAGGGGTGGAGTAATACCGGGACCCTCCCAGAGCAAAACTGTGTCAATTTTTTAAGGTTTTCGTTCTCAACTTCAAACAGCCTCATATTAGAGAATGCATCCCTTGCCTCGTATAAGTGGTTCCATACCTCTAGATTTCCCCCAGTTTCCCTTATGCAAGTTATAACCCCTGGGGCCTCGGGGAAGTTTCGGGGATCCTCTATGTTTTTCCCGTCTACCAGGTCCATCTTGTAGAGTGTCCCTAACAGGGCCTTTCTCTGCTTGGAAATTACTTTCTTATACTCTTCCCTGTCCACTTTACAGACCTGGTCCGGGCCTGAAAACATCTTTTTCTTCTTCTCCCTTGATGGATGAGGGGGGGAAGAAGTGGATGCGTGAGGAGTGAAGGGGAAATAATGCGGGTGGGAGAGGAAGAGTGACGTCTTTTTTTTAAGAGTATTTTCTTCCCTTGTTTTACACTTTTTCATGATCTAAAGAATTGTTTTGTAAATGTTTTTAGAGCCAATAATTTTTATAATTTTATCTCGCCATGTTCATAAAGTGCACAAAAGGAAATTTCTGTGCAAGAATTTTATAAAAATGTATTTGATCATATTGTTTTATTTTCTGTAATGTCCGTACATTTCACATACTAGTTTCAAGTTTTGTTCTTTGACTCTTATTATCCCAAAGATTAGGAAGCGCAATGTTCTCTCTTCTCCTATTCACTCCCAAGAAAAAAATTATTTTATTTTATTTGTTTCCCCACGTCTGGGTATATAACCTAGTGAATTAAAGTGTTGGTTTGTGAGTTCAATTCACTCAGTGGGAACAGGACAAGTAATAACTGAGCAGTACTAAAGATGAGATCTCTCTAGATATGGACGACAAAATGAGAATTTATTCATATAGATAAAATGAAAAGTTTAGTTCAAAATTTTCTGAAGGTTGCATGAATTGAGAGATAGCTGAAGAATCCCAGAGGAACAATGGTTGAAACAGTGTAGTAATACGAAAAAACAATCATTGGCACCCGCTCGCATAGGGATTATCATTTTCTCTCCATATTCTTTTCCTCCTGCCTGGTGGCAGTGATGGCTGTAAAAGACCTGCCTACTCCTAAAGAGTCGGGAGTAAGAGTCACAAAGTGTGGTTGGTGGGCACGGTTGGAGTCGAGCCCTCCTCTCAACATTGCAGATCCTCTTCCTAAACAATCGTCCAAGTAAAAATAACTCCTCATCCCAAAAATTCAGAGAGAAAAGTTAAAAATTGCATGTTGAGTTTTAATCCTTGTTTTTATTGTTACAATTCTAACAGAAGATGGATGAGAAACTGTGAAATGAAGATGAATCTGAAACTATCCTCATTAAGATGGAAAACGGGGGGGGGCAGCAAAATGAGCAGTAGGGATATGCAGTAATGATTGTGGGTGGTGTACTTGATTATACTATTTGCTGCAGTTATAAATTAAAAGAATTTACATAAAACAAATAATTTGTTTAAATTTCTGGAATGAGGAGTTATTTACATCGGACTATTGTCCTCTTTGTTATTGTTGTTGTCAGCCTTTCGGCCACTGTGCCCTCTGGCCTTCCTTGGGTATATATCAATTTGGGTAACCTACAGGGGATTCTGAACCTTTTGTTTAATATATGGAAGTAGACTATTCTCGTTCCATTGCTCATGTCTAAGGATATCATCTAGTTCGTATGAACCATATCTGATGAACTCTCATTGCCAACATTTTCTTTTTTTTTCATCACTTACTCCACTGGACACGATTATAACCATTTTCATTTTAGAGATTGAAAACTTCAATCATTTTGTTAGACTAACTTCTAAATAAGAACTTGATTTCTGCCATTGGTAGGGAAAGCTTTCATCACATAAATGTAAAACCTCAATAGACACCAGTGCACACAAACCCTCGGTCACATATGACTTGTGACTGTGTGCTAGCACAACTGTTAATGGCCCCATGAGTTCAGTCTACTCAATTTCATTCACAAGGCTTGGGTCAACCCGTGTTATGGTTTTCAGGCACTTTTCAAAAGGTGCCACATGCTGGGATCATCCCCACTCCAGATTGATAACATCAGAAAGTCTCCTTCCTGATAGATCGACCATGTTAAGATTCGAACCCGGGTCTCGTGGTCAGAATGTAAACGTTCTAACCACTCAGACACACACCCATATATAATTATATACATTTGGGTTAACGTCATATTCTTTGGTGTGATCACGTTTTGGCTGTTGTGCCCTACAGCCATCTTCAAGAACCTGTTCATGAATCTACTCAGAGATTAAATAAAGGTGTCAGCTCAAAATATCAAATTTTATTGGTTGACAGACACCTGAAGAATGCCAGAGGGCACAAAAGCCAAAGTGTTGTAATAGCAAAAAAAATGAGGACATTAGTCTGAATGTAAATAACATTTGATAATTACTCAATTTTGATAGCATAACGTTTACAAAAGAATTCTTTATATTCTGCTGCTGGAGTTCTTGCTTTTGATTTTGCATTTGTTGCCAAAAATCTATGGAATGTTTTTTGAATGCAAAACTCTAATCTGCTCAAAATATGTATAAGGGTCATATATTATACACTCTTAAAAGATATTCATTGAAAATACAAAAAATAAATTAAAATATTTTGAATAGCAAACAAGATTTCACTTTCAATCTGTTTAAAAAACAAAAAAAGAACAAAAAAACACTGGATTGAATTTGTTGCTAAGATCTGATATTTATTGAATGAAATATGAATCACGTCAATGTTAATAGCTGATGTCACAGACAATGTTCAGATGTGGGTGTGAGATTGCCAGTTTAATGGAACAAAATTTACTGACAATGGTGATCTGGAGGGAAAGCTCCAAAGTTATAAATTACCTCAAACAGAATTGAACCACAAATGTGTCTTTTTTATATATATATATATATATATATATATATATATATATATATAGTGTGTGTGTGTGTGTGTGTGTGTGTGTGAAAACTCACTTTGTTTTTTTTTTTCTTTCTTTTAACTTTAGATTTTGATATCTTGATTGAGAAAAAAAATCCATTTCACTTTTGTTTCTCTTACACACATTTATGAGATGATGAAAATGGAAAATGTCACTTTACATATCAAGTATTTATGTACAGGAGTGAGATTTAAATAAAACCATAAATCCCCAGAAATTAGAGCCAGGCTCTCAATTACAGCAGAAAATATTTGGGTATTAAAAAAAAAAAAATTTTTTATTGCAACAGTAGCAAATTAGAACTTGGCGAATGAAAATTGTGCAGCTATTTCATGTTTGTAAGTTTGAAGGAAAAAAATTATAAAAGAAGTAAAAAAAATTTTAAAAAATTGTTTGCAGCATGAGAAAGTCAATCCCAGACAATGTGACTGAGTAATTAGACAAGGAGATTCTAAATGCCTTGAAAGTCAGAGAAGAGGAAAACAGAAGAAGAGTTGACGTCTCATTGATTCCTAATATTTTAAACACTCTATTCATCAAAAATCCCAAACAGATTGCATTACACAAAACTCAAACTGATCAGACATGATGGGGAAGGGCCATCTGTCCGATATGTATTAAAAAACAAAGAAAAATGACCTTTTGGAGAAAAAATTCCGAAAGTAATTCACTCAGTGTTGGAAACATTCAAAATTAATAAGAAAAAATGAAATTTATGCATCTATTTTGACTGAATATTCACCTCAACTACTATATATATATATTATATATATATATATATATATATAGTGGTTATCGATAAGCCTTTCTGATTAGTAAATCTCTCCCACAAACAAAATTAAGCAAAATGAGTAAAGCAGACAAGTTATCCCAAAACACGTCATGTACAGTGATTTGCTTTTACACAACTTGTTAAGAGAAAGTTGAAAAAGTGGGAACAGTTTTTAAATGAGCTGAGTAGTTTTTGAAATCAGGAATCATGAAAACCTAGAAAGTCCCTTCAGTCTTTTTATTTTTTTTCTTTCAATTTTCATCAGTTTCTCTCTTGTTCTCATCATACATTGTGAACAGTAGCAAAAATGCAGTTTTGTACCTAAACTGCAACCATTCACAATCGATGAGCGCAGAGATTACAAAGTCAAAAAGGAGCAAACAATAACTGAAGAAACGAACTAGATTTGACACTCAACAGATTATCCAAAAAACAGATCCCTCTCCCAGTGAATTTGTTTCCTTATCAATATGACTTCCTGGCACAACAGATTCAAATAATTCACATGGCAAATGCTTCAAGACAAACTAAGAATCTGGCAATTAAAAAAAAACAAAAAAAAAAAAAGAAACATTCCACACTGACACTAAATGCAATTAACAATTGCAAAACTTCAATAAATACTGAAACTGACAGCCATCTATTTGACGCATCTCTACACATTACCTTTCCATTGGAAACTTCATCTAAAATGCTATTTCATTCAGTTTGACACTGTGTTCTCTCAAAAACAAAAAAATTATTGTTCAGTCAGTACCAGTCAACTTGACCATTACACTTAATCGATTGCTACAAATTCAAGTTAATAAATACGTACACAGTGAAACCTTTTTTGTTTTGTCGCCTTGGCAGCAGCAGAGCACAAAAATTAACTTCTGTCTGCTTGCAACTAATTTTTTTTCCTTATGTGCAATTTAATTGTAAATTTCAGAAAAAGAATAAAATTTACTTTAAATTACATAATTTAGAAAGGGGAAAAATTAGATGCCGAAATCCATTTTAAACACAAAGTATCATCCGACGAAGAAAAGTTCAGTTCAGTTTACAGAATTTATATTTAGTTTGAATTGCAAATGTGTAAGTAACCAGCAGACTCCATATTTTCTGATCGAAATGACTTAACCAAGCGAATATTGTGGTGTTAAGTAGAAACTGAATCTCCAACCAATAAGAGATCATTTGCAAATTAATAAAGATATACAGTGTGTCAAAATACCTCCCACATAATGATAAGACATTAGCTCGATGAAGACACTATTGCCCGTAATAACTCACCACTATGTGGAAGGTATTTCTGCTGTACCCCCGTATTTTCTTTTCTCTCTCCTAAAACTTCTCGGATATGAAAAAAGGGTTTTGTAATCAAACATTACCAGCTTATAATAAGTTTCGTTGAATTATTTTATTAAATGGCATAATTATTTTTACGAGGTGACAAGTGACAAAACTCATTGCATTAATACCAAGACTATGTAATTTGTTTACGAGAGTGTTTCTTAAAGAATATGACTTTGGTCATTGAAAAAAATGAAGAAACTCAAAGTTTAACCTTAAGGAAAATTTTAAAAATTTTTTCTATTCAGTTTTGCTACCTTAATATTGTGATCAATTCAATTTGCTGTTACAATTCTCGTCCTAAATCCTACCCTCAAAATTAATAAAAATCTGGTTTTAGAGAGAGAAAAAAAACTTTTTTAAAATACCTCACCCTAATCTTTGTTTTCTATATCATCAAATAGGATTTCTAATCAATTATTTTTTGCCTTTCAAATTCTGAGTCCTTTTCTCACCAGACATTTAAAAAAAGTTTTTTTTAAACATTGTCAAATGAGCTAAATATATAATTTGTTTTATCATCAAGATCAGATGTGGAGCTGCAATTAAAGAAATTCTTTCTGGTACAAGAATTGAGCTTATTTTTTCAAAATGTCACATCAATGCAACTGCAGCTATCAGAGAGAGAGAGAGAGAGAGGTTCCTTTGTGGTGGGGGGTGGGGTTTAAAGCCTCCAACAGTATTTTTTTTTTTTTTTTACATTCTGAAGACATTCTTCATTCTTTCCTTTTTATTATGCCTTTTTTGTTTCTTTTGCAGACAATAAACATTGGCCTTAAATGAAATATGCAACCAAAGAGTTCAAGACTTCAGAATTTTGTAACCTTGTAAAGAGTGTGTTTATTTTGCGAATGTTTTAATCACATACAAAATGAAGCATTTTTTCTATTGTTATTTTCTGGATCTTAAGTGGGGCGTGGCAGAGAAGCAACAAAAATAACTGGGCTTTAAAGTTGGCTAGGGCAAAAAAAGAGGGCAGGAGGAATCTTTCTATCCTTACCCTTTTACTCCTAAGTCTTCCAGAAATTTTCAAGCATGATAGAAATGACAAAGATGAAAATAATATTTACATTATTTACATTCAGACAACATTTCAACCGCTGCCCTCTAGCCTTCTTCAGATATTTGAAGGTTATCTAGATTGACAGATATCTGAATAAGGTAGGAGAACATAATGGCTGATAACAAAGATCAGGATATTAGTCTGAATATAAATAATGTAAATAATGATAATTCCTCATCCCAGAAATGAGGATAATAAATAAAAGAAAATAACCAGATGAAATTGTTACATTTCAACTTTTTAAGTCTACAATTATTATTCTGTCTTTTAAATTTCCTTTGCAGAAAGTTAACAAGTCACTTTTTAAGAATATTTTGCTAAGAACAGCTTAAAACCTTTCAATGATGAAATTTAATGCACACCAACAAATAAAAGTGAGAGAGAATCAAGCATTGCTTTTTTTTAATGCAAAATTCTGTTGTTGCTTCTTTATAAAATCCAGGTGAGACTCTCCTGGAGAATATAGCAGTTGAAATAAACACAAACAATTTGCCTAACAATTTCTATAAACAAACACTTTACAACGTTTCAAAACTCTTCACCCCTTAAGTACTAAAGGTTTTAAAAATTATTTTTCCCCTCAACAAAAATGAAAAGGGAAACCTGTTCTTGCTAACAACCACAATAAAGCCTTTCTACCTTTCACCAGAGAAGAAATCAACTTATCTTATTTGAAGATAAAGTTGAGATTTGCTAAAACTTCTTGCCCTGCGCAAGAGTAGATAAAGCCATTAAATGGTCAAAAACCAGCCTTTAAATTAGCAAACGTATCACTTTTGCCAATTTAGCCCAAACTTGTTGATAAACGGTTGGCAAGAGATCAGTCTATGGTGAGGCTCACAACCAGGGGTGCCAAGCAGGGTCCATTCGGCATAAATTATCATGACTGTTGGCTGCAGCAACCAAAGTGCTAACTTTGCTCTCGGCACCTTCAAAAGTCGCCAAATCTGAAAAAAATAAAATAAAATTGCTATAAAAAGAAATGACAAATAAGACAGCTTTCCTTTAAATAAAAAAAATACAGGAAATATTAAATAAAATAAACTTCCACATTCATATATGCTTTTATTTTTAACTAGCAGGCTTTGCCCACTCACTATCTCTTCACAAAGTAAGATATACTCACTACTTGAAATCTTTGAAACAAAAATTTTAAATGAACATTTCATTCATAAATTGGTTGTAAACAGGAAATAAAATACATGTATTTGCATGAATGAAAAACAATGGTGAAAAAACTGAAATCAAAATGAAGTTTTTTTTCTTAAATAATTCTTACTGTAATGCATTTACATTTTTTTTGTTTTTTTTATTTGGAGCAAATATAAATAAATTCCTTCCATTTTCAACTCTTCATCAGGCACCATATAACTGACCATGAGAAAAGCAGGGTTGCATAAGGCAAAGTCCAGTAACTTTCATTGATTGACCTTGTGATTTATTAATAGTCATTACAAAACTTACTGACTGGGAATTTCAATCGTTTACGATCAAAAAGCATATCTGTTGGAATCAATGAAATTCTTGGAATCAGTACAGTCTCTCCTTTCCCTTGACCAGTTATAATAAGAGCTCCCAATAAGTGAGGTAACATTTTCTTCACAAGATGTGTATGATTACATCATTTTGGAGGATCAAGATTTCTTAGCAGCATTAATGGTACTCCTTGTTTCAATACCAACTTATGTGATGGCATTCCTAGAAGGATTCAAAAAGAAATTCAAAACTTCAATAAGGAAGTTAACTGCTTTGTCTAGATCCACAGTTGTATCATTGGATAGGAATGTCTGTTGTTCTTGCAGAATCTTCTGATCGATGATTTGTAGTGTTTCATTTCTGAGAGCCAAAATTGTTCTCTCACACAACCAATATGTATTCTGGAAGTTTATCTGCTATATTGGGGTATACTTTAAAAATTAATTTCTCAATGCTCTTGACCAGAGTGCCAAAACCGTTGGGAAAGCTGATTTGTCCATCTTGATCATGTAAAATTTCTCCATTTTCAAAATTTATAAGAAAGTCACTAAATTCCTTTGCTGTCCCATCTCCATTGAGTTTCACTCTCATATTAGTGGTCAAAAAGCGTCTTTCAATATGATCCCACAGATAAAATAAAATTTTGACAGTTTGTTTCATGTGGAAAATATATATGAAATTTATATATAAAGTAAAAATAAATTTGTCCATAATTTTCATTTAAAAAGGTCAAAAAATTTTAATATGTCCAAAATTGCAAGTATCTTGTTAAAAAAAAGTAAACATTAATTTGATATTGTGAAATACTGCAGTAATTATTTAAAACCTTTTAATATTTTATTTTAGTTGCATTTGCTGCTGAAAAACCTACAGGTATTTGTCAAAAAGAAAAAAGTAAATAAATAAATGCATGTTCTCTTTTTACAACAGAGGTTTGCAAAAATTTTGGCTGACTTAGAATCTATTTAAACCAAAGTTGTCATTTGAATTACAGCTCTTTCAAAGTATTTTTACAGATATAATAATAGAAAACACATGCCAAAAAACAACAACAAAAAAAGTTTTCATTTGAAGTCCAGTGGAAATTAATATCAAGAAGAAAAAAATAGATATTAGATATTTAACTGGTAATTGTGAATGGATTTCTAATTAAAATTAAAAAGAAAAGGACAATCATTTAATAAAAGATAATTTAAGTAGTGTATGCAAATTAGTCATTAGCTTATTTGTGTTAAGACTTAAAAAATAAATACATTAAAAAGGAAGTATTTTTATATTATTTTATATTATCTTTAAGTGGGGGCGGGTACATTTGTGTATGAAATATTGTTTGTTTTTTTTACTTGCTTCACTTACTCAGAAAGTCCATTTTGGTAGAATGTAGTTAGTTTGTTGAATTTCCACACTAACTTCTGTAAAAAAGCAGCTAATTATGGATGCTAGATATATAAAATGATAAATGTCTACCTTAGAAAAATAACCTGGTAATTTTTTTTTTCTTTTTTACTTCGGATGACCTTCTTATGCATTACATTAACAGCAGTTTGCTAAATTTGAATATTGTATGCAATAATATCATTCTAGGCATACAAAGTATGAAATTTAGGTAAATTTTTGTGTGCTGTTATGAATAAGTTTTATTATAGCTTCTAAACACGGCTCATGTCGTCCGTGTTATCAATTCATGCCAAGCAAGGCAATAATGCCACTAAGACACAAGGGCCTACTGGAAATGAAAGAGAATGAAGACTTTAAAAGGAACTGGAAACCCAATCCTAAACAGAGAACAAATGATAAACCTCTACTCCTGTTCAAAAGACTGGGTAGGAGTGTGAACCAGATGATAGGTGATCCCATCTACTACTACACTGTAACTTGCGAAAGAAGTTTGCTACACAATCCAACATTGAATACAGCAACCAATTGTGTATATATAGATGAGCATATATGCCCAGTCCCACATTGCTCATATATATATATATATATATATATATATATATATATAAATTGGGGAAATTGTATGACAAAGTGGGAAAAGTTTTCTTGTGACGCATTTTGTCCTTCAGGATTCATTGGACTAAATTTATGTCGGTAGGAAGACACATGTGCACAGCAGAAGGGTACAGGTAATTTTAGAATTTTTTTTTTTCAGCCAAATTTATTTAGAGTCTTTTTCTTTTCATCACTTTTGTAATTAGGCATCCCACACTGTGATATTAGAAGATCTGCCAGGAATGGTAAAATGTTGTAAGAGCCAGGGCACAATTTTGCTGTAGATGACCTTGCAATTAAGGCATTTCTCCTTTCATCAGAGTAGCATTTTTTATGCCAATGTGGTGGTCAGTCTTGTTATGGTGGGCAACCAACACATTTGATGTATTATTTTGTAAAATGTCACAAAACAAAATATGCTAAAGCCTGAAGGAGAGGTTTACTCCATTGCCTGTAATAATTGTCACAAAAATACATAGCAGAAATCTGAAGGAATCTAAATAAAAGATTAGATGAACACAAAAGGGCCATTTTACAAAAAAGTGAACATTTTCCACTTTGGCATCCAAATTCTCCAATAATGTTCGGTTGAGCTATCTGGGGAGCAAGTGTGGGTTTGTAAACAGTGTCTATTACGGCTCATAATGCAACAGCTTAGTGGTAGAATCCCCAACCGACACTAATTCAGTTGGGTTTCGATCCTAGCTATAGGCAAACAGAGGTCTAGCCACACTGATGAGCTGTGATACAGCGAAACAGTCTGTCTGTGGATGACAATATATATATATATATATATATATAAAAATTACACAATAGTGCTCAATGTAAATTTACAGAGCATTAATATTATAAATTAACTGATTTAAAATGGTTTAAAATGTTTTTTTTTTGCTACACAATAATAACCATGTTTCAAAAATGGAAGCTAAAAGCTTCAAATTTAATTTTGTTATTAAATTAAAGACAATAGTTCCATTTCCTCATCAAGTGAATTTTGGAGTAACTTATTTTTAAATTTACAGTTTTAAAAGCACGGCAAAGATTCATAATTGAGTGTTTCCAAGGATACCGATAAATCCACTCATCTAGACAAGGGGTGGTAGCTTGTTCAATTTCAATTTTCGTTGTATCAGTTAATAGTTACATTCGAAAGCGGGGTTATGTTTAGGGATGGGCAGGGATGTATTTTTCAACAAATTCTGACATCCACTAAATGCATGTTGTCTGGGTCTTTTTATAAAGATTTTATCGTTAACGGCAAAAATTCTTACAGCATTTTTTCTATTTGTATACTTAAAGATTTTTTGGGGCTGTTTATGCTAGAATATGTTTTATTTAATTACAATTCTAAAAAAATTTCATTTTTAATTTTTAATAGACTATATTTCTTTTTAAAACCAAGTAAATGTATTAGAATTACTTACAGTATGTAAAATTATTTTTTGTCAAGTATAAGTATGTATATTACCAGGTTACATTTTTTTTTTATTAAATTTTTCAAGAACTAACACAAATTAATGACTTTTTCATTACTTTTGAACAAAAGTTTGATTTACAACACAGGAACATAGGGCTACAAAGAAGTCATAACCCTAATATATATATTAAACAGTACGCTAGCAAATAAACTCATTTTTCCCTCACAAGATGAAGTTCCTTTAGATTTTGATTTTCTTTCTTTTTTTTCTTTTTTTTTTATAAAAGTTTTCACCAGATTCTCAATGAAAGACAATATTATTTTATTTTCCTAGCTTATTAATATATAGAAATATACTAAAGTTATATCAAACAATAGTATGGTAGATTAGTTAACACCTTAAAATGTATTAGTGCATCAGTTAGCACCTTCCGCTGAAAATTCAAAAATAAGTTTCAAAATGGAAATTAAGAGGAGAAACATGCAGTGGCTAATCATCCGGTTCCTTTCTATTCTTTAAAATCAGAAAAAATTAAATATTTTAGTGAAATAAATGTACAAAATTGAAATTTTACAAAGGAATTTTACACAGGGTTGGCTGTACTACAAGGTCATTTTATACTCAAGTATGTAATTTATTCCCTTCTTTAAGCTTCAGAAATACAAGGTCATTTTGTACTCGATTTGTATACACAATAAAATATGGTAAGTAAATGTTTGTTTGATTAGAAACAATTACATCAAAAATATCTAATTTTTAGTTGCATTGTTTGACAAGACTAAATACTTACTATTGAGCCGAGTGGTAATTGCTGAAACAGCCTTATTGACCATACTAACAAGAAGATCTCCCTCCATAGCAGGTGGCATTGTACCAGGACTAGTTTCTTCTTGTTTCTTAAAAAGACGAAATACAAATTTTAAGATATCTTAAATAAAAAAAAAAAACAAGATAAAGGAATAATAAAAACATTGTTTTAATTACTAATCAAAAATTTTATATATTGAATTTAATGAAAACCATTTTAAGTTGACTGATGACCAAAACCAGCGACACAAAATGAATCAGTCCCAAGTTGTTTTTTGCTAGAAACAAAAACATTTTAAGATTTTAAAAATTAAAGTATTGAAATTCCACATACAAATCCTCTTTTCACTCCTGGTGGAGAAATCCCTCACTGATTTGACTATGCTATGGCCAATTTCAGGTTGGTGAGTCTATTTAACTCATAGTTAAAGGGTTTTGAATACAGAGTTGTCGTCCTCAAAGACTGGTTGCCTCCACCACCCAAGTCTGTCCTACTATTAACCCATAGCTAATGGGGAGAAGAGATGGATTCATAGCTTTCCCCCAAGAGTGTTTGCATGTAAGTGAATGTAACAAACTCGACTAGAATTTGAATTCAGATCTCTGATTCCTCAATCTGAGCTGCTATCCATTACTTCACTGCCGACTGAAATTATCAAGGAGGTTATATCAAAACAGCAGGTGCAATGATTTGCTTGCACATGTGATTCCAAAGTTTTACAATTGTGTTTTTGCTGAATCAAGAAATTATTAATCAAATCTGTCAAAATTCCATCTTCACTAAAGTCCTCAGTTGTTTATCAGTTGATCATTTCTGGAAATGCTAGATTTACTACAGAAATTTCATTATCTGTCTATTCACTTAAGCCAACTGTTGACAAAGTCACAATTAGCCAAGGCACAAAGAGCAAGATGAATTATATTACATTCTTTTCAGTTTATATAAACCAGTATTTATGCTGAAATCTTTTCTTCAGAAGTTATTGTAAACATCAACAGAAATATCAGTGGTCAGAACTCAAATTCATCTGAAAGTTGCTAGCTTTTAAGTGCGTTCTCATTTTTCTTTTCTTAATTCATTTGTTTTTTATGATTTATCAACCCTTTGCAGGTGATTTAAAGCCAGAAAATATTTTTAGATTGCAAGAATTGTTTGGGAGATAATAAAGATTTACTGATACAAGTCCTACTAATTAACCCATAGGCAGTGGTGGATTTACCTCTAAGCTTATCAGGCTGAAACCTAAGGCCTCAAAATCTAGGGGGCTTCCAGCCAAAGTGTATAATATTTCTGACACTGTCATAGGCCTTTCTTACACATGCTGTCATAATGCATTGTAGACTCTAAACAACCCTTAAGTAATTTTAAACACTTGTCAACATCTTCAGCTTTACTCAAATTGTTTAATTTAACACACTCTTCTATTTTCCTCTACTCATGAGAATGGTGAATTTGAAGTGTGTAAATCAATATAACGAACCCAAGTTGAATTTGAAAACTAACTCCAACTTCCAATTCTGAGCTGTTATCCATTACACTACCTGCACATCTAAGCTTACAGCACCTGGTATAGCTAAACAGTCACCCATCTAGGTACTGACTGGGCTCAATGTTGCTTAGCTTCAGTGATTGTATGAGAACCGGTGCTTCAAAACCAGCCAACTTTTTTTTTAACTACAGTTCAATGCAATATAAAAATATAGTCTTGAATCTCTATTCACAAAATGATGCCAAGATTAAATAACATTTTACTGAACAACTGAATTTCCATTAAGAAAGTTTAATACAAAAAAAAATGACAAACCTTTTTATGCCAAGTGATGTATTCATCTCTTAGGATTGCTCGCAAAAAGTTTGGAACCTTGTATTGTTGATGGATTAGGCATCGTGCTGCTGCGACCATGGACGCAGTCAGAGGACCAGTTACTCCAGTCGATGTTAAAAATTCGGCAATATTGGGAGTCAATCTAAATGGTACTGGTCGGTTCGCCTCAAGTTCACCTGAAACAAATTTGGATTTGGATTGCCAGAATTTAAATTAAAATAAGATTTGAATTCAACTCAAAAACTGAGTATAAGACTTTGAAATAAAAAACTTAACAGAACTTGATGGCGTTTTTAATGAATCAGTCATTCATTTGAAAAATCAAAAACAAAAAAAAACACACACATAACAGACAATATTTTCCTCCTTAGCCAATTTAACTGGAGAAATACACTATTTCGTATTACTAAAGCTTAATTTCATAACTGTAAAAAATTTTGTGATATCTAAAAAAAATTTAACAGTAATCCTATTCTACTTTTCACCTCCCAAAGGGCTTTATGAACAACATAGACAGTATTAATCTGATAAACACAAATACATTAAAAAAAAAGTAAATAAAATGATTATATTTGAAGTCTTTGGCAAAATAGAATTTAAACTACTGACTTCATTAGAGGAGTCAAATGTTAGAAAACTTTTGGGAGGGAGGGGTGTATACTACTTACATACCATCCAAGAAAATCTTAAAAAGCATTTATTTTCACTTTTTCATATGACCTACCCATAAGTGTTAATAGAACTTGAGCTCTCAAATTTATCCAGAAAACAGAACGAAGAAGTGATTTGGTTTGGTTGTTTTTGTTTAGTAGCATATCAACCTCCCCACAAGGCTAGATGTGACACAAAACCAGTTTTTAAGGTGGGGCGTTCTGAGCCCATAGGCTCAGCCAAAAATTGCCCGTAGACCCCGTATACACGAAGTTAGATTTGTCTACCTCCCCAAATGAGACTGCCCTTGGGCATATCTTCATCTGGATTCCTCTCCGCCCAGAGGCAGAGAGTTCGACGAGAGAGGAAAGAGAAAGCCTCCACCTTGTTCTCTCTACATGTTATTTAATGCTGAACTCTAAATATTTTGAATGCAATTTTACGTCTTCAACTACAAATATCTTGTACATTATTTTATATTTTCAGAGTAAACATATGTTTTATAGATATATAGTTTATAGAGGGTCTACTGTAGGTGTTATATGCTTTGGCATAAATCTATTTCTTTAAGGTAGGACATTATATTTATGGTTTCAGTATTTTCCAACAGTTTTCTCATGTTGCTTTCCTTGTCATATTTATGTCTTACAGGTGCTAAGTAAGTACATTCAGTTAAAATGTGTTTCCCCTTGAGTGCAGCTTACCACGTTGTACATGTTAGTTGATCTTCATTTTTCAGCAAGTATCAAAATGGGGAGTGACAAGTTACACTGAGATTGATATATGTAGATATATATGTGTGTATGTGTGTGTTTATCTCCAACTATGGGTGTATCATCAGTGTTAGTACCTTTGCAGTAAAGCAACAACCCTGCTTTACTCAGGTGAATTGGGATGCGGAACTGTACTGGTCCACGGACTACATCCAACTCTCGCACATGGCTACAAGAAGTTTCATGGCCACACCCAAGTCAACAGCATCAACGCACCAGCTAAACTGTGCGAGGATAGCTGCAAGGGTTAACCAACCCAACCAGTGAAGGGGTATGTGCCAAGAATAGGGAATAGAATGTATGTATGTAGGATCTATACCCTGGAGATAAATGGCTTTACCAGTGAGACAGGGTAACCTCAACATCCTTGGTGCAAAAGGAACTGGCAAGCCATTGCACTATTTTGCCTTGAATGTCACCAAGAACTACAATAGGGGAAGTGGTGACCACGGAAGCACAAAATGCACTAATTGGATAAATTAATGAATATGTCCAATAGGCAATTATCTTAAAAATTAGTTTTTCTTACTTTAATTAAGAAATGAAAAAAAAATAGAGATTTTCAAATAATCTTCATGAAAAAGTAACATGTATCAAAAATAAAAAATTTAAAAATGCTTGAAACTTGTATAAAAGTTAATTTTGTCATTATAATCTTTGCATGAAAAGATGAAAGATTAGTAGAAATTTTATTTATAATGCACCAAAAGTATTTATATATATTTTCTTTTGTTAATATTTAACATTTAATGTTGCCAGTGTAAGGGAGATTAGCTAGAGTTATCACCCCTGCAGTGACAACACTAAGTTGTAATGTTTTATTAAAGAAAGTTTGATATTTGTAAATAAAATACAAATGTAAAATTATTTAAGTGTATTTTCTTTTCTTGTGAGAATGTGCAAACTAGCTTTGATACATAATTTATTTGCCTTTACCAAATAGAATTGAAAATTTAGGTTTGTAAATTTGTTTACGCTACAAAAGAGTCAACATAATTTGCATTCAAAATTTTTGTTCAAACAATTCCTCTTTAATGTTTATAACATCAGCTGAATAGATCAACCAAAATCTGGTAACAAAGTACACAAGATCTTATTTGAAAATTGAAAAAAAAAAATGTAAAAAAGTATTAAACAGCCAGACTTTGTCAATTGAATGTAATAAAACCTCTTTAAATGATTTCGTACTGCTTACACAAGTGCATTTAAAAAAATTTTAAAAACTTCAAGTGAAAAATATTGTTTTAACATATCATATATTCTGGAGTATAGTGTGAGTTTTTATAAGTTATTTTTATGCAAAAAATAGGGGGGGGTGCACTATACACAGGTAATTTCTTTTGAAAAGGTTAAAAATCATGCATTTTCAAGTAACTGGTTGCACTATACACAGGTAAATTTTTTCATCTGCTCTAACTCTTCTAAAGTTAGAGCATGGCAGCAAGAGTTAGGTACTTTCTAGAGCAGTTCAAGGAACTGTCCATTTTTTTTTCAGCACCTTTACCCGTGGATCATTTTTATATATATATATATATATATATATATAAAAAACACTATATATAGTATGAGTTTTTAGTACATTTTTTTTATGTAAAAAAAAAAATATATATATATATATATATATATATATAGGGGTTTTCACTATACACAGGTAATTTATTTTCTTTGAAGAGGTTAAAAAATCATACCTTTTCAGTGACTGATTACACTATACAAAAGTGCAATTTTCTTTCTAGAAGAATTTTAAAATCATGTAAAAAAACTCAGGGGGTCAATCTACACATGAAGTCTGCTAATACAGGAATATATATATATATATATATATATATATATATATACACAGTAATTTATCCAAAATTTATTTACAAATTAATTTGTTTTTAATTTTCAGAGTTAAGAATGACAAAAGAATAAAGAATTTACCTGTTTGGTCATCAACATCAAACTTAAAGTAAGAGATGTTGAGAAAACCGCAATCTTGATGCAAATACATCATATCAGGATTCATCCGAGTCAAATGAAGTGTAAATTCAGCAAATCCCATCAGCGCAAGCTGGATCGTAAACTAAAAAGAAACAAAATTATAATTATTATAATTATATTAATTTAATAAAACTGTTTTGAAAAGTGTGGTACTTAACCTCGCTTCACTGCACTAGCTAAAGCATATGGTCGTTTTATAAAAGTTGGGGTGTTGCAGGAAGGGACATAAATACTGATCTGACATTAATAATTAGCTTACCATAGTTGGCCATATTTGGAGCTTTCTCATCAGAGAACAAATCAATTCAAGTGCAATGTAAGATTGATTTTTAAAAACTTTGTCTCTCTAATATCAAAAATAACAATAAATCAAAAAACATGCCTATTACTAATCAATAATTTATTGACAAAGAAACAATAATAATTTAAGCAATATTCCTGTTTATTCTAAGACATTAAAATGCAACAATATTTTTTTAATTGAATGTAGATCACTCAAACTTAGTAATTATCTTTTACATTCATGAATTATATGATCAAATATTTCATGAATGAATTTGAAACCTGAAGTTGCTCAGGCAAGAGAAATTATAATCCAACATGACACTGTTAATATTTAAACTGCAATTTAATATATCAGCCTCTGTAAAATCCACTTATCTTGAGTGAAGTCTGTCCCAAAATTGTACAGCCATTTAATTATGAAGAACCATTTGCCTAGTCCTTCATCCCAGAGATTTGACACATTTATCCCAGTGTCCTTTCCACATCTCAAAAACTCCTCTTGAGATTAATATCAGCTGCCTTGTCATTCTTAATCTCATCTATGGCATTTCAACAGCAATTTTAGATCTAAGGAAACCCAGGAGTCACACACAGCCAATTGTCTGAGTCGGATATCAATATCATGTTTGCTTACAAAAAAGAAAAAAATAAATAAACAAAACAAAAAAAACCTGCACAAGACTTGAAGAATTGGTTCACTCAGTCATCATGAATGCAAGTCACACAGTACACAAGCTCATTGCCAAATGAAAAAGCCCATGGGAGAGTGCTTGTGCATTATGGCAGGTCAATTTTGGAACTGATATTTCACTCAATTTGAAAATTGGAGTTTGACATGAAAAATAATGACAGAAATTTTTTTTTTTTTTTCCAAATCATTACTGTTTTTTGAGGTAATGAGTTTGAACCTAAACTTAAAGTTCAGAATTGGAGTGTTGAGATTTCCTTCCAGTAATCAGTGAAAAATATAAGACTGTCAAAAACAATTCCGTACCCTTATGGAAAACAAATGTGTAAATGTAAGTTAATGAAATGTTTTCCAATTGCACCATTTGCCTCGTTCTCAATAAATCAAAGAAAAATAATTCAAAATATAAAAATATTCACTTTTATAAAGGCAAAATGGAGATTAAATAGAATAATGTATTTAAGTTGTGATCAGTGATGAAAATTGATTCCTTTTTCTTCTTTTAGGTTTTGTTATAGAAAAAAAAAGGAATTTCTTCCTTTTAATCAACAGTAGTAAAATAAGTATATTTTGTTTATGAATCTATGGATATTGTTGGTTTCTTACTATTTTTATTTCAAATTTGCCTTTGAAATTTTATTAAAATAGTGTAATGTCTGCCTTTGAATTTTTATTAATTTAGCATAATGTCTGTACTTGTCCTCCTTACAAGAAGTTAAGGTTAATTTTAGACTTGTTTTTTTGCTTCATTTTGAACTACAGGATGTGGTTTGAAAGTCTTGACTCTACAACCCTCTCTTCCAAACTGTAGGGTTTGTGTCAGTCACCTGAAATAGAAAATTATATTAGAAAGGGGTGACAAGACTTTCAAACCACCTTGTAGTTCATGTCGATTTTCAAAATTAATTGAAAAATATAAAATTTACTTCTGATAATCTTCCCCTCTCTGATAAATAAGTGATATTTTCTTTCATATTTATCATATAGGCTAGATCTGTTTTTAAACATATGCACATTTCAAAATTTCAGGTTCCCATTGAAGAAAGGGAATATTTAAAAGCTCAGAGAGAAAATAGAACCAAAAGGCAGTTTCCAACTTGGAACTATTGACAAAAATGCTGTCCAAAAAGATCAAAAACATGCAACAGAAGCAGAAAGATTAGACTGGCAGATTGAAATATAGCAACAACAGGATTAACCTCTTATAAAATGGAGTTTGTGAGGTTGCAGAAGGTTTTTCAAATGATGAACTACAAGAGGTTCTAAGAAATGGAACAACATTGGAATTGCCCAGTACATTCACAAGGTGTGGAAAGAGCAGTTAAATTAACTACTGAAGCTTCACAAATTGCATATAGACAAAAAAAGCAAAGCACAAGCATATTATTACTAATAATATTATCTCTTCTACTACTGGAATCCAGCAAGGTGATCCACTTGGCCCGCTACTATTTGCGATGGCTATTGACAGGGTAGCTCGTTCCATCACTTCTCCTTTCAATATATGGTATCTTGACGATGCAACGCTGGGAGGATCTGTCGAGGCCATAGCTGCTCACCTCCGACGAGTCATTCCTGCTTTATTGCTGGTTGGACTTGAGATTAACTCGTCCAAGTCAGAGATAACAAACATGAATTATAGTGCAGATGATTTCGAGAGTGCTATTCAGGATATCAGACTCATCCTTGAGGATATAAAAATAACACCTAAGGAGGAATTACACATTCTTGGTTCTCCAGTCTTTCCAATGGTCATTCGAGAGTGTTTGGATACTAAACATGTCATTCTAACAAGAATGACTGAGAACTTGCAACTAATTGATGCACATCCTACCCTCTTCCTCTTGAAGAACAGTTTTTCGCTACCGAGTTTCCTCTACACTCTCCGAAGTGCCCCTTGCTACCTCGAACAGGATTTCTTAAATGAGATAGATATCACAGTTAAGAGATGCGTGGAGCTAATTTGCAACGTCAATTTTGACGACACAGGCTGGAGGCAGGCAAAGCTCCCTTTGAGTTTCGGAGGCCTGGGCCTTTGATCAGCGGTAGATTTGGACCTCCCAGCATATCTTTCTTCACTTTTGTCCAGTCGCGAATTAATTGATGAGATACTCAGTGGATCGTCTCGGTGTTTCTCGGGTAGTTCTTTCGAACAAGATTGCAGCGTCTGAACCGAAGAATTACTTTCTATCTCCCGAGACACATCAAAACAAAAAAGCTGGGATAAAATAAAATGCGAGGCCAATTTTATCTCTGGATCAGCATCGCCTCGCCTGTCTACTATCTGCTTCACAACCGAGTAGTGGCGCCTGGTTCAACGCAGTGTCCTCTTCATCTACCGATAACCTTCTAGATGATGAGTGCACTCTGGTTGGAGTCACGATCCGTCTTGAACTCAAATTATGTGAGCGTCACAGATGCAGATGTGGAGCCTCTATCAATGAGTTTGGTTTCCATCCTCTCTCCTGTCGTCATAGTGCCAGCCGCTTTCCACAGCATGCAGCAATTAACGACATCATCAAAAGAGGTTTGGATGCAGCTGGGTTCCCTTCCCAAATTGAACCCATAGGCCTCGACCGTGGTGATGGAAAGCAGCTGGATGGCATTACCATCTTCCCTTTTAAAATGGGTAAGTCGTTGATTTGGGATGCGACCTGTGCGGATACATTTTCGGCTGGTAATTTGATCAGGTCCGCGGTTGAGCCGGGGTCCGTCGCCAGAGACGCAGAGATGAAAAAAATAGTTAAATATTCTTCTCTTGCTGATAGATTTTTTTTTTACTCCTGTGGCAGTGGAGACTTCAGGGGTTATTGGCCCTTGTTCGATGGCTTTCCTTCAGAGGATTGGCGTAACTGCATCTCGATTAAGGAACGAGCCTCGCGAAACGAAGCGGCACTTGCAGCGTGTCTCACTGGCGATGGTTCGAGGTAATGCTTTCTCCTTCATTGTGGCTGGCAGAGGATAGAAAAAATTGTTTATAGTTAGGTTGTTCTGGAATTGTCATCAATGGTCGACTGAACTTGCTTTGTTTCAATGATTTTTGTTTTGTTATTATTAGTTACTTTGTTCAATAAATGATTTATTTACTAAATTATTGTGCCATCAAATAAGACCTCCATTTACTTCAAAGGGAAATTATACTGAACAATTTTGCTATATTATGATGCAATATGTTATAAAGTTCAGTAGTTTTAGTGTGATTTTCAATAAACAATGCAAATTTAAAACTTTTTGTCTAACCCTACAGTTTTATTTTTTGTCTTTATTAAACAAGATCTCATTATTTTTTATACTGTGACACTATTTAGCTATGGTAATTGATTAACTAATTAACCGTAAAAATTAAACAATAAAATACTGAGAACAGAAAAGAAGATACCCCAAGATTTTATTTTTACTTAAAAAAAAAAAGTTATTTTTCTCAAGAACTCGAGAATTTGTGTAAACAGTGGACTCACAAAAAAAACCCATATGACAAGCTTTTGACAATTGATTAATGAGGCTTATAAAAGTACTGTTTAAAGAATGCCCAAGAACAAGATATCATTCGAAATCACAAGATTTTAGAAGTCAACCAGGAGATGAAGCCATGTGTTGATTGTAAGAAACTTTTGGCATGGGAAGATGTTCCAAGATACATGTTCAATATGGAAAGATTCTTTTTTTTTTTTTACTTTCCCAAGAAACCGAGGATTGGTGTAAATGATAAATTCACAAAAGGCCATGGGGCGAGCTTTTGACAATTGATTCATGATAATTGTAAAGAAAACATGAGATAACCAAAGAGCTTCTGAGATATCATTCAAAATCGCCAGATTTTAGAAGTTGGCCAAGCCACGGGGGCCATATGTTGTTTGTAAGTTGAAAAAAGGGAATTTCATAAACAATGCTGATAATTTTGGAATTCAGAAATCCTGAAATAAACAGGAATGTTAAGGAGTTAATTAATGAAGCAAGCTTAGCCACACCTGCACAACCGATATGCCATTGGCCGAGTGGTAGCAATGTTGATAGGCAGAGGTAAATTGGTAAGAAAGACAGAAATTACTAACACCCACTGAAAGGACTTGGTATGAGGTACCAATGTGAGAAGGAAGGACTTTAAGAGGGTAGCTATCCTGTAACCTCTCCCCACAGACAAAGGGATCCCCACAAAAATGGTTTGGTTTGTTTTATGGCATATCAGCCTCAATAGGTTATTTAATGCCGACAAAATTTTTATGCTGGTAACAATTTTTTTCAAAAAAAATATTGCTGGTAATAATTTTTTTCAAAAAAAATATTGCTGGTAATAATTTTTTTCAAAAAAAATATTGCTGGTAACAATTTTTTTCAAAAAAAATATTGCTGGTAACAATTTTTTTCAAAAAAAAATATTGCTGGTAATAATTTTTTTCAAAAAAAATATTGCTGGTAATAATTTTTTTCAAAAAAAATATTGCTGGTAATAATTTTTTTCAAAAAAAATATTGCTGGTAACAATTTTTCCTCAAACATGTATAGCTGACAATTTTTTTTTTTTTTTTCAAAAATTTATTGATAGTAATATTTATTTTTTAAAAAACATTGTTGGTAATATTTTTTTTTTTCTTCAAAAATTTATTGCTGGAAATAATTTTTTTTTACAAAGTATTTCTGGTATTAAAACCTATTTTTACACTTTCATAGTGTTTTTACCCCAGTTTTAGGGTTGTCTATTTGCCCATAGCTGGGACCCTAACAGGTGCTACCACCCCGGATCAGGGTGGACCTGGGAACACCAGCAATTGAGGTGGTTCTACACTCCTCAAAACCTCCTGATCAGAGGCCTTGCTGCTGGACAGAGTTTATCGTCTTACCCAGGACGCGGATGTAGTTTATCGTCATGCCCAGGACACCACAAAAATGGAAAGTAATTAATTTTCCTAGCTGGACAACAAAGAGGTCCCTTGTCAGAGATCGGGAATTACCAAGAACCCCAGGCTGTGTCTAGCCCCGCACCAGTTTTTGGTCGATGTCCATATAAACAAGCGCCCTCGGTTCGCCAGACAGTTCAGTTTGAGTTGGAGTCAGTTCGCTAGCAGGAACCAGAGAGTTGCCTCGCAGAAGCTGACCGAGAGATTCCACGATTCCTATCTTCAACTTTGCCTTCCTATGAAACAGCAAGTTATACTGACAAAGTTAAGCCAGCACCTAAAAACTAAACCAGTTGACTTAGAAAACCAGAACTTGCCGAAAGTATAAAGTGTCACTCCCCAAGAACAGGTTGGGTAAAATACATATTCCTGTATAGAACAGACTGATAAAAGTTGATTTGCTTTCTTTCAACATGACCAAATCTTTTTGGTTTTTATTTATTTTATTTTTTTTTTTTTTTTTACACTTGTGCGACATCACCTCCAGTTTAGACTCATCTTGCTCTACGGCCCTGATGCCTGATTGATCTTGTCTACCTAAGATCAAATCACAACGTGGGTAAGTTAGACTTGAGACCAAAGTAGTGACTTTGGTAACCAGCCATTGGAAGTGAGCTGAGAACAACGGAGATAGTGTCAGACCGGTTGCATCTGGTGTGAAGCTGTTAGAATCGACCAACCATCTCATTTGGTACCCTGACCAAAGAATCCCCCCCAGGTAGCGACGACTGCCAATCAGCCGGGTCACATATTGGTGGCAGTGACTAATAGTCAACCCCAAAAAGCTAGGAGGAGAAGTATCACAGCTTCACACCACGACTAGGGGCTGACCCAGGCCAACAGTATTGTGTCACAATACATGTCCTATCCAATCCGACTCATATTGGGCATTCATTTTAATCGATTGATTTGTTCTTTATGGCTTAGCAACCTCTTACAGGTTATTTAAAGCCAAAAAATATTTTTAGAATGAAAGAATTTTTAGAGATAAGAATGATTTTTACGAATACAAGTTCCATGGGTGGAAAAGAAATGGATTGAGACTTTCCCCCAAGTGTATTTGCATGTGCGAATATAACAAACCCAACTGGAATTGGAACTAAGCTCTTTGATTTCCAATTTCCAAGCTGTTATCCATTACATCACACATACATTGAAGCTTACAGCATCTGACATTCCCAAACACTCACCCATCAAAGCACTGGCCATTTAGTGCTGTCTTTCATAAATGAGAAGTTGTTCTCTACATAGAGAACAAGGACAATATGGTCAAATCCAAACATCTTATATGGCTAACCTCTCCAGATTAACTAGGAGTCAAATTTAGATTTCATTGGGTGAGAATATTTAAGGGTGTCACTTTCTCACTAGCACTAAAATCTGTAATTGAAAACCTTTTTCAAATCTATTTTGCTTTATATTTGATGGTTTGTGACTACATAAAAATTTAGCAAATAAAACTGGCCTTTTGTTGCCTCAAAGAAAGCAGCAATCAAATGATTTTCACCTTCATTCCAAACACAAAGAATCAAAAAGGTATATTTCCTGGAATCATCGTTTCATTTGATGAGATACTTACCGTTTTACGGAATGTCCAGTAATCTGTGGCATCAGGAAAAGTATGCAACACCCATTCCTTGAGCAATCCCCTTGGCACCATATTGGCCTGAACATCTTTCAAAATGTCCCTTAGTACTTGGTGGCTAGCCTGGGAACCTCGAGCCTGTACTGTGGCTAGACGCTCATAATATCGAGCAATTGGTGCATCATGTTCAATACCTCTCTTCAAACATCTCTGGAATTATATTAACAGCAGAAAATTTAAAACTTCTATCAGATGATATCACTACACTATTGTAATTTGTACAAGAAAATTAAATCTATCAAATAATCAAACACCATAGACCATAAAGAAACAAAGAATTAATTATATGACAGATAACAGAAAAAATGTTAACCGATCATTGCTGCATCAAGCTTACTTACATTTATTAACCCTGCGTTAGTCATGAGTTACAACTGTGCCACACTGTGTGCTACACACCTTCACTGAGTCAGGAGAGTAGTGGGAGGGAGCAAAAGAAACAAGTCACCAACTAGGAATTACTTTTAAAAAATTGGGGGTAACAATACACCTCGTGACAAACGCAGGTTTAAGCAGATTTCTAGTACTAAAATGTAGCTTATTAATGAAAAAAAGTAAAATATCAGTCATAAGTACCTTTTTAAAAATAAATTGGATATAGTAAAGGTTTGATTTGATTTTTATGGCTTAACCCTAACCCTTTGTGGGTTATTTAAAAACTTTTGGGGATTGTAAGAATACTACTTTATTTTAGTGAGTGAATATTGCATTAACAATTTTTGAAAATAGCAATTATTTTCTTCTTTTTAAGAATCTATAGATTGAGTGGGTGGAGATGAGCTTGTATCTTTCCCCATGTTATTGATGACGATTTTGCAACAGTAATAAACCGTCTAGTAAATATTATAAACAATTGGTAGTTTACATGTCATTAAGAATGGAGACAGAAAAAATAAGATTGCATCTGATTATTTCTGAGAGAAAGGGGGAAAAGAGAGAGAAAGGGAGAAAAGAGAGAGAAAGGGGGAAAAGAGAGAGAAAGGGGGAAAAGAGAGAGAAAGGGGGAAAAGAGAGAGAAAGGGGGAAAAGAGAGAGAAAGAGAAAAAGAGAATGAAAAATCTCTGATGATGAAAAGCAAAAGCAGAGACATTGTCAAACCTGTTTAAAAATATCTTGTAATGATATGGCTGCAGGATTATCTTCAACTAATCTCATTTGTGGTGAAACAGACACCACTCTTGGCACTGTGAAATAAAGCAATCTTCTGCATGTCTCCTGCAAGAAAAAAAACATCTATATATAGTCAATAAAAGAGAATCTTTTTTACTTAAAAATAACAGTAAGAAGGTAACATAATATTTATAACAAATCTACAAGAAAATAAGGTTCTAGTTATCAAGCCAAGCCAAATAAATGAAAATTCAAATCTGGAATAAAAAAAAAAAAAATTTAAAAAATTTGAAAAAACAGCAAATATGGACTTTCATCCCTAAAAAAAAAAAATAGAGTATCAAAAGGACAGTTTCTCCCATGACACTGCTTTTTATTTTTGCTTTTTTAAAAAAAACAAAAAAACAACTTTCACTCTTCAGCAATGATTACTGTTTTAAAAAGTGATGATTAGAATTGTAATAAAACCTAACAATATAAAAGTGAATTTATGTTTTCTTTGTCCTTGAGAATTGACAAGAAACACTATTTATTTATTATATTAATTATTGAAATTGTTGGCAAAACATCAGCTAATTGTCAATTGCTTCAAACTTTATAAAATGGTATAATAAATATTGCATTGCATTACTTCTGATTGTACTAGATTTTAGAATGTTGGAAATATAAAATTATTCTTGTCAAACAATCTAATAGTGTTCAATATTTTTGTTGTAAATTCTCAAAAACAAAAAAAAAATGCATAAATTCACTTTCATCATGTGTTTACAATTTATTCCAATTCTAATTATCACTTTTTAAAACAAACATTGCCAAAGAGTGAAGGTATTTAAAATAACAGTGGTGTCAAGAAGAAAAAAAATATCCTTTTGATACTCAGTATTTTTGTGGACACAAAAGTCTGTTTGCCAAAGAAACAATAGCAACTTGCAAGACTGAAAAACAATTTTCTAAATTGATAATTTGTTTTTTTTATCAAAAATCGAAGACAGCATTTTGTTTACATATTTTTCTTAAAGTTTGTCTTTAATTTTTGATAATCTCCACTTGAAAGAAATTAGCATTAGATTAAGACAATCAAAAACAAACTCAACATGAAACAATTTTGTTGATGTTTTCAAAGTAAAATCAATAGGCTTCATTGGTTTCAAATCCAGCTTTGTTATCAAGCAATAATTGTTAGATTTGCATGCAATTACATAAAATTGAACAAAACCAATTTTTAATGTTGGCATTTATTATTCAGCTCCACAAATGATACAGAATGTCACTTGGTTGTTTCTTTAATTGGATTTTTTTTTTTTTTTTTAAAAGATGCCTCTGGCACTGGAAAAAAGGTAAAGATTGGAGACAGACTTAATCCTCCTCTTTAACTGCAATTGGAAACCTGCTGTCAATAAGCAAATTTCTAACACCATGGCAAATCATAATTTATGACTCACTTCAGAGTGAAAGCCCTAAGCTTTGGTCAATATTTGTAAAGGAGCATATTTCTATATCAAGAATCAAGTTTTGACTCTCCAAAAATATTTCACAACAAATTGTACTGATTTAGAAAAAATTTGAAATATTAACAAGCAAAATAAGAGTTTTACAAGAGGATAAAACACTTATAAATATTAAGTTTTTCAAAGTTTCAAAAATGACAGTAGAGGTTTTGTAAATAGGGAGATAGAACAAGACAGAGAGAGAAGACGACGACGACAGAGTGAGTAGACGACGACAGAGAGAGAAGACGACGACGACAGAGAAAGAGAAGAAAAGACGGAGAAAGAGAAGAAAAGACACTTTATCTAGCATCATTTCCATTGACGGAGGCATTCCTGGAACTCCTCTTTGGGGATAGTTGCCTCGTTGCTTCTCTTAGATTTCCTTGACATCTTTAAATCTTGTTCCTTTCAAGTGAGATTTAATTTTTGGAAAGAGGAAAAAGGTCACAAGGGGCAAAATCTGAGAAATATGGTGGTTGTCGAACCTGAGGAATGTTGTCCTTGACCAAAAATTGCTGCACAAGCTATAGTCACTAATTGAACGTCTGTGGTGTGGAGAAATGATGACACCCTATGCACTTTCCTTCCAAAAATTGCTATAAACAATGGAAGTGAACAAGAACTTTATAATTTAGTGTGAATATGCGACAGAGATAAAGATCAATCTGTGCCAAGTGGCTTTACTCAGTGTGTTTTTAGCACCATTACCAGAACAACAGTCCTGATACTTTTTGGTCAGACCACACACACACACACAATATAAGATTTTTCTATACTTTCATTTAACTTTTGTATATCTTACCTTTTGTTTAGTGAGGAATAAATTTAACATCCTCAGTAATTGCAAAACCCTCTCTTCACGGCATGATTCCGTCAAAATACCATCATTGACTACAAGGTAAGGATAGACCTGTTTTGTTTTTTTTAATAAATAAAAAAATTTGACGTTAATATTTATTTTATACACAACACCAGATAACAGCTGAAACATTATAACAAAGATGAGGACAACAGTTTAAAATGTAAATAATGAAATAAAGCAAGTTTTTCTATTTTTATTATCTAAAGAATTTTTTTATTATTCATTTTATAACAAATTATTATATTTGATTGGAAATAGCTAAAATTCAATGTAAAGACAATACAATTCTTTTGAGTTAATTTTCAAACTTTCCCTACAAAAAAAAAAAAATGCTATGAGCAAATTAGCAGTCATTTCTGTCACTAGTTCTATTTCAATTTGCCCTACACAAACATTTCTTTAAATATGAAACCTTTGAATATTTTTCAGTATTGCAGGAAAAAAAAGAAAAAAAGTACACACACACACAAGCAATGGAAGATAGTAGATATTTTACTTTTCCTGAAGAAAAAAATAATTTTTCTTTAATTTCTTGGCATATTTATAACTGAAATGGTTATTTTCTAATAGACATTTTTTCATTGTGCACAGAAACAATTTTTTTTTTACTGTTAATATTTGTCTTAAAAAGTCTACTGTCTGACAAATCTGAAATTTATAGAAAGAAAATAAGATTTTAAATGTCTTCCCTATTAAAATGTCTGGACACATCTGCTACATTAAATATTGCAACAGCCTTCACTCACCTTTCCATTATGCCCTCTTATATAGAGTCGTCGAGCAGCAGTATTATGTTTTTTAACAATCTCTACTCTGGGCATAAACCGAGCAATTCGGACATAGTAATGGCCACACTGCATTAAAAAAGATAAATAAAATAAAGATTTAAAATATCTAGAAAATTTATATAAATAAAAAAATGTTTTTTTTTTTACAAAACACACTTAGTTTTTAATTTATCTAATATTAGCAAATATATTAAAACAAAAAAAAAACAAAAATCCCAAAATGTACAAAATAAAAATAAAACTTTCAGCGGGAAATTTTTCAACATTTTGGGATGTGTTTTTCATGAAAACACAGATTTAGAAGAACAAAAAATAAAACAAAATGCTTGCAAAATATACAACAAAATAAAGACAGAGTGAGAGACATACAACAACAAACAAACAAAAAAATAATAAGTTCACCTTTGGGAGCAAAAATTCTCCAGGCAATTCAACTTCAGCAGTGTTGATAGAGAAGTTACTCAAGAAACGACATTTCTCTTCAATCAAGAAAGACCTGTGAAGATAAAAAAAAAAAAAAAAAAAAAAAAAAAAAAAAAAAAAAAAAAAGAGTCTTTGTGAAAAGTATTTTTACTTCAATGCAGGATAAATAATAAGTATTGCATGAAAATTATGATTGTGATGGTGACATAAATTGACATCCATATTGGCTAATCAAATTTTTGGAAGCAAAGAAGTAATTAATTTTTAAAAAATCAATTTAATACATGAAAATAAAATTCAGAGGATTTATGAATTATTTTCTAAGATTTCCTACAAAATCAATAACATCTTTGAGAACAAAAGAAATCCAAAAGAGAAAATTAGGGCAAAAATAAAAAAAATTAAAGAACTGCAAATTTTGAATATGTCAGTTTAGTTGCTTTTGTTTCAAATCCCCAGAAATATTCAGAGATCCATTATAAAGAATTTATGAAAAACCTTGGGAAATTATAAAAACGTCAGCAAGTAAATGCAAAAGTACTTAATTAGACCCATTCTTGCTTAAAAAAAAAAAAACAGAATTAGTACAGAGACAGAAAATGGAGGAGTAGAAATAATGCAAAAAGAAGAGAAAGATATACTTATTTAGAATTTTGCTTTTTGAATGAGATTGACATAAAAATAAACTCACTTTGGTAATGTTTTTGTCCTTGCTTCAAGTATTTTAGTCCATTTCTTCATTTTGTTAATTAGATTATGGAGCTTTGTAGACCCTGGGACACTAAAAATGAAGAAAATAAATCTTTAGTAAAAATATAAAAAATTAAACCTACTATCTTAAAAAAAAAAAAAAAAAAAAAAAACTCCCCTCAGGTAAATATAATAAAATGATACAATTGCAGAAAGATTTTTTTTACCTGAAATCAAAATCTGTTGTAAACTGACTTTTGACTTTTTGGAAGACAGGATCTTGGGATGTGGCCTGAGCCCGTTTGGCAAGAGACTCTGATGCAGCACTTGAGAACGTCTGAGCAACACTGGAGACATTTTCAATCCCAACACCAAATGTACTAACGAGTTTTTTGACAAAATTCAATGTATGAGGTGTGATTGTGGTTTCCGCAACTGAAATATTAAGATATAGGCAAAAATAGTAAATTTATAATTTAGATTTTACAATGACCAAACTATCTTGTATAGATATGTACTAATAGACACCAATTTTGTATCAAGTAAATAGACAACATATTTCAAACTCAGATTAAGTATTTAATAAAGATATGCTTTTTGACAATTCTTCAGTTATGAAAATACTAGAGAAATAATTTCACAATCACTTCATCATGCCTTGTATTTGGAGTATGAGAATTGTCAGATTTTAAAAGAGAGCATATTGTTTGCAGGGTCCCCACTGAGTCTACATACCTCCCACCCATTTTACTATATCTCAATTTTCCTTAGGTAGCATTCATATAAAATACAAAGTCTATTGTAACCTAATTATGTACAATAATGGCTCATATACAATATAGGAGAACAATTCAACTAGAAAAATTCAATAATAAATATAATGTATCTAAAATCTAAATACAAATTAGAGATATGTCAAAATAGATTATAGCATCTTAAATATTTTGAAGCAATTTCTAACATCAACTTGATTTTTCTTGAATAATATTAATACATTCAACATTATAGATAAAAAAAATAGTGAATTTTATATAGTGTTTTTTTCAAGACCTAGCATCATCAAAATAAATTCACAGATTTGGCCCAAAATAAATATATATGTCAAAATACAAAAAATTTTGATCCTTTAATAGTCAGCTGTGCTTAGTTTCATTTGTAATATATATAAATATCAATTCATTTTGTTTTTGCCATGAAAGTCCACATTAGATGAAACATCGGCTAATAATATAGTTTTCCTATTGTCCTTTACATAGTCTTTTTTTACAGGTTAACTCTGAGAAATTTTTCATATAAATGTAAATGTTGAGAAGATAGCAAAGGTCACAAAGTACAACCTGGGGCCCCCAATCAGATATGTTTAAATGGTTGAATAAAAGATCTAATTTTCAAATAAGTATGAATTTATATGTATATACTCCTACCAAACATCCTTACACATTCTTTTTCGTCAGTTACTAGTGGACGTCAACATAAGGAGACAAGTAAGGGGAGGTGAGGTTCAGTGGTGTTCTGAAAGCTGCAATTTTCTCCCAGACTCTCAAGAGTGAGTTTGATTTCACATTTAATATTTCTGAATCATATTGACATCAACTTGGGTTTATTTAGAATCTTCAGCTCATCTTCCACTGATCATTTTATTTTTCAAACTTCAGCTTTTACTTGGTTTCATTTTGTGTGTGTATCCATAAACCATTTGCCTTTAGCTGTGGAGCCAGTGTAAAACAATCATTTGTTGTTTGTTATATTCTTGCAAAGAACTAATATTATTTAAAAATCTTATAAACATGACTGAATTAAAACTCGTACATTTTGATATTTTAATCTTTCAGAGGAAAGACTATGACATGGATAATTTACTTGTATGTCATTAGACAACTCTTGGGGTGTTACAATTCATTCAATTTCTTGTTAATCTTTTAAGAGTTATATCCATAGACAATAAACAAGTATAAAAAGGCTTCATGCACAAACAATTTAGTGACAACACAGCAGGGTTGCATTTCTACCAAATTAAATTAAAAATTTATTTGAGAAAAAATGTCTCCAGTTTGGTTTATCAGCACTTACCTGCTCCACGATTTTCAAACGCAACCGCATTACACTTTGCTAATCCCTGATGTAATTGTCGTAAAACCTCCTCATACCAATTTTCACGGAACCATACCATCTGAAGTCAAAGAATCAAAACATATACACTAATTATTGAGAAAATATCATCTGGCTTTTCTTTAGAGCAGGCATTGTGATTTATGATGCCCTCATAAAAAATAACCCCTGCATATCCAAAGAAAAACGTTGCAAAAACTATAAGAACACCGAAAAGTAATGGCAACAAAAATATTATATGGTTTGAAATTTCCAGGTGAGATAATGAAATAAAGTAACAGAAGTAGTGGGCATAAATGAGAGAAAGAAAACCAAGCATCCTTACCTGGTCGACAATGCCTTCCAAAGAAGAGAGGATCGTAGGATGAATCTCCCTTTGCATATGCATAATCTTACTACATCGCCACATAGGGGCTGTTGCCCTAATGGGACCACTTTCTCCATGCTGTGTTGTCGTAGGTGCTGCAGGTGGTGCTGTAGTTGTCATCGTTACTGTATGTGGGGGTGGGGGTGGTTGTGGTGGTTGCTGTTGTTGCTGACCTTGTTGTTGGCCAGCAGGGGAGACACTCGCCTGTTGAATTGTGCTTACAAAATCTAAATATCAAAATAGATATAAATTTTTAAAAAAATGATTTTTTTTATGTTAATTCACCTCAGATAACCAAGTGATATTAACAGACAAAAAATTATCAATTAAAAGTTACTGCATTGACCAGATTTTCTTCCTATTCAGCACTTGTTTATATTTGACATAGAAAACTATATTAAATGGCTGTAACAATATAAATGAGGACCTCTCCACCAAACCTCAAGTGATGATTACTCACATTGTCAATGAGTAAAGAGGATGATATATTCATTATTACAGGTTTCTGTTAAACTCATTTAAAACAACATTGGCAAAAACTGAAATTTAATTCAATTTTACATACCATCTCTCGTTTGTTTTTTTGTTTTTTGTTTCTTAAAAATGGGAAAAATAAAGGGATACCTGAATCTGGAGTTGCTGGGGTTCTTGGTGTGTTGGGGCTTGTAACTTGCGATAAAGGTGTTGAAGCAGCAGAGTTTGATCCACCGACATTTGCATTTGATAAATTCAGGGTCACTTGAGGACTGCTGTTACTGCCTTGGATCGTTGCATTCATGTCGTTTTTGACTTGAAAAAAAATTATTTTTAATAAAAAAGTAAAATATTGTGAACAAAAAGGAAAAAATAAAAAGTTTAAAAAATTTTTTTTTAATAAAATAAACAAACGGCAAAACAGATGTTGCATTGCATCAATCTAAGTGGAATCATCTTGGAATCTGGTTGAAATCAAAATTTAAGCCTTTTGGGTGGTTACCTTAAAAGTGCAATCTGCCAAAATCATAAACCTGAAGAATCTATTCACTGTCACCTGTCAAGTTGTTCAACGAAATCATCAAAGCCTGACGATTAAACAGACTTAATATTAATCAGACAACTGAACATTTTGTTTGTAGACTTGATCTTAACACAACAATTAGACCAAAATGTTAAATACAAAGAAATGGCAACATTATTCAAACAGTGTTTGGAAAGTCAGCTTCACAAAACTGACAATTTATTTTTTTAAATTATTGATTAAAGAGAATAAACCTGTTTAATCATCAATCCGGATGTTAAATTGTAGATTGTTAATTCACTGGAAAACCAATAAAACTGACAGCATTTCCTATTCAAAAATGTTTATAAAAATAATCTGGAAAGATTTTTCTTAATGATTTAAAATGATTGATATGCGCTAAAAACAAAATCAATCTTTGCAGGTTATTTAAAATCAGAAAATAATTATAAATTTTTGGATTTACTGATATAAATCCTATGAATTAACCCATAGCTGGAAGCAGAAGAGGTGGATTCATACCTTTCCCAAGGGTATTTGCACGTAAGTGAATATAATGAACTTAACTGGTATTCACAAGAGGTCACCCATCTAAGAACTGACCAAGCTCAAAGTTGCTCAACTTTGGTGATCATATGAGAACCAGTTTTTCAACATGATTTGGCCATAAGACAAGATCTAAATTGAAATCCCTAAAGCAAACTATGACTGTTATCTGTACATGCCAATTAACTAACCATTATTCTCCTTTTAAGTGATGGACAATGATTAAGTTACAAGCGTTTTTATGGCTCATTTTTTCCCAGAAAATTGTTAATTTTGATTGTTAACTATTCAACAATATGTCTATACTTACATCTTTCTCTTTGTTCAATCTTCAATGTTAGATAAAGTGTTCTGATAGGGAAATAAACAGCTTGTGGATACATTCTGCCGACCTGAGAAAGCAGGTTCAGAATCAAACGGCCTTCGTTTCTAACTAGACATGTCAGCAATTGTGGTATCCTGAAATGGAGGACCAACAGAATAAAAACAAGGCTACGGCAGAAAATAGTAACAAATTTCACACTCAATAAACCCCCTTCTATTTAAAAATGCAAAATGTGGATTCTTTTAAACACTAAACAAGCAGACAAGTGATTTTTTTTCTCATTTTCACATGTTATTTGGGTCTTTTCTATATAATAGAGTTTCAATTTAGAATATATAATATTTAATTTTCTGTTTGACTCTTGTGTTCTTACCTATCAGCATATTTACTAAATATAAATCAAGTCAAAAGCTGATAGGTTGTCATGGTTTAAATATAGTAACAGGATTATCTACTTACCAAGGTAACCACTGTACAGGTGGCACACCATTTGAATATTTATCTACAGCTTCAGCAAGTGTGCTCTTTTCATCATCATAAGTAAGCAGCCAAAGTACCTTGGCTAGAAACTTTCGTGATCGGCTTTCATTTTGATGTCTGCATGCATGTAGGTAACAAGTTATGGCAAATACTCCTTGTTGGATTTGTCTACAATAGAAGAAAGAAAATAAATAAAACTAAATGGAACTAAGAAATTGCAGAAACTCAAAAAATCTCTCTAAAACTAATGTTAATTTCAAGCATATAAAATTATAACTGGAAAATTGTTTAAACCATAAACACCATTAGAAGTACTAATATTTTAACACTTAATTCCTATTTACATTAGGAGTTCAAATTATTAAAAAATATTCAAACACTAGCAGATAAGTTCATTGAAAGAGTTACTAACCTATCTACAAATTATATTTGCCAACATTGAAGACATTTTTTTCCTCAAAATAAATATAAAATATTTGAGGCCACATCTTACAAAACAAAATGTTACTGTTTTCTTTTTAAATTTTACTGCCAATTATTGTCAAAAGTCGGGTATATGTTTCACACCAAGAAATACAGTAATTTTTTTTTAAACCTTAATTACATAAATAAATGGTAAGTGTTCTGATGAACATTCCTCTATGGTAGCTAGACTTTATAAATTTAAGTGCAATACTATATTGGTGGCAAAGACTCATCATTTTACAGTTGAAATGGCTAGATGTAACTGTGTTCTATGCTAACAGTTCCATCTATCACATTTCTCACTTGTGGAACTCTTCCAGCTTCTGAGCCAAGATTGTTCTGCAAAAATTTTAATGCGATGTCAATTATTATCTTCTGTCTTCTTATTGTTCTCCCTCCTTAATAGTATTTTTTCTGATATTTTCTAACACTCAGTAACCCTTTGCATCTTAGTGGATTTATTGCTTTACTTTGGATGAAATGATTTTAAATAAATAACGAACAAACAAGATGAATTAAACACTCGTAATTTGTTTTGCACCCAAGATGTTTTTCTAGGATCAGTGTAATACTTGTGCACTCAACGAGAAAAAAAAATTACACACACACATTGTGACTCAGGCTGAAAAATTTCACTTTATTTTGAAAAATTAAGGGAAATAATCATGTTGGTCTTCACACAATGGCATTAGTGTGCTGCGCGATCCTTTGAAGTGTGCTGTGAAATATTGTCACAGCATATGTGTGAGTAGTAATGGTACAGCATTAGTATTTGAATAAAGGAATAAGTATTAAACTTTTTTCAAACAATTCTTTTCAATATTCTTCAATTATGTTATTTTAAATACTTTGTTTTATATTCATTTTTTAAAAGTATTTTTATTTTATTAACTTTCTAAAATTTTCCTTTATTTGAATAAATGAACATTAACCTTTTTTTCAAATAATTGTATTCAACATTTTTTGTTTGATTCTAAATTTTTACAAAATTATATTGAATAATGAATTCATATTTATACTTTATTTAATAAAGTTCATATTTGTGTGTGCATTATTTTTTTAAATCTAAGGTTTCATTTCATAACATTTAAACATATACCCTGTAAAAATTTTGCTAAGTGTACCATATTTTCATTTGCTCCTAGGTGTGCCATTGCTTAAAAAGGTTGAGAAACACTGGATTAAACTGCAATTAAATACTTACATTTTTCTACTGTAAATGGTATCCTAAATTGCACATATACTAAATTTTGTTAAATTATTTTTAATTTTTTAACTGAATCCAAGTCACCACTGATATATATACATTGCAATTTATACATGTACATCATCATCTTCCCTTGTAACTTATATGGCCACACGTCTGATAAAGGGAGTCAAATAAGAAGTACTTAAAGATCCGAGTGCTATACACGATGCATTTCTTGTGACAATGACAATCACTGTATTTATCAGCAAATGATTTAAACCCATCAGTTCCTATAAAGTGGATATGCTCTACCCACATAAAAATTATTTCTTTTACTCCAAAATCTTCTCAAATTCTCTAAAGTGCAGAACAGAATGTTTTATTTGTATACTTGTTAGTGAGAACTTAATTAAATAAAAAGCATTATTTACATGTGGACTATTAAATAAAAAAAAATCATATTATGCACGTATATTTACTTGTCTCGGCTGAAAATAGCATCCAAATAATCGCCCCATTGGGCCCATGCCTTTACAAGTGTGTCAGTCATTTGAACAGCCGCAGAAAAAGCTTTGTTAGCATCCTCGGATCGGTTGAGCTGAGCCAAAAATATGCCTTTCAGAGCATATAGTTCGGCTGTCATTTCTTTTGTAAAGTATTTCAGATTTGTGTTCTCAATTACATCCAAACCTTGGAGACACAGCTGCAAAGAGAAAAACACAAATATATGGCAAATAATCAGACAAAAATTACATATCACTCAACAATAAAGTAAATATGTTGTAAGAGAATTAGAAGGAATAGTTCACTAAACACAAGTTTTAGTGGAATATATTTGTGGCAGCTTATTGGAGGCATGGTAAGTGGTGTACAGTAATTGATAAGAGTGCTGTCCCACTTGTTTACAACTCAGTGGTAAAGATTTGCATTTTATACCTACCATATAAGTCAGCCCCTAGTTTTGGAAATATCTTTATTTTTAGGCTTGAAAACTCTACTTGTACATCATAATTTACAGTAGAAGGAATCCAAAAGATTATTTGGTACACATAGATCACATAGCACACAAATTATAATAAATTATTATTTATGACACCAGATTAATCTAAAATAGTGGAGGATAAAATTAATTCATATATCATTTCTGATGGCAAATTTATGAAAGCAGATATTTCCAGGAGAAAAAAAAAAGATCTAGTGTTGTAGGATGGGATTGATTTTTGTGAACTTGGTTGATTCAGCTTTCTGGCTGGATAAGCTTTCAGACAGAAAGACTGGACATGTGGGAGATTTGAATAGTCAGAGGATTTTTTGAGATAAGTAATTACAATTCACACTCTTTACATTGTTTGGACTGCTGTCCTAATCTTCACAATGTTTCGGCCATTATAGGCAACCACTTTGGGTCAGAGTGAATCTGGGAACAACAGCAATTAAGAGGTAATTCCACAACAACATATAAACATATCACAGAAACATGTATTTAATGAAATGAAGCATTAGAATTCTGATTTGTCAGTCACAGGTCAATCTGGCCATAACGAGGTGATTTCAAGTTAATCCTACAACATTGAGGATTTATATTTGGAAACAATTTTTCTTCTGTAGTATTGCATTGATAATAGTATTAAAGCCATTTTGATTGGAGCATTACAAGGGAGATTTTGAAATTATTTGTTTTTGTTCATAAATATTTATGCAAACAGGATATATAAACAAAAGCAACTTACATCTTGTAGCTCTGTCCGTGTCATCGTACTTCCCATTTGAAGATAACATTTTAATTGTTGTCGAATCTTTTGAAAACAATCAACTATTGGAACGGCTGGAATTGTATGAATCCTGCAAAGAAGAATTGTTTCATTCCCACAGCTTTAGTCTAAAATCATTAATTTGAAATTAAATATTTCCTCAATCTATTTGAGATGAATTTAGCAAAGTACATTATATGAGGGAGGAGTGCTGAAAAGTTACTGACCAAACCTACTTCCCAAAAATCAGTATTCTGAAGTTTGATCATTAAAATACTGATTTTGAGAAGAGAGTTATGCCATGAACTTTTCAACACTCCCTTATCAATCGAAATTATATGATTAATCAAAAGTTTACATTTAAGTGCTAATTTTATAGCTATTATTCAGCCAATATAAATATTCCAAAGTTAATTTTACCCAAATATCTCAGCACAGTCCCACGAGTGGACTGTCAAGTCACTTTTCTTCAGAGATTCAAATTAGAAGAGTTCACTTAATTTTATATTTTTGCTGATAAATGAGGCCATATTTTTCATAACTATAAATATTTTTATATTTTATGCATCAGAAAAGATTTTTGTCCTCTTCCACCTTTAAGTAATGTTATAGATGCATACTTAACAGATTTAAGAGAAAAATAGAATGCAACTAACCTGTTCAGAGAATCAAGGCAAACTCCAGTGAGATTGTGCTTGCGTGCTATTTTTCCAAAATGGATTATTGCTAAAGAGGAATGATGGACTCCTAACATGGATTGACTACTATGCTGTAAAATAAAAAATAAAATCAATTCAGATGAATAAAAAAAAAAGTCATTTTTAAGGATTTCAACAAAATTCATATGGATATCTGTAGCAATATATGATGAGGCTCAGTAAACAAGGTAGTCGAAAAATAGGCACTGAATTGGACGTGACAGCTCAAAGTACTTAGGTGCAAAATTAATCTATCTCCAATCTGTCTTGACCAAACTATTTTGATCTGGGATGAGTGTGGGCTAGGAGCTTGGATTTATGGCTTCCTAATCAAGCTGACAGGAGGGAGGAATTCAAGATGTAGAAAAGAGGCTCTGTTTTTCCCTGCTAGCCTGTTACCCCCTATTTGACACTTTGTTTTCATCTATTTCAAAATCTAGTAGCACATGAATAAACAAAGATTCCTTCAACTGTTTTTGTCATCAATTTTTTTAATAACAGAATCACGCCACTTTTTCTGCATCCAACTACAGATTACGCAAGAAGCATCATCCGAAACCTAACCAGGTCATGGTTAAAAGGTACAATGCTACACATTATTTCAAAAAGAAAGCTTTTGAAATCTTACAAATAAACATCTTTTAAAGCCATGCAAATATCTCTGCTTGCATCCCAAAAGTTATTTCCAAATTAAAAACAGATTCAAAATTACCTAAGGTATTCAAAAATATCTGAAAACTTCTTAAAAATTTCTCTTTATTAAATAACATGTGACACATAATTTGGAGAACGAATCATGATCACTCAAATTTTCTTTTCCTCTTTTAATTGCATAGAAAAAAGACCCATTAAACAAGAGTACTTTCTCCCAATATTCATGGAGGTGAAATATGATATACTAGAAATTTTTTGCAACATGCTGACACATATTGAAATCTTCACAGTATTTATTATTGTTGATTAAATTGTTTTTTAAAGTAGGAGTATTTTGTATGATAAATAATAAAACTTAATTAAAAAAAAAAAAAAAAAAAATGATTAAAAATTTATTGTACTAAGCTATACACTAGTAAAACCAACTTTACTTTTTACTCCCTTATCTGTTTGCACTTCTCCCAAAAATTTTATTTTAATCAGTCAATGAATGGCTATTTTAGAGGGTGTGACAGATGGACAGACTGATGGGAGTTACAGAACTTTATAGATAGATAAGCTCTATATCTCAGACTAATGGTAGATAATTGAATGACAAAATATTATGTAATGTTTCATCCTTCAAAAGAACCTCAGACTAAAATAATCTTTTTATTCACGGAATTATATATATATATATATATATATATATATATATATATATATATAGGTACCTCTATAAGATCACTAAAAATGAGCATAGAATGATGAAAAAGACCCCAAATTTGACAAAAACAAAATTTTATTGTCAAAATGTTTATGTTGTTATTAAGAGGAAAGAACAAAGTACTTTTTAATTATTTTATATAATTTTTCCATTTTTTAGAATATTCTAATTTTGAATGAAAAAAACCTTGTTTCTTTTTGTGTCAGTGGAAGTACTAAATAACTATAGCAAATTTTAGCACATTTTTTTAATAACAGATATTAATTTGGAAAATCTTGCAAAAATAAAAAAATTGTCAGATTTTAATGAAACTTTCAGAAACTATTCACAAATGATGGTAATTATTATAAATGTTTTGTTTTTCTTAAAGTCATGGCAAAAATATTTTTTTATATTTATTATCCCCCACTCCCAACTAATTTTATGAAAACTCTAGAAATTCAATACTGTACAATTTTGTGATTATATTAGTTAAAAGCACAAGGCTTTGAGGAAAGCAAATGTTTTTTTTTGTTTTTTTAATCAGACCCCCTCTACCTGAAAATCAGCTCTGAATTTTAACATACAAAATTCAATAAAACACAGATATTTAATTTTAAATGCTTTTAGTTGTTTTTATGAATATGGATAATATTGTCTGAAAGCAAAAACCTTTTTGATGAAAAATGAATTTTTAAAACAATTATTTCTTAATTTTATTATTTTTACATTAAAGTTGTTAAATATTCTTAAATTAGCGAAAATGATGTACAATTTAATCAATGGTGTTATTAAGTAGATCTATCTTTACAGATTATAAATTGTAAAGCAGGTTACAATCAGCAGACCCCCACTATATATAAAAAAAAACTAATTTCACATGTCTTTTGTGTCCATAAAATGGCTGTAATTCAAATGTACGGAAGACCAGCATGAATGCAATAAAATGTCATGTTATTTGAGTTAAGTGTTGTTCCCCACTGTTACAGCCTTTATTTTTACAAATTGTTCATGTGAAACACATGAGGAAAAGTTAATTTGATTTTTCAATTTCAACTGAGAACAGTACCTACAAGAATTAGTATCATCTTCTGAAATTTATATGATCCTATTTTTATATTATATCAGTTAGGACATTTTTCCATAAATGAAATATCAAAATTAATAATAAAATGAATGTAAATACAAATAATACCATAAAATGTAATAAATGTACATAAAATGATAGTATTTTATGTACACTTCTGATAAAATTTTATAAGAATACCTCTCTTATGAAATTTTATTTCACTCTCAGTCTTATTTTAACTTTTTATAAAATATTTTCCATAAAGCATCATAAACGTAAAGGTGAAAGCTAAGTACCAAAAAAAATTAGAGCGCTGAAAGTTTTCCTTAAAAATAATGAGGTAAATAAGTTGGTTCACTTAAAACTAAATAATTATGTCACTTTTGTCCTTCTGTACGATAACTTTCCCTCACATAAGATGTCAATACGTGATGAAATCATCACTTGTCAACATTGTTAAGACCAGCTTTCTGTTTATTTTAAACTACATTTTTTCAGTGCAGAAAATAAGTAATGTTTATTTCAAAATATATTAAATAAACTTTATAATTTCTATTTTTTTTAAAATAAATTTTGAAAAAGTATAATTGATTTTTGAAAGATTTTCAAACAGAATTTCACTTTTGTTTACAAAATTGAAAAATGGTTGACATGATTGATTTCATGTCAATTTTGCTGACTCAAAAAAAAAAAAAAAAAAAATTTTTAACAAAAATTTTGTACTGGACATGCTAAGAATGATTAAAAAAAAAAAAAAAAAAAAATAATCAAAAATACTTTGATCTTTCCTCTAAATATTTACATAAACATTTAGACAATAAAAAATATTTTCCTCAAGTTTAAGGCCCTTTTTTATCATGCTATGCTCTTTTTTAGTGGTACATATATATATATATATATATGTGTGTATGGGGGAGGTGAAAATATAAATAAAAACATCAGTTATAATTATAAACAGAGAGGAAATGCTGAAGATGTAGAGATGCAAAACTAGCTGCTGTTTTGAAAAATTCAATATTTGTGATAGCAGTAGATTTGTTAAGAAAGGTTGATTGATCAAGTGATTGGTTTTACAGATTATGAATCATTTGTGGGTTATTTAAAGTCAAAAAATTTTCAAATTGTATAAAAATAAATCTTTATTTTGCAAGTGAAGTTTGTATTAACCATTTTCGTAATAAATATAAATTATATAACAATGATTTTTACAGATATGACTTGTATAAAAATAGATTGTAATAAACTTTTTCCCTAAAAATAGACTGTCAGACTTTTCCAAGTCTAAACTGTACATAACTAGATCACCAACTTATACGCACTTAGAGCCCAATCTCTTTTATGAATTGCAAAATCTTACTTGCTTTGGTATTTTCAAACAGTTCCTTTAGGTTATCTGCTCTGTAGTACTTGGCTAGTGTCTGCTGGAATTCACTACAGTTAAAGTTCTTTAAGTCAAAAGTATGGTCGCATTCATTACGGTTAATGCATTGAGTGTGCTGCTTTGTGAAAGATCCCTTTTGTGTTCATACATTCTTTTATCTAAATTCCTGGAAGTCTCGACTACATATTTCCTGTGACATTTATTACAGTTTATAGTTCCTGCTTTAGGATTTTTAAATATTTTTAAACTGCCAAACATCCTATTTTATATATAATGCAAAATGGGAAAGCTCATCAAATTCATTGAAATAGAAAAATATAAATAATCTTAATAAAACTAAACTTGTAATAATATCCACCAATTCAATCCCAACTACAATTGAAAAGAACTTCTAAATCAATAACAGATTTAATTAATACACAATAAAATAACAGCCTAAGAACTGAAAAGGTCAGTTAAGTTGTACATCTAGATACATCAGATGCTAGAAGTTTAAAGTTTTGATGTCTCTAAATCTTTGGCATTCCTCTCAATGTATTAATTATAACCAACATTTTTGTTTATATTTTCACCCACTCTCCCTATATATAATTCCATTAATAAAACATTTTTAGTCTGATGAAGTTCTTTTGAGGAATGGAACATATTGCATAGTTTTGATGCATTTTATCATTAAATTACCAGAGTTATTAAAAAAGCAAAAGTCTTTCCATGGAGAAGCAATAACTTGAATCACTCTCATCATATATAACTTCAGTAACATTTCCCCAACCTTGGTCTAGAAAAGGAAAAATCCCATTTTCATTTCATTTAAAATGATATAGTCTGAGCATATGCTCCACACCAGTGGTGCTGAAACTAGAACCAAAAAACTGCCAAGATATGTTTTTTTTGTTTTTAATATTATAAACAATTGCAAAATGATGACTTTATTTTAAAAGCTTCTTTACAGGTATAAATTTTTTCTTTTTTCTTTTTACATTATGCCAGATTGTATATCAACCAACCACTATTGGTAAAATTTTCAGTATAAACATTTATATGATAAATACACCATGTGAATTTCTTTTTTTATTAAAAATATTTGGTGTGAAATTTTTGTGTAAGAATTTTTTTTTTTTTTTTTTTAATAATAATGGTTTACCAATACAAGTCTCATTCATTACCCCATAGCTGGGGGGAGACGAGGTAGATTCATACCTTTCCCAAGGGTATTTGTGTGTAAGTGAATATAACAAACCTAACAGGAATTCGAACTCGGTTCTCCAATTAACAATTTACGGGCCATTATCACACATCTAACCTTACAGCACCTGATATTCCCATGTAGTCACCCATCCAGGTACTGACCAGGCTCGATGTTGCTTAACTTGGTGATCATATGATGTTTCAACGTGATGTAGCCATAAACTAAACTAGTATCTTTAAGTAAATATCATAAAGAGAAACATGTTGGACGTAGTACATGAATCCTCATTCCTTGTGAATGTAGAGCAAGACTGGATGGCCAAAGGATGGTTCCTTCATAGAAATAGCCAACCAATACAATAGTGGAAGGCAGATTAATGTTTTGGGCTTGTATTATAGGCAGTAAAATTATAAGTCTCTACAAAGTTGATGATGATAGCAAGATAAATTCAAAGTTCTTGCATAAAAACTTTTTTGTGTGGTACAAAGAAGCTTTTTCCTTTTTTTCAATCATTTCACCCCCAAGCAAATCAATGAAAACATTGACTTGTATAAAATCTAACAGTGTATCTGATTTAATTATCCCATACATCATATTAGAATTATGTTTGTTTTTTCATTCCTTAGTTAGCATTTATGGTACACTCTGCCAGTATCTCAGATAAACAACGCCATTGCTGCTTGATTGCAACGATAGATGAAAGAAAAGATGGATCAAAGGCAGTTTTTGATTTTAGGGAAAGGAAGGGAAAAGAAAGAAAAGGAAGATGATGGAACTCATGTTTAACATCTGCTTCTGCAAAATAAAGAAACTTGTCAATTTTCAATCTTTTCATTTGTACCCTCTTTAAATATTGACCTGCATTCGTATTTATGATTGTTATTGTAATATTTTCTTAAAGTTGTTAAGCTCAAATATTTAATGATGCAATGGGGGAATTTCCATAGATATTTTATAGTCATGGGACTAACAAGGAGCTTAATCATTAACTTAACCATTAGGATTCATCAGAAAATTCAAATAGGAAAACTAAAATATGTCTAAATCTACAATTTACACAACAAATTTATTATAATTTTCATCTGAATGAATAATTATATCTTCAATTCAAGTTTTGATTTAGTGCATATTGTAACAGATTATGTAATGTTATTTTTTCAGCAGTACAACAATATTTTACGTAAAAAAATAAAATATTTGGGAATTCTTGCTTAAAAGAAAACAGTTTACTATAAAAGAGAGAAAAAGGAGGAATCGGATGACGGAGGAGAGGGAAGAAAAAAGGGGAAAGAGGAAGAAGAAGAAAAAAGGAAAGAAGAAAAAAGGAAAGAAGAAAAAAGGAAAGAAGAAAAAAGGAAAGAAGAAAAAAGGAAAGAAGAAAAAAGGAAAGAAGAAAAAAGGAAAGAAGAAAAAAGGAAAGAAGAAAAAAGGAAAGAAGAAAAAAAGGAAAGAAGAAAAAAAGGAAAGAAGAAAAAAAGGAAGAAGAAAAAAAGGAAGAAGAAAAAAAGAAAAAAGGAAGGAGAAAAAAGGAAGGAGAAAAAAGAGGGGAAAAAACTTACTTCAGTTTGTGTATGGTTATCATGGTTAGTGATAATAAACTGGTAATGGTGCTGACGCCAGGTAAAAATGTCACTCCAATGAGACATATTGTCAGAGATCATAGGTAGCCTATTCCTGAAATCAACAACAATTGTAAAGCTTACAAAATATATCAATCATTGACAAGAAGAAAAGTGCAACAGAGAAAAATTGGAAGCAACAAAATAAAACTTATTTGAAATGCTTTTCTTGTTAACACCACCGCCCACTCTGGATATGCGATCTGAAGATATGAGTTAAGGGATTTCATTTATTAATTGAGAAAATGTATGAAATGAGGCAACAGGAGACAAATATAACATTCTCAAGCATAGTGTTTTGTTTGATTCGGGACCTCTTCAGATTAGATTCACCTTGATATTCTTGATTCAGGAGTTTCTGGCTGCTTTCATATTTAAATATATCATTTATTGTTGTATGTAAATCTCCTAAGCCCTTGATCGACGACTGCTTTACTCTGGCCTGTCAGCTAGGGGACTGTTCCAACCATTAATCACATAATTAGAAGGATTTAACTATATTTATTTTCAGGTGATTTTTTTTTTAACTAAAGTTCAAACACTACAAGATTCAAGAGTTACTCAAGGTAGAAGATTACTAGATGAATGAAGTGTGCGATATGAATGAATAAGAATAGGAAGTGAGGATGAGGAGGATAAATAACAATTGACCCTTGAGTGAGATTAAGATTGTAGTGTAGAGGGTTACTATGAAAATGTTTATGATGACTGAGGTGTGTTAGATGAATGAAAGATGAGGTGGTAGGAAGTGAGGATGAGGAGGTTAGATAACAATTGACCCATGAAGAGGTTAAGATTGTAGTGTTCAGAGAAGCATTCACACAGGAGTCTGTTCCCCAAAGTATTGGTTCTTAGGTGAAATTTCCTACTTACAGTTGGAATACACAAGGAATGAGAGTGATTCGTGGAACTAATAACAACAGGTTTTCAACATTGCACCTGTGGGAAAAGAGGCAGCAGATTGGAAGTCATCTTCAACAAGACTGTATAGTCAATTTTGAACACTATCTGCATAGCTACAAAACAAGGACTGATCAGTTCCAGCCAAGAATACCGCATTTGTTTTTGATTATGTTATTCTGCTACACAATCAAATTATTCTGAAAAATGTAGCAGAAAAAAAGTGAAAAATGTAGCTAATTTTTTTAATCATTTCACCCCAGGAAAGGCAATAAGGCCACTAAGGGTTACTGAGTATTAGAGAATGCTAGGAAAAAAAAAACCAACACTATTAAGGAGAAAGAACAATAAAAGAACAGGAATTAAGACAGAAGATAATGATTGACATTGCATTTAAATTTTTAAAGATAAAGTTAACTGGGAAGCAAAAAGCCAAAAAAGAGTTCCACAAGTGAGAAGAAACTGTTGGCACAGAATTTACAGTTACATCTGGGCCATTTCAACTGTAAAACAAGGGGACCTTGTTGCCAATCTAATACTGTGCTTAAATTCATAAAGTCTAGGTACCATAGAACAAAGTACATTAGAACAATTACCATGAAGGTATTTATAGAAAAAGCACAGGGAATCTACATTACAACAATAGGGAAGTGAATGAAGCCGAGATGCCAGGTCAGGACCAATAACATCACTGATTCTTTGGATTTTATCATGAATCTCTAAATATGTAGCAGGAACACCAGACCAAATTTTTATCTTGAAATGGTGGTGATCTCTATGGATGAAAACATGTCTCATTTCTCACTATGCCATCTCTGAGTGGACATTAAAAGCATTATTTATATGGGTTTCTGAATGAGGAGAATCCACAATTTTCAACAATGGTGGAACAAGCAGATGATGATTACAACAGTTGAACCAGTGGATGAAGAGAGCTATCATAATGGACAAACTACAGAACACACCACTCAAAAGAGTCAGCAACAGTCCATTGCAGTTTCATAACTGGATTATACAGGTCTCCTTCAATATGTGCTGCAGAGGAAGGTCATGAAATCGTGTGTGTGTGTGTGTGTTTTGTGTGTGTGTGTGTGTGTGTGACTTCCTGGCAAATTATGGTCGACCTTAAAAAAATTCACACCACTGGCACTTTCTTCTACTCTGATTTTCTATCGCCCCCAACTCTTGCAAAGCCAAACGGCAATAGGGAGTGAATGACAGGAGCAGGTTTTGATGAAACTGTAAGCTTCTTGACAGTGAATTTAGTCATCAATGCTATCGTCATAAAGGAAGTGATCAGCAAAGAAGAAATTAATTCTTTAACTGATTGCAGCTTTAAACACTGACTTCCTGTTCCCACTACTCTGAACATTAACTACTATTTTTGTAACTCATTTCAGAAAAATATAGTATCTTTGTTGCCATTAAATATGGTATTTTAAGGAACCTAGCCAAGGCTTAGAACATCCATGAAGTGGACTGTGAATGATTTTATCCAAGACTGAAGGATTTGGTATTTTATGACCAGCAGTAAAGCCTAAAAGAAAGATCATTAAGTGGCTACTCACTGTCCAAAAATAGTATTAAGATAAATTAAAACTTTTGGAATCAAGTACCACTTTGCCAGAAGTTGGGAAGTTCCAATCACAGGCTTATATAAGCAGAGTGAATTAAAAATTATCAGTTTTGAGCCACCCATTTGTGGATGGTAGGCCATCAGTGTATGTATAGGAAGAAAGACAGATCATGAAATAAGAGAAGGGCAGTAGAGTGGTAGGTGAGAGTTGGTAGTCAGACTGGCATCAAGAGATAGTAAGATTATGAGAGAAAGCAACAGAGGCATTTTCTAGTTGAAGTGAAGACCTGGTTTGTTAACCTGTCATGAGAGAAAACAAGTAGCAGCAAAGATGTCACCTACTTTCCTACCCCAAAACCATGTCGAGAGAATCAGCAAATAAACAAAATATATTAGAAACAGGATTTGTGTTTTCATATTTCTCACCATAACGTTATTTTCACTTTTTGCTCCCTTGTGAATGCATAACAGGCCATTCTCCTTTTTTGTTCACGCATACACAAATGAGACTAAAAAAACATGAGGTGAATCGTCCAGTTGGTGAAGGGCTGAGAGAATTACATGGTTACACTACTATTTTTGACATAGCATACAGGAACAAAATTCTGGTTGGATAATACAAGAAGCATACAAACCTCCAAGTTTTAACAATGGCCTTTAGGTCATGTAAAGACGAGCTTCGGTTGATATTGGCAGGTTGAAGCCCTAGGTTTATCTGTGCAGCTTCTTGGAGCTCCATGATCTGCTGTGCTGCCTTCAGTTAAAAAATTAAACAAAAATCATAAAAATCAGGTGGTATGCCAATAACGTATGATATCAATGAACATGCATCAATCACACATGCACGCACGTAAGGAAGGACAAACATTTTTTTATTGCAATCACAAGTCCTGTAACCCATTAGGGTGGTAGAGCACCACATGCACTGCAGCCATAAAAGCCACAATGTGTCTTGGGCTAGATAGCCTGACAGTGCCCAACCCTCTCCAGGTTGGTTTAAATTCAGTTTTCCTTCTCATAGACTGATTGTAAACCAAGATTATCAGCCAGTCTGTCCTGTTATTTACCCATAGCTAAGAAGGGAGAAGAGATACATTCATAGCTTTTCCAAGGTTATTTGTGCATAAGTGAATGTAATGAACTTGACTGGAATTCAAACTCAGCTCTCTGATTTCTCATTCCAAGTCACTATTATACCAACACACATTCTATATTGAAATAGAACATTAAAAAAGAAAAAAGAAAGACATTGGCATGCTATTAATGAGAAAGAAAGAACATTAAATCAATATTAATGTGCTTCCGAATTTTAAATGTGAGACTGACATGCAAAATCTTTTATCATTTCTACACAATGAGTTGTATGACATTTTGGAAAGAATAGAAAAAATGAAAAATGAGAAAAGACACCAACCTGATACCTTATATTTCCTCCTTTACTGTTGTGCAAAGGAAGCAATGATTGAGCAGAAAATTTCATGGTTTCATTTTATTGAGACTAAATTTCAAATGACAACTTACTTGTAAAAGTGGAATATGCACATTTGAAACAATCCTAGGGAGACGCCTCCATTCTTTAATTGCTAAATTACTTGCTACTTCCACCATTTTCTCAATCTGCAAAGCAAGAAAACCATTTTCATGCCTCTTAGAATAATACTGCAACATTTGTTTTCCAATTTTCAGATATGACAATATGAAATATCGGCCATATTTGAAATGTAAGTTGAAATTACAGTTAAAACTGTTTTTTTTACATCACTATTTTTCTTATAATACTAGCAGCTTTAATAAGAATTAACAAATCTAATATCATGGAATTGTGAAAATTATGTTGAAATTCATAGTATTGGGTGGTTCATGTATGAAAGAACATATAAAAAATAAAATAAATAAACCTCAAATCTTACAGTACTCATCATATTGCTATGGTGATCATCGGGATGGCATATTGTAATGTAACCTTTGTAAAGGTTCATTTTCCAAGACAGCTCCTTAGGACAGTTGACTTCCACCTAAAATCATTAAAACAAATGGAATTAGGGATTCTAACAGAAACCAATTTTAACAACTTTTATTATTTAGACCTAAACAATGACAGCAATGCAATTCATTCGAGATAATTTTTATTGATCTATAATTCATAAGACTCAGGTCTTGTATAAAACTAGATAGAAAAAGTTTATATTTTTTAATTTTTTAACTTCTAGCAAGGCAATAAAGTCGTTAAAATGCAAAGTGTTACTGAGTGTTAGAGAATATAAGAAAAATAAATTTCTAGGGAGAAAAGCAAGAGTACAGGAATTAAAAAGACAAGATAATGATTGACAATAATTTTCAATTTTTGATAATAATTTAAATTTTGAAGAACAAAATTGACTGAGAAGCAATTCCACAAGACTGAGTGAAAGATTTTGAAGTCTATCATGGCTACAAAGTGAGGACTGAACAGCTCCAGCCCAGAATACAGCATTATTTTTTTTATTATTTTGCTACACAATCAAATTATTCAGGAAAAATGTAGCTAGTTTTTTGGTTTTTTTTTTTAATCATTTGACCCCAAGCAAGGCAATAAAGACACTAAGACACAAGAGTGTTAGAGAATCTGAGAAAAAAAATACTAACAAGGTGAAAGAACAGTAAAAGAACAAGAATTAAGATAACAATTGACATTGCATTTAAATTTTGAAGATCAAAATTGAGTGGGAAGCAGGAAGCCAGAAGAGAGTTCAACAAGTGAGAAGTGCAATACAAAAAAAAACTGTTAGCATAGATCTTACAGTTACATCTAAAGTATTAAAAGGGTTGGGTTGGTTTTTGGTATTTAATGACACCTCAACACCAGAATGTTATATCATGTCACAAAAAGCTATTAAAGATGAAAAGAAAAAGAAAATAGATGCATAGGTAAGAAACAATCATTTTAAACTCTTCTACATTATTGCAATGAACAAATAAAAAATATTTGCTGACCTGAGCTAAAGCATCCTTCATCAGTGACCAATTTGGGATTCGCCAAGCACTTTCCAACACCAGATGTGGGTTGGTATTGCCTTTGGTACTTGCAAATTCTTGAATGATATCCCATTGATTGAGTTCTTTGGCACACCGGATCCAATGATCCTCCCAAAGACGATACTCTGGAATCACTGAAGGAGATGCCGGGGCTGTGTTGTGCTCAAGGCGGGCTTTACCCATAACCTGAAAGAAAAAGATCAATAAATAAATAAATTCATGTTCATTCTAAATTGATTTTAACTGATAGATCAATTGTGGCATCAATGTATACAGGAGAAACACAGAAAACAAATATTTAATGAAAATTAAATGATTTTTGAAAATAACAAATTACTAGTGAATAATAAAATTTCTATATTGTTTTTATAAACATTGTTTTTATTAACATATTGACAATTTCAACAACTGCTGTAAAATATCAAGATTTAAAAAAAAAAAAAATCGAATCACATTGACAAAAAGGATTAAAGATTGCAATTTCTGTATATTATTTTGTTACAGAAACTCAATAAAAATTCCATTTAGAGATAAATTCTTGCAAAATACAGTGGGCACAAGAAATACCTCCGACATAATCGTAAAACATTAGTTAGAAGAAAACATCCTTGCTGCTAACGTCTTACCATTATGTGGGAAGTATTTTTAGGATGTATTTCTGTCACACTCCATAAATGACACATTCTTGATTGGAAAATAAAACTAGAAAGTTTATGAATACTGACACTTTCAAATGTAACCTGGGCTTGCTCAAAAAAGCCATGTTGCTCATATGCAATGGCAACAGCAGTTTCTGGATATTTACAGCGTTTCTGCCACAGTCCTGTCCACATGTCATCTTCATTAAGAAGAGAATAAAGGTCACACAAAGCATCTAATGTCTCCTGAAATGAGAAAGATTAAAAACAATTACATCATATGTTAAAAAAAAGTGATGATAATTTAACTGAAATTGAATATAAACAGAATCTACAAAATGACCATTTGCATCCATCCATGGAGTCCATGTAGCCTAACATGTTATTCTGGCAAGATAATGCACCCTGCCACTGGGATCATGTTGCCCAGAATTGGTTTGAAGAGCATTCTGGAGACTTCCAATCAATGGTGTCATTACCACATTTGTTCAACATGAGCCCAATTAAGAATTTATGACATGATGGAGAGGTCTATTTACACACAAGATCCTGCATTTTTTTTTAAACAATGATGTTCACCCTGCACAAGGTCCAAAAGCCACTCAAGGTAGAGGGTTATTGAGTAAGAGGCGCCATCCCAAGGGCCACCAAAAGTGAAAGAAAAGGAAAAGACTTTAATCGGAACAGGAAACCCAATCCTAAACAGGAAACAAGAGATAAACCTCTATTCCTGTTCAAAAGACTGGGAAGGCGTGTGAAATGGATGATAGGTAAACCTACCTACTCCTAGGAAAATAAAAAGTAAATAAATAGTAAATAAAATTTCAGAGTTTTAGGTGGTGATATTAAAATTATAGAGTTGAAGTAGATTTTCAAAGGACCCAGAAAACCAACTGTAAACAGGAAGTACAGGATAAACCTCTACTCCTGTTCAAAAGGACGAAGGGGGTGTAGAGCAGACGATAGACAAACCTACAAAGATTGGGGAGCTGTTGACTTATCAAAACAGCATGGCCCAAAAACTCTCTAGAAGTATTTCAATTACTTGTGGAATTGATGCTATGTCAAATTGATGCACTTCAGCAGACTAGAGGGTATTCTACACAATACAAGTCACCATCATTTTGGCATGTCAGTGTATATACAGAATTGGCACAAAAAGGAGAAGGACTCAAAATTCTGTAGCGAATATTTAGTTTTTCAGTTTACTGAAATCATTTCCCTTTCTCTTGGCCACTAGAATTGGTTTTCTAATCCAATTTAACAATAATGGATTAGTTAGTTCATGGAATATCATGAATAATTTCCATTATTGAAGAACAGTCTCTAGCTGGAAAGGAATCAGATAGCACTTCATTCAGGTTACAGAGAACCAAATTAGAAAAAATGTGATCGTTTCTTCTGAGTTAGTTTTCATGGAGTCTGTTTTTAAATTAAATTGTCAATGACAGTCCCTCCCTTCTGATATTGTCTAAAGACTCCTTTTCATCTTTGACAAAGTGACTAAGTTGATATTTATTCTGTTCTTCACCTCTACTGCATTAACACATTTGCTTTAGGGACTATAACATGGTGACTGATGAGCCAGATTCACATTTCAGTCATTCATTGCAACAACGACCTTTGCCAGCTACTTCTGCTTCTTCAGATTAGTCAATCTTGCCAACAATACTTTGCCTGGCTTAGGATTCAGCTCTGCTGGAAAATTGGGTAGCAGTCAGGTTAACAATGTGTTCAATTGTCACTGACAGTTCTTGTCTCCTTGCACTGGAGGAGCTGACAAGAGGTCACAAATATAAACCCGCCTACATCTTCGCCTCTATTTCATGCCTTATTGAAAAGAGAAGGTCCTAGAGAGACTGATGAACATACCTACTAAAATAAATAAATGAATCCTAGATGCTACAATACAAGAGGGGTATTTTAAAGTTTTACATAGACTACAAACAAATATGGGGGATTTGAAAAAATAAAGAAATAATTTTAAAACTTACCTGATGAGGATTTGTAACAGGTTCAAATTCAAATTCACTACCTGGCCTATTTTTCACAACAGTTGTTGGTCCATTCTCAAAAGCCATTTGTTCTAACATCAGGCATGCACGATGCCATAAATTGTGACTGCGACCCAAATACTAAAAAATAAACATTTTTAAAATGCTTAAAATTTAAAAGAGTCTTTTGTGTATGTGCATATATATATATATAAAACATTTTGTTAAAATCAATCAACAAGGTCTATGTGTTTAACTTTTTTTATTGTATTTTTCCAATTTTCAAATAAGATGTTTTATATTCAAATGAAAATTGTATATAAACTGTTCAAAGTTCAGGATTTGTGCTCTGATTTTGTTTAAGTACTTTCCCCCATCTCTGTCATTATCAAGAACTAGGTGTTGTCAATATTGTAGACTAGTTTTCACTGGCTGTATCTTGGTATTTTTTGAAATGCTAGAATTCACTTAATTCAAATATACATGTACCATTATTGATATAATGTGTAAAATGGTTTCAGAGAGGTCAACTGCACCAAAAAAATCTCAAATATTGATATGCATATTGAATATTTTATGAACATTTTAAAATATCTGTGACAGAAGAGACAGTCTCTTGTCTATTGAATTTAACAGGACTTGTTAAAATAAACTTTTACTTTTATATACATACATACATACACACACACACACACACAGTGTAACAGCAAAATTGACCAATTGTTAGAGTAAGCTTTGAACCATTGTATCAGAAATGATTACAGATATCTTACTAGAATTCTCTGAAATTTTTATAACATTATTGGACTCTACTTTGAACAATAAGAGTGTATTTAGCTCTAAGTTGAAATGATGATCCCTCTTGCTGTTGTGACCTCCTGATTCAGTTTTCCTCTCTACTCTTCCATCTTTTTTAAACTTATTGACTGTTCTTTTGATGGTTCTTGAATGGACTTTGAAGATGGAAGCCAGAGTATGAATGTTGGTACCATTACTGAAGGCTTGAATGATCTTTTTGATCTTACCATTGCTCAGTTGGGAAAACACAGTGAGGCTGACACAAAATGATTTTAACCTGTTCTCTTTCTAGCTAAATAACTCAAAGGGTTTCTCAGTGATTCTTACAACAAATGTTATGAAGATGGCTAAACATCTTATATGAAAATATGGGAAAAAAAACTCAGTTTAGTGGGATTTTTAAATATTAAACATTTTGTGGGATGGACAATTATTCCATGCAGTTACACGATTTGGAGAATTTTGCTGTTACACCTGGTATAGTAAAGCAACAAAAACTGTCACAAATAAGGTGTACATGATTTTACTGCTCAAAATTTGCAGTGCTTTTCTGCCATTGTCAGGGGCTTCTCTCATAATAAGAGACAGACTTCAATCATCGATAAATTGGATTAATTCAGCAAATGCTTTTGCATTCTTTTCACAGTACTCTTCATCATTGGGATGATCAGATCGTGCCAAGATTGCTTTGTATAACTTTTGGATTCTCATGTATCCTAAAAATATCACCTCCCATAATTCATATTTTGATTTGTCACCATTGAAACAAAGTTTATTCTTGGGCTGATATCCTGTAGAGTAAGTGGCCATTGTTAAATGTAAATAAATGGCAGAACTGCCCAAAAAACAGAATCGACAATGTTTGCAATAAACAACAAGACAAAGAAAAGAACAGGGCAAAAAATAATATAAAGCAAGAAAATAATATCTGCAAGGCAAATTAACAGTAATATGGCAAAATGTTCACAAACTAAGAATAGGAGTTGATCCACAAGAACAAATTTGGATAAGCGAATGTAGCGTTCTAACTTCAAGAGAAATGAGGATTGAGTCATGAAACTGTCCTGTTTTATTGGCTATGAAGAAATCCCAGCATGCATTTCTGTGCTTCTGCCTATAAATTAGGGAGAGAAAAGTGTTTTGCCGTCATTCCCACTACAATTGGAACCAATATAACTAACATTTCAATGTAACCCAGTTTATAGACCCCCCACCCTGCTCCAAGGGGCAACCAATGATTCATTTTTATTAACATCAGTCATAGGAGGAGAAATAGCAGAAAAATTTATAAAGTAATATTCATAAGCTTAGAAAGTTGGTAGCAGAAGATATTGAGTCTATTAACAATGTCCAGAGAAGAGTTATTAAAATCCCCTTCTCCAAATGGAAGCAAAAAGTGTAAAGAATAAGCCATTTCTATATAATGTTACATAGGACACCAATGAAGCCTTGAATTATTACATTGGGTTTCCAAAAGAGATACAAAAAAAAAAAAAAAAGGTGAGAAGCTTTGGTTACCAATTTTTTAAATCATTTCAACTAAGTAAACAAAGAAATGAATGATAAAGTTACAAAGATTTTAAAATAAAAAATAAAAAGGCTATCAGTTTAAATCCATCATACATTTTGCAACTACACAAAAACTGCAATAGACATGAAATATTAAATAAATTTAAAAAAATATTATATAGGTTATTATTTTATTACAAAATAGTTACATTTCTTACCCTGAGAACCACCGGTCGAATTGGAATTGGAGGTACACAAAGTGAAATAGACTCCAGAAAAGTGTGCATGGCACTAGGTTGGCAGTCTTTCTGAACAGTATGGCTACCACTGGCTGTAAAAGGTGCCAGTTCACCAGCCAAAACCTAAGGATAAAAGATCATGTAAAGTGAAATGAAGGAGTTGAAAAATTCAAAGTATCAGATTGAGAGAGAGAGAGAGAAAAAAAATGAATAAGTAATGATGTTATTGTGGGATTTTACACCATTGCAATTAATGGTTCTTAAAGATAACAGCTTTATAAAAAAGAAGGTTTCCCTACTTATCAATCCAAGTCTAACATTGCAATAAATATTACTGTGCCAGCTCATGTTCTGGAGACCCTCTTATTGTAGCTGTGATTATTTTTTTTTTTTTTTTTTTTTTTTTCACTATTATGCAAAGTGATGGTAAGATTTGGACAAGATTACCGTCTTGTCACCCGTTAATTATAGCTTTAATCTCCCTTAGTGGCCTTTGTCCTTTAGGGGACATTCCAATGATCCAAGTTTTCCGGTGTCTTTTCAGAAAGAGAACTCACCTTCATACATGACACCTTTGTTCAGTCCTACTTTTTAAACCCTTTTTATCTCGAGCATCTTTGGTAGGAATTATTTATTTCCTCCTCTATGAGCAGAGAAATTATTTATTCAGTGAAATTGACATTTCCCAGTATTTTCATTTCTATACAATTTATTTTACTCAAGTATATATTTTTTCCTAACACACGGACATTTAAATTTGCCTCACTCATTTATTTACAATGTACTTCCTACCGTTCCCTTCTTAATGTTATTTCTACTCTTGAACTATCCTTTTTTCCTAAGAATTGTCTGATGCTCTGTGTTTTTATCTAGCCTCCAGATTTTTGTTATACTTAGACACAGCCCCGCTTGTATTTCCTTCTATTTTCTATTCATATTGTTTGTGAAACTGTATTTTTATTCCTTTTCAGTTTTATCTTTTTTGGTGAATAAAATACCTGTGGATGAAACTCAACATTGCTTCAGAGTCTTATTTGCCTAAAAGTGTTTATCTGACCATCTAAGACATGCACACATTTAACAAAAACAGATGTGTATTCAGACAGTTATAATTACAGTTTCTGGATTTGAATCAATTTCAGTCACAATCTTTTGAATTTGTAGCCAAGAATGTATATAACTCAACAAAAAGGATCTTTTCTAATAAAACCAGTTGCTTCTTTAGAACAATCTCTGATGAAATGTCAGTGCCAGGACAATAGAGTTTCATATCACCTTTCTCTGAAAGAGACATTAAGTCACTGGATGAATTTGGAATAGTGTGTATGTGAAAACTAACAAAAGAGGATTGAACAGTGAAAGAGGAAAAGGACAAATTCAATTAAAACACCCCTTGAACCATTTCATCGCTTCTAGTCTTGTTGTGGGATAGTTAACCCACCAGATATAACCGAGAGAGAATTTGCACCATAGTTGATGTGCAAGAATTTTACCAACAGTAAGACATGCACATCAACTTTAGTTAGACATTGTAATCTTTGATTTTTGCCCCCCAGTTATAAATATCTTCAGAATAAATGTTAGTCCTCAATTTCTGTTGATTTTTAATTTACAAATTCCAGTTATAACTAAAACTACTAAACAACTTGAGTTCTACTATCACCCTGGACAGTATTAGTCATCACAAACTAAAACTCTGTGTGTGTGTGTGTGTGTGTGTGTGTGTGTCTGGAGGCAGGGGCATCAGAAATAAGAGATTTATCTTGAACTGGCAAAGGCTCCTAAAATTTGCATATCAATGACTAGTACTGATGAATACATTTTGTTAATTACTCTGCATCATTATTACATTTCAACACTTTTATCAAGGAACAAAACTAAGAAATAAAAAAGGATATTGAAAATTTATTTTCTTGTGCCAAGAACCTTTTCAACATTCTCTTGTGTGTATGTACATATGGCAGTTAATTTCTGAATACACATCTGTTAGGGTGGCTCACTAATCTCTATTTACTGATGACCACTCAGGTACATCAGAGTTTCTTCAAGATCTAGAGTTTATACTGCAACTAAGCTGAGCAGACCTAAGTTACAGTTTCTGGGAGAGAGCACATAATCTGGCATGATCAACAGTTGAAGAAGACCAGTACACTAGACAACACGTAATTTCATGCTAGCACTACCATTGACAACATCTAAACAGTTTTGTCTACTAAATTTCACAAACAAGGGTTGGGTCAACCCATGTTGTGACTTTCGGACACTTTCCAACAGGGACGTATGCTGGTATCATGCCAGGTTGATGATGAGATTCAAAACCTGATCTCATGGTTGGAATGCTAATGTTCTAACCACTTGCTAGTGTGGACATTGTCACCGTGCAGTGTTTCCTGTCTATTTTATCATTAATGAATTTTCAGACAATATAGAGGTTTATAATGTAATTAAAAAGATTTTTTAAATTCCATTAAAAATAGTAAAACGCAGACATCAGTTTACTTAATTCAACAAGTCATTGTCATATTTCATAATAAAATAGACAAAGAAACCTTTTCTTTCTTGCCATATTCCAACCTATTTAGCCAGACATCACATTTGACAATTTACTTAACATTTTTATTTAACGCAAATTACTTTTATCATTCGGACAAATTAATCCATTATAAAAACATTTGCAAATATAGCAGCATTAGAAATACTTAAAATTTAATTCAAACTTACCTGCTGCTGTTTCTCTGACAAAGTTTTCCAAATGCGTGGGAAAAGATGCAACCAAATTGTGTGAGCCAATTCTGTGCTATTATGACACAGTTGTGACAAGGCATTCAAAAATACAGTCGTCTTGAAAGAAAAAAATAGAATTCATCATCGAAAACATTGATATATGCTATCAAATAAAAGTTTTCTTTTTAACATTTTAATCATTGGCATTTATAGTAGAAATGAAAACAATATTAAAATTATTTTTGCACTAATAGCTAAATGTTATCTTGCTAAGAAAAATGAATTCAGTATAATACTCAAAGATATGATGGTGGGATGCAGAAAGTGTGTCCCCTTTTGGGCACACTGGTTGAAAAATGGTTGGGAAACACTGGTCTACATTGAGAAAACTTTTAGGGGAGTGGCAAGAAATAAAACAAATGTTGACTATAATTATACACTGTGAGAAATGCTGAAGATGCACAGACACTTAACTCCAATGTATCGAGATGCCAATGTGTACTACCCTCGAACCCCTAACTGGAAGGAGCCTGATTAGGGCCCTGGGCAGTGTTTTGTGGTCCTTGCTATTCTATCAACATTTGCTTTTTTTTCTACCTACATTTATATACATTACGAATTAAACTAAGCACAACTATTAAACAATTTTTTTGATTTTAACTCCATTCTAGAGTCTTTTTTTGTCCAAATCTATGAATTTGCTTTGTTCATGTTAAGTTTAAAAAAATAAATACATAAAATTAATTTTATCCATAATGTTGAATGTGATAAAATTCTTCAATTTGTTTTAACAAGAAAAATCTCAAGTTGAGGTTAAAAATTGCAACAGAACATTGTTGATTTATTCAAGATGGAATGATCTATTATGACAGGACTCTAATTTGCATTTAGATACATTGAATTTATTTTCCATACAACCTTATGAAAATTGAGATGTAGTAGAGTGGGATACCCCGTATCATAGATGCATTTTGGGAGGTGGAGCACAAGACACTTGCACCAGCCCTGGCTACAAGCATAACCCAGACAACCTCATTCAGATTCCTACTGATTTTGTTTTTAATTTCTGCTTTTAATTATCCTATATTGTAATAGCAAAGTGATATGCCATATGATCCTTAATGTAAATTTACTGAGAGACTCAGAAATTATTGCATTTTCTATATAGTTTCACCTTAATAAATTACTCTTCCTCAATTAAAACTGCATTCTTTAAGTTGAAATTATGGTCTGACTTATTACAATGAACTACTAATGCATCGATTGCATTGTTTCATAAAATATCTCTTTTGTATTCATATACTGTTATTTAAATTCCTAGATGTTTCACCTATGAATTTTTGTCATTCAGTTTGTAGTCATTCATCTGATATATAGAGGTCATATGTTTTCACATAGAAGAGATCTGCAGATTGAAATGGATGAATTTATCTATATCGCCCTCTCTGCCCCATCTTCTGTCAATTCTTAGTAGTGACATACCACTTTACGCATGGATTTTGTTTTGGTAGGCTTCAATTACACATTATGATATTAAAAAAGCTCATCAGTGTGTTACTTTTTTTTTCCAAACAAAGTGTAGTTAGAGTCTGAATTTAGAAGCATAATCTTGCTTTCTAGTCCTCGTACTCCAGCCTCAAACTGGACCAGACATCAACATGAAACAATAAGATACTATCAAACAACAGTTCCTTCTAAATACTGTGTGCAGCAGAAATATCTCCCACATAATAGTAAAACATTAGTGGTAATGGTGCCTTCATCTTACCATTATGTGGGCAGGATATATGCAGGAGATATTTCTGCTGTATCATGTAGAAAAGGCTGAATATAAAAATTAATAGATATTCAGTATTCAATTTGTGATCTGACAAATAACTAATTTTTCAACCTCCATGGTCAAGCTCAGAAATAAACAATTCATAAATTTGACTTAACAGTCCCAAAGTGTCTGAATAGGATAGTGGTAATTCAGACATGTCAAAGAAAACAACAAAAAAAAAACAGCATCCCTTAAGAGAAAAGGGGGGAAGTTCTTAACTTTAAAAAAAATCATATGCTTAGTTTGCTAAGATCTATGGTGAGAAATTTTCTGTCACATAACTTTTATTGTTATGGTTGTTCGATTTTATTATTAATTATTGCTGATAATCTCTCATTGTGAATAACTTATAGACTAAAGGGAACTTTGAACTGAACTCTTCATTTAATCTATGAGGGCAGAATGGTTTTGTTCCACTGCTCATCTCTAGGGATATCTTGTTTAGTTCTTATTTAGTACTATTCAGTTATTGCTCACCAGTTTCTGCTGAGTGTAAGTATACACTGCTAGACACAGGGATTGAACTCACAATCACTGTCACCAAATTCACAAACCAATGATATTTTACACTACAATAATTTGTTGTAGTAAACTTTGAGCTGTAAACCTAACCTGCCTGTTGATTAGGTTGCAAGTGCTGTTGCGTGTCATATTTTGATTGTTGCAGTTGAAGACTTGCTGTTATATGTCTCTCTTTATTAACTACTCCTATATTTATTTCTATGCTAGGCCTACTAAAATACTGGACAAGGAATAACACTGAAGAATCAACACATACTAAGCTATACAAACCTCCTTAGTAAGCGGGCATAGAAATAAATACGTGAGCCATTAATAAGGGGGGAGACAGACAAATGGCAGCAAGTCAAAACCTGACAGACACCGGCAGTTGCAATCTAATCCGCTTTAAGACACCGGCAGTTGCAATCTAATCCGCTTTAAGACACCGGCAGTTGCAATCTAATCCGCTTTAAGACACCGGCAGTTGCAATCTAATCCGCTTTAAGACACCGGCAGTTGCAATCTAATCCGCTTTAAGACACCGGCAGTTGCAATCTAATCCGCTTTAAGACACCAGCAGTTGCAATCTAATCAGCTTTAAGACTCCAAGTTCACTACAGCAAATTAACCTAATGAATAAAAGGATTGGTTTGTGAATTTGGTGACAGTGATTGTGAGTTTAATTTGGCAGTGCATAGTTGCACTCAGTAGAAACGGATGCACAGTGCACAGTATTAAATAAAAACTAGAGATGAACAGTTGAAGAACAGTCTACTCTGTAGGATTCAGTTCAGAATTCCCTGTAGGTTGCCCTGATTGATATACACCAGAGAAACATTGCGATAACAACAAAGATGAGAACAAGAGTTTGAATATAGCGTAAATTATAGACTAAATTTTACATACTTATGTATGCCTATCTAAAGGAGAAAAAAATACTATATACAGTAATGCCATGAGATATGAATTTAATTCATTCCAAAACCAAGCTTGTAACTCAAAAGACCTATATCTCAAATCTATTTTCCCCAATGAAATTAATGGGAATATTTCCAATCCATTCCAGAACCCCTAAAAATCACCCTTATTTTCCTAAAACTCGCCCCTATTATTGTATTTGTGGGTTTCTTACAAGCAAAAACAAGCTTAACTGAAACTCGCTCATATATCAATATGCTCGTATCTCAAGACATTACTGTATAAGGTTTTGTACTACCTATAGCATTAGGTCTGTAAATATACAAGTCCCAATGCAAAGATTCTAATAATTCTTATTTTGACTAATAAATTCACTTCTAAGCTGAGATCAGTCAGTCAAGTGCCATACATGATACACAGTTATGTGATCATGTCTCTTTCGATTAATGACTGACTAGGCAAAAGATTTTCTTGCAGTAGGTTACCATTTCTTTCTGCAATAGACTGGTTACGAACCAAGGTTAGTGGACCCAGTCTGCTCTGCTATTCAACCCATAGCTGAAGGAGGGGGAGTAGAGGCAGATTCATACCTTTCCCAAGAGCATTTGCACATAAGTGATTGTAATGAACCTGACTGGAATTCGAACTTGGCTCTCCAATTTCTCATTCAAAGTTGTTATCCACTACACCACACTGCACACTCGAGATACACTGCTTTAACGTTGATGGTTAAAAACCTGTAATTATAGTTGCACCAACTTAATTAGTTTGTAAGATTTATTTACCTTCACTTCACGCAAGTTTTCTAAAAATAACGATTGCTTCCAGACGAGGCCAGGTAAGCTTTGCTTCATTTCTTGACTTTCTCTTTTATGAGAATCTTTTGGTGTAGTGTCTTCATTTGGAACAGAGTTGAGGGCAATGTCAATCTCTTCCTGAAATTCAGAAATATAACCAAATATGTATAAACAATATAACCACTAAAAATTTGAAAAGACTTCAATCTCATTTTTTTTTAGTTGTTAACTAAACACATTAAATTAAAAGCAAGATTAAACAGACTATTTCATTTTTTTCACAAGGATTTACATAGTGAACATTTAAATAACCTAAAATAAAATTCTGTGACTTCTATTAGTCTGTCCATCAGTCACATCCTCTAAAATAGCCATACATTGACTGATCAAAACCAAAGTTTGAGGAGAAGTGCAAACAAGTAAAAGGGTACAAAGTACAGTTAGTTGTAATAGGTTGCATATAGCTTTGTACAATAAATTTTTTTCATTTTTTTTTTTTTTTTTTTAGAAAAATTAAGTTTTATTATTTAATATACAAAATACTCCCATTATTTTAAAAACAATTTAATCAACAATACAAAATACTGTGAGGATTTCAATACACATCAGTGTGTTGCAAAAAAAATTCTGGTAACCTAAAATTCTCTCTAATTTTAACAAATTTATTTTTCATCATAAAACCTAAGGGTTTTTCTCCAAGTAATAGTGACTTTCTCATTTATTACAAATAGAAGTAGCCATGAAAGTTTCAGTTTTTCTATTTGAATTTTTTGATAAATTTTTTTTTTTTAAATCCCAAGCAAGGCAATAATGTCAATAAGATGCAAGAGGCTACTGGAAGTGAAAGAGGATGAAAACATTTTAGAAGGAACTGGAAGCCCAATCCTGAACAGGAAACAAAGGATAAACCTGTTCAAAAGATCAGGTTAGGAATGTGAACCAAACAATAGGCAAACTTATCTACCCCTATTGAAGAATAAATAAATAAATAGTAAATTTTAGAGTTTAGGTAGATAGAAGAAACTGGAAACCCAATCCTAAACAGGAAACAAGGGATAAATCTCTATTCCTGTTCAAAAGACCAGGGAGGAGCATGAATCAGACAATAGGCAAATCTATGTACTCTTAAGTTAATGATTGAATAAGTTCATGACAGATCCTGCAACAATAAAATATCCATAGAAATTCCCTATCACATCATTAAATATTTGAGCTTAACAACTTTAACAAAATATTCCAATGACAATCATACATATGAATGCTGGTCATTATTTTAAGTAAGGGGTTACAAATAAAAAAAAATTGAAATTGATAACTTTTTACATTTCACTGAAACAGACGATAAACACTTGTATCTTCCCTTCTTTCTTTCATTTTCTCACTGAAACCAAGTAGCATTTCTGATAAGTTTTTCAATCTTTCCACTTGATCTAAATGGAATAGTCCATTATTTATGAGGTATTGGCAGAGTGTAATAATCATGCTAACTAAAGGAAAGACAAGCAGAATTATAAGATGATGATTAATGCCAAGAGATGTTATTTTTCACAATGATTAATATGGCAGTTAAAAAAATGTGTCAACAATATTTTTATTTTTTTTAACCATTAGCTGCTCGTACAACAAATGGAAATATAAAGACTTCCAAAATTAAAACACAAACTGTCACAACTTCGACACAATCCCCAACACCTTTGATGTCCCAAAGGTTGGGCATAAATTTTGCTTTCAGTTTTAGTCTCAGCAAATTTAATAAACTTTTTAATATTAAACATTAAGAATTTATTTAAAGCTTGACAAATTTATTAACTATAATTTTTAGCAAAATGGTCTAATGGCTTCAAATCAAGATATTGCATTGTACCATTTAAAGGGTTTGTCATTGGTATGGTTTGTCAAGTGGATACTGCCCCAAATACAGCAACATAGGCCTTTTATGTGGAAACATTGAGAATGTATTAAAAAAACCAAAAAAAAAAAACCTTTTTGGTTTAAACACCCTTAACCAGACTCAATAGCTCTTATCTCCTCACTCCATTTTGCCTTCTCTCAATTCATACCCTTTAATTTTGATAGGAGTACATCACACCATCTGATGCTAATCTGAATTCTGACCAAATTTTATTAAATTCCTGTCCCAAATAATCATTCTTATCAACAGATGGTTTTAAAATGGCTGATCTTAAATTCCTACCTAACAATTTATTTCAAATTCCATCATGGCATTTTAAAAAAATTACACTTCTTTGTTATCCAAAATGAGATTACTGGGCTAAATATCCAAAACACACAAAATTCACTATTCAAAAGCATTTATAGTGTATTTCATCCTTTAGGTTTTGAAATGATTTAAAGTTTTTTTTTGTGTTTTTTTTTTTTTACTCTACTTTGGCCAATTCCATTGTCAAGCTGAAAATCAAAAATGACATGTCACCAAAACAGATGAGAGTTTTATAACAATTTATATTTTAATGTCAAAAAAGAACATGACATTGAGAGGCTTTGAAAAGAGAAATGAACAAAGTTAACTTTCACCTCATCCTTGTTTCCATCAACAGATTCTACATCCATGGTTTCTTCTTTCATCTTGAGGATGGTAGAGAAAGCTGCTCTTTCCTGACTGTCGGCCATATTAATTACGGAGCAAACAGATGGAAGGAGGTTCATCTGAGATGAGCTCTGAATGTTCTGGTTCACAACTGCCACTGAAAGTAATAACTGTAAGAGAAAAAGAATTAGAAACCATATTTGGGACGGTGTCAATTTCATTGAAATGATACATTCAGTAGAACCGAATGGGGCCTTATTTAAAAGGAGTCATGAAATAAACTATCACAATCAGGAGGATTCACATCCCAAAGCAGATATGAAAAATACCACCATCTTCTTTTGACAGTGTTTATAGACTGGCACAACAGAATCACAAATAAGAAAAAGAATATCTGTCCATATTTTGAGATGAGGCATTGTAACTATTTACATTGTTCAGACTGTTGTCCTCCTCTTTATTGTCATATTCATGATGTTTCAGCCTCCTTCAGAAAGAAAAAAAACACATCCCTTGAAAAAATAATGGGTAGATCATGTAACTAGAATGGAAAATAACATAATCAAGATGTTGACTTTCCACACTGCATTAAACAAAAGGTTAGGAAGAAAACTCCCATTAATTTTAGAAAGAGTGATAACAGACTTGAGAACTCTAATTTCCTGAAAAACACTTTTGAGAAAAATCTTTTATAAATTTCAATTGATAGTAACTAACAATCTCACCATTATCATTTAGTCTTCTTGATTCTTTGTTATCCATTTCCTAAAGAAATCTGACCAAAAAATTTTTAAACTAAGATAACTTGAAAATATGACATCTTTTATTCAACTGTGTGAGAGTTGAGAAAAATGCTCTTGATAAACTTAACCAAATTTCTTTCAAATTATAAAATTTCAGTTTGTCAATTTTTATCATTATCTTACACCATTTTTTAAAAATTCTTTGTTAAACGAGAAATTAATGATTCAGCAATCTTGTTTAAAGGTTTAAAGCTATTTGCCTCACAAAATGGTTGATTTCAAGATAGTCATCTCTTTCCACCAAAAATCCATTTTTCCATTAAAATGATTTTCTAATGAGCAACAAATCCAACTTTACAAAACTGAAAAAGAAACATTCTCTTAATTCAGCATCACTTTGAAAATTGCTTTTTAAACAATTTTATTCTATTCATCTAAAACCTGTACATTGTTTTAGGAATTTTGTAAGAATAACAATTTTGAATGATGGGAAACAAAATCTCTCATTTCTCACTTTCCAATTGATTGTGTTTAACAACCCCTCAACCTTTTGTGGATCATTTAGAGCCAAATTAATTGTGTTGTAAATATATTTTATAGTTGGTCAAGTATGGAAAGAGAAAGTTTTATAATTTGTTAGGTATGGTTGAAGGAATGTTTTTCCCCAAGTATGGTAGTGAAGAAATTTTATTGTTCGTCAGGTATGGTTGAAAACAAGTTTTACTGTTTGCCAAGAATGATTATCACTTTCTGATAATGTTGATAGATTCATTCATTTATTCATTTTCTAAGGCTTATCAACCCTTTGTAGGGTATTTAAAGCCAGAAAATATTTTTAGATTGGAATAATTTTTTTTTGTTGGGGATAAAAATGTTTTTTGTGATACAAGTCTTACTAATTAACCCATAGCTGGAGAGAGAAGTGAATATAACAAACACAATAGGAATTAGAACTCGCCTCTCTAATTAACAATTCTGAGCTATTATCCATTACACTATCTTCACATCCAAGCTTACAGAACCTGGTATTCCCACACAATCACCCATCTAGGTACAGATCAGGCTCGACGTTATTTAACCAGTGATCCTACAGAAACCAGTGTTCAATGTGATATGACTGTAAGCCTTCTGATAATGTGCAAATCCAAAAGACAAAGCCATCGCAAAATAAAATTTTTAAAAAAATTTAAAACTTATATTAAAAAATTAAAACCGATATAACAATGACATCAAAAGATTTTTTTTTCTAATTACAATTTCACATAGTTTACTTAGCTATTTAAATTTGTCTTTCCTTTGATTTTATTTCACTGCAAACTAATTGTCCCATGTAATTATTAATTAAACAAAATCTTACCTCAATACATTGTTTAATCCAATAGTGACTTTGCATGTGTTCCCAATTTTGTGAACAGCTAATATACAGTAGTCTGTCAAAAAGACGTTTACGCATGCTTTTATCAAACACCTGTAAGATATAAAAAGTAAAAAGCAAGAATTTAAGTTAAACAATACACTCAACAAATACAGTCAGTTTTAATATTTCCCCAAAAATGTTTTTTTTTTAATATAAATTGATGAATATTCTTTCATTTCATATTGTAAAGAAAATAATTGATTAATCAATGAATATTAATTACAAATACAGCATTATTTATCCCGAAGAAAAAACAGTTTTCTTTTTAATATACTGAGAGGGAATTATATTTTTAAGGAGAAGAGTGCAAGAAAAACTTTCCATTCATTACCTTTAGAAAAGAATTTTATATAAAAGCAGTGAAGTTTACTTTCTCAAGTTAAATTATTATAAAATTACTAATTATTTTGTCCCAATATTCTGCTCTAGTAAAAAATATATTAAATCAATTGTTGTACAATTTATTGCATTTTATTTTAAATATAATTATATATCTATAAAGAACAGAACAGATTATTAGGCATCGTAAATATTTTGCTTTTAATTTCTAAATGCTGTAAAAGAAAGAAAAGATTACACTTCAAAAGTTGATTTAAAAAATCATGACAATTATATTGTTAACACATTATGAAAGAAAGTTTCTGACTTTAAAATAATACTTGTACTCCCATGTGTATACATGCATCAAGTGAGTATGTTGGGGGGGGGTACAAGATTTAAATTCAATAATTCTAATCATCATTCAAATATCCATGGTTTCATTTCCACAAGAGTAAAATTACAATTTTTACCAGAATTTTTAAATGGAGGATGAAGATTATTATTAATAATATGCTCTTCTATTCAAATGAAGATGTTTGGTTGTTATACTCACTCATGGAATTTCAAATCATATCCTTTATTTGGAGGCATGGTGGAGGCATGGATAGCAGCTTGGATTGAGGAACCGGAGAGCAGAGTTCGAATTCCAGTCTAATATCTATTACATTCACTTATGTGCTAATACCCTTGGGAAAGGTATGAATCCTCTTCCCCACAAGCTATGGGTAAATAGCAAGACAGACTGGGTTCTAAAGCCTTGGATGGCAACTGGTCTACTGCAGAAAGAAATGGCAACCTACTGCAGGAAAAAAATCTGCCTTGTTAGACATGTATCGAAAGATACATGATCATGATCACCTAAGCACATATCACGCATGGCACATAACTGACCCTTTATTCAGCCGACAGGAGTACACTGTTCTTAGTTTGCTTTTCATGATAGAGTTTATTTCAGATCAGTTAATACTCACCAGTCATGATCATCTTTGTGTCACTTTCATTGAACCAGAGCATGTGACTTTTCAGTGTTACTAGGCCCATGGACCCACAGATTGAACTCACAATTGCCGGAGAACTAGATATATGGGCCATCTATTCTTGAAATTCTGGAGACTTTAATGTCTGTTCTCAAGTGATAATGACCTTTTAGAGATATATCTCCTGAACTAAGCGCTCTCACCCTACCTCACCCCAGAGGAAAATTGGAACTAGAACCATGTATATTTCATCCCCATGCAGTTTTGATAAGAAATAAAGAGATTAGCCACTTGCCAAAAGTAAGGGTGGAAAAACATTGAAAAGCTGTTTTCCAGGGGGAAGATTCTTGAAATGCCATGATTGATCATACAAGGTCTGTTTGAGAAGTAACGGGACTGGTGTCACAAACAATTTATTTAAATTCCAAACAACTACATGGTTGTCCCCTTCAAAGTAATTCCCCTAAAGTCTAATGCACTTTTCCATCCTTCTCTGCCACGCTTCTATGCACTACTGAAAGGATTCTTCTTGGATGCCACTCAGCTCCATCATTATAGCCCACTTGATGGCCTCCATGCCTTCAAAATGGGTCCCTCTTGATGATCCCCTTGAGCTTGGGGAAAAGAAAAGTCACACAGAAGATGATCAGGTGAATAGAAAGATTGTTCCAGTACATACAATGTTCTTCTCGACCAGGAACTGAAGGATTCTCAGGGCATTCTGAGCATGTGCATCGTCACGGTGAAGCAGACACGATTTGTCCTAACAACTCTTGTTTTTCTTCACACACTGAGTGAAGCAAACATTACAGGATCTCTTTGTAGACTTGCTGATTGATCATCTGGCTCTGTGGTGAGAACTCACTGTGGACAATGCCTCTCATATCAAAAAAACGTGATCAATCCCATTACAGACAGACCTCGTATAACAAGAGAAAAAGATTGTCATCCTTTGTGGAATGAAATCATGATGAGAGAGAACAACACTGGAGGATATGTCGACTGAAAAAATCAGCACATATGTTAGGCACTGACAACCTCCACAGCGGATCTAGCATAGAAATTAATATCATCTTGGAGTCTCTGATTTAGAAAGGGCTTGATGAAAAATTCTCAAACTTTTCTTTTCCCATAATTCCATTGGATATAATCGAAAGGAGATGCATACATAAATATATAAATAAAAATATACTAGTAGAAGCTTCAATATAATTATTTTGATTTTTACAAAATTATTTTTGAAAACTTACCTCTACAAATTTCTGTCTGATGTGATGTTGGTTGCATCTTAAGCCAGCAAGGAAGGCTGGCTCCAGTTTGCATGTCAATTCACTTCCTGCTAAGCTTTCATCTCTTCAAAGAAATTAAAAACAAAACTTTTTAATATGATGTTAGTGTGACTGACACATTCACTTTGAACATTTTTAAGTTTCCAATATCTTACATTGTTTTGTAAAATTCTTTCTACAGGATACCAATCTCCTTGCCTAAATATTAAAGGCCTAACTTATTTGAATAGATTCAGAAAAATATTTGCTTCCACCATTTGACAATGTGCAATTTCTGAGTTGCTTAGATTCATTTTTACAAAAATGTAAAGTTTCTGGGACAAATTTTATTTACTTTTAAAGAAAAGTTGTTTAAGAGGCTTCGTATCATTAATTCATATCAATGATCTGATGATACTAATTTACAGGCTTTTATCCAAAATGCAACTTTTAAAAAAAATTTATTAGTTAAAGAATTATGTGTTACCTCTACAAAATTCTGATTTCTTCCTCTACATTAGGGGTTCTCAACCACCCCTCGGAGGATTTCAGGGAAAAGAGGGAAAAATCTTTTACTTTTTCTATTTTTTTTTTTATTTATAGAATGTTGAGCTCATCACAAGTATGAAACAAAAAAACAATAAAAAAACAAATAATCTATGTAAATGTATATGTGCTAACATGAGGGAAAAAAAAAATTAAGATTTTCAATAATGTATACATATTATTTGGAATGCACCTCTTGAGTTGGGCAATCTTGGAAAGTTGGGTGTATGACATGCTGGCATATGGTGAAAAGAGGCAAAAATGGTTGAGAACCACTGCTCTACATTATTCTATTAAGAATTAGTGCACTGTCCAAATTTTAATGTTAAAATCCCAAAACAGATTGGAATGTAATCTTTTATGTTGATAATACTGTGTGCATGTGTGTAAATTTCTTGAGACAAAGTAAAAACATCATATTCATCAATGTTTAGGTTCAGGGAAACAACAAAATGTTTTGGACACTGCTTTTCTTTATTTTTTTAAATTCTTTTTTTATAGGATTTGCTCAAAATGAGTAGAAAAATTATAAAAACCTGTAAATGTAGTTGACGAGTTCAAGGAACTGGGCATTCAATTCTGCATCGTCTGGGAACCTCCTCTCTACATGATGCATCAGTTTACACAGAAGTATAGCCTTTTCACGAATGGACGGTGATTGGTTGATGGCAATTGGATTCTGAATAAATAAAAGAAAAAAAATTATTTCCTTTACTGAGAGGGGCTGATGCTTTTCTTACAACACACCCTATGCTCCTCCACCTGCAAAATAAAAAATAAACATGTACCCTAAGAATTTCAGTGATTGGGGTGAAGTGGAAATGAAACCTTCAGAGTTTTATAAATTTCTAGGTCTACAACTTGCAAAACAGATTACCAAGCAATTTGTGATTATACGGAGGATTAAAACAATGAGAATTTTGCAATGTTATGAATTTGTGTCAGTATAATAGATTGAAAAAATTGATAAATTGTGAAGATGGATTTTAAAATGAAATGTTAAATGAAGACATCTTTTTCATGGGATCCACAAAGTTTTATTCATCTTTTATATAAATGTACAAAGTCATTAAAAAAAACAAATACATTCCTTTCTAGCAAGTGATACGATAAAATTGTTGTAGTTTTATAGACAATAGATATAGCAGTAACTTACCCCCTCCTTTTTTTTTATTATAGTTCTAAAATCTAAAATACATTTTCAGCAAAAACTAAGAATTTGGCTTAAATAAAATATCTATATCTATAAGCAATGTTCAGATTAGTTTCATTTCCTTAGGTTCTTAAAAAAAAAATAAAAATAAAAATAAATAAATAATAGTCAAGTTGGAAATAATTTGAAATTTATATTTTGTTTTTGATGAACAAATTTTATCCTTGGATTTCAATGGCAAATCCCATAAGAAGATTTACTTACCTTGGTCTTAACCCAGTCTTCAACCATTTTTGTGATGGCCTTCATCACTTTTGAATCTGGAGTTTTCTCAATAAGGCACACAAGAATATTGCCAATAAAACTTTTTCTCATTTCAATGCTTAGAACTCCAACTCTGTTCTTGACAAGATCCAAGCTAAGAATCAACAATTCACTGGCAGCTGGAAATAAAAATGTCAAAAAGTAGAAAATATTTAGAACACAGAAATATTTATACATATGTCAAACATTTCTCTTTATATCATCAAATAAAATGTTTTTTTAAAATGGCACAATAGCCCATTGGATTAAAGCATTGATTAGTGAATTTAGTGACATAGTAATTGTTAGTTCAATCCCTGAACTAGGTAGTGTGTACAGTACAAGAAATAACCGAGCAGTACTAAAAATAAAAAGAACTAGACAAGATATCCCTAGACATGAGCAGTGAACCGAGAACAGTCTACTCCATAGATTAAATAAAGGGTTCAGTCCAAAATTCCCTGTAGGGTATCCAAATCAATATACACCTGAGGAAGGTTAGAGTGTACAACGCCTAAAACATTGGGATAATAAAGGTGAGGATAATAGTCCAAATATAAATAGCATAATGATAACTCCTCACCCCAGAAATTCAGACAGAAAGTTTCCATAATGTTCTCAAATAAATAATACAGATAACAGCTTTTTTTTGTCTTTTTAGTATACTGTCAAATTGCAAGTAGCTAAAAAATAAACAATTTTGAAATGCTAAATAATTCATTAACGATCTTAATTGTTAACAGATTAAGGCACATTTGTTATAGATTAAGTCACAGATTAAGTTATATCATAATCTCTCCAGTCAACATTTTTTTCCTATATTGCTAAAGATGGAAGCTATTTCTATAAATACAAGGGTGAGCTGAAAAGTTCATAGGCTGACTATGAATGAGCGATACTAGAGCTGAGAAATCTTGCATGCATTAATTCCAACTCTTGTTAATAATAACTGTATTGTTTTTTTTTTCCAGTTAAACTGACATCTGAGTGTTCAAAGAAGACTGTTTATCCTGTTGGCCAAAAAGTCATCAACAGTACATATGACATTATCATCACTGTGATACTGGTTCCCAGCTAAATGTTTTTTCATGCTGGGGAACAGATGATAGTCAAATCAGGAAAGTAGGAAGGGTAATCAACCAGTTCAATGCCACAGTTATGCACAGCAGCCATTGAAACCAAAGACTTTGTGCTGGAGCATTGTTCTGGTGAAACAAGACCCCTTTCATCAGTTTTCCTGGATGTTTGGTCTTGATAGAGTTTTGTAATTTTTTTTTTTTTTAAACGATACATTTGATGATATTATAGGTAAGCCTATTATATTATCTAACAATTATTTGGGTGGGCAGTAATAGTTATGTTTCTTGTGGTTATTTTATAGTGTTGTTTGTTAACTTTTTTATTTATATTAGTCGAGGCAAAACACAACATACATGCCTGACGATTACATTTAAGAATGAAACAGACTGTTGCCACTGAATGTTGACCTCAATGTCTACTTCTTTATTTACATATGCTCTATCCCTGATACTGAGCACTTTAACCCATAAAGTAGCCCATAACTCATGAATATAGCATACCTTAAAACTATAATATATATATATATATATATATATATATATATGTGTGTGTGTGTGTGTGTGTGTGATGTGCTCTCCTGCCGTTTATGATGTATGAGTGTCTTTCAGTTCAGTTTTCATATTTATTTCGTATGAGACAACAATCCCACATGGGATTTGCAAACAAGTTCACACGAGAGGCATGTTGAAGGGTTGACTGTCATATGGGCTGATGTCTTAGCCTGAGATTTAGTGTTGGTTCTTAATTTTCTCAGATGATTGAAACAATTCTTTTCAAAGAAGCAAGTAGCAAGTGTTTCTCCAATTTGCTCGGTTTTCAACAGCAAGTTCGAACTTCTCTATAGGGATGTTTGCAACATTCAAATCGTATTTAGGTTTGTCTATGAAGCGTAACCAAGGACGGCCTACATTACACTAACCATGAAAAAGTTGGCTATATATGAGGATTTTTGACATCCGATTATCACTCATTCTGATACCATACTAGCCCATCTGAACTGTCATTGCATCAGAAAGGATTCAATACCACATTTGATGAAAATATCAAGGTTAGAGATTTTGCCCTGCCGTGCATAACTTCATATTGAATGAAGACAGTGTTTATGAAAAGCATCAAGTTAATTGATGTGTATCCTGTATGGCATCCATGATTCTGATCCATAAAGAAGTGTGGTGAGAATGACTGCTCTATAGACACGGATTTTCATTTTCAGTAAAATCCCACAAACATCCCATAGGCAATGCTTAAGCTTCCCAGAGGTATTGGTTGCCTTTGATATTCCATTAACTATCTTGTCATCCAAAAAGGCACTTGAATTGACTTTACTTCCTAAGTACGTGAATGATTTCACATACTTCAGGTTGTTGTTGCCAATAGTAATGGGAACGATTGGAAAGATATGGGCAGGTGGCTTTTGTTTTACACCCTTGAACTGCTTAGGTGTAGGCCTTGGTTGATCGACAACTTCAGTTTTCTTTATGCTTATAGTTAATCCGAATGCATTGCAAGCTGTGGAAAAACGATTGATGAGTGCTTGAGCTTCTTCAATTGAGGGGGCCACGATTGCAGCATCATCAGCAAACAAAAGATCATTAATAATGCTTGCTCAAGTCAATGATTTTGCTTTAAAACGCTGATGGTTAAAGAGGCCACCACTTGTGCAGAATTCAAATTTCACACCCATGTCAAGATCACTAAAAGCATGATGTAGCATGAGTGAAAAGTACAGGAGCCATGATGCAATCTTGTTTTGTGCCATTTGTTACATAGAAGGCTTCTGAAAACTCCCCATTAGATAGAACAGATGCTTTCATTCCTTTGTGAAACAAGATGATGACATTTAGCATATTTTCAGGTATGCCAAGCTTTTTGAGTTTTTTTTATATATATATATATATATATATATATATATATATATATAGAGAGAGAGAGAGAGAGAGAGAGAGAGATAGAGAGAAGATACGTTTTTATTTTTACTTTTTTTATATAATTATTTCACTCCAAGCAAAGTAATAAGACACAAGGGGTTACTGAGTGTTAAAGAATGAGAAAATATACTATTAAGCAAAGAAGACAATAAAAGAACAAGAATCAAGAAGACAAGATAACAATTGACATTGCATTATTTTATGTCCATGTGCACTGTTGATATCATGCATAGAATCATCCTGAATGTCTGTAATGCTGTGAGAGCTCCAAAAGATTGGAGAGATGTGATCAGATACTATTGTACAAAGGCAAAAGTATAAAGGAGATGTGTGGGAATTATCGTGGTGTAGTTTTACTTTTGCGAGCAAGTAAAATCCTAATCGGGATTTTGCTGTCTCAACTGGATGCTCACTTTGTGGATACAATACTGCCAGAAAAAGAATGTGCCTTCCAGCCTAATAGGGGAATGATGGATATAATTTTCACAGAACAACAAATCCAAGAGAAGTTGTATGAACAACAACAAAGTCTGTTTCAGGTCTTCATAGTTCTTACCAAACCCTTTGATACTGTAAACTGAAAAACTACGGGAAAGATCTTGAGATGCTTAGGCGATTCTCACCATTCCATTTCATAGATATTATCCAATCCTTTCAGGATAATTGGAAGATATCTTAATGTTGGTGCTTTACCATCAAGGTATGGAATGGTATCAAGCAAGGTGACCTTGTAGCACCTACATTTTGTCTTCTGTTGTTCTTCTCCAAGCCTTTAAGGACTATAACGAGTGTGCGCATTATATATATATATATATATATATATATATATATATATATATAAAGTGATAACTCTGGGAATCAGGCTTGTTGGGCTCAGCCCAAGTGAGTTAACATTCAAGTATATCTGTTTCAAAGCAACAAAAATCCTTCGTAGTGCATCATTTTCATTCTTGACTTCATCTGGATCCAAAATTAATTCTTTTAACTCCTTGTGTCAAAATATTGACCAAAATACATTTTGTTGATATTGTTCATAATAAAGAAGAAAGAATGTACGAAGAAAAAAAAACAAAACAAAGAAAGTAAGAAAAAAGCGAATGAACTAAAATTAATGTGGTTAGTCAGGCTGCTTAGATCTGAACCCTCTCTGAACTGGAGATATACTTAATATTTCTTGATTAAATTTTATAAATAATCTTAAAAATCTCTAATGACTTGTATGCCCTGTTTTTCAAAGAACAGGTTTTTATTGCAACTTATTGTTTTCAAATGTCCATTTTAAATAATTTATTCCATGCAGTATAATATTTGTTTGTTTCAATGTATCAATTGGAAAAAGGCAAAATAAACTTAGCCAGACCAAATGTTGGCAGCCTTAACTCATTGACTTGGAGGGTTGGGATGAGGACTGTGACTGGGGTAGTGCTGAAGAAATATATCAGCAGCAGTACTGATCATAAACGTACAATAAATTAAACTAAAAACTCAGAGAGATACATAAACTCACTAACGCATAGAAATATAGACAAACACACACTAAAGATAGATACACACATTATTTTTTTTTAAAAACCAAAACATACCTTGCTCATGCATTCCAACAACCCTAACAGCCAAAATGTGGGTTTTTTAATTTCATGCAGAGATTTTTTACAAATTACATATTTAACTACAGTAAAGGAATCATTTTAGCATCTAGTTATACAAATAGTTTATTTTGTTAAAGATTATAATGAGCCCGACAAACATTGATGACCTAAAGTCACCACTTGAGATAGAGATATATATATATATATATATATAGTTAGTAATCGAAAAACTAGGTAATCCGTATGGGTAGACCCAAGGAGGATAAAATCCAGAGAGCTCAATGTAAATCAGAGCTAATAATTTAAATAAAAACAGACCACTTTAAGGTTCCATATAATAAATTATTTCACCACAGCCCTTTTAAAGGACAGCGGATCATCAGATTTTATTTCCAAAGGTTGAAACGAAAAATGAAAAGAAATTTACACATTTATGACGGGCAGTAATAAGTAAATTAACGAAGTGAGGGAGTGAAGGGGGTAGAGAGACATGATTGAGTTAGATGTAACATTTCTATTCTTTCAAATTAAAATTTTTAGAGGAAATCCAGACATTGACACATTAAATCTGTTAACGGAAATTATATATTGATATGGGAGGGGGCTAGGACAAAAAGACATAGAGAGAAAGAAGTTGTGATAAAGTGTCATTAACTTTCTTTGGAATGGACGCTGTTGTTTTGCTTTACTTTGAGAGTTCATAAATATTATAATTTTTTATATAAGTTTGAATGTTTAAACAGTCTAAGGAATTTAATTATATGTTAGTTAAAGTTTTTTTTAAAAACTTTATTACAAAAATTTTGGGGATTTAATATGAAATAGTCGATTAGAAAAATATTCATAGAATTTACATTAAAACACTAAAAATTTTATTTTCAAATATAAGTTTACTTCTAGTTGTAATTGATTATTAAGGTGATATCTCTATCAGTTTGAATTTTATTCACGAGTTCAATTAGCGACTATTTTTAGATTGGTAATTTCTCTTACTTAAAATTTAATTTTAAGTTAATATGGAGTGATATTTTAATGTAATATTAGAGATCTTGCTCTATCATATATTGTAAACACATCCATGTAAATTTCATATACATACGTTCTTTTACATCTGCAGTCACTCATACAGGTACATATGTACCGATATACATGGGTAATTTCATGTATTAATACCTACATATATCTTTTTAAATATTTCCGCATATATATATATATATATATATATATATATATATATATATATATATATATAGATAGATAGGTGTGCCCTTAGAATTCCCTAAAAAAGCTTCTCCAAAAAATATTAGGTAATGACTTTAGTATTCAATTATCAAAAATCTAAATATTTTATCATTAATAATGATTATTAAAATATATATATATATATATATATATATATATATATCTCGTTATGTGTATATATCAAGAAACAGAATTCAGAAAATAGTATTACAAATTGGAAAAAAGTTTTTGTGACATGTTTCATCCACTCGGATTTCATCAGACTGGTCTTTGATGAAAAATGCTTAACTTACCAGATCTTGTGAATGAATGAAAGTTGAACATACAATGGAATTTGCATACAAAATTTTAAAAAACAAAAAACAGTGCTTTGCCTTTCTTGGACATTATGCTGTGCATGTATAGAAGTGGCAACATCAACAAAGCACAGTCTGATGAAAATAAGTTTGTCCCAATTTGTCATTATTTATATATATATATATATGAGATAACAAGATATATTTTTAAATATCAAAGACAATATTGGGGAAAATGTATAACAAAGTGAAAGAAGTTTTGTGTAGCGTGTTTTGTCACTTAGGATTTCAGACTAAATTTGTTATGTTGGTGCAACTACACACACATGTGCACAAATGAGGGATACTGGGAATTTCTTTTTTTTTTTTTTTTTTTTATCTAGCCAATTGCATTTAGAGTCTTTATCTTTCCATCACTTTTTTTAGTAGATATCCCAAACAAAGCTAAAAGTTGAAGTAGGAATTTACTAATAATAATAATTGTCACAAAAAATACATAAGGGAAACCTCAAGGAAGCTAAATAAAAGATTATATGAACACAAAAAGGACAATTTACAAAACAATACATCAAATACATTGGTTGCTGACTGTAACAAGATGGACCACAATTTTGACATAAAAAATGCTACTCTGATCAAAGGAGAAAACAATTCACTATGACAAAAATATCTAGTGTACCTTGATCACAAGGTCATCCACAGTAAATTTGCACCCTGGCTCTTATAATATTTCAAAATTCCTGGCAGAACTATTATCACAGTGTGGGATACCTACTAACAAGAGTGATGAAAAGGAAAAGAATTTAAATGAAATGAGCTAAACTTTAAATAAAAAAAAAAAAAATTTAATTCCCAGCATCCTTCTTCATGTACATGTGTAGTTGCACCGACAAATTTAGTCAGGTGAAGTCCTAAAAGATGAAACACGTCACAAGAAAACTTTTTCCACTTTGTCATACATTTTCCCCATATATTTGTATAACTAGTAAGCTATTCAACGCTTCTCTGCTAACAAGCTCTTGTCCAAGACCTTCTGTATGTTGATGACTGTGACTTGGTCATCCAAACAGAACAGGAAATGCAGACTCTGATGGATGATCTTTCCTGTTCCTGCAATGGTTTCACTGGACAAGATAGCGGCCATTTTCCAGCCTGCTCCAACTAAACCTTATATTGAACTATCAACATTTGTGGATAGCCACAAACTGAAGGGGGTCAACAAATTCACATAGCTTCAGAGCACAAGAAATAGACACTGCACTCTTAACAATGAAATATCTGCTTGTGTGAAGAAAGCAACTGATGCATTTGCAGTTCTGAAAGATCGAGTTAGATTTAAGAAAGGACTTATGTGCACAAAGATAGCAGTCTACAATGCTTGTTGGTTGATTTTATCTAGCAGTATATCAACCTCTATAGGTTGTTTAATACTGAAATCTAAATACTTTAAATACAATCTTATAGCTTCAACTACAGATAAATAGGTATTGCTGGTAATTTTTTTTTTTTATATAAATATGTGTTGCTGGCATTTTTATACTTTCATAGTGTTTTACTTTTGTTTGGGGGATTCACTATTTGCCCATAGCTAGGACCCTAATAGATGCTACCACTCTGGATCAGGGTGAACCTGAGAACAGCAGTAATTAAGAAGTAATTCCACACTCCTCAAAACCTCCAATCTCCTAATCAGAGGCATTGCTGCCAGATGTAGTTTATTGTCATACTCAGAACTTATAATGCTTGTGTGCTGATGTACTTACTGTACTACTGTGAAACATGGGTTATCTATTGCAGGCACTTAGATGCACTGGAGAGATTCCACTGTGTTTAAGATCAATTATTGATATCCAATGGGCATCTCACATGCTAGGCATTGTGGTCAGTGAAAAGGCCAATACAATCAGCATTGAAGCCTGCCGTACATTTATTGCCACAGGTTTTGCTTAACATACCATGTTATTCTCCTTGAATACAGCAGAATACCCAAAAATGCTCTACAGCACTCAAACATTCTACAGCATAAACCAAAAGAAGTGCTTCAAGGACTGTTTAAAAGTCTCTTGCGGTTTGAGCTTGAGCAGATAACTACTGCTTCTGGTCGATATAAGTGGAGGCATAAAATTCATGAAGGCACTAAGATCTTCCAAAGACATGCAATGAGTTGGATAAATGTCAAGCATGCAGCTAGAAAAAGGGAAATCCTTTATCCAGCAATTCATCAGTTTACATGTAAAAAAATATGGCAGAGTATATCTCTCCAATGCAGGCCTCCAGAGCCACAAGAAGAGTCATATTGGCAGACCTTTCATAAATTATGATCAATACTACACTGAAAATAACTTGATATGCAGAACATGCCAGAAAACCTGCAGAAGAAACCACTCCAGTCTCATTTGTTACATGAAACCCACAAGCAAACTGAACAGACTTGTACAAAACAACATCTGCAATCAGCATTGTAAGTCACTTGCAGTCTTCAAGAGTTATTGTCATGAGAACCAAAAAATTGATCAAACTTGTCAGCAATGGTCATACTCTTTAACAAGTCAACAGTTATTATCGTATATAAAAACTCACCAGGATTAGCTTCTGTATTACTTGCTGTAAGATGTTCTCGGGCCATTTTTTGTAGCACTTTCATGAATGTAGTAATCAATCTGTCTATATAGCATGGATTATGCATGCACGCAGCTTTTAAAATCATTAGAGTTGAAAACAGGATGTTGTGAGGAGTTCCATTGGATCTGCATAAAACAAAATGATTCAAGTCATGAGATACAAGATCATATACCAATAAATATATACAAGATCACAAAATATTTCATTTCAATGATTTTTGCCAATTGAAAACTGTATAACAAATTAGAATCCTGTGAATCAGCTATTTTGCAAGGTCAGTCAATAGTTCAGAAAATTTGACCATAAAAGAAAATTACTACACCTAATACCCAGATTCCAACATCTATAAAAGTAGTCCTCTTTTTAGGAGCCATCAAAATGGATTACAAATGGTAGTGCTAAAAGCCTGTATTACTCAGTTTGTATGCACTATTCAAATTCCCCAAATATTAATCAAATATGGTAATCTAAAAAAATTTTTTCAGTATGTTTTATATGCCATTTGTTTTCACCATAATTTTTTGAAAGCATTCTCCTCTTTCAACCTTAAAAAAGCTGAAAAATACAATAAATAATAAAACAAATTGATTACAGTTCAACCAATCTAGACCTGATCCAGCAAAATAGATAATAAAACAATTTAGATTAAAAAGAAGAGACATCAAGTGTTCCGACCTTTCCTATTATTAAGTAATGTGATTGGTATCTACAGAGACAAGAATTTCCTTCATTGGAGAGATTGTTAAAACTCAATGACATTCTCATGTTAAAACAGTAGTTTTGGTGTAATGGAGGGAATTTAAATTACGTCTGGATTAGGATTTTAATTTAATTAGTTTAACAGCATATCAACTTCTTATGGGTCATTTAATGCTGACACTTCATTTTCTTAGGAGCTTTAGAGTAATAAAAAATATATGTTATTCTGTTTTCACAAATGAATAGGTGGTAGATGAAACTCAGCTTGTGTAGACATAATTACTAGAGGTGGTGATATGTATGCTTTATGTTGTAGTTTTGTTGAAGTTATAGTTTGGAATAGAGTTTGATTTCTTTAAGAAATTGTAGGATATTATATGGATTGAAGTCACAAAAGAGTTCTTTCATGTTAGTTGTTTGGTTGATAGATTGATTTTGTTTAGCAGCATATCAACCTCTGGGTTATTTAATGCTGAAATCTAAATATTTTGAACACAATTTTATAAATGTAATGTTGGTACAGTATTTACATTAGTCGGACTATTGTCCTCATCTTTGTCGCTATATTTGTCACAACGTTTCGGCCGTTGTACGCTCCGGCCTTCTTCAGGTTGGAATTTCGAACCGAACCCTTTATTTCGATCACTGGGGTAGACTGTTCTAGTTCCACGAGCCATGTTTGATGGATGTCAGTTATCAGTTATCTCCTGGTAATTTTCCCTCTGAAAGTTCTCCACTGCCTGAACCGGGTATTGAACTCACACTCTTTGGGTCTGTCACTGGATCTAACCAACGACTTTATCCACTGTACCATGTGTCCTTGAGGACATCTGGGTATGAATTTCTGAGTATTATAAACCTAATTTTTCAGCAACCATTTTTTACCAGTACTCATATTGCAATTTTGCTGTTGTCATTGCATGTTTTTACCAGATCTCATATTGCAACTTTTTGTTATCATTGCTGTTCTCTGGCACTCCTTATTACTGGTTCCCATATTGTATTTATTTCTATGCTTGGCCAACTCAGGAGATTTTTGTGGCCTAGCATATGTGCTGATTCCTTAAGTTTACGAATTTTCCAATGGTGTTCCCTGTCTATGATCTCAACCTGATCCCACAGGGGACGGTGATCTCCCTTCTCTCTCCATATGTGGTCAGCCACGCCTGATTTTTCTACTTCTCCTCGCATTACAATGTTGGTAATTTTACTATAAATAGATATTGTTCGCAATTTTTTTTCATATAAAAATGTGTTTTAATGTATTTTTATACGTTCATAGTATTTTGTTTTTGTTTCCGAGTTCATTATTTGCCCATAGCTGGGACCCTAACAAGTGCTACCACCCCAGTTCAGAGTAGACCTGGGAACAACAGCAATTAAGAGGTGGGTCCACACTCCTCAAAACTCCAATTTCCCAATCAGAGGCTTTGCTGCCAAATGTAGTTTACTGTCATACCCAGGAATAGTCTTGATTAGGAGTGGAAGCAATTTAGGAATGGTGAACCTGTAAATGCAGTGAGAAATGTTATTTGCATATACTTTACAAAAAAATCAACACAAATCATCAAATACACCTGAGCTGGGATAAAATAAAAAATTAAATATAGTACAGTGTAACCCGGATATAAGAGAAACCCGGATATAAGAGAATTTTCTCTGGTCCCAAATTAGAGCCTGTGTTAATGTATATATAATAGACCAAACCCGGATATAAGAGAAACTCGGATATAAGAGACATCTTCTCCAGTCCCGACAACTCTCTTATATCCGGGTTACACTGTATAAAATTAGGGAATTAGAAAAACACTTACTTCTCATAGTTTGAGAGTCCATCATAGACAACTTTGCTAACACATGCATAGAGGCATTCAAGTTCCTCATATTTAGAGGCCATAGAAGCTGTTGCTGATTCAGTTGGGAAAATGCTCATCAGACGGGACAACAAAGCATGAACAGTCCGGATAACCTTGGGATTGGGACATGTTAAACATGCAGCAATACCACGTTGAAGGGGTTTAAAACTTGCTAAAATATTCTCTTTTTTCTGAAATGGAAACAAATGTTATTAATTATATATATATATATATATATATTGCACATAGTGCTGGTGCTAATAAAACAGTGCTCAATGTAATACAACAGAGCTATTAAGTATATATTAATAAATATACACATTATCCCTCACTGATAGTATGACTGAGTTTTATGCACAATACGATCTTCAGGTGCTCATTATAGACAGACCATTATGTAATTTGAATATATATATATATATATATATATATATATATATATATATATATATAGCTGGCATATTATACTGGGATTATAGTTATTTTTAGTCTAGCATGAAACAGCCTGTTGCCTCTGAGTGTTGACTTCAATGTTCACTTTTATATTTAAATTTCTTATTTATATATATAAGAAATTTTCATAACACTGCTATTCAATTTTATCATCAATGCCACATAAGTCACCACTGACCCTAAACCTGCACCAATCCTGATTTGTCATACCCTGAAAGAGGCACCTTACCTCAAATGCCTCCCAGGTCTGAAGTTCCCTTCTGATCTCAAATGGAACATGTATATTTGTGTCATTGCAAATGATTCTGAAGAATGTTTGGCTCCTTGCATCATTTTAGAAAATACCTAAATCCTCCTGCCATGCTCTATCTCTACAAGAGTCAGATCAGACAAAGAATGGAATATTGCTCACATATCTGTCCATCCTCGGGAGAGTTCAAAAGTGCTTATGTGGCCTTGTAGGTGATGAATTATTCTCCATCCTGCAGAATTTCAAAATGTTCATATAGCAAACTGTCACAAATTCACAACGCCATAAGTTCAAATAGCCTCACATCCACTTTTCCACTTTGTTGGCCTGCTCTTCTCTCTTGTCCACTGCAACTGACTTCATATGTATTCAAAGCAGGGACATGGTATCTAGGGTAGACAGTGCCTACCCTGAATAAAATAGATCAGCAGCTACATTTTCCTTCTGTGACACAATATGCACCTAATCCAACAAAATTATGAAGATTACTCTGATTATTATGCATAAAATGCAAAATATTTTATTTTTTTGTAGATTTACTACATAAAGGTTAGAAGCTGCCTACCCTGAATAATTACTAGTGGCATGTACTCAATTCAAAGGTAAGTACACTAATCCGTAACCAGCACATCTAGACTATTCTATCAACCGTTTCATGTTATAAACAACAGAATGAATCTGCCCAGGGTTTTGTTTTAATCGCATATAAAAACAAAGATGATTGCCTATACTGCTTTCCATCTCTTATAATAAGGACCAAAATTACAAGCCATCATTATTCAAGTACTTACCATAATGCCCAGGAGGAAAGTCAATAATTCCATTGCTGTACAAATATTAGCAAAATTGGGTTGATGACTTTCTACAGTATTCAGAAGTTTGTCAAACCAAGCAAGTTTCAATTCCACATTAGGCCAGACATCTCTGTTCATGACAGTTTTGAGCAAATTAAAACAACGCCGAGAAAGTAATTCTCCCTGGGCTGCAATCGCTGATGGCTCATTTACCTACAAAAATAAATTTCAAGTCAAAAATATCTAATCCAGTCTTCGAAAAATTTATCATCTTACAAAAAGATGATAGGCAGCAAACCTTTCAACATAAACAAAAAGGAAAGAGGAAAATGCAGTTTGTTACAACTTGAAATGGTTCCACTGCATAATATTTAATGGAATTTTACTTTCAGAAAACCTATACCTATTTGAGCGGCATTAAGTAAATTGTTTGTGGAAGTAACCCATTTTAACGAAGAAGCTTAAAAATACCACAAAAATAAGGGATCTCATGCAATGTGACATTTTTATAGGCCGAGTGGGAGTAAACATACTTTGAATCACGTTTTTATTTTATTTTTTATTGAATATTCTCTAATCTGTCCTTTTTAAAACATTTTAAATTTTAAATGGAAATGTGTTTTTTTTATACATTAAAAATCATTTAACATGGAGTTTTGCCTTTTTTCAATTTCATTTCTACTATCCATGGATATGAAATTCTGTTATAAGAATATCATCTTAATCATATAACACTATATACTAAATATATACTTTAATAAAAATTAACATTAGATGCTATAAACCTTTTGGCAAAGAACATTTTAAAAAGGTATTAGATTGTCAGTTAGGTCTCATCATTTTACAACTGAAATTGGCTAGATGTAAACCTAAGTTCTATGCTAACAGTTCCATCTCTTGTACTTCTCTCTCTTCCAGCTTCTTGATTTCTATTCAACTTTGATCTTCAAAAATTTTAATTTAATGTCGATCATTATCTTCTGTGTCTCCTTAATGCCTGTTCTCTTATTGGTCACTCTCTTTAATAAAGTTTTTTTCCTCAGATTTCTTCACACTCAGTCCCTTAGTGGCTTTATCACCTTGATTGGAGCAACAGATCTTATCTGGAAAAAAACATTAATTATTTACATTTTTTTTCCTCATTTGTTAAGATTTTGATCTTCATTTTAATTTCATTAATGTTTTGGATATCAAAAAGTCAAAAGTGGCAAATTTCTTACACAATAATCTTAGCTGCATTTCCTAAAGCAAACATCTACTTGATAAATGAAAAACCAAAAAAGCCACACCCGAAAATGCTACCATTAATATATACAAATATTTTCCTAATCCAATTCTTTTATAGGCTTTTAGGACACAGTCACGGTTCACCACAAGTTCCTGTCTTTTGTTGCTCAAAGTAATTTTTTTTATCCTTTACTATGCCTCTTTGTTCCTGTTCTCCTATTCATCTATACAAACTCGGGTCTCTCTCCGCTTCTCTTAATTTCAATATCCTGTGAGTGTTAAATTTTCTAGGCACTCTTTCCTCATTATAGGTCTCAGAAAGGTTATCCATTTCTTTCAAAGTTTAAGTTTCTTTGTTTTTCCTATTTTCCTTAAGACTTCCTCATTTCTCATATAGTCTCCTTAGAATTAATAGTTAGTCCTTTCTTCTTGCTCTCCCTTACTACACACTCCTAAGCCAATAGATGGTGATATTGATTTCCTTACCTGACAAGCAATCCTAAGTAGAAAGTTTACTACTGCATCACAGTACTGCTTGTCAATTGGCTTATTAACATCAGTTGCATTTCGCAGGGTCTGAAAAGAATTCACAAATTTATAAATTAGCATAAAAAACATTTCACTTTGAAGAACAGTTTTGTGATTCTAGTTTTATAAATCATTGCAAAACAATTGAATTTGCTTTCAAAATAGAAAGCTAAGTTTTACTTCTCTTAAAACTCTGAAAGAGAAAATTATATTTCTCTATTCTGATTTTATATAGAAAAAAAATCAAAAACAACTTTCTCAACAAGAATAAATCACCAACTTTTTAATTGGTTCTTTAAATTATTGGTCCAAGTTTTTCGAGAAAAAGAAATACAATAAAATGTTGCTCTACATACAAAAGAAATTCTCCATAAACAAAGAGAATCAAATTCATGGATATAATTGAATACTTTCATATGATGAGCAGAGACAAAATCTTCTGAAAGCAGCAAATACATGAAAAATAACTAACATCAGTATTTTGTTCTTGATCATCTTTGATTCTTTGCATTTCCCATTTAATGATCACCTCCGACAGTTCCACAGCAAGTTTTCTGTGTTCAAATGAATGCTGTAATAAGCAAAAATAATAGCTTTTAAAATGGTGTGAAAATGTAGACAAAATTAACAAACTACAAAATGACTAACAAGAAAATAATCTACATTTTGCACAGTCAAAGTAAAGCATTTATAATGTGAGGCTCTTGAAAAATATTAAAAGCAAGCTACACAGAGCTCCTTGGTTTGTATGTATATTGTCATTTGTATTTCAAAGTGTCAATGGGGAAATAAGTCCACACACACAAAAAAAAAAAAAATCAATGATTTTCTTCAAAATTTTGAATTTTTTTAAGAATTGGCTAATAACTAAAAATATTCTTAGAAGAGTAAAATAAGTATTTGCAAATATAAGTTTAGCTTACTTTGATCTTAAATATATAAGTTTGCCAATACAGTGTATGGCAGAAATACATCCCACATAACGGCAAAACATTAGCTAGATGAAACCACCATTGCCACTAATGTTTTACCATTATGTGGGAGATATTCCTGCCACACCTTGTATAAAACAAGATCCTTACTGTGTTGCAAAAATACAAAATATATTTCAGATTTGGCCTTGTCCCAATTTCAAAAAGGCAAAATAAAAATCCCTCTTAATTTATCATCTTTTTTCAAAAACACTTGCACATTCATGACTCCCCAACGACTGGTGTTACTTAATCCTCATTTCAGGTATTCAAATTTGTCAAGAAAGTTACTCAATGTTTTACTCTGGTTATCTTACATTCAATGGACTGTACAAGAGTTAAATTTGGAAGACTTTCTTTTAGGTACCATAAAAATTTAAGCTGTCTGATTGTCAGCAATAATTTCTTTTTAATTCTAATTTGCCTTAAAGCTTCCTCGATTCTCACATAATCTGTCCATGATATTCTCAACATTTATCAATAAAGCCACATCTTAGTCACATGAAGTTCTTTCTTCATTTGAGATAAAACTATGCAACACTTGCCAGTTATATAAGAGAGAAGATATTACATTACTTCATTTCTGATTTATTTTTCTATCCTTTAATTCTTGGTTCAAATTTTGAAAATCTTTACAATTCCAACATGCCTTCAAATTTCTGTAACCAATTTTTATTATCTATTACTATACTACTTTTGATCTTGAAGTCACCAATTTTTTTGTGGTTTTTCTTTAGTATCAATTCATATGGGTTTGATGTCACCATGACGTAACTCACACCTTATGCTGACAATCACATATTATGTCGTCTTACAATTAATTTTTCATCCTTTCTTCAAAAACTTGTCTTGGAGCTCTTCCAGTTTCTCTTCTGAATCTACCATTAATGCAGGGTCACCTGAAGAACATGTTATGATTATATCTACTGATGAGAAATGCTGTTAGATCTTTTATTCATCTTAGAATCACCTTGCTGTACAAGTTAAATCCAATGAAAGAAAACATCTTTGTAATACTCCTCATTCTGGTTTTCTTTTTGCAAAAAAGCTGTTCACCCCCTAATAAGATTACAGATTATTTATGTTTTATCAGTGCAGATCATGGTTTCCTAAAATGTCAAGAATTTCTTCATGTTGCCCTTTATCAAATTCCTTTAAGCAATCCATAAAACAAATATTGGCCTTTCTTCAGTGTTCATTTGTGTCCTGGGTATGACAATTAACTACACCTGGTAGCAAGGCCTCTGATTGGGAGGTTTTGAGGAGCAAAGAACAACCTTTTAATTGCTGTTATTCCCAAGTCCACCCTGATCTGGGGTGGTAGCAGGTGTTACGGTCCCAGCTATGGGCAAATAGTGACCCCCGCCAAAAAAAAAAAACAAAACACTATAAGAGTATAAAAAGACATTTTATAGTAAAAATACCAGCAATACATTTTTATAGTAAAAGAAAAAAATAAATAATTATCAGCAATATATCTTTGTAAAAGAAATTACTAATGCTCCCAAGAAAATTAAATTTTAGCATTAAATGACCCATAAGGAGTTGATATGCCATTAAACAAACATTGCTTATTCCTGAAAGTATTCCTTGTTCCAGGAACACTGTTGTTCTACTTCTGGTCTAATTCTACTATGGACTAGACAATTAGAATTATGATTAGTTTAACTGATAACATAACTTAATGATAAACAAAAATATTTTAGATAGGTTAAAAATAAAAAAAAAAAAAATAAAAAAATAATAATACTCACGCTAGGAGTGAAGCCCAATCGTTGCAAAGAACTAACCATGTGCTGTATAAGATGATGCCTTACTGGATAGTAAACTTTGTAATGTCTAACAACTAATTGCCTGAAAAAAAAAAAGAAAAGAAAGAAAACCAGAATTTTTTTTATATATAGAAATATTTACAATACAAATTTTTAAATTCTTTGCATCAGTTTTACTTTATTTTTTTTATGATTTTGTATTTATTTGTTATAAAATTTTAGTTTCTGGCAATCACAAAAACATGGTAAATAATTTTATTTTTAATCATTTATTCAAGGTTTTCTCTAAAATTTGCTATGTTAGGCAAAGGCTGTCACGGGCAACATTTTTTCAAAGAATTTATAAATAAAAAGTGACAAAAAATTTTAATTGAACTGCACAGTAATTAAAAAAAATAACAACAATACCCTTTTTTATTAAAATTTTTGAAAGCCAAAAAAGTGTCAAAATAAATTTTTTTTTTTTTTTTTTTAATTTAAATAGGTATCCCAGCACTCATGAAATTCTTAACACTAAAAAAGCATATATTCAACTCGCCGTTTTATTTCATTCAATATCTCCATAAAAACAATGCATACCAAATAAAACATTATTTCATGAATTTTGTTTCTATCTTATTTATTTTTATATGTACTACAGTGTGTGAGGAACATTACAGTTTGAAAATAGAGACATTTTGGTGATTTCGCAAAATTTTGGCCATTTTTTTCACTAACGGCAATTTAGGCTTTCTCAAATTTTGTAACGTGCGCACTCCACAGGGTTTATTACAATTTTGGTAACACATTAGTTTGAAAGTTAACATTCTGAGCTTCATTTTCATATATTTTATATTTTTTAATTTTAATAAGAAGTTTGTAAACAATTCAAATGAAAAGTTTGATCGTAAAATTCAAATGCTTCTTGCAAAAATAAAAACACATAAAATATATCATAAAAACGCACATTTAATAATCTATGAAACTAAGATTCAAATCACAAAAAAAAAACATAGGACATTGATCAAAAAATGTTCATATTCAAAGAATGAGATAAAAAACATTCTACGAAAAAAATGCAAAAGAATTCTAGAATTTTTATGTTTTTGCAGTATTCTTACAATAATTATCAGCATTTCAGTTACCAAGTAACATTTTGTTTAAAGTTAACCCTTCAAACAATTTTCTTAGTTTTTAAATTATCTAACAAATGGATTTTAGTTACAATTTATTGCTATCTCGATACAAATTTATGATTTAATATTCATTTTCCTAATTTATTATTATTTCTTAGTAATATCATTTCATACGGATTATGATTATTTCATTCTAAAATATTTTAATGTGTCAGTTTTAAGGACTACTGTGGAAATAGGTTTGTTGAGAAAATATTTTAGTGCTTCCTTATTTGTTACTCAGGTGTTTGGGTGACTCTAAATTTCTATGTATCCCTGATTGTATTTAGTGTAAATTTTTTATGAACTGCAAATAAACTCAAATTCAGTAAGGAACCGTAGACAATAATTTGTAGATGACTACTAAGTAGTACTTCGACAATATGGGATAGGATTATAAATTCATTTTTTTTTTCTTTTTGAAGATGATGTACAGAATCAGTTACAACGTTGTTTTATGACAAAAGAACATGGAAGGAAGATGTCTTTGCCTAAAGTGGAATGTTCCAAGAAGGTGCTGCTTCAAATATATTCATTAAAAGAGAAATGTCAGGAAACCTGGGATTCTGCTATTACTTGGCTACATAAATTGTTCCCAATTTTTCCTAAGAACAGATGGGTACACCTTATTGAGAAAGTTGTAGCAGAAGTTCAGAGTTGTCCAAAAGCGGATTGTCCTGCATTGTACCATGAGGTAACAAATTTGGGATTCATAGGTGAAAAATGTGAGAGTGTTGGATTGACTCTCAGTGTTTTGTCAGATCCAATGCTGGGTCGTAAGCTTTTATGTGTGGAAGAAACAAATAGGCTCATACTTGAACTATATAAACTGAATATGCCAGCAAAGATATACTAGTCAGACTAGAACAACTTGGGTAGTGCCTGAATTAGATTATTTGGAGGGATTGTATGAAGAATATGCCAAGACTTACTTTTGACTACTCAGTGAAGAGGTATCCCAACACCCAGCCCACCATTACTGAAAATTTCCAAATAAACTTTATTTGATTAATTTTATGTCTGTTTTGTTTATTTTTATGTGCATAATGTGAGAGGAACATTACAGTTTAAAAATTGAGACAATTCATGATTTCATACCGCTTACGTAGTGATTGGAACTAACACGTGTCAGAACTTCAAACTTTTGATCAAATTGTGACAGATAAAATATTTTTATTTTAATGATTTCAGTTACAAATTTAGTGGTTGAATACCACTTCATGATATGGTGAGTTTTCTATTGTTTTCTTATGTTCATTAGTGGGTATTGCTTGGCGTGTGTTAAGCTTCTCTCTCTCTACAGTCCAGAAATTGTACACGAGTCAGGACTGTACTTGTTCAGCATTTGCTCCATATACATTCTAATTGATTTTAGGTCATTTTAACCATGATAAATGGAAAGAGCACCCCCAGAAATGGCTAGATATGAAATTTGGTGTTTCTAGTGTAAAAAGTATTCATTTTATGACATTTCAAGCAAGTAAGTCTCCTCTTCAGTCTAAAATCGGCCTTTCAAATAACTTGTGACAAAGAGTTAAAAAGCAATTTTTTTCAATTTTGAAGTGGAATAATCCAGAATATATCCACTCTATCACTCCCCAAAAATTAGGCATGTTACTGGTATAGTCATAATGTGATATTTGAAATTTGGGATGAATGTGGGTCTTATTTCCAGTTTTATGAAATGTCAAACCTCAGGTTATGAGTTGTTTGCACGTCGTTGCAGAGGGTTTGATTTATAAAATTTGCATATTCAGACTGAATTTATTTAAGAAATATGCAGTGATACTATCTGTAATTTTATTATTAATTTCTTTGTTATGTACCTAACAAGCTAGTATAATTTTAACTGTTGTTCTTAATTGCTTTTGAAAATATAGGAGTCCAAATATGGTATTTTGTCCTAATTCATAATAGACAAAAAAGGTATAGCACATGTGTAAAAATAAAAATAAATCTGCCAAAATAAAAAAGTTTGAGATATTTTGATGAAATAAAAACTGCTAAGTTTCTTTAATCGTGTAGATTAAGATGATGCAATCAGATAACACCTAGTACCTGTTTGAAATTTTCATCTGATACCTACTTTAAATTTCAAACCAACAAAATTTTTTTTTTAATTAAAATAAATGCATTTTCTTTTCTTGTTAAATTAATGAATTTTGAAATGACCTGTTAGAAGATGAAACAGGTCAAAATATGAACTTTAATCACTCTTCACTGATTGTTTTATTATCATATGATTGAAAATATTTATTCCAGTACAATGTTATACTCAAGGTATTTGGGAATCATTCTTATATTCCATATTCAAGCAGCAATCTTCAAAAGATAATAAATATCATATTCAAATATTTTAAAGAAATCCCCAAAGTGGTATTAATAATTCTATAATCTGACATTTAACAGAATTCTAATCTATTAGTTTCACTATATAATGTTCTATGTGATTAATGGAAAAGTCTTGATTTAAGTGGATTTATAAAGACAGAGATTATGATAAAAGTCTGTTGCATAAAATAATTTTTTTGTTTTTTTATTTTATTAGGCTATGGACTTACTAATGTACCTATGTTTACCTTGATAAAATTAGTAAATTTTGATATAAAACTTTATTAAAATCCAAAATAGCCACACTGAAGTTTTGCAAAAGCAATATTACACTTACAGCAAATGAACAAGCTGTGGTACAGCATGGCCTTCTTCGACAATTATTTTCTTTGTCCAGTGTGCAAGCATTCCCTGTTTGCATTTAAAAAAAAATTCAATTTACTTATAGGTTCACTCTTGCCTATTCACAATAACAAATTTAAAATATTTACATGCAAAGACTTCAGAAATTAGTCTATATTAATTTAGTAAGGTAATTGGATGATAATGATAAAATAATGCTTACAATTATCAATATGTTCTTTACATAAAGTGGAAAACTGTAAGACATTTCACTACTGAAACATTGTAAGGACAATTTAAACATGCCACAAATTTTCACTTAAATGTGAAATTGTAAAAATTATTTGCTAGTTTATATTAATTCCATTATTTAAAAAAATAAAAATAAAAGATTGTATAATTACATATTTGCACTCAGAAAGAAAGTTAAGTTAAAAAAAAAAACCTAATTATCAACACAACAAAATCTAACACTAGAATTGTATTCGCAGCTTCCACAAATAAACCAATAACTATAATATCCATAATATTAAATGATTCAAACATTTCTGAAAAATAACATTTTAAAGAAATGTTTTTTCTGTTATCAATAAGATTTTTTATTTCTCTTTGCATTAAAAATGAACAAACTTTGGTTGTATCTTGACTAATTCAATGATTATGCAAGAGATATATATATATATATATATATATATAGCCTACAATTACAGAAACATTCATGGCTGCAGCAAATTATGCTAGCAAAAATTTTTTAAAATTGAAATTAAATAAAAATATTTTATAAAAAGAAAAACGATAAAGAGAGAGAGAAAAACGATAAAGAGAGAGAGAAAAACGATAAAGAGAGAGAGAAAAACGATAAAGAGAGAGAGAAAAACGATAAAGAGAGAGAGAAAAACGATAAAGAGAGAGAGAAAAACGATAAAGAGAGAGAGAAAAACGATAAAGAGAGAGAGAAAAACGATAAAGAGAGAGAGAAAAACGATAAAGAAAAAAAGTGTATCAAGTTCTAAGGTATTTTTATTAAAAGAATGTGTAAAAATCTCAACAAATCAACATACATTTCCATCTTCCATTCTACCAGGAAATGCTGGTGTCAGAATTTCCAGAGCTTGTCTTACTACAGCCCTAGCTTCAGCAGCATGAGCTTTCAACAAACTATGAAATACCTAAATAACAATAATAAAGAAATTAAACAAGTCCAACCAAGAAATGCAAAATAGTAAACAGAATATTTCTTTAATTTCTAGTAAAAGGTTTTCTAAGTTATGTAACTTTTTTGATATACCATATGAATTATTAAACAAGTTCTGACAACATCAATTAAGAAAATAGCTTTGATAGAAAAGTGTTCAAAATATGTATATGATGAATTTATAGAAAACTATTTTTTAATTATTTTACAGAAATCCACATTTTAAATGTAATCTAAACCAAAACAATCTCATTATCATTATTTTCAACTGCTTAATTTTAAGGAAAATGTAATTTTTTAAGAAAAAAAATCAGTAAACAAGAAACAATTTTGAAAAATAATCTTAATTGAAGACAACATTTGGTGAACTTTGAATATTTTTACTTCATTAAATAAAATGTTTATATTATTGTTATAATCCATGGCAATAATATTTTAACAATATTCTCAAATCACAAGTTTTGAGGAAAGCAAAAAAAGTTTTACCTGCAACACAATTCTTTTGTGTATAGCAAATTTTGCTATGATGTGAGCCAACAATAAATGTCCATGATATTTGTTGGCAGGGTCCACACAGTTGCGAGGCAGCAAAGAGGGCCAAGCAAAAGTCATAAGTCTCCTCAATTTATTTCCTTGTTTTCTGAAAAGAACAGTTTTTTTTCAAATACAATATAAATTTTACAAAATTTTAACAAGTATTATTTAAGATAAAACAATTTTTTTAATCATTTCACTCCAAGCAAGACACAAGAGGTTATCGATTGTTAAAGAATGAGAAATAGAAAAACATTATTAAGGAGAGAGAACAATAAAACATTAATTATGAAGACAAGATAACAAATTGACATAGCATTTCAATTTTTGAAGATCAAGGTTGACAAGAAAGCAAGAACCCGGAAGAAAATTCCACAAGTGAGAAGAAACTTTTAGCATTGAACTTACAGTTACATCTAGCAATTTCAACAGTAAAAGACCTAGCTGCCATTCTAGTATTATGCTTGAATTCATAAAGTTCAAGTACCATAATGGAAAGTTCATCAGAACAATTACTATGAAAGTATTTAGAAAAAAAAAGAAAAAAAAAAGCATAGGGAAAATGACTGTAACCAAAATGCCAGGTCAGGACCAATAACACTACAGATTATTCTTTGTATTTCTATGGCAGCTAGACTTTATGAATTTAGGCACAGTATGAGATGGGCATCAAGGTCTCATCATTTTACAGTTGAAATGGTCAGATGTAACTATAAGTTCTCTGCTAAAAGTTTCTTTTATCACATTTCTCACTTGTTTCCCTGTCAACTTTGATCTTCAAAAATTTAAATGCAATGTCAATCATTATTTTCTGTCTTAATTCTTGTTCTTATTGTCATATCTCCTTAATATTTTTTCTAACTTAGTGGCTTTATTGCCTTGCTTGGGGTGAAATGATTAAAAACAAAACAAAAAAAAACAAAGATTTCTAAAATGTTAACCTGAAAAATAAAAAAATTCCTGAAATGACAGTGAAAAAATATGCAAATAAATACTAACTTGTTAGCGGCATCATGGATATGAGGAGACGCCTGTTCAACTAGCAAAGAGGAAAACTGGAGGAGAAGGATCCGAACAGCATCTGAAGTTCCAAAAGGGTTTTCAGGATCAATTACTCTATTTATAAAAACACTTATTACATTATCCTGATTGTCCTGATCTGGACTAGGGGGACCACCAATCAGGGCTTCACCTTCACCATGTTCAAATGCATGTTGAAAGCACGGTATTATTATGTACTGTAAAATCTGAAAATGGAGAGAAAGAGAGAGAAAATCTTTGTACAAGACAGTAATTTGTTTACAGATCGTGACATCAAAGAAATGAAATTTAAATTATTACATTATTCCAAAATTTTAACAGATCAGCTGATCACTATTAATGTCAACAACTGAGCACAAATAGTTATTAATTTTTAAAAATTAGTAATTAATGTAAAATATCCATACCTACATGTACAAGAATGTCGGCTTTGATAAAAGTAAAAAATAATCATAAATACATAAAAAATGTGTATACTGTTGAAAATTCCTTTTTCCCCAATATAGCTATTTGTGCAATGTCATAATGCTTATTACCTAAACCATAATAATACTGAGTAAATATTTTTTAAACATTAAAGTATATTTAATCGTATCTCCCTGTCGTGATCTGTTAATAGATCAGCAAAATTTCATGTTTACTTTCTCATACAACCTACCAAAAATAAAATAAAAATTTGAAAGAAATTTTTTTTTTTACATTTTTAAAAAAATTAAAAACAAATAAAAAAAATTATATTTTAAATTTAAAAAAATTATAAATCTTGTTAATGTTCTTGCCAATGTTATTGCAAACACAAAATAAAAAAATATACAAAACTATTTTCCATTGAAGCCTTCTCAGCATGAATTTATAAGAATCAAACTTTCCTTTATAATGACTAAAATAACAAAATATAAATTATTTACATATTAAAAAAAAACATTCAACCTCCAGACTTACTTTTGCTTTCAGTTCTTGGGGATAATTTTTTAAATGGAAAACTTCAACAAACTCGAAGAAAGCTTCTCGCTTCCACTCTACAGGATAAGTCTGGGGGTAAAAAAGAAAGAAAGACATTTCAAAATATTTAATTAGGGCAGAAAAAACCTAATTATAGAAAATTAAGTCCATATATATATATATATATATATATATATATATATATATATATTTCATTGAATACGACAGACAAGGTGCTTTGATTTAGTTTTTTTATACAATTTCTCATGTGATCTAATAATTTGTTTTCTTTTCAGATGATAATTACATAAAAACTGTCCAAATATTCTTTTAATCTAAGTGCTTTCAGCTATACATTTAGCCATTTTCAAGGATGAAATATTTTAACTGCTAAATAATAACTATGAACATGGACACAGTATCTTGACTGTGTTTTGAAAATTGACAATGTTATATAAATACATACATGCAACAAACTGTTTCTTATCTAACAGTTAAAATATTTCATCCTTGAAAATGGCTAAATGTATAGCCAAAAGTGCCCGGATTAAAAGAATATTCGGACAGTTTTATAATCTGAAAAGAAAGAAAATTATTAGGTCGCATAAGAAATTGTATAAAAAACTAAATCAAAGCACCTTGTCTGTCGTATTCAATGAAATGTGCATGAAAGAAGGATTGCTGTCTAAATACACAAATATATATATATATATATATGCAATTTATTATATATATTATATATGCGCGGTACTTATTGGAAAGCGCTCAATATCAGTGATAGAGCTAACATATTTAGTTGGATTGATGTGAGTTTGTGACCCTGGGTTTCACACTTTTGCACTCGTCAGACAAATTGTCTGACAATCGCAAAAGCATGAAACCCAGGGTCACAAACTCACATCAATACAACTAAATATATATATATATATATATATATTATATATATATATATACGCACGCACGCACGCACGCACACACACACACACACACACACAGGTGCAATGGGTCAATTGTCACTATTTTCTATTTTATACATGCGCATTGTTTGTTTTCAACTTTGCTGACTGCAAGTATAGCAGGGCTAGTTTGGCAGCATCTGTAAGAAAAAAATTCTAATGACGCAATTCACCCCACCAGAAATTTGGAAATGGCATGCTGTATGGCTTGGCATTAGTGCCAGAAGCTCCAATATAAACATTTCAGAGTGTTTGGGTGTCAATCTGAGGACAGTGCATGTACTGAGAGTGATGAAAAAAAACATCCAGTCAACATAATGCCTCCATTCATCTACCCATGGGGCTTCAGACTCAACACAGAGACCTACATCAAATGCCTTGAGGAGATAGTGCTGCCCTAGGTCAAACTGGAAAACCCTATATTTGACAACAGGACTCTGCACCATGCCACACAAGCAGGAGAACCCAATCATGGCTGCCAGACAATATATCTGGCCACATAACCGTTACATCTGGCCACCTAACTCCCCAGACTGCAGCACCCTTGATTATTATGTGTGGGCACAGCTGAATGAGAGATCAACAAAACTCCTTGCTCCTGATTAGGATCTCTGACAGTTTGCATTCTGTTTTCATTGTAGGATCTTTCTTTACTGTAGCTATCATTCACAATGAGGTCTTCCAGTTTTTCTGAATATTCCAATTTGTCCATCACTACAGTTTGTCAGCTGGTAGTACGATGATGCTTTCATTCCTCTGTAGGGTTATGATTACCAGCCTCTCCAGTTTCGTGATGTTTGATTTGGGTGGCTTAGCTTTCTCTAGTATCTCCACATTCCATCTTAGTTCATCCGCCTAAGGGAAGTTCAAGGCTATTTCTTAGATTTGAGCAATGATGTCCAAGTATGGTATCCACTTGATGGTTGTGGCAAAGTTGAGACCCTTGTTTAGCACCGACTCCTCAGAGGTACTCAGCTGATGTTGACTACTGCCTTTACTGGTTTAATCTATTTAATTTTTGTACTTGACGGGTCTTAACTGTATCAAATTCATGTCTGAAGGATTTATCCAGGTTGTGATGGATCCTCTTTCAGTCTTCTTTGGCAGTAATTCTGTGGTGAAACAAAACTTGGAGATTTGAGTTAAAGGGAAATAACTGAGACATCTGGAAGAGGCATGGTATGTGAAACTAGAAAATCTACCCCAGTGGACAGAATAAAGGGTTCAGTTCGAAATTCCAATCTCCTGAAAATGCCAGAGTGTACAACGTCCAAAATGTTATGAATATAGCAACAAATATGAGGACAACAATACAAATAATGCAAGTAATCATAATACCTCATCTCAAAGATATGGACAGAAACAACAGTCTATACCAGTGGTTAACAAACATTTTTTCTCTGGGCTGCATTTTCAGAATTAAAATTTGCTGACACCTCATCAAAGGGAAAACCCGGTGAAAAGGTGCAAGCAGCCCTACGGCAAAGAAGGTCCAGAGCAGGAAGTATTTACACTGGGACTCATGCATGCAATTAAAAGTAATCCATATTTTTGGCACATGAATTTTTTGAATCTTTCTAAATCTTTGTCTTTCAATCATTCTGCCTCATCTGCTATCCTGGTGTGCTGCTCCATTTGGGAACCACTGGTCTGTACAGTGGCAGCACTCAGGTTGCCTCAGCCAAAGAAATTAAAGACCCAAAAATCTTAATGAAAGATTATACCTTTTTTTTTTTTGAAAAAAGAAAAGAAAAGAAAGAAGCTATTTTGATGACCATCTTCAAATGCTTAACACAGAATACCATTTACTGCATCTATTAAATAAGGTGTTAAAAGTAAAATGAGGAGGAAAGCTGTAGAAAGGTGTTCTCTTTTTACAAGGCAATATATGTGCTCAGAAAGCTAGGAAAATGTTTGCTCTGTCTATTTTCTATTTCCAAATATTAAAAGGATTTAAAAAGGAGGTAAATTTTCAAATGATTCAGAGGAGCTACCAGCAGAGCAGTATTTCAATGACCAGAATTTGGGAGATGGAAATATGGAAACTTAAACATTGTGCCAAGCATGTTGAGAACTGGTTGTTTATACGGCTTATCAACCATTTTCAGATTATTTAAAACCAGAAAATATTTTTAGATTGCAAGACATTATGAAAATAATGATTTACTGATACAAATGTTACTAATTAACCCATAGATGGGAGGAGAAGAGATGGATTCATACTGTTCCAAATGGTATTTGCATGCAAGTAAATATAACAAACTCAAATGGAATTGGAACTCAGCTCTGATTTCCAATTCCAAGCAGTTATCCATTACACCACCTGCACATCCAAGCTTACTGCACCTGGTATTCCGAAATGGTCACCCATCGAATTATTAACCATACTTGTTGTTGATTAAACTCAGTGATCATACAAGAATCAATATTTCTACATGATATGGCCATAGTGATAACTGCAAAAAGTGGTCCTGGATTTTCCAGGGCTGCCGAAAGCACACCGGACACTGCCTGCGCCTCGGGGCTCTACAGGTACATTTTCCGTATCTCTGGACAGGCCATTTCCATGGACACAGTCCTTTACGAAGAAGAGATATAGCATATACATTTAACAGCTCCAGGTCATTCCCTTCTGGGTTAAGCTGAAAACTTTTCAGCCTCCTTCCCGTACCTACTTATGAAAAGATGTTCTTATCTGAACTTTATTTGAAAATCCAACTGCCAAAAAAATAAGTAAGAACATAAGTAAAAATAAGAAAAAAAAAGTACAAACCGCAGCAACAACATCGTCCAAAAATTCTTTGACAAACTGGAACTGGGGAATGTAACGATGAATAAAACAGCGAAGAATTTGAAACAGAAGATCCTTTTTTTTGGTATGGTGCCTATGCAAGAAAAAGAAATACAAATCTATTAAAAACAAGATATAGCAATCTTTGTCTACCACTGCAAAACTGTTTCTGCATAAAAAAAAAATTCAATACTAACTACTTACACACTTTGCAATCTAACACTTCAATAACTTTATTGGATTGTTTCATATCAAAGTAAATTCTTCTCAGTTATTTAAATCCAAAACAATCAATTCCAAGCTTCAATGATACAAAATTACTTTATATAGAAGGCATCAAGAGGATAAATTAGTTTTAAAAGTTTTAAAGTCTCCTTTAATATTTTTTTTTAAATTAACTTGTCTACAAAATGTAATTTTCTTTTTTTAAGAATGTTCATTGCAGTGCTTGTAAAGTAAGAGACAAAATTATTTCACAATCCAATATGTGAATAAAATGATGCAAATTAACAATGAAAATATACATATAAAACAGTAAGCAAAGGAATTTTCTTTAAATAGCGTAATTGTTTCATGCTTTCATTTCTTTTATCCAAGGTTACAAAAGGAAAAAATTCTATATATTGATTTGTTGAAAAGATGAACTATACATAACAGAATTTGCACCTTGCCCAAGATTTTAGTAGTGTATTATATATATATATATATATATATATATATATATATATATAATTAAAATAAATATAAATAACTGGAAAAAACAAGAGAAATGAATTAATGGGCACATGTAGACATAAAAACAAATACCTGCTGAAATATGTTGAATCAAATTGATTTCAATTCAGACCAATACCTTCCTATTTTTTCTTTTAATTCATTTTGCTACTTTATCTTTAAGAATTTTTTTTATATGAATATTGTATCTAACATGGTGGTATTTAGATGGATACAAATATAATCTTGTATTTTTTGTAAATATGATTAATCATAGGTAACCATATATATATATGTGTGTGTGTGTGTGTGTGTCCATATAATTACATATCTAGATATGCCATATTTGCATCTTTGTATTTTTCTATTTTTGTAGCTGAAAGTACAAAAGTTGCATAGATGTGTTTTTGCACATTGAGATCTGATGTTAATAAAATAGTGTTCAATATAAAGTAACTGAGCTATAAATATACACCCCCCCCCCCCGCCATCACTGGTAGCACAATTCTGAGTTTCATGCAATTTTCAGATGCTGAGTTAAAACTGTTAAATAATTTAAATTTTGAAATATATATTGGACTACCATAATAGTGGAAGCAGTCCATATTATTTACAGGGCTTGTTAAAAAATATATTTAAAATAAATATAAATAATTAGTGGGAGATTATATATATATATATATATGTGTGTGTGTGTGTGTGTGTGTTTTGTGTCTGGAGTGAATGAAGTAGTTATACTAAATAAATGAAATTGAGTTTGGAGATACAGGAATTTAGTCAAAAACATTATAATAGAAAGAGAAATCAAAAAAGCTCAATCAGAATGTATATAAAATGCTTGATTAAGGCTTTGAGATTGGAATGGCTAAGAGTCAAAATGAGTATCCTAATTTAAAAAGCATGTGCAAGTGACAATCTTTGAATGACCAAGCAAGCAAAAATTATACAAATATTTTCTATTCACCCAAAATACATATAGTTCTCTTCACTTCAGAAAATAAATATACTTATGGATTCATCTAGCAGCCCCAGTGAGCTAGCATCTGGACAATTCCAGAGTCCAAAGACTACAAACAAAAATCCACACCTGCAGGCAGTCAGTGTGTCTACCCTAGCCAGTCACTAAAGCCTGTTAGAGATACAGTTACCTTTCACCAGAGTTAGAAAAACATAGTTGAGTTAAAAAGTAAGAAAGAAAACTAAATAAGAAGTAACCACTATTGTTAGACTGACCGTTCATAGTAAAAGGCCTGAAAGGAAAAGAGTCCTTGTGTAAAGATTAGCATTCACTCCAGCTACAAACAAAAAGAAAAAAAAAGAATTGTTTAATAACTGTCAATAGTAAATATTTATTTGTTATTGTTAGTATGACACCATGACTGGTATCAAAGGTTGACTGGCAATCTAATTTATATTTCTAAAGAAAGAAAAAAATGTTCCCTGTTAAAACCATGCAATACCATAAATTTCCTGGTTTGTGTCACTTACAGATTATAGTGAGGGAGGTGAAATTGTAAGCTTAAGTGGGATTGGTCATTAGGTCGTCTTAGGTTTTAGGTCTGTTTAACTTAAGTGTTGTTTTCATTTGATAAAGGAATTGTTCCATTGAAATGAGCAACACAGGTCAGGTTTGTTTTGATCAGGGATATAACACACCTTCAGGTAAAACTGATGATGACACCTGTGATAATCAGGTGAAATGAGGGTGAAAGTAGATATGACCAATGCAAAGCCAACATTTGGATTAGTCTGCCAATAATGGAGCTTCTCATCTCCCCCTCCGATACTTTCGACACAGGGCCATTATATTGATTAGACTACCAATCATATTGGGTTGTTGGGGGCTTTCCTTCTTCCCCTTCAAAGTGTATGATACAAGACCATTGGTCAAGCATTATTATTGGCTAGCCAATCAGAGCAGTGCAATTGGGGTTTGCACCCCCACAAAAGCAATTGCCAAAAGAAAGATAGAACTGGTCTTGCTGCTAGTAAGCCAACACTCACTACCAGATGGCCATGGTGCCTCAATAAGCTAAAATCCTGTTCGCTGTGCCACTTTTTTTTCTTTTATTTCCTCTCAATCAACCGTCTTCATTTAAATAGTTAAACAACTCTGAGCTGTTTAGCCATAACTGCAACCAGCAGTCAACCTCTTTCTCCCAGCTTAAGAATTCCTTATACAGGGAAACTTCTTCAAATCCCTTTTGTTTATGTATTCATGACATTTATCATAGGACCATAAATAAAAGTTGTTATTTTGACACTTGTTAATGAGTGTTGTTGAAGTTAAGTTTGCCGGCAACACTGGTGACTTTAGTCTTTCACAAGCATAGCCAGGACAAAGAGGAGTCAAGCCTGATCTTCGACAGTTCTTCACCAACATACCTGCGGATACTGGAACACAAAAATGCAACATGAGGGTGCAGGATTGGTATAGAGTGTACTCGCCAGACATGGACCAAAGTAAGAGTGGCATTCAGCAAAGCACACAGCAACAGAGCCACATATCAAGAAGACCTTGTGATTTGAATTTGCTTTCAATTAAAACGTTTACTATAAGCACTTGGATATCCAATTCAACAGGTAAACAACACCAGTTGCAACATAACAGGAACAAATTATGGCTGGTGTGGTAGGATTCACATCTCATCATTCCCCCAAGAATCAGTGAGGGTTTCCCCAGGTAAATTTAACACGACAACAAAGGTGCAATCATTGAAGAGTGCCCCAAGTCCTTGAAGCCACTCCTGTCGTCGGTTTTATAACACCAATATTTTAGAACAGTTAATATGACTTACTTAAAATAAGTTAATAGACATTTCACTAAAAGGGATGGTTCTTGCCAATGGATGTAGTCCAAGTTATCCTGCAAAAGAGAAAAATATTTAAATTACATGTAAATTCGATAGAAAGCCTTTAATATTTAAATGAAAAATCTGCCATTAGCTTTTAAAGAATTTATCTAAATTTCAAACAAGTGAAATTTGCTATTAAGCCAATTGAAATCAAAATTAACTACTGAACATTTATCTTTAAATGATAGAGCATTTTGTTGAAATCCTTTAATATCTCAAGACCCCCCACCAACATTTAATCTGAACATCTTCCTATTTGAGATATTTTCTACAAAACTGAAAGTCAATTAGAAAAAAAAATTAAATTATATATATATATATATATATATATATATATATATACACTAAAGAAAAACCAACAATCATATATTAATTAAGAAAGGTAATAAAGCCACTAAACACTAAAACATAAGGGGTTACTGAGTGTGACAGAATATGAGAAAAAAATAAATAAAAAACACTATAAGGAGAGAGAACAATAAAAGAAAAGGAATTAAGACAGAAGATACAATTAACATTGCATTTCAATTTTTGAAGGTCAAAGTTCAGTGGTAAACAAGAGGCCAGAAGAGATTTCCACAAGTGAGAAGTATTAGAGAAGAAACTGTTAGCATAGAACTTACGGTTACATCTAACCATTTCAACTGTAAAATGACAAGACTTTACTGCCAATCTCATGCTGCACTTAAATTTATAGAGCCTAGGTGTCACAGAGGAGTGTTCATCAGAACAATTACCATGAAAGGATTTATCGAAAAGGCAAACAGAAGCTACAAAATGCCAGTGAGAAAGTGACTGAATATATTTTTCAAATAAAAATTTGGTTTATAAAAATCCATCAAATACAGAAAACACTTACAATTTTTTTATGCTTTTCTTGGAAGCTTTCTGATGTCCAAATCGTGCGCAACTTGTCAACCTGAAGTAATCAAAAATTTCAATAGAAATTAAAAAAAAAAATTTTTTTTAAAATTCTAATGTGAATTCAGCAGTAAAAAGGAAAATGTTTTAATATTCACCTTAAATACATTTTACAGTATTTCTGTTATTTAATCCATTATCTCATCATATATGGTCATAAGCTTCAATTCATTCAAATATTTTCATGAAAATATAATTTTACAATATAGAGAAAATTGTTAATATTCTAAAACTTAAATATTTGAGGATTTACTAACATTTGAATTTAAATCTAGAAAGAAAAATTAAGCAGAAATAATTTTTAAAATTTTAAATCACTAAGTGACATTTTGTTAGTTTCCACAAAGCAAAGCCTACTTTGCAGTTCATTAAGAGGTTATTTACACACATGTAGAATAGCAGTGTGGTGTGGTGCAATGCATAATGGCTTGGCATTAAAAGTCAGAGAGCCAAGTTTGAATTCCAGTTGGGTTCATTATGTGTAAATACCCTTGAGAAAAGTATGAATCCATCTCTTCTTCCCCCAGCTATTAGTTGAATAACAGAACAGACTGGGTCCTATAGCCTTGGTTGGCAACCAGCCTACCCCAGAAAGAACCAGCAGCCTACTGCAGGAAAATTTTCTCTCAAGTTAGTCATGAATCAAAAGAGATATGATCCCTCAGACATGTATCAACTATGGTATCTGACCGATTGACTAATAGAATAAGCATTTAAATAAATTTTTCACTTAAACATGTTTTATTGAATAGAATGGATAAAGAATGTTTTAAACATTTTAGTGGCTTGAATGAATAAGTTCAAACTTGTAAAGGAACTTGCAGAAATTGTGTGTAATCTTTCAAGTACATTAAACCATCAATGGTCATTTTCAAATTTATATTGAAAATTTTTAGCACTTTGTATGTAGGTGACTTCATTTGTCAAACAAAATGTTTGTACAGCCACTGCATGTAACTTGATCATCAGACAGTAGTGTTGTTGAATTTTGCACTAGTGTTGTCATATTCTACTATGGTAACAGGAAAATGACTAACTGAAAATCGAAAATGATGCTACTGCAGTTATCTGGCCACTTATACCCAATGGAAGAAATGAATATTGCAGAGTGCTAAAGGTTAATGGTCAAGAGTTTGAAATGAGTGTGGGTTCACATGATACAGTGATGGAATAGATTTTCTTATTGCATGGCTACAGTACATGACATTACAGTTCAAAGCCATTTTAACATGCATGTGCTAAGATTGAAAGAGATTTTTATTGATGGTGAGTTGCCATCTTCTGATTTGAAGAGCCTTCAAAATTTTTATTTGGTTTTTGCAGTGGAATTGACAGAGTATTGGCAACCATAATTTGACAGTAATTAGAAGTGATGCCATGGATTTATGTTGTGTTTATATGCTTGAAGAGAAATGATTGGTTTATCTTCTTAAAAAAAATACTTTGATATTATGTGTTCAGGTTTTATTATTATTATTATTATTATCACTATCAACAGAAAAGTTTCCTAAAGGATAGCATTAGTCTTTTGGAAAATGGTTTTTGTTTTTGTTTTTTAAAATGGAGAAATGTTGTTGCTAAAGACAAGATTCGGTTTTGAATACAGTTTGAGGTAAACCGTTTTCTGGGACAATTTTTCCGTCAATGTTCAAATCGCAGTATGAAACTAAATACTTACAACAGTAACTTGGTCAGCCAGCCATTTTTCATCCATCGCTACAAGGAGCGAAATTAAACGTATGGCCTGGTACTGCATCTCCGCTTTGACATGCTGTGCAGGCGGCATATCAGGGGTGCTCTGAAAGAGGAAAACACTATCAAGGAAGTAGTCTACTTTGACTAAAGAAAAAAAAAGCCATAAACATTGTCTAGTATCAACTAACTCATTTAAAAACAGTAAACTTTCAGTAATTTTTTTTAATTTTATTTTGTTTTTAAAAGATTTTTACTATTATTCCATCATATTAGTATTGCTTAGCCTTAAACACTCTTTAGGCAACTTCAGTCACCAAGGAAAGCATTTGTCCTCCCATTGCAGTTGATGCCAATAACAGTATATTTAAATTTCATGATTATTTTGTCACATCCTGCTATAGCAAAGGCAAAAAAAAGTCTTGACTTAAATCAAGACCAAGGCTACTGCAACTTGTATTTGAGGAGACACCATATATAGTGGAAGGAAAAGCAACACTTATAAAATAATGTAGAGTGCAAAAGGTTAATTAAACAAAAACACACAAACAAAAAAAAAAAGAAATAGTTCCCAATGAGTGTCTTGTATCCAAAAATTCAGGAGTTCATTTTTCCTTTTTCTCATTTTTTCACTTCAACAAAAGAAGCTTCTATAATTAAGTAGAGTTTTATTTTTTCTTGCCTCATTATAGAATTCCTAGTGAAAAATCTTAATCTCAAACTTTGAAAACTAACTCCTTCCTTACTCAGTCATCACACGAAGATGACACAGAATCAAAAGGAAAAAAAGAAAAATAATGATTTGTGCTCCTCTTGAACATCAAAACTTCAGAAATAACAGGTACCTTCAAATGTACTTGCAGGAATTAATTCTTCAGACAGGTTAGGAACTTCAAGTGTTCCAAGAACCACAGAAACTACAGGTACTAATAGCTCAACCAAACTGAACAAAAACTTCACCTCACTGTTGCAGCAAAGCAGAAAAAAAAATGTAGGCATCCTGGGTAACGCTTGTCTCATCTGTTACCCTCAATGCAACCTTTTAGATTAGTTCTAGCACAAAATATTTGAGTAAAATTTATCCCATTTGTTTTTGTATTTATTAATTTCTAAAATTTTAATATTTTAGCTTTTATTCATTTTTGTTACAACCTGTACTGCTTACATTAAAAACAAATGATTAAAGATTGAATGTACCAAATATCATTTCCTAAATATTTAATGGCTTGTTTGTTATGATTTTTTTTTATTATACTAATAACAATTATACATGATAAATATTGAGATATTCAGAACAATTTAAAATTATTTTTGAATGATTAAAGTTGTTTTTCGGAGCATTTCAATTATTTTCATTCTCCTTAAAAACAAAAGTTTATCTTTTTTCTGTCTATCCATTTTTACAATCAACAGACCACATAGCCTTTTTGTCCATGGCCACTTCATAATAGTAATTAATTTTTCTTCAGCACTTGTAGCCAATGGAATCTGGATTAATATTTGGATATAAAATTGTCCTCTGGACAAATGTTACAGAAATTATAATGACAAATGTGTCAAGTCAGTCTATCTCTGTGGGGAGACTTCTCTTCTGGGTAGCTGATTCAAAACAGATGTTTTTTTTTTCCTGGTCCTTTTTTTCCAGAGAATTCATAAATGTTATTTCAGCAACCACCCTGGTCTCTTTAATGACAATGTTTTTATTTTATCTGACATCTTCATGGATACCTTAATGGTCTCTTTCAAATCAGCAGAAAATAGGGAAGAACAGATAGTTTAGGTTTTGATCAATGTTACTGAATTCTGTCGAGTTCAATTTGGGTTTGATTCTCCTTGGAATTATTTCAAAACATGATTTTTCAACATATTTTATTTTTAATTTTCTTCAACTTTTCAGTCTATCTTCCTGCAAATTTCAACAATTACCATAGACTCTTCCCTCTTCCTTTCTTTCTCTTGTTGTTTGATCAACCTCTGGAGATCACACCATTCTTGAAAGTTGCAGATTTGATGACTGTGTATGCATGATTAATTTGTTGGCTTAACAGCATATCAACACTTTATGGGTTATTTAAATGCCAAGATTTAATTTTCTTGGGAGCTTTGAAGTAATAAAAATACAATATGTTATTCTGCTTTCACAATTGAATACATGGTAGATGATACTCAGCTTTTATGCATATACATGTTTGTGCAGACATAATTACAAGACAGTGATATGTATGTTTGATTTTTTTAAGAAATTGTAAGATATTTTGTAGACTATCATCATGAAAGAGTTCTTCCATGTTGGTTGTTTGGTTGATTTTGTTTAGCGGCATATCAAACTATGGGTTACTTAATGCCGAAATCTAAATATTTTGAACACAATTTTATAGCTTCAACTAAATATATTTTTAACGTATTTGTATGCTTTCAACTACAAATAAAATATATCATTAGTCATTTTGCTATAAAATCTATTGCTGGTAATTTCCTTATAGAAAAATGCATTGCTTGTATTTTTACCACAAAAATGCACTTTCAGTATTTTCTTTTGTTTGGGAGGGTACACTATTTGTTCATAGCTGGGAACCTAACAGGTGCTAACACTACAGATCAGTGTGGACCTAGGAACAACAAATTAAGAGGTGGTTCCACACTCCCGATCAGCAGTCTTGCTGCGGGATGTGATTCATTGCCATACCCAGGACTAGATTGTGTATGCAGAGCCACTTACTAATGATTGGGGACAATATGTTACAGACTGATTTGTTATCTATTCTTGCAGTTTTGTGAGGAACCCTATCAGATGCTTTTTTTTAGGGGGTGGGGGCACTGTATATCATGAAAACCAATGCTAAAAGAAAGTGGAGTTATCAAGCCAATAGAATCAATAGACCCAGGATTGTGATAAACAATAAAGATGAAAGAAAAAATACTTGAAATTAATAATGGAAACAATTCAAAGAATTTCTGACAACTTTGAAGGATCAAGTAATATTTTAAACTGAGACTGCAAATTATCAACTATACATTTTTATTTTTTTTTTTACTCTTTACAATTAGACAATTGTCCTCATCTTTGTTGTTATGTTTCGGAATACTCTATAGGGAACCCAGATCAATATACACCTGATGAATGCCGGAGAGCACAGCAGCTGAAATTTTGTGAAAATTCTTGGGGGGGGGGGGGGGGGGGGGGGCTAAATACAAATGACATCTGGAATAGTCATGCCAGTCCAACTAAACATTCCCCTAGGAAATTTTATGCCTAGAACAAAATAATTGTGCTACAGAGAAAAATATTTGAAGAATAATAAGCACACCGTATAAGACAAGTGCTGTGTGCGTGGGGCGTTTGAAGGAAATAATTTAATGATGCAAGCACTTTTATTTGGTACACAAAAGTAGTCATCGCTTATACATTCTAAAGAAAAGCACAATTTATCTATAAACCTGAAAAATATTGAACGCTACAAAATACTACCATCCTGAGTATGACAATAAGCTACATTGATCAGCAAGGCCTCTGATTGGGAGGTTTTGAGGAGCTTGGAATCACCTCTTATATGCTGTTGTTCCCAGGACCACCCTGACTGAGTGGTAGCACCTGTTAGGGGGTCCCACCATGGGCAAATATTTAACCCCTAAACTGGGGTCAAAACACAATGAAAAAAACACCAGCAATAAATTTTCACAGTGTAAAAAGAAAAAGTAGATATACAGTTTTGTAAAAGAAATTATTAATGCTCCAAAGAAAATTAAATTTCAGTATTAAATGACTCATAAAGGTGTTGATAGGCCATTAAACAAAAACACTAAAATAATCAAAAGCACAACAGATGATCCATTGATCAGTTCAAAAGTTCTAATTTCTTTATTACAAATATTATGTTTGCTCTTCAAAGGAATTTATGCCTATAAACATATTTAGTTATTTTTCTTTGAATAATTAAAATGCAAGAGGCTGAAACACAAAGTGCCAATCATTTAGAATTGAAATACTTACTTGAATATTACGGAGAGCCATATTTATCAGTCGCATGGGATCAGCCATGAGGACATCTCGAATAACTTGGGCATCTTTGTGCCGAACCATAAACTACAGGTAGAGAGAGAAATGAAAAAAAAAACAAAAAAAAAAACAATTATCTACATAATTAATATCGATAAACTACACTATCACAAAGATTTTCCTCAAAATTGAAAACATTTAAAAATAAACATAGAATTATCAACTCTGTGTGTGTGTATGTGTGTGTGTGTAGCTGGATGTATTCCATCAAAGTTATCTCCGCACAATCTATACTTTTGATGAGAGGGTGTCCAATGCTGATCTTCTCGTAAAATACAACATTGATGGAATAGAGATTTTTCTGATGTAGTCACAACTTCGCAGAGCTGATCCTGAGTGCTGACAGAATATCTAAGGTCTTCATCTATAGCCAGCTTGACAGTGGACAAAGGACTGTTGGACAGCCATGGTTCAGGTATAAATACAAGCTAAGGGAAAAACCTCTCAGCTGTCAATGTGCCTCATACTAACTTTGAGCAAGTTGCTGTGGATAGAAATAACGGAAGATATTTGTGCCAGAGTGGTATCAGAAATTTCAAAACCAGTCATATTGACTGGCTAGGAGATGAAAGACAGCAGTGAAAAGCATCAGCTAATATTCTTGTTGCTATGTCCTTAGATCCTAGCTGTTACATAATATGTGGACTTGTATGCAGGTCACTAGTGGGACTGAAGTGTCACATATGACACAAACATAAAAACTGAATGAGGTTGTTGGATCCTCATACGTTGAAATTGATGGAAGAGTCTATCATATATATATACACACACACCATATTTTTTGGTGTATGAGACATATCCTTATTTTGAAGACAGTTTTGCCAAGCATCCAATGAAAATTGAAATATCTATTAATGATGTTAAGTAATTGGTAATATATAACACACATAGAGGAAGTTAAAATTCCAATATACTATACAATGAAATGATTAGAAACAATGTAAATGAAATGATTAGAAACAATGTAAATGAAATGATTAGAAACAATGTAAATGAAATGATTAGAAACAATGTAAATAAAAAAAATTTAAATATACATTTTTATTATCTACATTAAAAGGAATCTCAAAAAAGAAAAAAAAAATGGTTCATTAAAAAATATTTTCATTCAAATATTGAATTCAACCTACCTCCAGATACCTTGTCCATTGTTGATCAATAATGGTATTTACATTGAGGAACAAATCAACAGTTTGACGAGGAAACCTCAGTAAGAATTTCAAAAGAGGTTCTCTAAATGGGCTTCCAGCCTACAATATAAAACATACATGTATAAATACATTTTTATGGTTTCTCCTAGACAGCTAAATTACAGGGTGCAATAGATAAATTGTTATCTAAATTATGCAAAAGTGAAAATAACACTGACAACTCATTTTGACAGATATATTTATCAAAATTACACAAAAATATCTTGAAATGCTAAAGGGTAAATTTATTCAATAAAATCACCACTGGCTTCAACCATGGTCTCCAGACGACTTTGGAATCTCCTGCAACTCTTCTGGACAGTCTCAAGTTGGTAAATGCTACCATAATCTTTGCCTTTAGTTCATCTTTGGTGTTACAAGGAGTTTTCTTGGTCTCACACTCAATTGTGCCCCACACGATCACTCAACTGTTCCCCATAATAATCAAGGGGGATGCAGTCTGGAGAGTTAGATGGCTAGATGTAAGGGGTGATGTGGTCATACAAACTGTGTGACAGCCATGGGTTCTATTGCTTGTGTGGCATGGTGCAGAGTCCTGTTCTCAGACATAGGGTCTTCCAGCAGCCACACTCTTGAATCAGGGCAGCGCTACCTCCTCAAGGCATTTGATGTAGGCCTCTTTGTTGAGTCTGAGGCCCTTAACAACAAATTCAGGAGTTCTTTTCATAGCGAGTTTTCCGAGCTACCGTACCTTTGTAAATAACCATTAGACTCATCTAACTCTTTCCGAATCCTCTGCACTGTCCTCAGATTGACACCCAAACACTCTGAAATGTTCATCTTGGAGCTTCCAGCATGCAAGCCAAGCAGTACAGCATGATGTTTCCAAATTTCCGGCAGAGTGAATTGCACAATGGTACTCTTTTTCACTCAGATGACACTATTATACTGTGCAGTCGACAAAATCAAAACAAACAATGTGCATGCATGAAATTAAAAATATATAATGGCGACAATTTACCCATCGCACCCTATATGTGTTTATAATTTTTGAGTGCCTGTAGAACATTGTGGATTTTTTCCATGTAATCAGGTAAGTTAGTATTAATTTCAGGGTATTTTATAAGGTTTAGCAGTATCATAGAGTTTTTCATTAACCAGGGTGGGTTTTTTTGAGATGGTGGTTTTATGAGTTAGTGTTGGATTTATTTGGGTTTTGCTGATGAGATTTTCCATGAAAAGGCCAAAAGGTTTGATAGCATTTTCTTTTAAGTCAGATAGATTTTTGTAATTAGGGTTAAAGATACAGTAATAGGCAAGTTGGGCAGGATTGGAGTTTTAGGTAATATTGTAGTGCCAGTATTTCTCCTCTCAATTTTAACAGTGCCTCATGGGCTTCAGCATAAAAACTTTCTATTGATGCTTTGAAGGCACCCAGAACCAATCTCAATCCTGTATGGTGAATGGGATCAAGAGTCTTTAGGTAGGATTTCCAGGTTAACCCATATATGAAACATTTGTAGTCCAATTTGGTTCGTATTAGAGTTCTATGTAATTTCAAGAGTGATATTCAATCTGCACCCCAGTTAGTGTTAGCCAGAACTGGCAGTAATTGTAATGCTTTGAAGCATTTCTGTATTTTAAATAGGGAATGAATTTTTCTTTTTTTATCAAAAATGATTCCCAGAAATTTATGATGGTCAATGATTTCAATTTCTGTTCCTTCAAGTCTAAGAGTTGGATCATTGTGCATTTTTTCAGATTGCAGAAATAGATACACTTTGTTTTGGTTGGAGAGAATTTGAAACAGTTCAACAGTCAACCAGTTTAATTTATTCAGGCACACTTACAGTTGTCATTCTCTTTGATTTAAGCAATTAACAATGTTATTAATTTTTATGTTGAAGAGTGACGGACAGAATGCAACCTTGTAGAACTCCTCCTTGGATTTTGAGGTCCGACATAGTTGATCCTACATGAACTTTGAAACTTCTGACAAAAAGTTATTTATCAAATTAGGCAATCTGCCCTTTAATCCAAGATTGTATAGGTCTTTCAATATTCCAAGTTTCCATGTTGTTTTATGAGCCTTTTCTCGATCAAAGAAAATGCTTATTGCATGTTCTTTTTTAATAAAAGCCTCTCTAATAAATGCTTCTAGGCAGACTATATTGTCTGTGGTGCTTCTTTCGTCTCGGAATTCACTCTGGAGGTTGGTAATTAAACCATTAGTTTCAAGGTACCAGTTCAGTCTTTTATTCAATATTCTTTCTAGGGTTTTGCATATGCAACCTGTTAATGTTATGAGTCAGAAGTTTTTTTGGTCTGATTTGTCTATCTGATTTTAGTATAGGGATCACAGTAGCTTGTTTCCAGTTATTCAGGAGTTTTTCCTTAAACCATATCTCATTAAAGATGTTTAACAGATATTTTAAGGTTTTGAGGGAGGAGAGGAGCTGTTTAAGAAATTCATAATGAATTTCATCTGGGCCAGTAGCTGTATTATGTAATCTATAAGTTATAAGTACTTATGGAATCTATAAGTTATAAGTACTTATGGAATCTATAAGTTATAAGTACTTATGGAATCTATAAGTTATAAGTACTTATGGAATCTATAAGTTATAAGTACTTATGGAATCTATAAGTTATAAGTACTTATGGAATCTATAAGTTATAAGTACTTATGGAATCTATAAGTTCATTTAGGGTAAAAGGATAGTTATAATCTTTGTTATTCGAGTAAGTTCAGCTTTCTTTTTTTTTCTCATTTATAAAATAAATATGAACAAACAAATTTTTTTATTCATAAATTTATAAACATTCACTAAATTATTAAAATATGTGAACTGACTATAAGGAAATCCTTATTTACCATTTTATAATGTTTGAGTCAATTGATAATTAGGCAATGTTTTGTCAACCTTTCCAATAAATAAATAATGTTTATTAGTTTCATTGTCAATTCTCAAGAACAAAGAAAATTTATAAATTCACTTTCATATGTTTAGGTTCTATTAACATTTTAATCATTTAATTACTTTTTAAAACAATAAACATTGCCAAGGAGTGAAGGTAGTTAAAATAATAGTAGTGTTAAGGGAAAAATCATCCTTTCAACACAGCATTTTTTTTTTCAGGCACGAAGGTCCAAAATTGCCAATAAATCTTCTCCCAATGTTTGGTAATATGACAAAACCACTTACCTCCATAAACAAAGCCTTTTCAGTTTGGAATGTCAATCTTGTAAGGGGCTCGATTATCTTTTGGGTTGCAGTTGGAACCAAGTGGAAGATATTAATAATAGCAGCACAAATTTTAAGTTCCTAAAAGTAGTAAAAAATACAGCTGTATTTAAAATAAACACAATTTTGATAAAACTAATGTTTTACTTAACTGTATCCAATAATAATGTATGTAATATTCACATATTAGTATCATATTATAAAATACAAACAGAGTGAATATGCATCTTTTCCATTGTTTACATTTATAAGATATGTTTCTCATTCAGTTGTTTATGGTTAAATGCATTTATGCAACAAGTATAGCATTACTATTGATACTTTTCTCATTCTCTTTTACTTTTTAACTTATTTAACTAGAAGATGGGATAAAGAGATAAACGAAAAGCAGTTAGTCTATTGTAATTTGGTCTCTCAAAAAAGAATTCACAAGATCATGATAAAATCATTTTTTCTAAGTGAAAATTTGGGGGTCACACGATATGCACTATCAAGCATTACACAAGTATATACAGTATACTTGCACTATATATTTAAAAACTTTGTTGTAATTTTACTAAATAATTCTAGAACAACTCTAAATATATTTTCTACAGTATTTTGTAAGCTATAAAGAAAAAAAAACTAGGATTTTGAAACTGTTCAAATGTGATATTTTTGTTCAAAAATAAAATATATGAAATTATAATTATTTGTGATTATACTTTTTGCATGTAAATATAGAAGCAATTGTAATCAATTTTAAATAAATCTAGTCTGGCGTTTGTGCTATATATTAAGAGATTCTCAGCTTCAGTCACTTTCCCATCACTGTAACACTGCTTCCCTGTGCCTTTTCTATAAATACTTTCATGGTAAATATTCTGATGAACTTTCTTCTATAAACAAACTTTATGAATTTAAGCACAGAACTAGATTGGCAAGAAGGTCTCATCATTTTACAGTCAAAATGGTTAAATGTAACTAAGTTCTATGCTAACAGTTTCTTCCTCCGCAGTCAACTTTGTTCTTCTTTTGAAGAAATTTAAATGGAATGTAAATCATTATCTTCTGTCTTTTTAATCTGTTCTTTTATTGTTCTCTCTCCTAAGTACCAGTAAAAAGACATATGTAGGTATTAATACATGAAATTACCCATGTA